>OY720641.1:93817263-95017263 GCA_963169105.1 Ceriagrion tenellum
AAAATTAATTTCTTAATATTTGCCATGTATTTCCTACTGCTTTTCTTTGCAGTCCCTTCTCTTAAATTTTGCCAAAGTGAGCATTTATATCGACTGTATCGACTAAAAAGGTTATGGATTACATAAGAAATGCTGACTCCTAGTGAGGTTCCAAAAATAATTTATGTCTCTGTTGCCTATGAATAATAATTTCTTTGCTTTTAAATTATTAAGAAATCTTTGCTATTCTTTATTAAGTTAGCAGCGTGACAGTTATTTGTTTCTTGTTCCCACATTGGTAAAATCAGAGTTTGTGAAATAAACCTTTAAGATTGATCTCATGAATTCCATCAACATGTCTCAGAATGAAGTGGGCTGCAGTTAAAAGAAAGTATCTCCATAGGCAAAATTAATTGAAAACTCAGATCCTAAATAAAAGTGACGAACTTTTCAAATAAAAGCTTGCACCGTAAATGTAATTTTTAGAAATCGGCTTCTCCCAAACATGAACATTGTCATCAAGCTTGATTTATAAAAGTGCTGCACGTATACCTTTCCGCTGAATTCCATGGTGCGGACGTGTACGAAAATGTTTAAGGGCACGAACCGTGTTATTTAAGCCTTGCATAAAGTTCCCCATCGAAAATTCAATTCTCGAAGCCGACCAACACTTCTTTATTTTGCAAACAGAAGGTCTAGAGAGAGAGGGAGAGAGAAAGAGAGAGAGAGAGCCAGAAAGAGAGAGGGAGAGAGGCTAGGGAGGGGAAAATGAAGTAGAGAGAGGTGGAGAGAGACGTGAGAGTAGGGCGAGTAGTAGTAAGTCAAAGGGAGTGACCAGCAGCCTGGCGTTCACTTGTCGGAAGGGAATTTATGAGAGAGGGTAGGGCCAAGGGAGGAAACAACAGCGAAAAGATGTTTAGCGGGCCGTGAGTTCGAGAGGACCGGCAGGGGAAGTGTGCGTAAGAGGGCATTCGAGGGGAGGGTCGGAGAGTGAGTGTTTGTTGCCCTCCCGCTCGGTTCCCCGAAAGAGTGGGCCGACGGAGGGGAAGGACAGTGGGGAGAAAGGAAAAAGTATGAAGAGATTTCCCTAAGTGTAGGGGAAGGGTCTCCGCCCCCAAAATAAAGTGTACCAACTATTCCTGAATTCGGGCGAAAGTTAAATAGAGAGGGAGTAAGCGTGGGTGGGAAAAAGTTATATTACTCCTAGTGAAAAGGTAGCGTGATAGAGGGTGCTCGCAGGAGCGTCTCACATCTCCCTCCCACTTTCTTTCGGCTTGCTTACGCTCCACTCCTATTTCTTTTCACTATGTTTTTGCTCTTCTCTTTCAGGCCTTAAGAGAGGGAAGCAGCCAATTTTCTCCATAGAATAGTTGTAACTGGGTTTCAGGGCCGTATGTAACTACAAGTCTGTCACATATATTGTACTATTCACGTTCAAGCTAAACATTTCTGAGCATATTTGTTAATATCTGGTATAAAATTTGCCAAAATTCTACTTGTAAAAGTTTATAATACAAATAACAAAATTTAAGCCGATGGTAGCTAGTTATAAAACTCGATAAAAATAGGCTGGGGAAGTCAGTATATTTTTAGGTGCGTACTCATTTGTCTTCTGCATGAGAGCTAAATAATGGCGCTTGCCGTAAATTTGCAACTATTTTTTATAACTGAGTAAAAGGAATGCCGTGAGAACTTTTTCAGGATAGTGTAATGTATAAGTTCCGATTGTAAGTAAAGTCCCGATTAATTAGGAGGGGTTTTGAGAGACTATCTTTCACAATTTTCTAATATTTAAAATTAAACAAACAATGAAATTTATGGAAATAAATTTCCCTTTTGTTGTCTTTGGCTTGGAATCACCACTAATATGTTTACTTCATTACTTTACTTCAGTAGCAGAGATATAAGGGAAAATATGATTCAACGAATGAATGTATAGTAAACCTGAAAACATTTTTAAATGCGCTTGTGTTACATTACTTTTTAATGCCAAACTGTTCAAGGACATCACATTTGCAGCATAACCCGTGCAGCACATTTGGTTGGGATCGGTGGTGCTAAGGGAAAATACCTTTTTATATTATGCTGGAGAGAGCTTTTCAAGTTCACCCGTAAATGTAGGTTATTTTAACAAACAATGAAATCAGTCGTGGCTGACCGAAGTCGTCATATATAATACCTCTCGGCAATGAAGTAGTGAAATGTCATAATTAAATATCGTGTGTCGGTGTGGAAAACATTCAGTGATCCGTTAATCAGCTCTCGATCTAGGATGCCTGTTAAGCTACCGAGGCGTCCTCCCCTTTAATGGCATACAATATACTCATAACAGCCGGACTTACAATTCAGGGAAGCAGTATAAAGCGTATCCTGGGCGTCGTAGTCCGCGAAGTTAAAGCTATACTTCGCACACGAATAGATGTTCTCACTTGCGGCTGACTTCGTAAAGTTACTACTGTGGATATTCCCAGTATCTTCAGAATTTTTCCTCATTAAGCATTCCTCAGCAAGATAAAGCGGTTTCATTAGCTGAAAATCATTACAAACATAATTATACATGCCCCAGTAACAAACTGATCTCTAAATTAGTTCTTTGAAAGCTCGCCGCGGTACCATGGCTGGTAACGTGCCGACCTGGAAACTGCATCAATGGCTGCGGATCGAACCCCGCTTCTGGTATGGATGTTGAGAGTATTTAGCATTGATGTCTCATATTAGATAAAGCGGTACAATGTAAGCAGTCAAGACAACTAACTCAATAAGTAAATTTTGTAAAAATGAAAATGTTTTCTTCACGTAAAATATTTCTTCAATATGAAGTTGAAGACTAGAGTTATTTCCCTTAACTAGATTGTAAATCGCCTTACTCAGCACAGGATAAATAAAGGCGGTTAGGCAATACCGTCCCCTCTTTCCCAACATAGTTGGTTACTCATCCTTTAGGCGACTTAGCGGAATACACCGTTTAATACTTGCCAATATAAATAAAACTCTGTCACTTGGTGGTATTCCTTGGTTAACAAATTTTATTCACCAAACTTTTAAAATACCACGTATTATATGAAACAGACACGACCCGGTCAATCAGATCGTCTAAATCAGTTCTGAATATGAGGATCATTCGTTGAAACCCAGGTCGTGTCTGTTTTATACAGTACGTGGTATTGTCAAAGTTTGGTGGATGAAATTTTTTAACTTGCTAATGTAGTAAGCATTGAAAATAGTCTGTGTTTCCTAGCATAAAATGCACACATTTGTACCGTTCTATGTTCCAATCTTTTACCGTGAGCAGCGACTTGGTCCCTTCTTCTCGAACCCCTTTCACCGTTGTTCAAAGGAAAGAAAAACTCTCCCTAGGAACCGCTGGGTTTTCTTTCATTTTTTGTTCGGAAAGATGAGGGAGATGGACATACACGAAAGAGTTGACACAGGCAGGCGGACGCATCGGTCGGACGTGGATCCAGCGGAAGGCGGCGACCGGGAGACGGAAAACGGAAAGGGAGTCTGGAGACGGAGAGTGAAGGCGAACGGAGGTGGAGGGTGTTCGAGAGGTGAGGGGGGGAAGGAGGTGGTTGTGAGGTTTTCGGGCTGCGTGCGAGGCGAGATGGGAGCCTCTTAAAGGAGAGGTTGCCGGGACGATGCGGGACGCACGGTCGGGAACGCTTTCCCTTGATCTCTGAGGCGACTCATTTCATTAAATCCTTTCGTTTACTCGTTTTTTTCTCTTCTCTCTCCTACACCTTCCTAACTTTGTTCAACCACCTTTCCGTCTTCAAACTTCAAAAGGGGCCAGCAGATTATCCCCCCAAAAGTGATACCTCAAGTCACATCTTTTTGACGAGGTCGTGATCGTTTTAATGCATCGGTTTTGCTATTTATTGTCCCAATATGGTGATATATACATATATATAGTTATTAATTTAAAATGCTTTAAATAATAAAAAAAACAAACAGCTAAAAGAGTGTCCATTTTACTTGATTATAGAGCACTTTAGTATGAA
This sequence comes from Ceriagrion tenellum, assembly GCA_963169105.1. Taxonomy (NCBI): domain Eukaryota; kingdom Metazoa; phylum Arthropoda; class Insecta; order Odonata; family Coenagrionidae; genus Ceriagrion; species Ceriagrion tenellum. The sequence goes on from OY720641.1 coordinate 93,821,244, forward strand.
TTCGGTGACAATTGATATTGATCATAAAATGGCGACAAAATTTATTGAATTTAACCAGACCCTCTTTATTGTATTGATTCATGAAAAATTAAGAGAGATAAGTGTACATAAGTATTCTTATGTATACTATCTTTTTGGTAGCACTTAATTAGGTGTCATTTCATATGTTGGGTTTTTGACTAAATTGAAGGAATTTAATGCGCCTAGGTTCTAGCTTTGACGAATTTAACTGTTTTTCTAGCAATTTTAAAATATTTCAGTCATTCATGCTCATCAATCCTCTGCTATTGTTTCTTTTAAAATAATTATAGCTGAGGAATTTTACGTTCGTCCCCAATTTTCTGTGGCTTGTTGGGATAACATTTTAATAGTTAATGTATTATGTTAATGTTAATGCATATATACCTTATATAAAATATCGGAATCACCCTATGATGATGTTTAAAAACTACTGTTAAATGATGTAAACTGCACCCTAAGAAAATTTTGTTTTATTTAAGAAGACTTATAAATCGGTACCGATTGCACGAGCAATTAGACACAGAATTAGTAAAAATGCTGATATTTTTACCAAGTTTTTTATTGAAATTTATTCTCGAGATTCATTTTTTATTCTACATTATTTTGTCTTTCCTGGATGGCCATGTTGGAATCAAATATCTTGAAAAGAGCAAGTTTCTTTTTCAAGCATAATGAAACGTAACATTTGCACAGTTTCAAACAAAATACCCGGACTTCGGATAAAAAGAAGTGTGTAAGTTGGTGAAACTGCACACCTGATATCTACGGAAAATTTTTCTAGTAAAAGAATTTGATTTCCCCTTATAATCCATCAAAATTAGCGTATTTTTAAATGGTAGGTACGTGGTTCGTTCAGTGATGGCTAGCGAACTTGAAGATATTGCAATTTGCCTCTCGTTTCTCAAGGCGATGAACTTCTACAAGAAAAGAGCATCGTCGGAAACTTGAAATTAAGTCTTTCTGAAACAGGGTTGGTCATACATTTGATTTAGTAAGTTTAAGAAAGTTTTATGCAATGGAAAGACATACACAGTCCAAGACTAAATAAAGAACACAATGACTTGTATACATTTTGTGTCGATGAGATTTTTGCTTCTCTACGACCAGCAATAGCCCCCTAGAATGCGGATGAAATTTTAATCTTGGCTCTAAACAACTTTAAAATTATATATGCTAATCTGTCATTATCAAATGAAGTGCATGAGTGTGGACCTAACTTTTCTCTGCCATAAACTGTGCCCTCAAAGACAATGGATATTACAATTTTTACTAGTTCCGAATAGGAGAAAACGGGATGTCCTCATTGTCATATTATTTAACCGATTAAATGATGAAGTATGTTAAACTATAATCAATTTTTTCGCTCTGAATGCGAGAGAAAAACTTGGAATGACATAAAAAGTGTCGAAAATTAAGCTGCATATTTAAGGAAAAGATCGACATTTAAATGTACGCTGATACGCATATTTTAAAATATGGACTACAAAAGGCTCATGACTAAAATGCAGTTTTTGTCCCTACCATAGTGGTATAGTTAGGAAACGTTCTGTCAAACTCTCTATGGTTTATAATTAGGTGCAGCTTCATCCTTAATGAACACGTTTGGCCCACTAGTGTGACACTTTTTTTGTATTTACTTGCAAGGAGTATAGAGTACTCACGTATATGTGTTAAGGAAACCAAATCCTGACTGACGATTGCCTTATTTCGTAGGATCAACAATCCATATTTGAAGGTTTAAATGTATATTCCAAGACATTTAGTCCCCATTTCGATATCAATGCTCAAATTTTACGGTTCTTTGCCAAGAATGTATATTTATTATTAATTTAAGTGCCTAATGTACTGTTTCATATAATCACAAAATAGTAATTTTTCTATAAACATCTACACTAATACATTTTCCTGGAATTTTCAGTTAAGCTAAAATTATGACTGACTAGAGTAATTTCTAATAACAAACAGTGAAAATGTAAATTATTAGATATGAATGAATTACTCTCAGTTATATTGGTTAAGCAGCTACTGATCAAAACATATTGTAAGCAGTCGAGATGTGGTATCATCAAATAATAATGGGAAATATTTGAGCTGAGATTATCGTGGATAAAGAATTCCTTAGGACAAATGGAGAGAAAATTAATTCTCACGATGAAAACTCTGACAAAGATACAAGGCATAGCTATTGGACATATTATGCGGCACAGTGGCTTACCGAGTACAATCATGCAGATAGAAATAGATAGGAAGAGTCCAATTGGAGAACAAGAATGGAACCCAAGGTAAAGGACTTCCAAGTGAAAAATTGTAAGGAAATAAAGTGGTGTTGGAGAGCAGGTGTAGTTGAGACCTGATACAAACCAATCTCCTGATTGATGAATGCTGATGACTTCTAAATTGTTTGATTGAGTGAACGTTAGAGTCAGAAAATTCAAAGTAGTGGCTACAATACTTGGTATCATTGAACGATGAATCGGTGAATTTCTTGAGTAATTATTTGAATATAAAGGGGCATAGAGTAGGAAAATGAAAATGCTATGGCATCCCAATAGTTTGGGAAGATGATGAGCGTGAAATAATGTTTGGCGCTTCAGTATTTTTTGGGGCGTAATATCGCCCCTTTTTCTTATGTTTACAATTAATTTCTCTCTCCCGGTCGGACGCGAGAAACGGAAGCAAACGTTTTGGTCAGGAGAGCAGTGATTTATGTACGTGTGAAGAATAAATACGACCGTGGCTGTCCTTAGCCTTGTGTGACCTTTTCGCGATGCAAAATTGGAAAGGGAGGCGAGTAAGAGGAATGATTACTATCGAGAGGAGGGAGGGAGATGAATTGTTTGGCATTGACGCAAGCATTGACCTTTGGACAATCTAATGTCATTTTTGATCAAATGCGGTCTATCATATTTAAATAAATGTTTTAACTCCTAATAACTTTCTCTTGAATTAATTTATAAGGCTGGTATTTTATAACACTCGATCAGACCAATGAAATTGTGTTTTTATAGTTATATTCAAGGTATTATATTCTGTCAAGCAAGCCAAAATAAACTTAAGCACGTTTGCATGAAATGTTGATTATTGCCTTTATTTTCATTTTTAGTGTACTTTCTTAATAATAATATTTTTTTGTTTTTGGATTTATTTTTACTGTTCTCGGAAAAAGTTTTTCATGATTTTCAAAGTTATCCTGTAAGCCAAAGAGGGACTACATTATAATTGACGACATTATAATGATTATTCGACGCCCCTTGGCGGCCGTGTCGAATATCACGCCGCAGGCTTCTGAGTGCTAAAACAATCCTTATGCACCTTCAAACTTTAGTTCAAAACGTATCCCTTCCATTCTATTGCTCTGTTGTATATGAGTGAAAAATTTTTGTGTGGATTATTATGGTAAGTATGAGTACCCAATAAATGGTAAAATAGAATCTACCCCGTATCAGAGCTTACCTCTGAAACCTGATTGAATAATCTCTGGACTATATTTCACAATTCAACTTTGAGAAAGTAGATGGAGCTATGAATAGTACTATTAAACAATTTTTGACCAGAAATGCAAGTCAGAGTATCTGCGTTACTCACTTTGTCAGAAGTATGGCTCTTCTTTAGCAGTGTATGGAGTTTCTTGGGAAAAGATACAAAGAGAGGGAAGCATAGGAAGCAAACTCTTCCTTGGGTTAAAAGACAAATGCGGCAAGAAGCTAAAATCACCGTCACTTCATGACTTAATTTTGCACTTCATGGTGAAGTGTGATTGTAAGACGATTCAAAATGAGGCCATAAGTAGTAGTGAGGCGTCTCATTTCTAGAAGCGCTGTTGTTAGCAACTGTTTTATGACTGAAAACTCGCTAGTGCAAGCTATCTTTCTTTTCCCGTGTCTCTTTTAAATCACGTAAAATTATCTCGAGCGAAAAGACCATTTGACATTTCACAGCCCTCCAGCTATAAGCAGAATGTTTTTTAATAATGAAGACAAGTACCGCATTTCTCAAAAAAGAGGAGTGTATGAGGTGTGACAACTATAAGTGTGACAACTATAAAACGAAGTATATTGGCCAGCCCGGAAGAAATTCAGAAATTGAAAATACGAACCTAGACGATTTTTATAAACCGTGTTGAATCCTCTGAAATATCAAGAGATTTATGTAACAAAAACCATTGGTGTAATTTTGAACCTCGACTTTTACATGCCATGAAGAAGAAGTGGAAGTTTTTCTTAATGGAGCAGTTTGAGATTGTAAATTGTCCGGCGAGTTTTTAACACCCACTCGCCAATCCAAACGTTACCATGTGTCACCTTTCCCCACTCCCGCTCTAGATAGTTCGCGCACACATTCCGTAGCCATTTTCCTCGCCCCTTCTCTCTCAGCCAGTGTTACACTCTTGTTATTTCACCTCCACCTAATCACTGGCAATATATATGAGCGGACCGCCCATAAATATGTACCTACCTAGAAAATAGCGTTTGATGTCAAAACGCGGATGGGTTGGTGATATATAGTGTGGAATCTTATACATTTACCTTAATCATTATGAAAAAAGGCAACTTTTTTAAATTTTGATTTCAAGAAACCGATGAGCGACGATCAGTAATGTAGACGTGAGAGACCTTAAGGGCCATAATGATAATAATATTTTAATTGATGGTAATCGATATTATGTGTTTAGTGTATGGCCAAAAATATTTTATAGTGCATGAAAGAGGAAACGGAGCATGTTCAACCGTAGTCTAAGATATACCTTAAGTTATCACCGCTTATCATCTCGCGGGGACGGGCTACTCATTTTTCTCATTGGGGCAGCAGAAGTCGTCTTCATCTACTTATTACCCTGTACGCCCCTACAAGGGTGTAAGGCAGGGGTCTTCGGTACCGTCGTCGACGAAAATATAGGAGGCCGCGTTGCACGACAAATGGCCAGCGGCGACAACGACCTCCTCTTAGAATAAAGTGGATTACCAGCTGCATCCGCAAGTAGCGCAGTTTCCGCTAGTAGCCGCTGGGATTTCTGAGTCACCTCGAATCCAACCGAGACTACTTAGGGGATGAGTCGAGGATAGCCGTGGCGTTGAGTGTGTCTTGGCCGCTGTAACTAGTGGTTGGAGTCAACCTTCCCAAGTCCTATTCACTCACCACTTCCTCTATGGGTGCAATCTTAGAGGAAGTAGCCCATTCTTTCCTTTCGAATTCGGATTTTTGGAATTAAGCGCTGGTGTCCACCGAACGGACCTCTCCCTCCGTCATAGTATGGCTTCCTACTGCTACTCAGCTTCTATTGTCAGTCATCCACGTGGAATGAGTATGCCCAGGTAAAGCGCTACTGCTTGCACAGGTAATTGTTGATTTGCCTCAAACCCTCCATCGCGAATAGATACTCGCTAAGTTACAAGCAAAAATGGTCCCATATCCAAAGTTTGCATCTTTCTCGTAAATATTTTTTTTAAAGACAAAGCATGGGGTCTTTAAGACAAAGCATGGGCCAAAGACTGCGTGGAAGGGTGGCAAGTTTGCGTAAGCGGCGTCCATTCACTAGTAAGAAACTATTAATAATGTTATTCCTCACGTTAAGATGCCATTTTAAGTGTAGTGAAAATACTGTATTGAAGCGCAGTAATCAATGGATGTGAAAATAGTGATACAAAAGAGTGTACGTAAAGAGACGAGAGCGTTTGAGATGAAAGTTAGAAGTGGATGGAGAAAGTACAATAAAAAGGAAGAAAAGCAAATAATTCAATGGTAGAAATGTAAGCGGGGCAAATACTGGGACTAGGTAAATGGGCAGTGTCAAATTGTCTACAGATGTATCTAATTATATACATTTACTATTTTATTATCCCGCGTATTATATATTCCTTTCATAATTCTGGGAAAATCAAAACACATATGACATGAAGCAAAGCAGTAAAAAACATAAATTTTTTGAGAGTCGCTACCAAATATTATTTTAGAAAGAAGAATACCGGTGAAGATGGAGGAGGAGGATAGGGATTTTGTCCTTAACAAAAAAAAATAGAGATGATGATTTGAAATGCAAAAACACAATTGTAATGTAACATCCTGCTACTGTAGAACAGCACTCTTTTTAAAATGAAAGCAAAGCAAATGATGTATCAGCAGGGAGGATCCTAATGGATAAATATATAATTAATCACTTTCTAAGCATATGGATTTGACTCAACTTACATGATGTATCCATCGCAACTAATGAAATCATTAGGACATTATCTACGATGGTCGGTGTAGGATAAATTCTCGATTTCATTCATAAATTTGCCTTTAAGAAATATTTGAATATTCGTATTGCATCTATGACACATTTCGATGCTTGAATGTTTCTTGACGAGTGACTTTCCCCCACCCTCACAAGGGATAGTTGAAATAAGAAGTATTCATTTTATGTTTCTCGTTAATAACAGGTATTTTAATAATTTTTTCACTTGTATCTTCATTTACTTACCTCGAATTTTAGACGGTTTTAATCCCATTTATGCATTTTTAAAACGGCTAGGATCTATGCGTTAAGCTCACTACCGTCGGTGAAACTATGGAAGTAGCTAGGCTTTAATCTATCTTTGTGTTCCATTTCTGTTGCGCTAATCAATGGGAAAACTCCCAAATGCGGTCAGATGACTCAGCGGAACATCTCTTTCCTTGCGTGAGGAGGAGATTAATTCTAACTATGAACGTCCTCTTACTATGCTTCTCTTTCTCTCTTTTATTAATATTTCTCCTTAATAAAATGTAAATGGATTAATTCCGTGAAACAGGAGTGGCGATGTAAAGTACGATATGCCAAAATGATAACATACGAGTTTTATTTTGTCATGAGCCCTTGTTGTTGCCATAGTCAATCTAAAATTGACGGGGAAAGGTGCAAGTATTTAACTAATGGCTGTGTGGATTTTTTTAAATCATGACAAATTAGTTGGCAATATGATTCTAAAAGAATGATTGCGTGGTTTTCTCTTATATAATGAAGAAATTGGTATAATTTTTCAACTGTCAATGGGTATGTACATAGACATTCAACTTCGATGTAGCCATAGATTGACGGTTTTGTATAAATATGCTCTTTGCAAATTTTTTCGTCAAAATCTTATGGCAGCACAATTGATTTAAATGCAGATTTTAGGGAAATATTTGGCGTAATATCGTTCTTACCGCTTGATTATATGCGTGCATTATTGCTACCAATTCAATTTTCTCAATAATATTTTGCCTAGACTTCCAAGTAAGTTCAGAGTATTTTATTTTCCTTGGAATGGGATGACCTCTAACAAGCCCTCACCCAAGCTTTCTTCACTCTCTTCTGGTTTTTCGTACTTCTCACGTACGCGCCGCCAATGCCTCGTACATCTTGTGCCGGCTGGCTGTAGCTGAGGCCGCTGTCAAACACCTCGAAGGGTCTACACGAACTCTCGCTACGAGATTATCTCTCCCTTAGTTTTCAGCTCCATTGGATAAAAAAAATGAGCTTTTAACTGAATGTTTGCATATTTCCTTGTGTAATAGACCTTGACTATGAAATATCTTGTAGTTATTACATCTTCAGGTTTAAGCTAAATCTAGTGCTTCGACTTACACACATCATAGAAATTTGTGGAGCAGTAATATCATCCAACAGCTGAGGAACGAATTTGCTCAATGATTCAACGTTCATTCAGTTCAGTATCCCATCAAAACAGACTGTAGGAAGTGCTATTTGAAAAAAGAATTATCTTCTTTCTAAATGATTGACTCATACGTGGGGACTAGGTTGATGGTTTCTAATGCCCTGGTTTCATATTCCAAAGGCCTTGGTTTGAATCCTTGCAGTGATGGGATTTATTCATAAGCCCTGATCTCCTCTAACTTTTCAAATTAAAAGATTTAATTGGATACAAAAAGACCACAAGAAAATTGACAATTTTAACAAGAGTATATTATGATTGTGTATGACAATCTAGTCGAGTGAACATGAGCCTTAAGCTCATCAGACAGGGTCCTTTGTATATGCACGCTCCATCCCCACTCCATATGTATCATTTAAGAATAAGTTTAACAACATAATGCGTTAGCATGTTTTTAATATGCACACTCTTTGAAATAAGTCACAATGTTTTAATTGCCTATTTTATGAAATTTTCGTGTACCTATGAAAATGTTTTTTTGCTCTCTTGCATTAAATAGTTACCTATTGAAAATAAATCCCACTACTAGGCTCAACATAATTCCTTATAATAAGTCCTAAATCTTGTCAAAGCAAAATGCTGTCATTTATTTGGAGTATATTTCAGAATAATCTCTCTGAGAATTAAATTATACTGTGGACACTTGGTGACTTTCGTTAAATAATTGATTTTTCTTCTCCCTTCTTGTAGTTCTATGATAACTATTTGACCTACTTATCTCAAAATTCACAAATACCGTTAGCCCTCATTCACCTTCCCTTAAAGGTCTCTTACTTGGAGCTTAGCTTATTTTGTCTATGGCTCAACTTAGTAGTAGTAGCTATTTATAGATTGCAATATATTCTTATCGGTGCGCCTCTACTAATCTCATACATTGACACCTCCATTAAGCGGCCACCACCGGATCCATAAGACATAGACCATTCATTGAGGTAATCGCTGAAGGGAAGGAAAACTTGTGTTGTACATATATTATGAAAATTCATTCCGGTCTCAAAAAAATCGCCCGCTTAGAGAGGTGGAGGACGTAATGGTGGTGGACGCGGAAGCAGGTTTCACGGTGCTCATATCATATCCACCTGCTATTCTCCTTAATTTTATCCTCACATATGAAGAATCTCTAAGGTTTTCCGGATATGTAGAATAATTTTATGTTATCGTTTATTCACTATGCGTGAATTCAACTGATATTAATCCTCTTCGCTCATACTGTCTGTCCTAATAACCTGTCCTTAGGCTCATAATCGTTGTATTTTTATGATTTTGTTCTCCGTTACATAGGGATGAGGTTTGACACTCTCAATGTATGATATCAAATAAAATCTCTATAAATATATATTAATATACGTGCTTCTTAGGCTTGGATTGTTCTCATGATATTTCCGCATTCCATCCCATTTTTTATTCTGGTAATCCGCACAAATGTGTTTACGGCTAAAATTATGATATAGCGTTATTGTCTGTGGGTGCTTTCATTTTGAAATCTGAATACAACGTGTGGCATCCTTATTTTATGCGATATGCCTTTGTGTCTCTCATTTCCATGAGCTCTGTCTCGTATATTCTATAATTTGAAATCTTCTCTTCCATATCAGTTCCTGGGTTACAATAGACCGTCTAGGATTCAGTGCTCAGTGCTAGGTTTCAATTCTTTTTTCATGATGACGAATCCTGAAAATGAAGTGCTAAATTTGTGATTTAAATCTTTGCTCATACTCGTTTATATGTAAATATTGTTAAAACCCTTCAAAGAAGCTCGATATTTGCAAAGAAAATGAGCAAATCTGTGTTCACTACTATATTGGAAGCATTCCTTCCTTCAAGTTTTTCTCCTACTGTATGCTAGATCTACTCCTTGCAATGTAAAGAAAAGTTTTACAATGAATATTAGAAGTTGTTATATATATTCCCTGGAGTGATGAAGTATATCTCGTTATCTTATTGCTGATGCCACAATAAGTTGTAGCCATAGTTGGGTTTGATAAATCCTAGAGAAAATTTACAACGTGACATCTTTTAATGTAAATTATCAAAATGTTATGCCTGGTCCTTATTCTGGTGGTATTTTTTGACTTGGATTGAATTGAACTTTCCATGGATTGAATTTTAAAATAAAATTGGTAGCTGTCTTTGTAGTACAAATATTAATTAAAAATTAAGATGACTTGAGATTATTCCTTGAAATACAGGAAGTCTCTCTCTTGCTGTTATCAAACCTTAGATTTGTTTGAATGTAGACCTCCATTCACCTCTTTTCTGACCTTTTCTTTTCATTTTTTCATAGGATGTTTCCCCAGCATCCTTCCTCACGCCAGATATTGTTCCCTTGGCCTCCCTCTATATCGTACCCCCTCCATCATTCCCTCAAACACACTCTTTACTAGACTCTTGTGTCTCTTTTTATATGCCCTACCATTTCTGCTCTTCTTTTCACAACACTCTTCTATAGCTCACCCTTCTCTCTCACGCTTCTCCTTCTCTCTTACTCTCTTGAACACTCCTTCATTTTTAACTCTGTCTATCCAACTGATTCCTAGCATTCGTCGATTAAACCACACTTCTAAAGCATCTCGTCTTCTTCTTTATTCCTTTGCAATGGTCCAATTTTCACATCCGTAATTAGCATTGCTCCACACGAAAGCTTTTATCAATTTTTTCCTTATGTCTGTGCTTATGTTTTTTGCAGTAAAGCTCTTTTATATATATATATATATATATATATATATATATATATATATATATATATATATATATATATATATATATATATATATATATATATATATATATATTAAGGTATTCATTTATAATTTCTCTATTGCTTTTTGCGTCACTTATTATTGTTGCCCCCACGAATTTGAATTCCTTGACCATATGCATGCTTTTGCCTTGTATACTTAATTTAGAATTAACATATCCCTCTTTATTGCAAACCATTCCCTTTTTTATTTATTGTTAATTCTCATATTGTATTCCCTTCCCATTGCATCTTCCATATTTTTCACTATACTCTGTAGTTCTTCTTCACTTTCTGCTAAGACCTCAATGTTGTACGCAAATCTTAGCATGTCCAATTTAATCCCTTGTATCTTTACCCCTCCGTTTTTCTTTTAGCGTATCTTTGGAATTGCGTCTTCTATGTACAAGTCAAATAGAACTGGTGATAAGGCACAGTCTCTTTCTGGACCTCTGCTTCCTCCCACTTGTTCCCATTTCTTATTACCGCTTTTTCATTTACATAAAGTTTCAATATAGCCATTCTATCCCTGAATTTGACAGCTATTTTCTTTACAAATTAAATAAGTGTTCCCATTTAACATTATCTAAAGCCTATGTCTGTGAAAGCCAAGTATGTGTTTAGGTTATTGGCGATTCTCTTATCCAGCGGCGTCCTTAGGGTTAGAATTGCTTCTCGAGTTCCCACCTTTTTTCGGAAGCCAAATTGAATTCACTTATTTCTACATTTATCTTACCTTTAGTTTGGTTAAGTGTTATGCTATTAATGCAAGATTATATTAGTATTAAATGAAGAGTATAATTGCCAATTTTAGCTGATTTTGTTCGATGGTGTGGAATTTAAGTTGTGAAATAACTGTGAAGTAAATCTCTTTAACATATGCGTCAAGGAGGCCACGACATATTTTCCCTAACGATGGACAGTTATAATTTGAAGTTATTTCTTTCAAACTGTAAATAAATCATCTAATTTAAATTGTAAAATATATATCATTGGAAAATCTGACGCAGAACACATAAGTTCTTCCTTCATAGTTTCCCAGATAGATTTTGTCTGCCTTACTTGGCTATAGATGCCAACGTAATAGCATTTGTAGTATTTCTCTGAAAGATAAATAATCTCATTAATGCGACAATTTATTCCCGAAATATTTAGCAAGTCAGTACGATGGTGGCATTTTAATGGCCCAAATGTTATGGAAACAGTTTTTACTTGTCTTCCTTTGATGAAATTTCCGTTTAATTAATAAGTAGTGGATTTAATGAAACCAGAATACACTTAAATTCTCAAATCCATTGTCTTTTGTTATCTATCTTGACTCATGAAGGGTTGACTGTCATGGGTCATGTAAATTCTTTTGAATAGGATTATTTCCGATTGAGAACATTCCTACACGCATAAAAACTGGACTCAAAAGCGATAGCCATCGAAGTACTCACTTATCACTGGTTTAATCCTCATGGATGGGAAAAGGGTTAAAGATGAAAAAGTATCAGGGAATAGCTTGGAATTGATAATAATTGTCAGACGGTTTTGCGCGACAAAAAGAGAGAAAGACCGCGCATAAGAGAAGATAAGATTTTGGCCAGCGCTGCGGGATTGTGAGGCAGATAACGGGGTCGGAAGAAGAAGGAGGAGAGGAAGAGTTAGTACGGTGGGTCGCAAAAAAAGGAGGGGGTTTGCAATAATTGTTGGGGTCGAAAATTCTCGCAAAAAAAGGAAAGGGAGAAGATGAGAAGTGGAAGGGGTTTCAGTGTACGGGAAAGCTGAGAGGTGGATTGGGAAGGGAGGCTTGCTGGCGAATGTGGGGCCATGCAGACAAAAATGAGGAAAAAAGTGGAAATTGTGTGCGTTCGGAGAGTGGAAGGGATGGAATGTTGGGGTTTGGTAAGGATTTCATGAGTAATGGCCCCGGCGCCACTCATCTCCTAACCGTCTCTTGTGCGCCTCTTCTCTCTCTTTCGTATTTTTCTATCCCTCCCTGCTTCTCAAATATTTTTCGAAGGCTCCCACCACTTTTGCTGCGTAAATATATTCCCAGAAAAGAGTATATTCCTCTCTTCTTGTTAATTTCATCTCCGATTTGCGCTTGCGAAGCAGTAAGCACTTAATTGGCTGTTATTGGCAAGATGTTGTATTCGTTCCCAGATAGAAAAAAATAGGCGAAATGGGAAAATAGATGAGAAAATTGTTATAACGCACCTTTTGAAGTTCATATTTTATGTTATTATTTTGACTGATGAGGTAGATTGTGAATTTGTTTCTATGAAGTGATGCCACCTCGTAGAAAGCGTGCTTTACTTGGATTATAATGGATAAATGAATAAATTATTCTATGAAGAGGTTAAAAGTTTATTTTTTATCATTGAAGTTCATTTTATGCTGGATTTTGGCCAAGATTTACTCACTTCCTCTCCAGAATGCCTTAACCCTAACATTTGACCGTTTAATTAGCTCCAAATGCCTGTATCTTTCTTACACAGGAATGGTTTTATCCTCACCCAGTTTCGTTCTTCTTTATTTTATCTGTGGTTATTCTTCTTCTGATATAAATTGAATTTTAGACGTTTTATATTTTCATTTATTTAATGTAATGCGAAATATTTAGATATTTAAATTACTGTTGTATTTATGAAGAATGATTTTTCATATAAAGTCTAATAGAAAAATTTTAAGATAATGAAGCTGACATGATAGAGGGATTTTTTAAATATTTGATACTTTCCATGATAGTAAAACGTTATTTCGTGTTATTAATAGTTTCGTATTACAGTTTTTCAGTATTTTATTTTTAAATGGATTTATCGAAAAATTCGAAAACGTTCTTGCAATGAGAACGTACTTCATTAACCGTGACTTTGTCCCTCTGCATATATTTCGTCATTCTCACGCGTATAATCCTTAAATTAACTTCATGCTGTAATGAATATGCGCTCGGAAAATCCCTAACGTGTTATGCAGTCGACGGCTACGGCGAGAAGTTTGGCGTGGGGAAGTAGCCAGGTTGGCTCATGCCCATGACAGCAGAGCAGCGCCAATGGTGTCTCGTGGGGGCATTTGCTCAACAGATAGTCCGAAAGACATATTTCACTACTTGGAAACAGTACTTTTCCTTGAGACTTTCAAGGTCGGGCATAAATTACTCGCCGTAGCATGGGTAGGAAACTTCGGCGACGTCCATATTTTGAACCTGTTATCCTGATACACTTCCAGACCCATGAGTATCCACAGGTATTTACACTCACCGGCGAATAATGGATTTCCGAGCGCATCTGGTTGAGGAATCTTTGGGTAAAGCTCGGATTGTAAATACACCGATTCTGCTCTGGAAGAATGACGGACGGAGACTACACTATTTTCGTGAGTTACTCTTGGTTCAATTTGATATGAGTTCTATACTTTTTAAGGAAGTGCATTTCGGGAGTTAATGAAAGCGCCAGTTAATAAAAAAAGAAAGACTTATACCTTAAGTCTAAACTTTGTTATATTTTAGTGCGAAATAACTAATTGTTGAAATGAAACTGTTGAAATTATCTTGTTTGACATTACCAAAAAAATGCTTAGCCAAGCTTGCGTGTTTGGATTTTCATTTTTACATTTGGGTTTATTTTGAAAATATCAGATTTCCATGAAGAATTCTGAACGTGCGTCATCAGATTTTGTACTCTTGAAATTTTAAAAAACTATGGCTTATTGCATGTGAATATAGTTCCATCAATAGTACCCTATTCATGATTTTACTTTAAGTATTATCATGATATTTATGTTATGAGAAATAAATAAGTCTATTCGTGCATCTTGTCAAAACTTGTTGTTTGGTCATCGTGTAAAGGAATTTGGACTATTTTCTGCATTAAATATATCAGCAAAGTTATATATTCGTGCCACATTACGTTTTTATATCAGTAGGCCTGTTCAAGGTTTAATTCTTGAGCTGTAACACTATTATTTCATTTGGGAACTCCACATACAATGGCTCCTTTATAAATTAAACAATGACATTTAATTCGAGTCGTAGAAAGAACATTAGAATTAGCTGTTACTGATTTATGGATATTCAAGACACTTTTTTATTAGTACAGGAGGCAGATTGCGATACTACTGCGAGTATTGTACCTTTTACACTCGTCTTCTCAGGGATAGGTAACGTAAAATAAAATGCTCTCTATCTTTATACAAGTTGCCATTACTTGATAAATGCCGGATAAAATTGATACCACCCTTACATCTGGGAATCTTTCGCAGATTAAAAAATAATAAAAAATACCTGCTGTTTGCCTCATTTCAAGAGCAGTGTTTGAAGCCAAAATTCTTCATTCTATTGGTTATAATATAGCATGTATGGCGCATACGATGGAACTTAACCATCGGACTGTATACTTCCTCGGCTTAGTGAAAAAGTCTCATGGCTGAAAAAAAACAACCATGCGCCTTTGGTCTCTCCCTGCAAAAGGAGTGGGGAAAAGCGTTGGTGGATGACCATCATCGTGTAATGCTTTCGGCGTCTTTCTTCTCTTGGCAATGATTCAGGGAAAAGAGAGAATATACCCTTTTTTCTTCCTCGTTCTTGTCTTCCGGAGCCATTCAACCCCCTCGTCCAATTACACTCGGCAAGACCAGTAGCCTGCCTCTCGACGAGCACGCATGGTTGCGTCCCCTATTTCGAGCCCTGCCCAACAATGCTGACAAAAAATTACCTCAAGGATTCCGGAAAGTGCGTTTCTAATCTTATTCCTTAAGCCAACTTCCTTCCTTCTCTCTCTCCTCTCAATCCCTCTTATCACTTGCTGACCTATGCAAATTTTTTTGCTAACGGAGTGCCCTCCATTGTTGTGTGTGCCCTTCGTGGTCATATATCTGTCTACTGAGAGACGACCGAGAGAAGGATTGCGTCCTTTCTTTTAAGCTAGTACAAAATTTGTTGCTTGGCGACGAATTATCTCGGTTACGATACGGTTTTTCTTATTAAGGCCGATGTTCTTTCCTTTGTTGTAATGTGAGGATGTCAGAGTGTAAGACAAAACCATCTGGTATCTGCATTCCACGAAATTGAGTTACGGGTTGCTTGGACGGAAATCTGAAGAAGAATATTGGTTATGTTTCTCTGAGACTTCACGGTATACAGAGCAAGAATCACAAAACGTTGCTTGTTATACGTTGCAATTAACTTCATACGAACATATAGTCTTACATTTTCCGTTAAATTGTATAGTAATGACGAGTTTTTCTTATGGTTCTTCAATTTTTATTTCTATGCGCCGTGGAAAATATCTTGGCTTATTCAGCGACAATCTATTTACTGCTATATTTTCATATCCGTGTTTAATCTTCACATTCTTTCACAAACACAGGAAGTTCTAATCCATTGGTGGTTTGTGATCATGAATTGTGCTGAAATGTTTGAATTCTGGTATTTTCTAGGTATCTATATACTTGTCTGCTGATAATTGTAACGTAGTGTGACCCTAAAGTTGGGTATGATACTCTTGCTTTCATTGTTTTTGTTGTCATTTTCCGGACTCATCACTGCATGGATTTTTTCTCCGTCTCTCTGCTTGAATACTGACTAGCTTTTTGGGTTCTTATCTTGTATTTGTTTTTTTCTGTCTCTCTCTTTACTTCCTTGTTTTTGTATGCCTTCTCCATGGTCTTCTGAAGAGGCTTTCACTTTCTCTTTTCTCTGTCAAAACTTTGCATCAATCGATTTAGCCACTGTTTTTTTTCCGATTGGTTTTCCACATTCGAGAGCATTGATTACATCTCTTTATGTTCCTAACGACTTGGTATATTGTGTTTATTTTTTATCATATGATAATAGGCAAAAGATGCTACATATATTGTTTTGATCCTGTTTTCCTTTTATTGTTACTGTATTAAACTCCAGTCAACGGTTGCATTCCGTTTTTGCTTCGATTAGAGTTTTTCCAAGTTTTTTAATCCGTATGAATTCGATTATGTGCTGTTCAAAGCACTAATTCTATCACCTGGTTCTGTATATCAATCATACAGGATTTTTCTTCTTCATAGTAATCTTCATCCCACAACTGTGGTGTGCTTGGTAAAATCTTTGAATGAGCCATTTTAATAGATCTCTTAACAAATATGTGAGAAATGAACTATGTTTCCTGGGTCTAAATTTATTTTACCTGTTTCTCCTGCCTTTTTCTGAGATAAGCATATT
Source organism: Ceriagrion tenellum (assembly GCA_963169105.1). Taxonomy (NCBI): domain Eukaryota; kingdom Metazoa; phylum Arthropoda; class Insecta; order Odonata; family Coenagrionidae; genus Ceriagrion; species Ceriagrion tenellum. The sequence goes on from OY720641.1 coordinate 93,837,856, forward strand.
CTCAATGTATCAACTCAGACTTATCGTCTTAAAGATTCTGAACTACAACCTACCATTCTCCTAAGTACGTAGCTAACTTCTTTCCACCGTTGTAATTTTTAAGCACTTAATTCCTCTTCTGCCACTTTTTTCTCATTCTGATCTCTTCATTTCTAAAATTTATCTTTTCAATTCGTGAGGCACCATCTGAGGTAATATGAATGGGGAAAGAAATTCGCGACTTGCTAGACTGTTGGCTTCATAGGATGGGCTTTAGAAAAATACTCAAATACTATAGCCGAGTATTGGTCGATTGTGGAAAACCTACCTTTTTAATGTATTTGACGGTTGTTAGGATGATAATAGTGGCAACAATATTTTTTGCACTGAGCATTTGAGTGACTTTATTTTAAGGAACAGATTTTAAGGGGTGCAAAATGGCCTTTAGATATCAATGTACTGTATAAATCGGTCTACTTGGATGATTATTTCGAATTTTACTAGGGACAGAAAGATATGTGTCTCCATATTGACAGAAGATATTTCCGGAGTTACTGCAAGAAAAATAATTATATATATAGCAGCTTTGATTGCTGTGCGGTATATTTAATGATTGTTGAATTGGAATTTTAATATTTTCTCTGAGATTGGCGCAACTTTTTTTACACATTTTCTCATTTATGACCGCGAATAAGTTAATTCCACTCGGCGTGTCATGAAATCATTACATGAACGTCGGTTGGTGACGCTTTTTGTCAGAAATGCTGAGCAATTTCTCTTAGAGGAGCATCGATTTCGAGGGAAAGCTGTGGAGGTGATCGGTTGGAGGGGCGCCCCGTGGCAGCGTTCACCTCTGATCCGAATACTTTCCGAGGCTTAAAAACTATTCCCATCGAAAACCTTGGCCCATCCTTATTTTTCGCCTCTCTCTTGTTATCTCGGGAATGACGCTCCCTCTTGAATAACAGTGGAGCTCACACACATACACTCGTACAGAATCCCCGCATCCTTCCTCTCTCCCCATGACCCTTTGGTTACCTGTGCCTCTTGATCCCCCTCCCCACTATTAAAACTGTCTTATCTTTTTTCTCCATCTCTCTCTTCAGAGAATGTATTCCGGTCGTGTTAAGGAGCCGAAGCCTTCTTCTACGCCTCCCTCCGGGCATTATTCCCGGCAACATCCCTTCTTCTTTCTCGAGAGGAGCCAACTTCAGACTTTCTGAAAGGTAAGTCCCCGGGCGTACTCAGTCAACCCCACCCTACCCCATTTCGATTCCCCCTCTCGGTATTCTCTCTGCTTCTCCTAGGTCGCGCCATTCGACTCATACCGACGTCTTCACCTAACCTTCCGCTTTCCTTGATGATTTCCATGGCCCTTGCGAATTCAAAGAAAACCGAAGCTCGGTACTATTTGTGCCTCGCCTAAAACACTTATTTTTTTAAACCAACTCTCACAACCTCCCTAATCTTCATGCGTCCATTTATACCGTTATGGCTATCCCATCCTCATTCCTCCAAACAGACCCTACCATCTCTCTGCTTCCCTCCGCGTAGCCCGATAAAGCAAACTCGCATCGCCTGCCATTGCTAAAGGGCTCAAAGGCGGTGGGTAGGGGGCAGATGTCTTGACGTGCCGGGCAAAGTGGTGAGAGAAAGACCCTATCCTAGGGGCTGGATAAGTGATTGTGAAGGCGCTCAGCGTGCTATGGGAAGCGTGTCTGTTTGCGCAATAAAAAATGGGTTTAAGGACGGCATTCTTTTATTTTAGGTTAAACGGGCAAGATGGAAGGGGAGCGGGAAGGGGGGGAAGGGGCATCATGAGGTGGTGAGGAAGACCAACAAATTAAATTCATTGGAAAAGAAAACGGGAGTTCTGCTCACTTTAAATCGAATTTTCCGCATTTCCTCGAGCTAAACGCATTCCGGACCGCAAAACGGAATATGAATTGATCCATCCGCACCGTGCAGCCAACGATTTAATTATGTCAACTGCAGCCTGCCGCTCAGTGGACGATGTTCTCAAACGACTATAGTGTCTTTAATGATACCCCTTTGGTCACTTACCCATGTCTTCGGAGTGTAAAAAGCGTCTCTCTCTTTGTTATCAGAGTTCAGGAAGGACAAGTCTTCATCGTTTATCATCACCAATCCGATGATGTATTTGTTCTTTCACTCCATCCGTTACAGTCAGTCTAATGCATACCATTCTTGGTGTTCGCCTGTTAACTTTTCCTGTTAATTCTCTCTTTTAATACCATTACTCTGCAGAGGTGCTTTTGTGACAGGGTTTTAATCCCCGATCTAGACCCAAGTCTAATTTATCTAAACTATATACTCTTAGCAGTTTGCTCTATTAATGTCAGTGGCGTCCATCCTTGTTTGTTCTGTTTTATTTCTCGTTCCTTACCTGTTTTAAAGAAGCTATTGTTTGCCTAATTCACCAGTAAGTTTGGTTTTTGTTCTTCTTTTCATTGTGCTATTATATTGAATAAGTTCATTGGTCATTTTTTTCTCCCTAGATATCGATAAACTTCAATGTTAATCCTCTCCATCCATTTACTTACTTACTTACTTCCTCGGCACTACAGCCCGGTATGGGCTTTGGCCTCCCTCAAGACGCCTGTCCATTCTCTCCTGTTCTGCACTTTCTCCCACCATCTGACAATCCTCATAGCCTTTATGTCTTCTTCCACATCCTGCATCCATCTTTTCCTCGGTCTTCCTCTTTTTCTCTTTCCATCCATATTTCCATGTAGAAACTTCTTAGGCATCCTTTCTTCACTCATTCTTTTTACATGACGTAGCCAAACTAACCGTTGGGTCTTCACAAATCTCACTATGTCTTCGCCTCGGATAATATTTTCTATTTCCTTGTTTGTTCTTATCCTCCAAGTTACCCCATCTGTCACGGGGCCATATATCCTTCGCAAAACCTTCCGTTCAAATATCCGCAGAGCTTGCTCGTTTCCAGCGGAGATGGTCTATGTTTCTGCTCCGTATGTCTCGACCGGTCTGATAAGTGTCTTATAGATCTTGAATTTCATCTCCTTAGATGGAACCTCCATCCATTTGATCATCACCATTCGTCGATACCCGCATTGTTTTCCCTTATAACCCTCTTTATTAAACTGATCATGTGCTCCAAACTTCAATCACATGTTGAGGGTTACTGCAAATGTATGTTTTGATAATGGTTGCTTCTTTAGTGTGTATAGTATAAGTTTGGTTTGGATTGTAAAATTATCTCTCTATTTTGATGAATTATTTCAATCCACTATCCCTTAATAGTAATAATTTCGTAAGTAATCATTTTTCACTAGCTCCAAATTATTATTTGAGTCCCAGGTAACTAATTTGGTGGGATCATAAATCTTTTTATTCTAGAAATCTTATCATAACATAAACTGAATTTGTGACTCCATACATAGAGTGTGTTGGGAAATTGATTACAATATATTTATGCTCATGAGTAAGCCTGCCATACTATCTTGAAGGTAATAAGCTTTTCTAACGTCAAAGGTCGACCAGTATATTTAACGTCTCTGAATATGAAGATCAGAGAAAGTGAGCTACAAAGATGTTAAAATTATTAATACCTTCAGGTTTTTGTCCTCAATTTAGACGCTCATTATTTCTGAAAACGCTTTGGTTACTGGAACTTTAGGGGTTCAAAGAATTATAGTACATATATTTTGTCATTTATCTTTATGTAGGATATATCCCTCCATGAATAACATGGAGGTATATGTTCTACATAAAGATAACTCAAGTACTGTTTCAAATGTAGCATTCTCCGTATGCATGATTCGAGATATAGTTTATATTTCCAAATTTGAGTGGAAAATTGGGAAATTTTATGTACTTCATTACATATTTATTGTATAATAGTGCAACTGAAGAGGCGTAAAAATGGATACTTCTCGATGGTTGGAAGTGTCCCTTTATATATAGTGTTGGGAAAGAGCAGGTGCGAAGCTGTTTTCCCTCGCTTTCCTCTGTTTGGTCCGCGTTGCCTCAATGGACTTCAGTACTGGCTTCCAAGTGTTGCTGAGGTGGAAACCGCCGTCTCTGTTTTTTCCTCTCTAGTCGGATTTCGACGGCTTCTTTCACCAAACGGTCCCAGTAGCCGTTTGCCCGGCAAAGTATAGTTCTCTTGTCGAAGTCGACTTTGTCACAAGACAACTATACTTTGACGGACAAACGGCTATTGGGACCGTTTAGTGAAAGAGCTCTTTTATATTTAGCTCAAGCAGTGACTCAACGTTAATTCATAATGAGCTTATTCACATTATTTTCTGTATCATCAGAAGCCAATCTAAAGTTTAAATGGATCATTAAGAATAAATAAGCCAATATTTTAGCCGCACGATCTGAGGGGCACTTCGCGTAATTTTTATGGTGCCCATAAGCTCTTAGTTTAAGCTCGAAGATGGCGATATAAAATATTATAATGTTTTATGTATAGGTAGATTACGTTAATTTGTAAATCCGATTCACCTGGTACTATATATTATACGAACTAATGTATCATATATGTACATGAAAATAGATGGAATTAGAGTAGGTTTTTTTCTGTCAAATCATACAGAAAAATTTTACAATTTGTCCGCTTTACAACGGTGAAATTGTCCTCATGAAAGAGTACGTGCTTTCGTTTGTAATGTAAAATGTATCGTGTAAAGCGGAATTTAAGGAAGTTGCCTAATCATACAAATAATTTCATTCTTTAAACTGATCATTTCACTCGTGGCTACAGGGTAGTTCTCAGTGGTAGGTTATTGCTTACTCAGAGGTAAGCACTACCAAAATGGTCTACACACATGTAGCCAGCCATTCCTCTTTTTTCTGAATGCCACTAATATTTGTGAATCGGCCTTGTAGAATTATGATCCAAAAAATGACAAATAATAAGACCAATGAACGAACGTTTCATTACTTTTTCGTACGATCATATAACTTCCTGATACTAAATGGTGAAAAAAATGGGATTTTTACTCATAAGGATGCTAAAAATGGTCCTGAAACGTAATGGAAGTGAGATTGATTATAAGAACTAAAATATTATGAATAGGGACATTATTCTTGTCAGCCTTTAAGATTTCTTATTTATACCTCTCTAATATGAAAAAGAGAATAACTCATGTTCTATGGTCTATCATTCATTCATAGAACTGGGGAGGACGAAATAAAGATTTAAGAAATGAAGTTGCGGTATTATACTCTGCTGTGCCTGCAATTTCTTTATATTTTAATTGGAGTTGACCCGATCTATGTCACCGTCACTGCAGCGTTTCCTTGGCACTGATTAGTCTAATGCTCTTAATTGACTTTGGCAAATGCTATGCAATTTATTAGAAAGCTAGTTGCTGGAAGGGGGTTATGTTTGTCTTTTTTGTATGGAAGGGGGTTTGTGACTATCGTTAGCACTGAATTACCATGCTAAGAATTGACGTTCTAAGAAACATGGTGGTGAATTTTTCATTGAAAAAATCCTCTCTTGCGAAGTTCACGGCATTCACCATGTTGGTATATGTTCACGCTCGTTAGCCTGTGGCAATTTGCACTGCTTATCGAGAGCGAATTTACATGTATCCTGGATTCATCCATGTGAATTGCTTTCATAGTTTTCCGTGTATTTAAAGGTGATTCTATTAAACTTGGAGTTAATACCGGCATAATTAGACACGATTTTATACTTTACGTTTTTTCACCATTTTTGCTAATCAAGGCGTTCTGGTGTGAACATTTTCTGTATAAGGAATATGAGTGAAGAGAGCCTCCTTCTGTTTCATATCTTAAATTGTATAGAAATGTGAAATATTCTCTAGTCATTATAGTGTTAGTAGAATAATAATTTGGGGTGCCGTATTATCTAACTGCAACAGCTGATTAAAATCAGCCGTATTTGAAAAAAAAATCTACTTTTGTCCAAAATAAAAATGAATAATAATTTAGGGTGACGTTTTAACTTACTGCAATGGCTAGTAACTCTCCGCCACCTTTGGAAAAAAAGATTGCTTTTGTTCATTCTTGCATATATTCTGGTGCTGACCATCAATACCGGGGGATACTGTTGAGGATAAAAAATTTTCACGAATTGACGTACTATTTCGCGCTTTATGTAAAGTAAAACTCTTTTCATGATATCATATCGACCTCCTTAGCCCTAAATAATGGTTTTTTAACGGGCATAAGTGCAAGAGAAAGTGGCCATCTCAAACATATTAGAGTCATAGTGTTATTCAGTATGTAATTGGCATTACTAATGATAAATAAGCGTGAATGAAATGTTAAACATACTCAGGAGGCATAAAAATTTTTGCAGAGTGAAATTATTAATATAATCCCTGGAATAATGGGTACAAATGAAAATGATTCATGGTTTTGGCCGATGCTTTGGCGAAGAAAGTTGTTCATTATAAAATTAAACTGGTAAATGTTCGATATGGCAATGCATTGCAGCTGTAAAAAAATCCTGGAGAAAGTAATGTGTGTGAAAAAACTAAAAGTCAGTCAGTCTTTGGGCAAAGTTTTTCTTTGCGTTCCCCAGTAGACAATAATGGATGCCCGAGCGGGTGGCAAAAACCATGGAGGAGGACCGAAAGCGGAATACTTGAAGCTCATAATAAGAGAGTAAATGTCGAGAATGATGGCGAAATGAAGAGCCTGGCTGGGAAGGCCCTGAGAGAGAGAGAGAGAGACTTGAGAACTGCGGCAAACAGATAATTGGATTACTAACTGCTGATGATGAACGCAGGAAAAGGGAGGGTCTGGATGAACACTTTGAGCTCTCAGGATTTCCCGAGGCGGAGGAATTGATCGATAGAAAAGAAGCCGTCAGAGAAGGACGCGCAGTAGGGAAATGGGGAGGAACCGAGAGAGGGAGCGAAAAATAACGAAGTCTGGTCTGGATAAAATTTGAATGAGATTCACGGATTCGGGAATTTCGAATTCTCAAAGTGAATGACTCTGCGGAAGGCGACCAACGGAGGGGGGCGGGTGGAAAGCAGCCATCCGGCGAACAACGGCTTTTTTTCCCTCGTCTGCGAGCATGAGTAATGGCGGGGGACACAGAAATGCGAAGGGAAGGCGTCGAAGGCGGGATGACGTGTGTTGAGTGAGCATTGAACTTTTCGGTGTCACCTCGAGAGGTAAGATGGGCCTACCTTGATAATGAAGTTGAGGATGGGAACGGAGGCTGTGACTCGGTACTGTGAGTCCTAATTATATGTTTTACACGTCGGTAATTCATACAGACATGCTCGCCAGTATCAAAATAAAATAAAATTTTAAGAGAAATTGCACTTAATAATTAATGAGGAAAATTATTCATCGATAAATGCCATATTGCATGTGACGAAGAGAGTTGAAGTAGGAGAACAAGGAGTTATCCATACAGGAGATTCTTCATTAAGTAACCTCTTATTTGTTCTCACCAGCATTATCGGAGAAAGCTGAAGATTTGCTATTCCAAAATCCGGTCTTAGCAATCCTCTGAATTTGGGAATCCTTTGCGCGTCTAACATTGAATGCTTTTCTTTAAAACCACTGAATCATTATACTCTAATTTCCTAGGTAAAGGTAAAGTCTCTTAGTTACATAATTGTATTTACAGACATGACTCTAAAACAGACATGGCAGTAAAATCGCTAAGCTTGGGTTAAGACGGTGAAGATGTTGAGGTACTCAAATTTATACTCGAGACAAGTACCCTGCATAACACTTTCCACTGCTCTGCACCTTTTCAGTCAGAGCACCTTTTACAATTAACTTATACCTTAGCTTGTACCACGTATGAGGTGCTGTGCAGTGCTGTCATGGATTTACGAATATTCCCGTAGTCTTTAATTCATGTTACGGTGAATAAAAAGGCATTTGGTCATTGAATGCAGTTTATTTAAACATTGTAGTTAAACTGTTGAAAATTGAATTTAAAAAAAAATTAATTTGAGAAAAAATATTTATTTAAAAAGAAATTATTTTATGAAAGGCTTTTTGTAATCGACAAGCTACGTGTAGAGCAGGTTATTATAATACTTTTGAAGTTAATATCTTAACAACTCCCTATAATTTTTGCCTTACCAGACGGAACTACTTTTTCTGCTTAATAATAGATCGTAGTCGATTTTAACTGATGCCTGAAGTACTAAATAAGTAGTGACGTTGATTTAGATAAACATTATATTTAATTGCTCTCTTCCTGATTGTGATATCCTTATTTCCGCCGTATAATTCTTCCGCATCTTACTCTCCATATTATGAAATCTGTCAAATTTCTTAGGCTGTCAAGCATAGTCTTATACATTGCGTTAGGCCAGTATATTGTGAAATGTGTTGAAGTATATATTTAGGGGTTGCTTAAAAGCTTGAGTAGTTTTAACCCACTGTTTTTCCATAAATATTTTAGAGTTGTTGTAATCGCAAAGAAATATTATCTTCTATCTAATTACTAATTGTGAATGGAAAATTATTTCTATTTACTAGTGTGATACTCTAGTTCAAGAGGTGTTTTAATATGGTGGTATTATGATATTAATTACAAGAAGATTTACTGAAATAACCTGTCAAAATATTTGATTTTCCTTAACTTGATTTATTATATTAAAGCTTATTACTTCGGATTTCATACTTTTTGGGTGATTAATCACTTTAGATAAGTTTACATGGAAGAGAATCAGTCTTCAAGATTTATACATTGACTGACATCGTTTTCCTCGATTCAGCATACGCTCTACGTGGTTCTACGTCTCATCACCCCATACATCAAGAGAATCATTCTTCTACCGTTACCTCGGCTACCCAACATCCTACCCTCTATCATGATCTCATCAGCTACTCTTTCCTCCGCATAAACTATTTCAACGACATATTCTTAATCTAAATTCTTCACAATATTAAATTATTCCAAAATTTTCCTCTCGGCACTCTCTAAGCCAAGAATTTCTTTGGTAATTATCCTCTACCTACCACCGTCCGCCGCTCTTTCTCAATCCTCCTATACCTACACATCAAAATTCTGCAAATGATTATAGTTTACTTTTCCTGAGTCGTGTTTTCTACACTATTCGTTGTCTTGATTTTTGCATATCTTTTGATTGTTTGCTGTACAAAACTATTAGCTACATCCAAATACCTGATATTCCCTAAATCATTCTACACCATCCTATGCTGGGTAGTATTCAATTTACGGTAATTTTTGAAGGATACAGAACAAATGTTTTAGGCTATTTTTTCTCATTTATACAAATTTACTCGCATTAATGCTTAAAATGCATGCGTGTTTTTCTTCTAGAAGTTAAATTTTCAAAGGGTAATATTTGTCACCGGTATTTATAATTATACTTTAGTCTCTTTTCAATTTTCATTTACATGTGATCAGTGAAGAGTAACTAATAATTTACTGGTCTCTAATAATTAAAGATGCCTCAATTAAAGCTTCAAAATGTTTCATGTTTACGATATTACAATCATAAGTGAAGTAAGTTAAGCCATGCGTTGTAATTAGTATTTTAGAATGCGTTCATGTGAGTAGAATTAAGAAAGTTTATGAAGTATCTCTTTGAGTAAACTGCCTTGATGCTATTATGTGTGAAAACCTTCATGGAGAAAACATTCTTTCCGGTCCTGGAATCTCTCCCGTTAAGTATCTCATGACTAAATTTTCTCTTTCCCCTATGCATAACTTTGAGGGGGCGCCTGCGCGTTTGTGATAACCGCCAGCTTCCTAGAGGAAACTCCTATGAAAAGTACATTCCCGGATTCATGCATAACACCCCGATAAGGGTTGTAATTCCACGTAATCCTATCCTTTAGTGGTGGGCGACCCGGGTACAGCGCTAACATCCCATTCGTTATCATATACGAGAGACTGGCTCTCTCGCCGCATGTGTAATTTCGCACGTAAGTCGTTCAACGCAATCATCTGTGGAGTGTTTCATTGCTTGTGAAGGCTAATCTTTGATGGATTTTCTATTTGAGCCGTAGTTCACTCTCCGACAATCAATGGGAGACAAAGCTATTATTCGGATGGTAACAGTGATGAGAATAGTACATTGATTATTTTCTTGCTTTCCAGGGAATTGCGCGAAAGGATGAGAGACGTATACGGTCTCAGTTATAACTTTATATTAATTCCTTATTTTGTTTTCGACGCCATTTAATGGAAGCTCTTTAGACAATAATTGAAAAAAAAACAAAGGTACACTGCACAGCTATAGGTGCCTTATCAGCGTCTTTAAGTTTTTAATACTTGGGGAGAAAAATTGCACAAGTTGAAACTGCGTGGTTTTCCCCAATCGAGCGTGCAATAATTATTAAACAAGAGCAAGGGATATTTTTCTAGCTCACGTTTATGCATTCGCGCATGCGTACTTGCAATTCACCGCTTTACACGACGCAATTTGAAATGCATTCTCGTTCGTAAATCGGAATGTGTAACTATATGCGCCTTGTGACACGGTTTTTATGCATGCTGGCAGTTTTCCTTGCTGTCTACTCAGCTTTCCTATTACGACTCTCAAAAGGGGTGCCAAAGACGCGTTGTGGACACCGTAATACTTACATCAGATACTGAGATACATATTTTATATTTATTTTATATTTAATAAACAGGTATAATTAACAACACTCGTATAAAATACTCTTTCCCTAGGTACAAATTTGCAAATGTCCAATAAATTCATACCTCGAAGACTTTAGAGAAACTAGGTAAATCACCCGTAATAATGTTCATTAGGTAGTTATCAGTATCACTGTTAGAATATCATTAGCTGAGTATATACACGAAATTCTCTTTTCCAATATATTTCCACCTTTCCACTTCATAAATGATATCCCCTTGATAATAAGTCACAATGAAACAGATGTTCAAATGACACACAAGCATCAGGCTACTTCCCTCATGTCGATGTAATACGCAGTGCTCTCCTGGAGTATGGTCCCGGTTTGAATTTACTCAGCCTAGTGTCGATGTACTGTGTACCGCATTCCTGACGAATGGTCCCGGTTCAAGTCCCCTCAGCCTCTCTTTGCAATCTCCTTTCCCGTATTTTAGTATTGATGTGATTTCAACGCACAAATCTGCCTCTCAGCTGGTATTCGTCGCACTGAGAAATGAAAACTGATAACTGTCTCCTCATTGACTGTATTTAATGGCTATCTCCTTCTCGAATCAGGATCCGCTGCCCCAATCTCTCTGTCTTACTTCTTACTATCCCCTACTTGAATCGAGTCCCTAAACATCCTTAACTCTGCCCAGTACCCGGTATTTATAGCTAAAATTATTGTTACCGTTGGGTTTTATTTTGCTTGTCCGATATTTTTTATATGTTTGTTTTTGTTTATCATTTTAACGATCAAACACCTGAATTTAATGACAATTCGATATACTCTCTCTTGTATGAATCTCCCGCGGTTGTCGGCCCATACGACCTTGGCAGAGCTTCTGCAGTTTAAATAATTGCTACCACCCTAAAATGGTTGGAGTAGGTACGTTACAAATGTGTCATCATATTATCATTGAGGCAAATTTTGTATTAAAGCCAAATTAATATTTCAGTCATTCTTATCTTGCTGTTGATTTCACCTTTGACTTCGAATTTTGGATTAAGCATTGTGGCTTTCAATTGCGATTGGCTACAACTAAGCGCTTGGAAACTCTTTCCTTGTGTCTCATGATTGTTTTGTTTCATTATGTGTGGCGATAGTCTGTTTCATCTGATAACATTTACACTGCATTTGATTTGTGCTTGATAAAAAGTATCTTCGAGAAATCATGAAATCAGCAGGAAGTTAATTATAGCTTTCTTTTAAGTACGTGCAGTAAAATGATAAAAAGGTAACTTTGACATATACTAAAAGATTATATGTTTAGGTTTAAGTGCTATAAGTTATTATTATAGTACATAAAATTTGGTGTTACATTTAATTAACTCTCTCCTCCGTTGATCTTATAAACTACATCCTCATGATGCATAAAATAACGTGATCAGTGGGCCATCGATCTTTGAAATTGAGAAATATTTCATTGGCAGTTCTTGTACCTCTAAGAAATGCCGCCAATGGCATCTGCTCGTTTTGCATATGGCACTCTCCGTATGGATTAGCCTCTCCACTACTTATTATACAACCCTGTCCCAATTCATTTTACCTTCTTGAATATAAAGTCCGCTCAGCCTCATTCTAACAAAGTAGATATGGTACGTATGTACGTGTTTGCACTTTTTGTTAAGGATCGTGACAATTTAAAAATTATGGTTTTATTTAAAATCTCCCGGTTATGATTTCAACCTTCGCTAATTAAAAACTGAAGAATACCTGATTTTTACAATTACTTTTGTATTTCATAGTTGCAAGGGTTTAGAGCAATCACCGAAATTAGATTCAGCTCTTCAATTTTCCTGGCGGAAACGTTTACTGGGAAAATGGCTGATAGTAATTTTTTAATTCAGGCTTATTGTAGGTATGTACTTTAAGTGGTGTTTAAATGTATGTTTATAATGATGCTACAACAAATGTATCGTGTGTAAGGTAAGAACTATTTATATATTTTACCTATGTGTCATAGAAACATATTGGTATAAGTCAGTGCTACAAATTTATTTTGTTTATTAAAATTTTAAATATTCACTCCAATGGACTTATTCTTGATTACGAGAATTAACAACAAATATTAAAAAGCCTTTTTGTCTTCAAAAGAAGATAGCTCAAAATGAGCAACCTGCTGCAAGCAGTTAGCTGCATTCACTGTAATTTGCCACGTAGAGTACAAACTTTGTGCTTAAAATATTTGAAATTCTTTTGTGATTTATAAGTACATACTAAGTTTCTTTAAATGCCAAGTTTTCCGAAATATCCTAGCTCTCATCAGTGTTTCTCAACAGCTACTTTTTGAGATAGAGGAGGCTTTCAAACTGTATCTTCCAAATGCTTAACGGCACTTTAATTCGCCATTAGCAGTACTAATTTTATGAACCTTGGTCCTTTCCTTCGTGTTTCTATGTACTCTGACCGCATATATTCATGCTGAGTCGGCCTAATATTAGTTAAATCTCTATTTATCCTGTTCCAAAGAGTAACTTAAACCTCTTCACTGGATGAATCCTAATCTTTTAATCCATTGCCGCCAATATTCTAAATGTGTGTTGTTGGGCTATGAGCGAAGCCATGGTTACATCTGCGCGTTTGACGTCATCCGCTTTGTTTTATTATACTTCAACTTTATGTTGCTATCCACAATTCACAGCTCATAAAAGTGTTGACTGCCGTATAAAGCTAACTAAACGTCCGTCTACTTTTTAAATATTGCTTCCACTATTTGCCCGTCTCCATTTTAATGCTCTTATGATGTCACTTTGGCTACAGCATCACTTCACTTCCATCACTATAAGAGATCGCTATTACTTATCAGAGTAGGTGACACATTCTTTGTAACAACAGGTAAGTAACTTGTTAGTGTTTTCTGGCGGATATTTTTATGTTATCCTCAACGCAGAGCCGGTGTCATTCAAGAGTTTATTACCCGCTTTAAGCGAAGGGCAATCTGTGTTTTTCCTAAACGGAATCATTCCGATTGTTCTTTGGACCCAAGGCTCTTGAAGCTATCGGTTGTGCCTATTATGGCGACTTGACTAAAAAATTGTTGTCTTCAGGTAGCGTATATATAGCGTAGATAAATCTTAGACCCTGCGATAAACGTTTGAACCGACCTCTTATAAGTTTTATAGTTACAAAATTAGGGAACCCGAAATATGAACATGCGTTATTCTTACAGTAGTTAAAAAGGTTACTTTACTTGAGGAAGTAAATTGCCGTAGTGAAATTTGGTGTTTTAATGTTTAGTAATTGTAAGAAGAAACGCTTCTCCAACGCAGGAAGGAAATGAATCATCCCACGCAGTCCACCCTAAGTGGATTCGCGGAATTAAGTCCCTGGATCGCTTGAGTGTTAACTAGAAATAAAGCTGGGGAAAACTTCTCATGTGCTGCCGGACTGAATGTAAAAGGAGCATGAGTTCCACTTGCCTTTCCTTTCGCTCGGAGTTGTCGCCAGCGACTGTTCTGCGACGCAGCGTACCTCGCTCGCGAGGCGAGGGGTGATTCTGGATCGCGCATGCCCACGTTTTCGATCGATTCGGCGCCTGCGCCACTGAAATTTCCTCCTACCTCCTACTACCCCTTCTTCCTATCTCACTATATTCATTCCACCTCCCTGCTACCGCTCTCCTAGGGACGGTGTCTCCCTTGCGAAACATCAGCAGGTACCCATTCGCACCGCAGTTGCGGGCGAAGCACCGCGCTTTCACCATCTACAGACAGCTTTGCTGTGCCGTCCGCTGTCACCCCACGTACTGCCGGCTTTGAACACAAACAAGCGTCCCTCAGTCGGCCGAATCTCTCTAACATAAGTCTATTCGTCTTTGAGGTGTAGTAATAGGAATTTATCAATTTCAAATTGGCAATATTTTTAGTTAGAATTCGAAAGTTGATTATTTTATCCCATTATTTGTTTATAGCCGTAATGAATCTTCAGTTTGACTTTTTCGATTTCTAAAGTCATTTTGCAGGTAATGACTACCGCCAACGTATTTGAGGTTAAAGCACCAGAATGAATTTTTCTCAGCTTCTAGTCCATTCTTACGATTATTTACTTCAGTACATTTTCTACGTGATGTAAGGAAGTTATTTCATGAAAGCCTAATAGGGCATAATAAAATAAATTTACGATGAAGAAATTAGTGTTCGTATTTTCAAGAAATAAGCCATCAAGCGCACATGGGTCACACAATATATATTTATGTACTTAAACCTGGCTCTAATCGTTTTTACCGATCAGGCCTAGTGGTTAGAGTTGAATAATGCTGATACTAAGTTTGTAGGTTCGAGTCGCTCATGAGGTGTATTTTTTTCTAGGCTAATCAGCTATAATTTTAGTTTAATTTTTTAATTCAACACATGAAAACCGCATTGTATTATGCTAACCGAGATTCGACATTCTTTTGCAGTAACATATGGAAACTAAACTACAGGCCATTTGCATTCCAGAGGCTTTCCGCATTAATACAACATCGTAGCATTCTCCTGTTTTACATGGGTCTTACTTAAATTAGTCAACTTGATATGAATGTTGCCAATTTTAGGCAAAAAAATCCCTGAAAATATTGTAATCAGCAACATTTCCGTATTCGGCCTAGATTTCCACTGTAATACCTATTTATAGATATAAAACCCAGCCGCCATTGTAAAGGTCCCATTTCTCATCTAAAGCTAATGCTGATTTCATGGTTACCAAGGAAATATCCTATTGTTGACAAGTAAAATTCATGATTTTGACATTAAAAACGCGATTTATAGGGTAATGTTATTCGTATAAGAATATTGAATGAAAAAATAAGAAACTCCAATCTTTTATCCATCTAATGGCGTAAACTATAGCCTTCTATCTTTAGTAAAACTAATTAAAATATGCAAAAAGAGAAACAGCTGCACTTGAACCAAAATGTTTAGACTTGAGTTTTTCAAACACATGAGACACCAGACGGCCCAATACGCTGCCTTGGGGTCCCATGGGTCTTCCTTATAAAAAAAGCTTTACTGATTCTATGTGTGACAATTTCACTAAAATCGGTTCACTCATTCAATACTTATGAGGCTTTTAATAAAGCATTGTTTTGGAACCTTAGGCCCTCTGAGGCTTCAGCGTGACTTATGACCCCATGATTGTTGTACATTCAGTATAGGTATATGTTACGTGTTTCTAATAAAGGCAAGAATTATCTTCCTGGGCCAATTTTTGGCGATAAAAAGACCCACTTGAGGGCCTTCTATGGCCCAAGGCCCTAGAAGGCCCTCAAGTTCCATAGCCTATGTGTGAACCAGATATATCAAGTATCTTTCTGCCAAATTTTATTTCAATAGATTCTGTGGTTTATGAGTGATTGACTTACAGACAGACATCACTAGATTTTTATTCATTAGTAAGATAAATAGTGTTTACATATGAAATTTAAAATAAATAAGCCTATAGCGACCTTGCCAAAAGTGTACGAAGAGATTGACTAACTATAATGAGCTGTGCGCATACGTGTAATTATACTCTGCGTTTCTGATTTAGGTTGGGGATCTAATCGACATAAGGAATTTTGGAAAATTTGATATTAGACCTAACTTATAAGTTTTGGATCTATCAAGTACATCATCAATTTAGAGTTTTCTATTGCATAAAAAATCTTTCAGGCCTTATCCGAATTTTGGTGTTGAAAATACCAACATCAATGGAGTATGATCGTCAAGTAAAATTTACAAATGAGAACAGACGAATAACTTCACATTATATGGAAATTTTATCTTAATTTTTACTCACATTTACTAAATATTTTTGGAGTCATCTGGAGGTATTGGAGTCATGGAGGGGGTAGAGCGATTTTTCAACGAAAGACTAGGCGATTGAGTGTGAAGGCGAGTTGCAAAATATAAGCTGCTTTTCCATTTCTTACTTGCTCTTCTGCCTCGTGGGAGGTCAGTGATTCATTTATTATCCATTCGTACACTTTCAGTGGTGTGATCATTACATTGACCTTGATATGATCATTGAGTTAACCAATTTGTCAATATAATATGTACCCAGAAAATCAATGCTATGCACACTTCAAATGCCCGGAAGGTAAATCACCTTGCTGTGTTTTTTTTCATCTTTCTTCCTAACCGCGAGTCAATCTACATTTAAAGTAGAGGGACTTGGTGTTCACAGAATTGTGAATTTTGCATACCTGATCGCATGCGTGAAGGGGAAATTTCAGCGCGTGGAATTTTAATTTCATCATTAGGTATATTTTTAGGTTCAATGTCTATTAAAATGCTTTTTTCTATATTACATATATTATAAGAAAGACGGTTGGCAGTACTATGTTCACACGAGTAGAGAGCTCTCGGTTCAATCACCTCGCATCCCCGTTTCGTAAAGGTATACCGGTACTGCGATATAATAAATAAAATATATTGATTTCGCTCATTTATGTCTATGAATGCATTGGACAAATATTATGCAAGTTGACTTAACAACGTAGGATAACAGCCAATCGTCTAGAATGAAAAACAAGTGGATACTGCGATCGGGATTTCTCCATAGTAAAACGTAGGTGGCGCAGGAATTTAAGCTATCGAATAGTGTTTCCTTTAACTACAAATTATAAATTCTCAGAAATGCCGGCTATAAATTCCAAGTGAAGGTGAAAACATAAAGAAATAAAATATTTACATAACTGAATGGAGATGCAAGAGAGAAAATAGGAATTCAAGGTCTTGACTGCTTGCTTATATTTATTATAGCTATCTAATTGCATTACAAGACCTGAAAAAAGTTTACGAATGTTTATGAATAACTCTTTGCTTATGTTTTTATTTTGTTTTTCCAGTGGTTCAATTCTTTTTAACAATTTGTCATTCCAATTGGTCAATCGAATAACAATTTACAATCCTTCATATGTAGACCTTTGTGAGACCTACTCCCTGACGCAGCTTTCCAGCAGTGTTTGAGTAATAAGTTATATGGTAATTCTTTCTCATTAACAGGATAACTTACGAAATCGGAAAATACCCAAACGACAGTCGATTATATTTGAAATGTTTGTCCACAAATTTATCTATTTTAAATCCTCTGTGGTAATCGATAAAGTCTCTTTAACTTGCACCTTTGAACTGCTCAAAATATTAATAATATTATTGTTTCATAGTGGCAATTAATTTTTGCCTAGCAAAATGCGGCGTTCGTTTAATAAATGTATAAATCTTGGATACATTAGTTTAATTTATTGGTATGTTTCGTTTAGCATGGCATCGGACTCGTTTAAGAGTAATAACGTCTCGTTATTTATCATTGTTTTTTTTCTTTATTAGAAATGAATTTGTATTAAAAGAAATCACAAATTATGCATAAACAAACTAAATGCTATCAGCAATGGTCTTAATCCATCGTTGACGAGTGTCTGAGTCAATTGTATTTTTGTTCTTTGATTTGGATTTTGGCTCTTTGAATAAATCACCATGTTGACACCCTGGTGATTTTTCTGTTCCTACACTTAGGCCTTACATTCAGAGATGGCTACCTCCACCATCGTCCTTAGAGCATGATTGTTCCTGTCAAAGCTTGTCAGTTCAGAGCTGTCGGCCTACCTAACCTGGTGGAATATCCGAGAAGACTTTATTAAAATTAACTTTCTTTAATTAAAATTCTTGATCACTTAGAAATATTCAATCTCCCATTTCAGAATAACTCAAGAAAAGAGTCAAAAATTATATCCCAAATTTATTCTAGAGAACAAAACGATGTGAACAGCGGAGACACATAGAGATAACTGAAAAATCCAATAGACCTCGAGAACAATTACATTGCGTTGCAGTGGCGTGCTGAGTGAGTTGAATTTGTCTAGACTTGGAACTGCCCCGTCATAACAGCGATAAAAGTTACACAACGTCGAGTACGGAGCCGGGTACCAGAAGACCCTCAGTGTTATAAATTCCGTGGAATACTATAATTAAAATAAAGGCATATTTTTTATTTTGAACTCCAAATGTGATTTTATTGGAATACGTGAAGTCTCAGTTACTGCAAAAAACAATTGAAATAGTTATTTTCGAAAATGTATTCCTCGGGTCTCCGGAGAGTCGATGTCCGTACTCCGAGTGTTGATTTATTTTGCATTTGTGGACCTTTCTGATGGTAAATAATATTATTTTACAATCGTGTGAACATCAAGTGCGTCCTTTTTATTCCTTTATCGAGAATCATGCTCGAAAATTAATAGACTCAAGGATGAGGCTAACAATTTAAGAGAGTTGTTTTTATAAATGCATAGTCTTAAGAAATGTTGATGAAAATACTGCAAATAAATGATTCGTAAGTTTATAAAAATTTTGTTAGGATATATATGATAGGACGCATGGAATATTTGCGGAATCTTCTATAGCTCATTCCTTTTGCTGATTTTTGAATTGTAATAAAATATAAAATTTCAAACTCAGAAATTAACCATACATTTGCGCCGTATAGCAACTATCTGAGGCCCTTGTTATCACGAATTTTCTTGATGGGTGCTGAGTTAGCTCATTTTTATTAATTTTTACTACCTCTTATCTTATCATACCTCTTTTTGTCTTCTTAATGCATTCTGGGATTATATTATTGCTGTAAGTTAATATTTACTACAAGATATTTTAAAAGTTGATGATTTTTAATGGATAGGTTTTTTATGTGATAAGAATAGTTATACTCCAAAAATTTACCTATTATTTTAAAAATTAGCGCCAACTTTGCCTTATAATCTCAAAAAAGGTTTTGCATTTATGTATTTTTAACAATGGTAACGCGGATATCGCATTGTTCCGGAATTCATTACGTGGCATTTTTCTTTCATTCTCTCCGTCACAATTTTCCCCCCGAATTCACTGTCCTGTCGTTCGCGTGAAGGAAAGGAAGTGAATGAGTAGTGGATAAAGGGTGAAAACTCCTCCCTTTAATGCTGAAGAATTCCGCTCCATGTGGGGCAGCGCGAGTTCGGCTTTAACACCTCCCGTGGAACGCCGTGATCTATCTTGCCCCTTCTCCATCCACCTCCCACTCCCCTCTCCCTCATGAATGTAAGCCCCATGACAACCACAGCATGGTCGAACTGCAAGTGCCGCCTTTCTCATCCAGAGATTGAATGACCGTGCCAGTGGTGAGTTATGAATCTATTTCCCCTGGACTGGGGCAGAACGAAAGAGGAGGGGTTGGGTGAGAGGGAGAGAAGAGGCAGATATGACGCTGAAGAGTGGGTGGAGATATGAGGGTTAAGGAAGTGAGAGACGGTGTGACGTGGGCGTCGAAGCAATGAATGAAAAATGACGGGGAGGAAATGGGTTAATACGACGTTCGCGCTAGAAATTGCTAAGGATTGTTCCCAATCGAAGCTGAAAGTATTTGTTCCGAGTGCTCACGCATTCGATCTATCGCATGGGACGACTGAAATTTTTATTTGTTGGGTAATCTCAGGTTTCTTATCATTTTGGCTGGGATTTTTTGTAAACTTTAGTCCTCATGGCACTAGCTGGCCATTTTACATTAATGTGTCTGTCAGTCATATGATTCAGTAGATTACAGCAGTCCTTCGATATTCTTTGTTCTACGATATTCTTTTCTCGAGCACCCTTTGAATGGTTTCTACGGCATAATTAATATAATTCCACTAATTCTCACCCGATAGTACATAGTTTATGCTATTTAATCATACTGTGGAGAATAGTTTTTACTGTACTCGAACGAATTCAGGCCAAGAATTGCAGATGTTCCAGATTAACTATTTTTTATAATAGTCGACGTCTTCATTTAAACTTAGTTCATTTGAGGATAAGGAGAAAATTTCTTTGGTAATTATTGCCGGACTGGCATCAAAAAGAACCACCATTCTGGATACTCGAAGGCTGAAATCTACAGTATCACTATTTTAGGGATTGTAAGCTCGTTTAGGTTACGCTGAATTATATCTTTATTCCATATCTTTTAGCGCAGTCTAATCTCCAACTTTCAACTGTGGCTCGATAAGACCGTGAAGGCTAAAAATCATGGAAAAAGGTTGTTAGGACAGTCGCGACAGACGCCAAGATTCACTTTGTTATTTGCTACTGGGAATGAGTTCCCTTAGCTTTGTTCCCCCTTATCATTATATTTTGGCAATGATAACCCTGTATATAAAGGTGAAGCAACTAAACGCTATCATTATTTCTAGGTCGGTAATTTACAAGACAAGGTAGGATTAAATGGAACTGAGTGAGAATGCTCTACATTTTTACAAGCACTGGGCCATATCTACCAAATGCATTTCTTTCTTAGTTACAGCGTACGTCCCACCCTTCTTCTTCCTTTCCATTAAACTTATTTTCGTCCTTCCCTAGTCACTCAACGTCCTCCCTTCTATCATAGCTTTAAGCAACCCGTCGCCCCTCATCCCTTATTGTTATCGCCTACTCTGTTTCCTCATCCCCTCCATCAGTTTTTTCTTCTCAACCACCATTGCGTGTTAGTCCTCGTTTGTCTTAATTTCCATTCACCGCATCTTCTCCATCCTCCAAACCCATATCTTGAACGCCTGCACCCGTTTCTCGTTCACCTCCTCAGAGTCAAAATTTTAACCCTCTGCAGGTTGCACTTTATATTTCTTTCCTACGTCCCTCCATTTTAGATTTTAAATATAGAAATAGTTTAGTCATAAATATTATTTTTCCGAAATTGAATTTCGTTAAGGTTTTAATTGGCACAATTAAATGACTTGTAATAGAATGAATACTACTTGAACATTTGCGTTTTAACCAGCTTTATTCTATTGTCATTGGTTTCAATGCTTGGGTTACCACGTGAAGTCATTCAGTTATAAATTCCGCATCTTTAAAGCTGCTGCGTGCTGTTGTCTACGCAGCAGTTTGTGCATACTTCGATTTCATATAGGAGATAGCAATATTGAGAGCTACATTGACCGTTTTTCCCTCGTGGTGGTACTGGTTGTTTTCGGTATTTTACCTTAGAGAAAGCCGCACTGAAATTTACATTCTACGCTAGTTCAATTTCTTAGATATGTTCCACAGAAATGGAAATACGTTTTTGTCCTTATTTTACCATGATATATAGTCAGCGCATCCTCTCCTTGGCTCCTAACGATCAACTGATGAAGGAAACGCATGTTTTGTAAATATGGTGTTACCGAAATTAGCCTTGGGCTCTTTCTCACATACCTTCAAAATTAAGAACTGGATATACGTTTAAGCTATTTTTGTCATCATTTCATATATGAAATGGGAGTAAACATCAATTATGATACGATCTTCCCGTATATGTGCTTCTGTGCCACTTTTATTAATAAGTGGTAAAAACCTTCCTATTTTTTTATGATTGCTTTGGAGAGATTATACATATCATATATACATATTTACAGGTTAAGTATTGCAGTTGTAATTGTCTTTGTTGTTTATTTCTGTGAAATTGACACTCATTGTTAAAGAAAATATCAAACTTATTAAATGGGGCCCGTGAAAATTACATACTTGATGACAGAACAAAAAGATATAGCAATATTATGGACTTCTGGCTTTTTAACCATTTTTGAAAGTAGTTAACAAATCAATTCTAGCTCAACTTGCACTAAATGGCCGACTGAGTCAGTAAAATAATTTTTCAAATTTTAACATCTTAACTAACATTTTTCGTAGATTTAAACGTGGGCTATTTTTTCCTATCCCGTAAAAGTCTGGGGAGTAATATAAAATAATTAATACAGTGTTTATGGGAATGATAAATGTGTTCTTATTCTACTGCTGAATACTTGTAAGAAACAAGCATCTGTATCCGTGTAAGTCAAATACTCGGGAGTTTTGGCCAGGGATCAAGCATTGTTTGCGTAGAAGGAAAACGAATACTTTCGTAACATCATGGACTCCGATATTGATTAGGTACGGTTCACTTTGTGCGGAATCCGACGGCGCACGAAATTACCCTGACGGCGTAACGGGTCGCATACCATCTCTCTGAGGACCCAATTTCGAACCGCTGCGTAATCCGACCTCGAGAGTACGCCGCCTTTGATTTGTAGGAGTTTATTTGCAGTTAATTCCCGTATTCATGTCATAAACCGTTTCAGTGTGTGATGCCCGTCTTACATTTGGGATAATTTTCAGTAAATCGATGGCAATCGAATATTTGAGTGATTTTGTTTGCTATATAGATAAAATATATAAATAAAAGATTCATTGATCTATCCCACATCGTCGGCATCATTTGTGCGATTGAAAGTGAAATAAATTTAACGCATTTCATGCATATATGTATACAAACTCATGTTTTTTGACTTCTTTTCTACTTTTGACCAACTAATCTGTACAATTCTTCTTTTTATCCTCTGTCGAATGCTTCTGGTATATGACATTGCATTAAATAGTTTCTATCTTACTACATTCTTCAATTCTCAATTCTTTCAGGCAATATCTAATCCATATATCATGGCACTAACAAATAAATATTTAGTATTTAGTACTCATATACACTCGGGTTGTATGGGAAGGAATGGAGGTGGATGCCTACCTTTATCTTAGTGGGTTGTGTTTTGTTGTTTATTTAGTTGACGAAAGGTGACAGGGCCATAAGCCATGGTATAAATGCATAAACCCATCGAGTATTATTCTTAAGATTTTTGACATCAATGCATTTGAAAAGTAAAAACTTTTGCCAGAATAATTTTCTTCCTTCGTTTACAATTTTATATCATTCTAAAATTATTCCCTTTCGATATTCTCCTTAAAAATTCAATCCTCCACATCCTTTCTCTTCCAAGTTATACACTGACGCTCAAAAACGGAAATGAATTCGTAGTGATTGATATCAAAGTTATCGAACCCACGGTCGGAAAAAATAAAAAAAGGTTGAATGAACAAAGGAAGATAATATTTTAATGCGTAAGAACTACAAATCGAAGCCTAAAACATTAAGTTATATGTCCATTTATCTCTTCTAAACTGTCCTATTTATTGAACTGCGGTGACTATAACGACTGAGAGAAAAAGGGAAAAGGGGAGCACTTGTTAACGAGGATCATTATCTGTCTCCTATGGATGTGATAGGCTTATGAATATATAGTACCGAAGGGTTAAATACTTCAATCAATTTTTAGGTCGTGATCCGTAACCTTTCGCTGAGTTTGAGTTGCCAAACCATTTAATCGAGGTTTATCGTTTTTTTACATACATACTTGCATGCTCGGACAAAATTTGAAACTATCTAGCAGGTGCGTATTTCTTACTATTGGTTCACTTACTATATCTCTTACTATTTTTTAAGTATTTACTTGGTCCTCATATAATTTTTGTTCATTAGCTAATTATGTGACGTCTTTGCTATTCAGGTTAACTTTTCTTAGACAGAATATTTTGAATAAAAATTTAGAATGATATGTTGCCCACCAGTTGCAGGGCATAGATAACGTATTGGTCTATACGTCCTCTTCCTCAAGTATTTTCACCTTGTTTGATCTGCTACTTTCCATCCATGTTGACAAGTCCTAAACAGTGTTGGTTATGCATTTATCGTCGATGATGGTACGATAATTTTCCCTCGTGACGGGGTCCATTTATTACTTTGTGCTGCTTGAACTAACGAGTCCATAAGTATGCTATATATTAATATTTATGTCGTATCAATGACTGGAATTTTTGTTTAAGGTAGTCTGTAAGTCTTTCGAGACGATATTAATATGTTGGATCTAGTGAATATAGAATCTCACCATTTGGGGTGTGTTTTCCCAGGGCGGCGTTTGGATGTCATCAAAATGCCATTGAATTCACATTCTATTTTTTTATATCAACTCAAGAATCACCCTGTATTGTGTACATGTCCCCTACAATTCGTTTGGCTCCGTATAGATGAAGACATAAGCAAAAATTAGGTGTGAAGAGATGAGATATGATGATGATATAGTGCCGCTGCAACTTGTATTAGATTTAATTCTCAGTGAATCAAAGCTGTGTGAAAGTCAGTTTACAATACGAATGAATTATAAAACTCTAGTATTCTTTGAGAGTAAGACAGTTTGTACTATTTTCTTTCCCGGATTTTCTGTTCGAATAATTCGGCATACAATTTCTATTTTGAAACGGAGCAATGTAATGCATTATAAGATTAATATAATCGATTTCTCTGCTAGTGATTCACGGGTTTATTATATTATATATAGTTTTAATTTTTCGACATCGTTATAATTTAAATGCGCTTATAATGTCCTTTAATTCTTTAAAGCACCATGGCGCTTTAATATCTCAAGTAGAATGCGCATAGGATACGTGCGTTGGGATTCTAGGATGTTAAGAAAATAATTAATCTCCCCCATCTGAATTTAAGACAATAACCCACGCGCTAAAATGCGTATATCCTTTGTTATAATATTGATGTCATTAGTTTATATTGTATGATATTGGTCCTCCGATGTTTTCTTTATATCTGATGGATCTTGATTATTGGAACTCATTCAAACTAAGCTCAGTATCTTATTTTGATTACTATATGGTATAAGGGAAAATAAGTCGTCGTCATTTACTCATTGAACAACTATGTAAAATTCTGTGAATTAACGAAGCCTTTAGCCATTTATGAAGACATGGAATCGCTTTGCTACTAAATATTCTAAATTTATTGATGGAATGTGGAATATAAGGTCGGGGAGATAAAGTATTATTTATAACTCTTAAATGCCAACATTACGCATGGCTTTTGATATGGGGCAATGTGATTCAACGTTTTCAATATTCAGATATTGGTAGGAAGTTCAACGGAATACTATCCGTAATGGGCCGTGAAACATTGTTATGAGGCAGTGAATTCGAAGGCCTGCTCATTCCAACAATACATAATTTTGATAAAATAATAGATACGCTGTTATTGTACTTATCATCAAATATTTTAGTGTAAATCCAATCATCCATCTAAATGAGTTAGAAGCATACTAAGCATTAGTTTAATTTATGTAGATTCATTGTTTCTATTTTTTTTTTAATTTTTAATAAAATTTGTACAGTCTCAATTATGCAATACGATTTCATTACTTTTAGATCCCAATTTATTTTTATATAGGTATCACATTTTTATTAATTATTACTAGTAAGTAAAATAATAGAAATAACATAGAATTTTGACTGAAAGGAATTAGTAGAATATTATATGCGCGCTGAAATCAACTCCGAACTATTATAAAAGTCTTAAACAATTATTCTAATGATATGTGCTTACTTTCAAATTTTAAATATTGCAGGATTTTATTGTATAGCGTATAAATTGTTTGTAGTAGCTTTAATTTCTATCCACCAAGAGGGACGCTTTTCCTCTCCTGCACAGGACTCTGGAAACTCCTTTCTCCATCCTTTCTCCTCCTTTCTCGATCGAAACCTCCTTTCTCGATCCAGGTCTTATGTGAATGCTGGTTTTCATGCCCCCTCACTCCCTAATTTGAACCCTGACCTATTTCTCCTTTGCTTCCAATTTGATACCTCGTTGCATGAAATCCCAATTGAATCAACGGGATTTCTACTAGTTCCTATAAAATTTGGTATCACATTGTATGTTTCTGAAGACAGTATTTTCAAATTTCACGATTGAGTGATTCAAATAAGCCCATGTATATTATTGTACCGGTATCCTGAGCTGAGATTAGGCTTCTTCAGAATATTTCTATAAGTTCATAATTAACGAGAAACAAATTGCTCTGTAATAAATGTTTAAATTGTGTAGTTCCTAGAGGAAAAGCTATTAACCGGGACAATGTTCGATCAACCTCACGAACTAATATTTTTAGATCTTAATTCAAAATTTTCTAATTTGCCTCACGCAGAATTAAAAAGTAATTCGGGACAAAATATTGTCGATGTTGGAAAATTATTTACTCCTAAAACTGTATCCTATCTATCAACACACTAGTAAAAACAAAGAAAAGCCATAGAAATAAGGAGGTGAAATTAGTTTAGCTCTTTCTAATGGCTGTTATGAAGAGGACTGGATTGTGTAAAATGAACATGAATTCAAGACTGCAGATCATAGTTATTACCACTTTCGCGAGGTAACACGTATGAACCCCGGTTGTCACAGGATGATTCCTAATTTTATATACATTTTCAGTTTACTTATCAATCGTTTATTACGATATTTGTCAAAATCCTGTCCGTTATGGCTCTATAAAGGAAGCTCTCACTACGTAAAAACAAACGTGTGGCTAAGGAGGAGGCCAAAGATTTACGACAATATTACCTTATAAGTTCGAATTAAAATAATTTCCAGATGGTTTGAATGATTGAGTGGGCTGATGAGGGGAAAATGGTCAGGAGAGCCGTTAAAGTACTGAATGTGGACGAGTAGGGTTACGATGAGTGTGGAAAGAAGAAATGTTATTTTTAGTGCGCGGAGGAAGAAGGGATGCCGAAGAAGCTTTCGCAGGCACGGCTATCTTCTCCTCTCCTCGGGGGGTCGACGCTGTCCCGATCAATTCATTCAATCGGGGGACGAGGAATTGAGAGAGGAAGATAAGAGAGCGATGGAGAGTGAGAGGAAAGAGATATCCGCATCGCAGTTGCCGTTTCACGGAGTGGAAAGGGTTTTTAGGGGGTAAGAAAACAGTCAATCAGCAGCACTGCCTGCCCGTGCCCCCGTCCCTCCCCCTCCCAGAAGAGGTCGGTTTAGTACCTCCTCTCCCCCTCCTCATGGATCTCTATACAAACCTCTCCCGGTCCCTCCCACTCTTAATCCTCTTACAATCTTGTGCTGCCATCCTAACCCCCCTCATCTTCTACCCCACCTCCCAACTCTTTGCTTCAGGTGCACTCGCCAGTCTTTTTCCACCTTCCTTCCCTATACCCTCAACTCCATGGACCCCCCTTTGAGCGCCCGCGATCCCTCCCGCCTTCCCGATCTAAGATTTACGGTGCAATAAATCCTTTCCTCTCTCCTCCCTCCATGGCTTCGAAGTCCTCGTCCTTCTTATCCCCCTTCTACGTTCATCTAAGCCACCATCCCCTCAACTCTTTTTCCCTAATGTCCTCATGGCCTATTTCAATGATCGGCTATGCTTCGCCGAGGTTGTAAAAGGATGGAGGACGGAAGAAGATAGAAATGCGATGATCTTTTTATACTTTATAAGAGAATTTTTGGTCTGTAAAACGATAGGAATTTTTGTGATTGGTTGCTGTTGTGGGTAACGTACATTTGAACATATTAAATAGCGAATGACTCTAACTTGTTCGAATATTTTGTTTTTATATTATTATTAAGAATTTGCTACAAGTAGACCATATGGTCCGGTGGTAACACAGATACTGAGAAAATACCATTATACATACATGTAAAAATTAAAACAATGACATTACCAAAAATACAAAAAAGCAAAGTTATTACCTTAGAAAAATATGGGGGAAAAACCCTCACAGTACAACTCCCCTCAATCTCGTCATTAACGTCAGCGTCTTATTTGGGAAGGGCTCTAATACTTCTTTGGGTAACTCATTCCAATCCCTTATCCCCCGGTGCAGGAAGGAATATTTCAATGTGTTTGAGAGCTGCCTTGGAGGCTCTATCTTATATTTGTGATCTCTTCTCGCCAGATAACTAGGTTTTTTAATCTTTCGGATATGTCCCTCCACGCAGGATCGCCAATGTATATCGCCAATATCATTTCCTTTATTCATTAAATTACTCTTTATTTCATTATTTGACCATTTTATTGTATTCTCTTCACTATGTGGCCACTACTGAGGTTAAAGGTTTAAAATGTAGTTCAATTCTGGAAGCTTTCTTGGAACTGAAAATGAGGAAGTACGAATGAAAATTGGTTTTGCCGTAGAACTCTAAAACAGGTGACACAATGTATGATAACTCAATATTACTAATATTATAATACTAGCTTGTTTTCATTAAATAGTGTTTGGTTTTGTATAAAAATGGCCAATAAATGTAAATTATGCTGTGGGACTGCTCTGGAAGTAGAATTAATTGGTTTCAAGTCTATTTCAATGGTGGAAATAGTAATAGAACTTGTAAAGAATGGCATAGAAATCAAAAGGAGTTAAGAAATGGTGATTGTACTCGGAAGATAGCTACACTATGTTATTTAACTCGTTAATCCAAAGTTGAAGCTCTTTTTCGCGTATTCGTCTCAAACTGAGATGAATTTGTTACTCGTAGGTCAAAGGTTGTAAAATATTTGGACCGATGTAACTTCACTCAGTTACCTACCTTAGAGTGAGTGAAGGGAATGCCTGGATTTTGTTCCCCCTAATTAATCTGAACCGGCCATATGGATATAATGCAGCCACTCGGATTGAACTAGCTGAATTGAAAGTAAAGTTAAACACTCAAATTGGCTTTTCAAATGGTGAACAGGACATATAGCTTCCATCAATGTTTCTACAGTTAGCATGTTTCATTTTTTTCTAAAACTCTGTCATAGACGACGTTGACTGGCTTTTCCAGGTGTTTTTAATGTGTTTATTTTATCATAAAAATACTGAAGTATATATCATTATATCTCTGTTAAAATTGTCAATCTCAACACTTCATTAGCATATTCATGAGAGGTTATGCGCGTTGGCGTAGGAAAACAGAGTTTCAAACTTTCAAATTGTCTTTGTTTCAACATAAAGTTTCATATTGTTGAAGAATTGACTTCTTACATTTCCTCTATGATCGCTTCCATTTTGCTATAACCATGTATATCCTTTAGCTGGGCCTTTTTGGCCCATTTACCCACCGTCTTACTATTGTTCTACGTCCGCTTTAGTTTTATTAAATTCCATTTCTCTCTTAGCAATGATATCTTCCTGTTATTTGGTAGGTGTGTCGCTTTTGGCTATGTTCCGATGATCTCAATTTATTTTTTAATTGGGTAAATGGTACTGTAAGCGGCCGAGAAATTCTAATTGGTGTAAAATTCTAATTTCTTTCACTATCACGAATCACTGCCACAACAGGCATTTGGAAAAACTTGTTTATCTCCCAACCCCTCTTTATTGATGTATTTTTGATAATATAAAATGTCTTATTGCATCTTTGCAATGTTCCCTTTTCTAGTACAAATGCATCCAATATGGACGATTTTTGCTGAAAATTAGATGGTACCTTGACGCACGAGAGTTAAATCTGTATCTTTTGTGAATAATTTATCTACAAACCATTGCTATGGCATAATTGTTTTCATATCCCCAATGGACTGAATAGTGCAGTTCGGGAAATTAGCTCTATTTCGCGTTTTTATAGAGAAAGTATTGCGGTACCATGAGAAATTACGTTTCTCGTTATTCGAAAGATGGAAGAATAGATGAGGAGATTAAGAGACGTGCGAATGCTGGAAGGAAAGTGGTAGGTAGCATGTGGAGCATATCAAGGAATGAGTGCTTGTCTAAGGAAGCGAAAATTGCCGTGTACAAAAGTGTACTTCTTCCCACTTTGCTAAATGATAGTGAAACATGGGTATGTCAGGATAGACATAAGAGTAGACTAAACGCCGTGGGTATGAGTTATCTGAGGAGTATTTGTGGCAACAATAGGATGGAAAGGGTCAGGTATGAGTGGGTCATGAATGAATGTGGGTTAAATGCTCCAGTAATGGACGTGTATGAAAGGAGTGTGCTTCGTTGGTTTGGCCATGTGGAGAGAATGGATGAGAGTCGAATAACGAAACTGATATATGAGAGTAGAATGAATGGTGTGAGAGGTAGAGGTAGGCCGAGAAAGTGGTGGTTGAATGTGGTTGAGGAAATTCTTAGGAGGAGGAATATTAGGAGTTTTAAAAACAGGAGTGCGTGTATGAAACAGTGTATGGGGGTAAATTAGGCAAAATAGGTTTGCAAGGATAGGTCAGTATGGAGGAAATTTGAAGCAGAGAAAGGTGTACAATTATGTATTAATGAGTGAAACATTTTGACTGTGCCTATCCCGGAAGGGAACGGCGTGATGGGTATGTATGTATGTATGTATGTATCCTTTGGATGATTATTTTCGTGAGTATTTTTGGCGCATGCGACTCTATACCCTTTCTTTCTCTTGTAGTCCGACTCTTGGAGTTCTGTGCTCTTCACACTTCTCAGTCTCAAGTCTTTTCCGGTATCATATTCATTACACTCCTTTGAAAGCCCTCTGGAGGTCTTCCACTTTGACAACTATCTTTGATTATATCATACAGGTTGCCCTTGGCATACGAGCGACTTGAGCGCGATGATCTCTCTATAGTTGTCTGCTCCTAAAGGTTTGTTATTCTTATTCCTCATTAGTCTCGCTGTCGACTTTTCATTACGTTTTCTTCCAGCCGCCTCGGCCCTTGATAGCTTGATAATTCTTGCTTCCATCTTTTTCCAATGTCTTCACCCTTTACTTGTTTATTCTCGTTCAAATGCCTGATGTTGCTGATTTTCCTTTTTCCTCTTCGTAGTTTTTCTTCACTAGCCTGCATTCTGTTTCGATTTTACTCCTGTTATTGTTTTTATTGTCTTCCTCGCAGCGGCTTTCTATCCAATTCCCAAGAGCCTTCTTGCACTCTCGATAGACATGATTCCAAAGCTTCTTGTAGAGAGTTGCCTCACCTTTTCTGGGTTTCTTACAATTCCTTCTTTCCTCAAAAATTTCCCTAATCTTCGTCGCAATCCTTGGTATCTTTCTGTCGGATCTATTGCTCATAAAATATTTTCTTCTACCTCTACGATATTGGTCTTCCGGGTATTCCACTTATCTTCGGTTCTCATTTCTTCACCAATTTATAGTTTTATGTCAACGGCTGTAGGGAATCTTACTCTATTACACATCCTCCAAAATTTTCTCATCCCATTTTGATTCATGTTTGAAGGTCTTTATTTTCTTGGATCAAAGGAGTCTCTCCATTATAACTAGGCTGTTATGACTATTCATATCTACACCAGGATATCTCTCTGATAAGTATGTAGTCTCTGTGGTATCTGCCAATATCCCCTTATGGTTATGGTGCGTCGTACCTTATCTTTAGCACCGATGTTGCTGGAAAATAGTGTTTGCTACCACCGTATTTTTCTCATCCTGGAACTCTACTAGTCTTTCTCCTTTGTAATTTTGTCTCCTGCATTCGAAAATTCTTGCCTTGTTTCTCTTTTTAACCTTGCCTTCCGCTGTCTTCCAGTCTCCTATTACGATGAGGTTCTCTTTCCCCTTCACTACTCCGAGGACGTCTTTCATTTTTATTTATACTTCTATTTCTTTTTCCGTTTGGCTAGACGTCAGCATGTACACCTGCACTATCAGGGAGTCCGTATGCTCTCCGTCTAGCATTACAATCCAAAACCTCTTCCGCCAGACTGGTATCACTCTTCTGCCCTGTGCACATGATCTCGCAAACTCACGGAATGTCTTTATTAGTTTTTAGCATTAGTTTTTAGCCTTAGCATTAAAGCAAAAAAATGAAACATTTTTCTAAAAAATAACCATCTTGGCATCAGGGCTCGAAAAAACTGCTAGTTGATTTTAGCAATTTGTTTAATAAAAACATGTGTATTTCAGTTAATCGTGGTCACTGTTTCTATCTACACGTGTTTCATCTATTGATTTCCGTATTTATGCACAACATCCATTATCTTCATCTAATATTTGTGTTTGTTTTTCTGACCACCAGAATTAGAAAACATATCGCATTCCATTCTCTCTTTATGAGTTCTAACGTCTTTATTTTATGAATTAATGAATTAAGAAATGAAAAAAAATGTTAAAAATGGTAGTTTGGTGATTGGTTGAAGTTCTGGTACTCACGTTTTCTATTGTCCTATCATGGTGTGGTGAATTAAATCCATGTGACGGTTCTTTACTAATTGTAGCACGCATTCTCTAAAGGTGTGCGGGGAAGTTTTTCTCTCCGCCAAGCCTTAGACATACTTAAAGCCGTGCAATCCTTCTAGTCTGAAACGTTTTGTTTTCCGAGGAAATCTAATAGAGGTAGATCGTGGGTTCCAGTCGAACTTCGCCCTCTCGCCAACTTGTAATTTAGTGAACCCCGTAGTTTACTGTTTGATTTCGCCCTCTGTAAAGCAGATATAATATATTTTCATGGGTATTATCTCCAGAAGATATTTGCGAAATGAAGTTGGCATACTAGCGAGGCTTTTGCAGTGCACAGTGTTTTTGGATTGTAAGTGAGATCTGCTACTTGAAGTTTGGGAATTTGAACAGTCGGCAACAGGCTTTTAGCCTCCTCTCACCTGATTCCTATTCAAAGGAGTGCGTGGTTTAGCAAAACCTGCGTATCGACAGTGTTGAACTAAAATAGTCGTCAATCTGTAAGCTATATGATTACTTTTTTCTTAAATCGTTGTTGTAATTTACCCTGGGATTGATATCTACTAAACAACATTTGCAACATTCATTTCGTGTTAACATTCTCCTTCTTACCGTATCATTTTGTAGGAAGCTATATCTACACAGCTGGACTTTCGCCAATCAGTTTTTCGGCTCCAAAACTTATGGAATTCTGGCCAGTAATCATATTGTCCAAACTTTGAGTAACATTACTCATTTACTCACATACAAAGTGGTAGTGGTTCTCAAAAAGTGAAAAATGAAGGTCGCTTTGATGGCGTATGGTAACACACTTAACAGGTCATGTATCTTCAGAAGGGTTTAATAAATAAAATTTGGCCCATATCCTTCATAATCCCAAGTTGGGATGGTCTGGACGCAATTTGCTACTGAAAGTATTCTCCTGAGGGCAAAAGTAAAAGACAAAATAACGCTAACTTTTAAAGTATTTTTTCATCACCTCCCAGGGCAATTACCAAGGCTATTCCCTGTCTGTCATTCAGCTTACTAGGTACTACGAAAGCCATCATTCAAAAGGCCTGCTGATTACTATTTAAGGCTAAACCTGCGGTTTACAATTATAGGAAGGCGACTGAAATATCAAACCTTTTCCTCCGTTTCAGGATTTTTGATAATGGCAGTTAGGGAAATAATTATTTGGAAATTTAAAAATCCTAGGAGAGTTTTTATTGGTGGTATTTCAAGTATACCCATCTGTTATAAGCTATCTGGATGGTGCCATCAAACCATTACAAATTTTATAATCACAAAGCTTAGGCGTTAACGTATGCTAACGTTTGACAGATTTTTTCAAATATTTAACAGGAAAGGAATTATTCTAATTTTTGTCGAAAATTTTCTAAGCTTGATAGTTTTTGAAAAATATTCTGTATTGAATATTTTTAAGTATGCAGATATTTATAATATATTACTAAGTCAAAACGTTTACATTATTATGAAATGAATATTTTCTCATAATAAGAGTCTATTTTTCCACGATAAACCTTGACGCAATCTCTCGTCCCAGATATGGTGTTATTTATTTCTAAGGTTCGTACCTCAAATCACTGTCCCTCAATATATCTGTACGTCTCACTCCCCCTTAACCCTTGTAAGAACCACAATCCTCTAATTTATCTGATTAACCTCGGGGAGGATATAGACCCTTCAAACATCAATTTGCTCGCTCGGGAAGACCGCTGTGCAACACAAAGGGGGAGTCATAAGCCTGCCAGAAATTCCTAAGATCGGTAGGGTGGAGAAGATGTACAATTCATCAAGCATCCTGCAAAGCCTTCGGGTTGTTGAATCAATCACTCACAAAGGGGCCAGGGGCGAACTGGCTAAATGAACCCATCATTATCAACTGAAAGTTTTTCCAGCGGAGCAGTAAATAATGACCTCGGAGGAAAAATGAGTATAATTGTTGTGTGCTGCATGGGCAAACAATTTAATAAGGTGGCCCATTATCCGCAGATGAGGTACCTACTTTACTCATCAACCAAGTTATTACCATTTTTTTGGTTTGGCTATTGCATTAACTGAAGTTTAGTTAGCGGTTCAATTAACGGTTATGGGTAGGCATCTGAAATTTCAAATTTCGTGGTCCGTTTTATAATCGTTGGTTAGGATGTTAAGGGAAAGATTTCGTGGGAGATAAATGCTGTGAGAGACGGCGCCTGTTGGAAGTCGGTGACACACACGGACCCGCGCTACACTTCGAAAAAGTTGGTTCTTGTCCTTGGTGTCGAGAATGAATAATCTGAAAGAGGTTTTGAATGGAAAATGACAGTTTTATTAAATCAATAATTCGATTGAATAATTAAATGAACCCAATGGTGCGTCTAGAATAGCCAAAATAGTATTTTACCATGCCTCGGGAAGAAGAGAAGCTGCGGGTAAAGGCACGGATGGATGACGCTACGTCTATTGGTGCACGAGACCCGATGGCCCGCGCCTCGACTTCTCGGTATCAGCTACGTGACTGATCGAAAAATGCCTAAGAACCGAAATGACCCGACAGGGCCCTTCTGACTCTTCCTGGCCCTCCACTGTCCGTTAGCGCATCTCTCCGTGCCAATTATATGGGAGAGCCGAGAGAAGGATGTTTTCGGCTAGGTGACAACGGATGGGGTGGGGAAATCGGAAGATACTGACGTCAAGGAAAGTGAAAGGTCACTCTGCTGAGACAGTTTCACTTAGCTATTCTGAGCTCTACCAAATAAAAGCACAAATATATGCAAAGAGAAATCCAGAAAATGCATGTGTAAGAATAGATTAAAAACAACTGTTTCCATCAGGTAGAGTTGGAAAGTCGACCACCAAATCCAGGTCACAACATATAGAAAGGCTAGAGAGAAATCTCGGCGTCTATATCAGCCTTGGTTGATGGACCACGTCCCATCCAACCCGCGAATTGTGCACCTAGAATTGATCTGCATATTGCATTTGAATGGGATTTGTAGTCTACTGAAATCTAAGCCCCAACCGTCAGGATGAGAGCCAGTACCTACTGCTGCTATTCCTCACCGGCCCGATCCTAACAATAGATCCTTCTGTAGGCTGTAGTGATTTTTGCTAGCTTACAAATTTGAGTGACTCACGATATGTATAGGTGCTCTTATTAATGACATCTGTAGTTATCGTGGAAAAAACGAACAATGCCAATATTATTCTGGCAACGTCTTCTTAACCCGCAGTCTCACGGGAAATAATATATATTTCGGCATATTTCATTCTAAACGCGAAAATGTACATTTAAAATTGTTAGAATGGTCGATAGCAAATATCGAGGTGCTACGCTGAGTCCAAATTTGGAAGAAATAAATTTGAATGTGATTTTTATCTGAATTACGGACACATCGCCGAAAAATGCTATAGGTAATACAAAAAACTATAATTAGCTCAGTATGCTTTAGCTATGTCAAAAACCATCAAACCTGAAAATATTTTCCTGTATTATTACCTTTTTCTGCCTCTATACCGAGTTTCAATGCGTAAACTGATGTACATAAATGAAATGTCGTCATAATATTGTTTCGCTTTTTTGAACAGTTATTGAATTGTGCCTTCAATGGCGCACGATTGTGACTCTATGTAATTTAAGAAGTATCCTTCCTCCAACCCGCCTTTTGAAAGTCCTAAGTACCATAGTTATGCAAGTTTCATAACGCGGTGGGATGGAAATACCAGGGTGATATAAAATTTGCTGTGAGCATAGTGCATGCTAAAGGCAGACCCAGTCGTGTATCGCATCGCCATGTATTTCCCAGGATTGGGAATACATGACGATGAGGATGTACCGAATGCTTATATTCCCTTCAATAAATGTGTATCCGTTTTTGACATATCCGTTAATTTTACATTTGTTTGAATTATAATGCCATCGCTATATGCATCAGTATATAAGTAAAAAGAAGTTAGGACGGCAGATTTAAAACCTTAATCCCAAATATATATTTGAAAATAACTTTATGCGTAAATGGATATAACGGTACCATGTACCGGTTTAAATAGATTTTGGAGGTATATCGACTTCAAGAACGTATCGATATATGGTCATTTATCGGTAATGAACTTGGTGTATATGAATGTGGATACATACTTCCCTTCCCATATTCCATATTGCCTAACGCCATATTCACCCACATTTTCCAACTTACATCACCTATGAGGCTTTACTCGATGTTATTTTAGTCTAAAGCGTTTATTTTAAACTTTTCTGCGGATACTCTATTATCGATATCGTTTTTGAAAGGTGGTTTACTGGTAAACATAATTCCAAGCTCGTATTTTATATTTAGCGACATTTCCAATGTTTTGTCTCAAAGCCACTTCTTTTAGTTGTTTCCTCATGCTTCTGTTTGACATAGTCCGTAAGTGGGTCGCGATGAATTTAATTTCCAGATGCAATTATTGGAAATTTTTTAAAAAATTCGGGATTGAAATTGCCCTAAAATAAATAATTGGTTTTATAAACATAAGCTCCAAGTTTCGGGAAAAATGAACCCGCTCCTTTTTATTTTTTGATATTCTGTATCATACCAGGAAATGGGCCTTTGTTTAAATATTAACCGCGAAGTAAGTTTCAAATTCATGTTATTAAAATATTTCTTAGAAGTAAGTTGCCATTGATTCATTTTGTTACACGGATGATGGTAATTTTTTGGCAATATTTATGGAAATTAAATTATTTTGGCTGCCCGAGAGCTCTTTCAGTCGGTATGGTATGGTACGTGCATATAATCAAACAAAATAATTGACAAAATTAGCTAATATTTTGTAGCCTTTGGAAAAACAGACGTCAAACTTAGAATGTGCTGAGTAATGCCGAAACTCTTTTTTCTTAACTGTTCATTAGTCTTAACTGAAAGTTACTTATGGCAGTGTACTTTAAGTCTCCCGTATTAGTCCGTTGCAAGTTCTACCCGTGCCTTCTCAGTGACGTAGAATATGGGTGTAATTGAAGGAAAAGTGGTATGCACTGATGTGGTTGAATAAATTAAATTATTTTTTTAACTGATTAGACTAGAGTCGTCTGAGAACTCCGAGCATCTGCTATTGCCTAGGAATAGCATTTAAGCCTGTTAGTTTTTACCCGAACTTTATGGGTTCGTGCGGAAGAAAACTGGTGGGTCTTAAGATATTGTTACATATGTGCTAATTCTTTATGAAGCGGTTATATTTGTCGTTTAATAATTCATAATTTAATTAAATAATTAGCATATTTAAATGCCTTTTAGGTATTACTGTCTAACACGCAAAAATAGCATATTTAATTTAGATATTTACTTTTGAAATTATCATTTTTCTTTTTATGCTGTGAACGTTGTCGTGGTTGAAATTTTCCGGAACCGGAAGAACTTTCCGCCTAAAAACACTTTGCTTACTGGTGGAAATGAGAAAAATTGCTGTCCAAAATAAATATCTCCTATCGCATCAGGTTGGAGCATTTCACGATAGTGATCTTACCTAACGAGAGGAAATAACCTCAAATATGCATGAAGTTTATATGTGATGCAAACATTCGGTAAATCTGCCCGAAAAATTATTCTTCATTATTCCTTACATACATTCTGCTTCCCCATTACAGTTGATTGGTGAATGGCATAATTTCCTTTGCGTGCATATATATACGTACTCTATAGAATGACCCGCAAAGTCTGCCTGTTTTCTAGTATTATTTAAGTTTTCTCTCTTATTACCATAGTTTCTACAAATTGATTTCGCGGTGATTTTGTTACTCAGAATCATATGTAGCAATCAGGTTTACGCAGACTAACAGTTGTAACATTTTAGATATTTTGTCGTGTCTAAACTCCTAGCATCTCTTTGGAATATTTGAACATGATTATCAGTGCTAATACCTGTCAAATGCGTAAATGTTTTGAATTTACTAATTATAACTCTTTTGTGCAATAGAAAACGCTATGGTTTAAATTTAAGCCAGACAAGTTTTTCTTCTTATGTTTCTGAGAATAATACTAAACTATGAACAAGTCTTTTGTGTCTTTGGTCGTTCATGGGTCACCAAGGTAATGAAATGTTTTTGATGCAGAAAATAGAAAGTATTACTGGCCTTACCTCAGCTGTGCCAAAGGAATATGTCTACTTTTGCTATAACTTATGTTGAAATCATAATTTTTATAATAAACCAACACTCAAGTGCTACACTAATTCCAGGTTTTCTCGTTAGATCCTCTGCATAGCCTAGTACAGTCGTTTTTGAACAGCTTACTATGTAGTCGTATTAGGCTAGAAAGGCATTTATTTTCTCAGCTCTGCGTACGCCTTACCTGTCTCTTTACTCTCCATAAAACCTATTTTCCACTTTCCCAATACTCCTCACTACCCAATTCAAATCACCGTCATTTTCTCGTCGATCAATGCTCTATTTTTTGCTCTACAATGAAACGAGGAAAAAAACATTTTTTCCAAAATTGATTTGATGGCAAAACAATGCTATTTGCCTCTTATTACGTACTACTATGCGTAGTGCATTAAATTTATACGTCAAGCCCACGCCAAACTTCCTGTATTTTTTAGAACCCAAGTAATTCATTTCATATTATTATCATGGTCCCAACACGTATTAAAGGTGTCACCTCAAGTCTCAGATTCGAAAAATCATATTTAAACATATAGTTCACCTTATTTAAGAAAATACTGCAGAAAACTGATGTCATAAATTTCTTAATTTAAGGTAAAAACTAAAAATGTAAGTCTTGTATCATATCTGATACTTAGTGTATGGTAAGCTCCACTGCATTTCCAGATACCATTAAGTGAAAAGTCTTCCTGAGTACTTTTTCAACTAATAAGAATAAATACTAACATGCATAATCAATAACTCACGATCATTGCTTGCATAAAAAAGACTTGGCAATGGCTTGGTCATGAACCGTTGGGCAAAATATTTGAATCCCAGCCTGGCGAGCAATACTCATGGTGTTTATATGGTGATCCCTTTTCTTCGTCTTTTTGTATACCGTGGGTCAGCCCTGCCGTGTCAGGTATATCGGACGCTCAAACATATTCCTTTGGTTCTTTTCTAATACGCGTACTTATTCGCTAATATATCTATGCAGGATTACACCGAGGAAAAATCATTCGTCATACTACACAAGACCTGAACGTGGACCCTTCGATATGGTGATAAATAACCCATTAATTTACCGTCCCCCTTTTGAAGTATTTAACAGAACATGATATTCATGACTGATGGTAATATGATATGATACAGAAACAACCCAGCGCCTACACTAAGCGCCCCCACCCACGATTTTAAAACAAAAAAATGCATCACATTCAGGTTCTCTTTCTTTTAGACTATTGCTATCACATATGTTTAGAGGTATTCAACATCTTTCTCCTTAAAACCCTAAAAAATCGTCAGAGGCCGACTCGGTAACTTAATTGGCTAAAGTACTTGCTGCAATATCGAGTCTTGGTCGAGGTGAATATTATTCCTCTGAGGAATGCATGCAAGTGTACACGCATGAACGCATGCATGTATACTTGCGAGTGACTCCGAAAGAGTAATACCACTGAATGCTGTGGCTTGTCCCGCTATCCACAAATGTGTGTCAAAGATTCCGGGTTCTTCGCAAGGAGGCATGGCGTGAGATGAAGCTTTTTTAAGGCGAAGACTGAGAGCAATTAAGACTGTGGAAGCCTCACTTCATCCATTTACAGCAAACTTCCCCACGGTTTTCTCCTCTTCAACCCAAAATCCCATCTAAGATGGCCATTCATGAGCTCAAGACAATTTAGCGGAGAAAGCTGTTTAATTTTTTAGTAGCCATGGGGCAGAGAAAGTTAGAATGCAATGCAGTTCGCCTCCGAGGGTTAAATGCTTTGCCGTTATTTTTTTCCCGGGCGCAAAGCAGGGAGAATTGTTGTTTTGGTTGAAATGTACGGCAAGCGCCAAAAATTTCTTCTCCTTTACTTTGCGGTTTCTTCAACGAGCAGACCATTTTATCACAGAGAAGTATCACCGTCTAATTACGGGAGTTCATTGTAAATGGGGTGATGATTTAACACTAGAACCCCCAGGGATGGCTGCCCCCCTAAAAGCCCGTGTGGGTCAAAATGACATACAACGTGAGTAATATCAAGTAAGTATTATTTTTGATGTCATGAATATTGAATTATACAAACGGAATAGTGTTTAAACGTCATATGCAAATTTCACAGTATAGTTTAACTTAAAACATTATCTTTCAACAAAATACTTAAAGCTAGATGCGGTAAAATAAGACTCGTTTAGACTCGCGAAAAAAACTTATTTCCATGAATTATTTACATAGCTATATTGATGGATTCATCTGCTAATAAGCATGACATTTTTGGAACTCTCGTCTTCCTCGTCCTTCACGTGTGCGTCCACGGAGGCGATCTGCTTTTGATTGTGCATCCGGAGGGTTGTGTGTTATTTCTGCAATAAGTCATAAGTATATTTAGTGATCCGCTAGAGCGTAGCCCTTCGCTAGCAATGATTCCTGACTCTGAGACAGGTACTAACTGCAAGACAGAGCGAGGTTTTCCTCCAGCACACTAATGCTCCTATAATACGATGTCTTCAGGGCGACAGAGTGGAGCCAAGCAGAATTGCAATAGCACCTGCCGCACTGGGTGGCGCCGCGAAGGAATTATGCGAGATGGTCGACCATCCGCGAGTCAGCCCGTCTTTTATGATCGGCGCCACCCTATCACTGAGCACTATAAAATACCACGCATATGGGGTAGCCATTCTTTTTGGTACACAATGTCACTTGCCTGGGTAACTGAAAAAGCAGATTGGTCCCAGTGGCTGACAACGACCGAATACTTAGGTAGTTTAGCGGCAGAGGGGAAGGTTACCTCTTCCAGATGTGGAACACGCTCTGCGTATTACAAGAGCTTGACAAAACGAACTAGCCGTGGGTCGTGCGTAAAAGTACATTGTCTTCCAACCTTGAGCAAAATTCATTTATATTTTTCAGATGAGGTGACAAAGATGAATACAGAAGGTAACATCATAAAACATGATTTGATGCTAAAAAATGTCCCAGGAAAGTGTAACAATGTACCATTTATTAATATTAGGACCAAAATCAACACGTATTCATACAATTTCAGGAAGTACAATTTTTAGCGGCACCTAAATGAATTAAATCCGTTAAAACGCCCTGTGGGTCAAAATGTCCCATGCGAGGCTTCTAGGGTAAAATATATTTTTTTCGGAAACTATACGAGATACACAAATTTCGGGTAGGGTACATATAGAACTTCTTAAATAAATAAAAGTCACGGAAGCATTTCTTTTTCCTATGAATACAGCTTGAATGGGAGGAACGGAAACTTTCAAATGGGTTAAAATGACCCACGCGGGGCTTCTAGTGTTAAACCCGGCATCGTTAGAATTGCATTGTTTTCCACGGTTACAAGGGTATTTACAGCTAATTATGATTTGCCTCATAATTGTCAATCTCGTGATTATGAATGTTGATATCGAAGCAAGAATTCAATTTCCCAATAATTTTAAAGTTTCTCGAAGTTATGTTTTTCTATTCCTTACTTTTATCTCAGCAAAAGACATCCCAACGATTCCAAAACCCATCTTCTTCATAAAGAAGGTAAATTAACTGTAAGAGAGTTACTCGGGTGGTTTGGAATCAGTAAAAATATTAAATAGTTGTTATAAATATTAAAGTATAATGTTCATATACTATTTATATTCTCATTTTACCGTCATATAGGATGAATTACCTAATAGGCGTTTTGTTCAAATTAGAAACTCAACTATAACCAATTGCCTCGAGAGATAACAAAAGCGTTCTAATTATCGGTGGAGATTTCAACCTCCCGGCTCTTAATTGGCAAACCAATAGCGTAGAAATAAGTTCAAGGAAGCATGATATAACTCTTTTTTTCTCTTACTCAAAACACTTTCACACCACTCACACACTTGTATGATATTTTCTGAAAATACTACCTAATGGAATCTATGAATATATTCCACAAAATCCAAACGGGAGAGTAAAGTATCTCGTTGGTATAACCACAAAGAAAGACTGGAGCTCAGGAGACAAAGTCAACAACAAAACGTTTGCAACAACAACAATACAAATTCTATTCAATCCTGAAACAGAAAAACGGAATTCTCAATGAGAGAAATTTAACCTGCTCAACGCTCAAAAATGAAGAAAATAATGCGCACCACTATACGAAACTTCAAGAAATAAATCGTTGGTGAATTACTTGATGAAAACGCCAAGTCATGGTGGACACACGCGAGAGAGCTCCTGGGCGAATCTTCGACGGTAGAGACTTTATTGGACAAAATCGGCGAAGTTGACATCAACAAAGCCAACTTATCAAACAACTGCTTTAAAAGATTATATACTAAGGATTAAACAATTCACAAATTAGACATTCTTAACTTTAACGAGCCTATGGCTGACATAACCATTCAGCGTGATGGAATAACTTATCAACTGCATTCCATTAAATGTAGGAAAGGTCCAAGAGGAATACCTGCACGAAAGCGCAAACAGTTAGCTCCACAGGTTGCATCAATCTTCGAAATTATATTCAGCAAATATTTATCCGAAGGCAAGGTGCCCCAAGACTGGAATATAGCCAACGTCACACCAATATTTAAAATAGGAAACAGAAAATACCCAGGAAATTATCAGCCTGTATCGTTAACATTAATTTAATGCAAGCTCGTCGATTACATTACCGTTAGCTATACTATGACATTCCTGGATAATCGTAACTTATTACATCCCAGTCAGCACGGCTTCCGTAAAGGCAGGTCCTGCGAAACACAGCTTGCGCTCTTCCTTGAATAAGGCATTCGACAAAGTTCCTCACAAAAACCCATGCATAAATTGCATTCATGCGGAGCTTATAATAAAATAGTGAATAGGATAAGGGACTTCCTCCCTAATCGAAAACATAGTAATTGATGGTATTAACTATGATATGGTCGAGTCATATCCGGTACTCCATAAGAAAACGGGATAGGCCCTGATTTATTCATAATTTATATAAGTGACCTAAGTTCTCGTGCTAACAGCAAATTAAGTTTATTTGCAGATGATGCGGTCATCTACCGCGGAATAACCAATAGTTCTTAAAGGCATAAAAGTTCTGTCATCGGACCTTAAAAACGTTCATTATTGGTGCCAGGTGTGGGGGCTTGAATTAAATCTTAGGAAATGCACCACAGTACTCTTCTTGCGAAAATTATCACACAATTTCCATATCTACACTGCGGGTGTAGTTCAAGAAAAGCGTCA
This sequence comes from Ceriagrion tenellum, assembly GCA_963169105.1. NCBI lineage: Eukaryota > Metazoa > Arthropoda > Insecta > Odonata > Coenagrionidae > Ceriagrion > Ceriagrion tenellum. The sequence continues at coordinate 93,881,478 of OY720641.1, forward strand.
GATAAAGTCAATCTTGGAAGTACCTTGACATCAAATACATCATGGAGAACACACATACAAAACATATGCGTTACAGCAAAAAAGAATCTTGGATTTGTAAAGCGTATAATAGGAAGATCCTCGTTTGAAAAAGTATCAGAGAGGTTCTACTTCGCTCTGATTAGGCCACTCTTCGCGCTTCGCCGCCAGTATTTGGGACCCTGGACAGAATGATATAACCATAAAAATTAATCGAGGACAAAGTAAGGCTGTGCGCGTGACTGCGCCCTATATATTTTTTTCAATTGTTGATATATTCCTTATAAAAATTTCTAATTATGTTACTGGAGCACCTCAGCTTTTCAATAAATGCGCTCTTGTATAATTGAAATTGGGAGGGATTATTTTTCTCTTAACCTCCCTTTCTGCGTCAAATCTTGTATCTAATTTTTCCCTTGTATTTGCTATGCTTCTTTTTCATAAGGTATTAAGTGTATTAAATTCAACAAAATTGCGTCTAAACGATACCGATAAATTTATAAGTCAATTGAGGGGCTTAATTGGAGGGTAAATTTAAATATCTCCTTCAAGGGAGAATTTCTCCAAAGTCAATGAGGATTCATCAGTTGATGCCAACATTTTTCCCATAGTAATTAAAATTACTGTATTACGTGAAAGAATGAATGGCCCTCAGGTTTTGAATACGGCAGGGGAATGTGGAGGAACCGGAGGGGCAAAATAAGATTGAGGATCTGAAACCCCAATTAAGCCCTTAACAAGGGCGGCCTCTTGGTTGCAAACGCTGAAGTTTCTCTTCGAAGGTATTCCCTCCCCTGCTCTCCGTTGCCCTCCCCATTTCCTCCCATACGTTCCTCTCTCCCTATCATCTCGTCTCTCCTTTATCCTTCTCTCATACCATGGACTCCTTTACAGTTAATCAATGAGATGTCACATCTCTTCTCAATTAAAGCTTTAAGGACCAAAACTGCCTCTCCTTTCCCTGTGCAACTACAGTTTTCTACGCTAAATTCCCATAGCTTCGCTGTGTTCTCCATGAGTACAATTTCCATATTTCTGCCGTAATAACAGTTTCAAAACAAATTTATTTAACTTTTACATTATTTATTAGCTCTTGTTTTAAATAATGAGTCGTTCCCCCTCACTCACCTCTTCTTCTCATACTCTTCTTCATATTTTTCAGCAGGTGATGACCTAATGATGAATAAAAAAATAAAATAATTTTTAAACATGCTTTTCTAAAAAAAATCTAAAATAATAAATATCCTAACATCGTACTAAAAATAAAAAAATTGCATTTTCTCAAGTAAAAGAAAGTGAAAGCCTAGTACTGGAAATAATTAAATTCAATTCAAGGAAATTAGCCACATAATGACAAGATTTCAACGAAAAGCGTGGGACACTTTCATATTTCATATCAACATAAATTCATAAAATGTGAAGATTTTGGTATTCAATGGAATAGAGAGCCTCAATATACAATTTTTAGAAAATCTTTAACTGGACTTAAGTTAAGGTGCAAAATATAAATGAGGTCGCGTCCCATGCTTTTCGTTGCAGATTATTTAGTTATTAATGAAGTAACCATGCAATTAACCATGGTTTCAGGTAAAATTCAGCTAAAGAAAAGCATGTAAAAATAAACTGAGTAAAATTTATTGAAATATATCGATTTCTACAGAAAATAAATCGATAATATCAAAAGTAAGACTGGAAAACTCTATTTTCACTTTACTTATGGCACTGTGCAAAGTTTCATAATTTTATGACGCCAAGAGTTTAATTAAATCAAGTTGAGTTAAAGTTATCAAAATATGTGTCGATCGACCACTGATATTCGGCCAAGTTAATGCAAACGGGCTATACCCTATACCTAATAAATGCCACTCTCATTATCAAGACGCAGCCACGTAGAAAATACTTACATTAAAGAACGAGCTCTCTTCTTAAGTCCGCAAATACTCGTGTCTTGAAGCGAAAAGAGCAATCAGCCGTCTTGGGTGAAGCTCTTCTTCTCAGGACAAGATATCCCACACATTTTTCGAACAAAACGAACGCTTTACTGCGCTTCTATGCACTGGCAAAAGGCATGGCTGGAACGATTATGAGCTTCATACGGTCGAAGGGAAGGAAAGTGAATACTGACAGGGTAAGGGGTCAGGTTTGCACTTGAAGGGGCAAGTTTAGGGAAGAAGAGAACCAGATAGTAAATGAAATGAGACTGGAGCGGGTGATGTCAATGTATATATGAAACTTGGTAGTATTTAATCGAATGGAATGGAATGTATTAAGGTAAAGTCAAGTGGCAACCATTGATCCATTAAAATATGAAAAAGCACGTAATATTTTAACCAGAAAAAATATTTCGCCAGGTTGTGGATACGCGATGACTCTGATTGATCATCGGGACGAAAGTCGAATGCTTTACCTCTATTCTGACCCAAATCAAATTTTTGAGAGATTGACGTAAGGTATCCAATTAAGGTTAAATGAAGTGGTTACCATGGATCAATTGTTACCACTAGCATGTAACAAGAGGATATTTTATCCTTTATATAATCGCTTTTCCGTCCACGGATCCATGGGAAAGCAAGTGAAAGAAAGGCATGTAATAAAAGAATATTTTTATCCTTTTTATACATGCTTTTTATATATATAAAATACTAAAACATACCTCCAAGCGGTTGTGAGTAGACTATTTCGCCGACTAACGGCATCATTTGGTATGAAGGTAAATAAACTGAGATTTTTTTACTAGAGTGTTTGTTATTGTTTGAGAGAAGATGAATACTGCTCGAGGAAGATTGAGGTTGGCAGAGGCCAGTAAAATCGTGGATCAATGGCTGGGGGTGAGGGTAGGTTATCGTTATTCAAGGTTAATCTGTTGGAAAAGTGTAGGCAGGGGCTTTAAAAAGGTTCACTGAGCGCCTGAAAATCCCGAATTTTAGAGGAGCGTCCATTTTTGTATGTTTGGTATGGTTGTGTAAAATTTCAACAATTATCATACACTGAATTCTTATCATCAAGGGTTTATGCAAAGATTTAGGTTGAAATAATTTTTTTAGCTTCAGGCTTGATCTTTAATGCGTGTGATGAAATTTATTTCCATATTTCACTATGAGTCCGATTTTTGCCACCGTGTAACCATTTCATTTTATTTTTTTAATTCTTTCCTTGATGAACCTATAATGTGTGGATGTGGCTAGTATTGTGGAAAGTTTATGGCAGTGTATATGCAGTTTTATAGGAGCTGGGCCAGGAGTTGGGAATCCTATAAGGATGAAACCAATGAATTGGCGAGGATTGGAATTCTTCGGTCTTTTCGTATCAGCGAAAGAAATCTATTTTATGACTAAGAAGTTTTTCCTATTTTCTATGATGTATTGGACAAAGTTTGGATTGTAGTCATTGCTAGTGACAAAAACCTTCTGTCTCTAGTTCACTTGTATTTACTTGGGGTTAGATGGATTTGTAGAAGGTGAGAAACTATTGAGTAAAACATAACATGTTCGAGTAACAAATTGTCAACCGAATTGCTTTCTATGATGTGATTGGTGTAAGAACAGTATTCACTGAGTCTGTCAATTGAAACTTCACATCGCTGTTCGGTTATCGTGATGTGCATATAAAAGAATCCATCGCGAAGAAAAGTTTCGAATGGAGTGATTTCAAATGACTTGGGAGTCCCATTGGCTGTGAGGTACAATCTGTAGGTTGCAGTCCACGCTTCAAAACCATTATTTAACAGATCTGTTATAATTATTTCCTCAGTGAAGCAAAATTACATCTGAAGACTTTGGAAGATTTATAGTAGATGTAGATACAAAAATCTACGAATTTCGCGTATGAAAATATGAAGCCTATGATATCATATTTAATTAATTTAAGAATTATTATTCATAAATGAAATTTAAGGATCAAATTTGCTGTTCGAACAAAATTTGTCTACTTATAGGCTAACGATAATATCAGTTGCATGAATTTTCACTTAAAGCCGTAGTTTTAGCCCATAAAAGTCAACACGATAGATTCAGTGCGAAAACGTTGATATTGGCAGAATGAAACTTTTTTAAGGCTGGAGTTGCATTAAAATTGAAGATTACGTCGTGAAATCTATTCACAACACCCGAATCAATTCTGTTTCATGCATAGTGTACTGTTTGAGGTGAATTAAATAATTGCTTTTCTGCTGAAAACCACCACAACACTACTTGTTGCCTTGTTTGGGAGCTTAGGCTCAGAATACTCACGATGATGCATCATAGCAAAACAAATGAAATCAATCGTAATCTCTGAACTTTGGGATATAGATATAGGAATAAGTCGAATTCTCGAACGTGACTACATATTAGAACCTATCCTAGGGATGACTACCAATGCGGTATGCATATAATTGCAACAAAGAAACGAGTTAATCTAGGAATAAGAAGGTTTGTACTCGGGATGGAAGAGATATATCCCTTCAGTTTTCCTTTTTGCGAGACCTAATCTAAACTTTTGGACGCAAGGTTATTTATAGTCGCGGAATGATTAACTTTGCTGTTGTTATTTGTACTTCACCTTTTTTGCTTGGGTTTTATCGTCGTAATATAGTCTTTGGGAAATCTATGAAAACTCTCATATTTTCAATAATTGAATTCCATTTAATTCATCCTCAGGAATTAAATGATAATAAGCTTCATTGACGTTTAAAAAAATAATTTGACTCCGATTATGTTGTGATTGTGATAGCCATCCGATTTTAGTTCCAAGGACACAAGGCAACATATTTAGCAATGACAAGTTGTCTTAAAAATGTTTGATGCAATGAAATGAAAAAAATACAATAAATGTTTGAAAATAATACTTTGGGGGTAAAATATGGGATATAATATGAGTCGACGCTCCGGTCGGCATAGTGAACAATCGCGGGAAAATACCAAGTGCTCTCTGTTCGCTATGGTTAAATTCCACATTAAAATTAATAATAAAATTAAATATTATGTGGGCATTGTTCTTCTCTCACTTCTTTACCAACTTCTCTGGAAACATAAAGTACTACTCCGCCTGAATATATTTCACTTCCACAGGGGTACAATTAATGAACCGGCGAATCCTCGGCTAAGCGAGCTAACCTCGTGCACGTAAAAATATTTTCGCATCCCTGTACGGACCCGCAATCATAACATCATTTTCATATTTTACTTGGTCTTCCCGGCCGCATTCTACCCTCATTTCCGCGTTCATATCCCGTAACCTTTTCGGTTAAACATAAGTATTTTGGTTCTTTTATGGCAAAGGTGAGGGACCCTCAGACTTTGGTGATGAGGATAACCATATGATGCACATGGTAAAGATTTTTTTCAGACTTTTAAAATTAAGCCTAATCTGCCATTCATTTATTATTATCAGAGAAAGAGTTCAAGTCTAGCTTTTAGTTCAACCAGAGAGAGGTCAATTTAAATAAATTTTTGTCGTGCTTGTCAGGTATTTTACCATTGGAGTTAGGAAAACAAAGGTTTTGAGTAAACTATCACCTTTATTTATTTTTTAAACTTCTCTTAATTAGTATGTTGTTGAATCAAAATAATGAAGACATCCGTAAGTATGTTCTTAACTTGAAAGCTGGAAAAATAAATGAAGATGGTTAATTTGTTCACAGTGAATGTTGCCCCTAGTTAAAGCTAATGTTAAAGGCTAAAGGAATTGAGCATTTAGGTTGGCAAAATTTTGGTAATCACCCAAAAACGTATATTTATCCTTCCATATATGTGCAATCCTCGGTGGATATGAGATGTGTTCCAACGTACGTGATATGCATCTGCCTTTATAGCATGAGTGAGTAGAACTGCGGTGTTAAAATTTGAAATCGAAACGGTTTTACCGTCGTGGACCGGCGTCGGGTGAAACAAATGAAGGAGTCGTAAATAATTGAAAATTCTGATGCCATTGTGACGTCAACTACGATAATTAACTTCCAAGTGTCAACTTTGCGGCGTTGTTCCATTGCGGCGGAATATTTGTTTGCCAGGAATCAAATTCGCTGAAGTCCGAGTATAAAAAAAGAGAACGGGCGGATTGTCATGGAATTATTAAACGCTCTCTGAAGATGCGTTAGAAACGCCAAGTTCGCCAACATTTTGTTGGAAAGTTAATTATTTAATTAAAGTTTCTAAATTTTACCAATTAAGCCCCTCTCAGATGCATGCTTCGGATTTTAAAAAATACATCAGGACGATAATGACTTACAGCTCTGCTATTAGGAAAAGTTCTTTACATATTCTCTCGCAACGTATTTTTAGCCACCTATAAGGTTGTTTGTAAAAGCCGTTTAAAAGTTAAGTCTTCTGCTAATCATCGGCACTTGCACCTCAACTCTTCTTCCTTAGAGTTATTGGGCCCGAAATAAGATGCAAGCAAACATTCAACCATGAAAGAATGTATGTTGATGACAATTAAATAGTTCGGATTAGTTCGGACATAGACAATGTTGATGAATGTTATTTACTGCAATGCTTGACTTGGAATGGAATTTATGGCGGGTGATTCAATTGAATATTTGAATAAAACCAAAGTTTTTGCCATCTAAGACTCTATTCGTATAAAAGTATAGTAAGACCGTAAGTAAATATGTTTATAATGAATGAAACCCTGTATATAGTAATATACCTATGACGTTAGAAACATTTTAGTTTCGAATCATGTGTAAATATTCTAGAAACTTAAGTCTTAAGTTAAAAGTTAACGTTTGATTCCACATTTTTGCCTATTTTGTATGATTATCAATTTTTTCTGGTGATACACCTACAGAAAAACAGTCGTAATTTTCAACAAATAACTCGCCCAAATAAAAGCGTTACTAAACTTTGTGACGTCAGTCGGCGATACTAAGTTTGTGTTGGTCTACTATAATTGGCAACGAAGCCCGTGGGACTTGCCACTCGTACAATTGGCAAGTAGTTTCTCTGGAATTATCGGTATTGACTTCAAGAAAAGTGAACGTTGGTTGTAAAGAGCTATTAGTACTTCATAATTCGATACGAAGTAACTGAGAAATTCCGGAATCAAGGTTTTAGATTAAACAATTTCGAAGCGCTAGAAATAAAGAAAAAATGGTTAGTAATAAAAAGCACAAGTGCAATTCTCTCTATACGTATGTGTAGTATTGAAAAGTTAAATGTATCTAAGATTTAAATTCGGTGTTCACTGCCTATTGAATATTAAAATGAAATCCAACGTGGTGGCGTGATTTTGTTATAACATGCTCTTCTTAAGCATTTTACGCCTAACTAGAAGTTTTTAATGTTATTCCTGAGTATACTGAAGACTTAATTATTGATAAGGCTTTTTCATTAAACAAATACAATAAAGTACTCCTCTCGTTACTATCTTTCTAGAAGAGCAATTAACGGGAATTTATCAGAAATTATTGTTAGTAAAATATCTGCCATTGCTAAAAATTATTGCCTATTGGTGGCTCTGCTTGATCTGAAATGTTATCCTTATTATCTATTTGAAATTTTTGCTTATATAGATAGATATAGGCAGAGATAATTATTTTGCGCCGTATTGAATGGACAGTGGTCGGACGGTAATGTGTTGGTATTGAAAAATCACGTTTATTGATGAAAATTTGTCATTACCTTATTGCATGTTGACTACGTATTGCTGAGCGTCATTGAAGTTCTTCGGCTTTTCGTATTTGATGGTTTTTTGTGATGAATAAGACATCCACGAATATTGGACAATTTAAATTTAAAAATGCCAAGACGGAAATGCTGACACACCTTGTCTAAGATAGTTGGTGGTAATTTGTTTCTGGCTTCTTTATGCAATGCGAAATAATCTAATGTATATTAAGGGAAAAACAACTGCGCACCAATTTTGCAGGTAGATTCGGACATTTTTGAATTAATTTGTTTGACATCAGTGAATTCCACAAAAGATGCGACAAATATCCGCTATCATTTAAACGCGGTTGGAAGTTCATTCATATCCATATCCAGTTCAATAAGTAGATTGGGCATAAAACGGTTATTATTCGTTAAAAAATTTGTTTTGAAATATCTTGGCCCAGACTTAACATTTATAAATGAAAGACTTGATTTTCGTTCTGAGATTAGTTGGTAAGCTTATGACAATCGCGTTATAAAGTTCTTATAATAATCCTGAATAGTCGGTCGCGAAATGATACGCTTTATCTTCTCAGTGGTGATTACGGTATTTGCAGTAATTCGACACTAACATTGTTTATGTGACCTTTGTGAAGGAAACCCTGATTTATTTTGTAAAACGACTTTTAAAAACCATCATTTACTTTATGAAATGATAATAGTTGGAGTTTTCATACCATTAATATCGCTTTTTACTTAGCAACATGTGCATATGACATTACCTTTGATTTTTCGGACTACATAGTTTTGCTTGCTAGTATTTGAAAACAACAAATAGTAAAAGTTCACTATAATTCATAAAATTTTACTACATCATATTGAGTTCAATCTTCTTTTACTTTTATCGTTTAAAGTGGAGAAATCCTTTTTCCTCTTATAGGGATGGTGGTAAAATAATTTTCCAAGGTAGAATTTTTTAATCACAGAGGTTCGGCAGTAATGACTAACTGACATCACCACACACCAGTTCTTATGAGAACAATAGTTGCATGCATAGTTCTGAAATTATTACACGCTCGTAACAAAGGCGAATTTTACCAAAGAGTTCGTCTCAGTGAGTTTTTTATGGCAAATATATTTGCAAATCTCCATGATTTATGAAACAATTTAATGCATGCGCGTTGTGAAGTTGTGTTTTAAGAGTCTACAGGATACAATTCCTGAGTTATTTAAACGAAGAACTTCAGGGATCACAGTTTTTGCCAGTTTTGTTATTTGGTGTGCCTCTTTGGCGTTGTTACTAGACAGGGAATGATCCCTTCACCCAACTTTGAGTGCTCTCCTCTTGTAGCGTTTAACTCCAGAGCTCGAATCTCCCAGTGAATCGCTAATTTAAAGTCGCCGACTACCACTTCTTTTTTGGCGGAGGCTCTCCTCGAGCGGAATTGTTTTCGCATCGCCTGCATTTTCAGGACTTTGAAAGTTTTTAATTATGTCGTCCGAAGCTCTGGACGTACGCGCTTTAATGAAAGCACTGCTGGTTTTAACACTCTCCAGTTCAGAAACATGCTCTTTATTTAAAACAGATCATAGGCAAAAAAAGTTTCGCATTTGCCCGCTGCTACCACTTTTCTCCAAGAAGGTTAAATTATAGGACGCAAAAGAAACGTGTGGCCTACTCTCCTGTAAGTAGTCTATTCCATTCCAATTTATAAAATATTTAATCTTTTTAATGAAATTATCTTACAGCTTTGATTTTTTTATTTAATATCGCGTATTTTTTCCTCCTTGCCGCCGACGTGGAATTTCATCCGAATTAATGCTCAGGAAAATATTTTTTATGGACTGTGCTATCCATCAAATATTCAGAATGAAGGATTATAGTCATGCCAAAAGATAGTAAAAGATTCAATGGTACAGTTCCTCTATCATAGGTCCACGGAGCGCCGCCAAGTACTTAGAACAAGAGGTTATATAAGGGTATAAATTAAAAGAGATGGGGAAGCTTTAAAGAGGGAAGACTGCTCTTATGGTTACTGATAGTTCTGCAACAAAACATAATGTATGCAGTCAATGTATTTCATCTTTTTTCTCTGATGAAATCGAGGAGTAATTAAATGACATGTGCTTGTGGAAGTGCATTGTAGTATATTTTATATTTTTCATTGCCATGAGTTTTGCCATTCTGATTTCATCACGTTGTTCACAAACTACTCCTCAAATCATTGCTAGTAGTAGGTAAGGTCAAAATCCCCTGAGGAATATTGATTTTGTCTATTCTAAATAAAAGAGATCGCATAAATTGATAAATAGTAAATTTGGCATTTACAGGTTTTATGAATGACTGTACAAGACAAACTTTCCATTTAAGTGCATTTATTTTTATTTATGGTTACAGTGCAACAACTGATAACGGCTGTAGTTCAATAAAAGTACTCAGTAAAACAGCAATATTTTTATTGCTCTGCCAGTCTTTTTTCGACTTTTCAATTAATTTATTCTTGTATCTCGATCACAAGTTGTGTCCTGTAGATCGATCGAATATCACTTGCGACAGTCATGAATTATCATAAAAACTTCATGTTGAACCCGCAGTTATGTGTAAGAGATATCCGAGGAATTATTGTATCCAAACGTGTGACACTTATTAATTTATAACAACTAGTGTATTATCCAATTTCATTTCTTTCATTATTTTATTCCTGCAAACCTAATCAACTAGCCCTCCAGGTCCTAATGGCTACTTTCTAGATGATCTCTCATATTTTCCTATTGCCTACGTTCTATTTATTTCCTTTTGTCCTTTTCTTTTCCTTGAACTCAACTCCGCATCGTGTGAAGGAATTCTTTCAAAAGGTTCGTCTCCGGATCCCGTCGATGACTTGAATTCCCATTCACAACCCCGATGCTTTCTCTCACGTCTTTGTGCTTTCCTTTGAAGACTGAGAGACTCCCATGCTCTTATCTTTGCCTTGCCCAAGGACCAACCTGATTGCTAACCACTTTTGTCTTGGTCTTTCCTTCAATCCCCCAATTACTCCCACCTTAGCCCCAGGCGAACAATTCCCCATACCAAATGTCATTAATTCTTTTATTTCTCTCTATTCCTTCCTGTCTCATAACTACCCTCGTCTTATTTATTATTCCTTACCGAGTTGTAATTCATTGATGGCAGTGGACCCTGATGCTGATCTAGTCAATAAATCCGTGAAACCACATACATTTGTCAAGGTGAAAGTCAATGCATATGTCTGAGCCGGGTGTATAGTGCTAGTAATAATTATCACCATCGGTCGTTCAATCCTGAGATTGGTTGATTACTGCCCTCCACTCTCCCCTATCTGCTGCTAATTCCCTTATTTTATGTTATATCTTAGTACGTACTTTCCTCTTTATTTGGTCCATGAACTTACTCCTGGGGCACTCTCTGGGGACATTTCTCTCTTTTACCTTCAACAATACTCTTCACGAACAGATTGCGCCTTACGGTGTGTCCAATCCATTCGGTTTTTCTTTTCTGTAAGAAATTTCATATGATCCTTTTTTCATATGTACCCCTGTAAACTTCGCTTCTATTTTTTCCGTCCATTTGAATCCAGGTTTCGAAGGCTTCAACCTGTCCTGGTCTTCTTTTTAGATTGCTTAGCTTGGCTATTCTTTTCTTGTTGTCCGCTGTACTTCTTCTGATAGTTTTTTCGAGTGACTTGTGACGCGCTTAAAATTGTAGAGTTTTTGCACTAGCCAATTATGTATGCTATTCATAGGTAAAAGTAGATTTAGAAAAGTAGACTTGAGCTAATGACGCTTCGTTAGCTAAATTCTTTTAGGTTATTGGGACGAAATCGAGGTATATGAGTTATTCTTTCATTCGCTAAGACCAGTATTTTGCTGTGGGAAATTATTGCATCAATTTTATTTTACTACTGAATTATCGCGGCTTGATCGATGTAAATTTAATAAAATGTGGAAACTTACTGTTGCTATTTCCGTCGAAAGTTCTCACCTTCCTAATTGCAAACAAATAGACACTAAACTTTCGGTGATTCGCTGTCTATGCATTATCCTTATATAAAGTGACGTCAATATGAAATATGAAGTTGAGCACCTCAGTAATGAAAAAAATCGAATCATCAGATAAGGGTAAATTACATAAGCGTTTGTTATGGTAAAAGGGAAATATATGACAAAACGAAACGAATATACCACAAATAAAATGAGAAAGGTAATACTTTAATATTTGAGTTTATATAGTACTTCTATATAATATAATCTTTGCATTGTACTTCGGTAGCTAAAATTATTCTTCATTAAATGTTTACCCCTTCAAACCCCTTACTTTCTTCCTGAGCATAATGCTGCTTTAAAAGTTTGATCGGAGCTTCCATGTCCATGACTAAGCAGTAACTTATATTTATTAGTATTCTTCGTAGCATTTCATTGCGGCATTGTTTTGGGGGTCAAGCCATATGAAGATATATTAAAATTCTACCTTGGGCTCTGAGAAGGTAGAGGTAATAAGTTGCTCTAGGAGAATACGCGTGCGTATCGATTTCTTCCGAATATTTTTATGAAATTTTTAATTATATGTCCCTAGTGATGATTTTATAAATATTCTGAATATTTTTGTAGCATATAGGTTTTGTTTTCTCCTGTAATAGTACTAAAAAATTGGCTTTAGAAGATTGAATTTTTGTGCAAAATAAGTTCATGGATAAAACTAAAATTTGTGAAGATACTATTCTTAATTGTCTTCAAATTTTTTACATTTTTTATGTATTTATGGACTGAAATGTTTTTTCTCTATTATTTTTTTATTCTAATTCCCAGACGATTCCTTCGTCTTTCGCTGGCCCTTCCTCATTCAAACCCCTGCATGAAATCACCCGACCTACCCTCCTGCTCCGTAATCCTTATATTTTCCATTCTCTCTCTCACCCTTGAGCCCCTCTTCCTCTCCCCGGCCAGGTCCCTCTCTTTGCTTCCTTCCGCCCCACCCGACTCTTTGGTATCTCTCATTCCCTTGAAAAAAAAGGAACCCTGCACCCAGCCACGCACTCCTCCCCCTTCCCCAGCTCCCTCAGTCGAATAACCCGGCCACGCGCCTTTTTTTCCACCTCTGCCACCAAGTCGTTTCCCTCTCACTGCGAAAAAGGTGAGCACAGGAGGACGGATGGATTTTATAATTGGATTCCGGGGCTCGAAAAAAGTTTCTACGGAGAAAGATCTGTGTCGGGAATGAGTGGGAGAGAGGGTGACGTTGATAAAAAAAATCATCCACTACTTTTTTCTCACCTCTTTTATTTTCCCTCGCATTTTATACTTTTCCCGATAAAAAAATAAGCGGCGAACCAGTCAAGGAAATATGAGCCTTGGGAGGATGTTTGGCAAAGAGTCGAAAAATATGAATGCCTTATACTGGGAGAGCGGAGAGAGGAGCAAAATAAAAGATGAAAGATGCGAAGAAGAGGCAGGATGAGATGAAGAATGGGATTAAGTGGCGAAAAATCTCTCCGAAATTAATTCGCCAAGTATTCATGGGAATGAGGCACTGGTGGATAGAGGAAGGGAAAGCAGCGGAGGATGTTTTAATTGGAAGGGTCTTTTCATATTCCCAGAGAGAGTTAATGTCCTATTACGGATGATAAAAACTTCTTGGGTGAGAAACAGCTTGTGACGCAGAGAGTTCTTTTATATGACCTAATATTTTTACGAGCGTGTAAGCAACGTGTCAATCACGTCCTCAACAAAATTATTGGCACTCAACCGTTTCATTTCGGTGGGGCCTCGAGTGCTCAAATACAGGTGTATGAGATTTTAATTTGAATCATCTTCTCTGAGGAAGTGGAAACATATTACCATAGTTAGTGCTAAAATGATGATTGTGGTGAATTGCCGGCGGAAAAAAATAATCTCAACTGTGGAGCTGAATTTTTAACATTCATTAATAATAATTTGAGTTCTTGGAAGGATATAGATGTTCGACAGTGAATATTAAGATATTATTTACATCCATTTAAATGTACACCTGTTGTTTTGACTTTGACTAACGCCTTTTAGAGAATGCAGCCGACTGTTTAAATAATTTAAAGTTACTACCTCACAAGCATGTGTTTAAGTTTGCTTTTTGCTAAGCTGTTTAAATTACTTATACCATCATTCCACATAAATAGTGGTACATATTTATGTAACAAAACTTTGATGCCTGACCTTTGGAGAGGTTATGATTCTATAGCGAAATTATTTCAATTTTCAGGTTGAAGAATAGTTTATGCCCTATGACTCAATTATCATCAAAACCTTCTTTGAAAAACTGGAGCTTCTATAAACTTCCGATAGGAGTTATTGTTTTCTTTAGTTGGGTAATTACTATTTGCTTACTAGGGCCAAATGGATAAAAACTTAATGACGAACGACTGAGGAAGAAAACTTGAGACCAAAGTGCCTAAACCGTTAATACTGTGATCGCGATAGCATTTTAGTGAATCATATGGGAAAATTAACTATTGAAACGAGCCATTTGCTTAACTAAAGGATAGAAATGGATATTTGGCTAGCTTTAAGGGAGTAGGATTTGACGATCTCAAGCGCTCATTGGGAGGATTTGTGAATTTACCGATGAGCCTAATAGGAAGCGGGGCGAGGTAGTGAAGGTCAAATGTGCGAAGTTGGTCCAAGGCGGTTTGGGCTAATATCATGCAGGGCATTCCATTGAAACGTTCCAAGATAGTGTCCAATTAGGATCGAACACAACCGATTAAACGCCGGGTCTGTGTGGATAGGTCGCGAGGGGTAGATTCTTGGGAAGCGGCAGTGGGTCACAAGGGATATATATCGTACGGTTTGGGGTAAAAATTTCGCAAGGGTAAGAGAGTTGGCTAAGGTCAGACCAAGTGGATTTCCCGTGAGTACTAATATTCACTCCCAAGAGCAAGTGGTCAGGATTCCGGAATTAACTTGTTAGATACTCAGGCTGAGCAAATTAGATCCGATATGGAAGTGGACGCCGGTTTACTATCAAAGTGATGCAGATACGTAAGTTTCTGCTCGTGTCGTATACATTTACTCTTGAAACTATTATTTATTACCTTTTTCCTTCAAAAAGAAACCATAATGGAATTAAAAATTTAACTGCCCTGAAAAGTTTTATAAAATCAATGTGAAATTGTGGTAGGGAATTGAGAATAAAAATGTATTGGATTGTTTAAAAAAAATGGATTGCTACTTTTCCTTAGTTTTTGTAGCGAAACTATTTGTGTGCTTATATCTCAAGTAACAGTCATTCTCTGCGATGAAATCTCTCCCTTCCATTAAAATAGCCTTTCCCCCTTATTATTCACTCGTTCACCTTTGCATACTTCATAAATATAGTTATTTTGCTAATTATGCCAGTTTATGGTTATGAAGCGGGCGATAAACACCTCCTTTATTTGAATCTGTTGATATAATAATTTTTTTGCAAATTTACCCTCTTAATCGCGCCAAACTTACGGTTTCAGTGAACTGCATTCAGTCTATTCACAGATGTTTTCAAATAAGGAATTGAATTGAGGAATATATTATCTCTATATCCTTCTTAGTGTCTCTGCATTCCATAATTCCTAATTGGTATATGACGCGTTACATGGCCACTTATTACGTCGCATGATGAAGGTTGTAACTGAGGGAATGATTAGGTAGAATGACAACTTAATTAGGCATCATTATACACGCTGAAATGAAATTACTCTTTTTATGGCTGCAAGCACGATTGGGGAATGCCATTCAAGGAAAGCGGAATATTTTCTTATAAATTCTTACAAAAATATTTAATATGTGTATTTTTGGAGCAATTCTAGATATTTTCCCTACGATATTTATGATTTTTTCCATATATCAACTTTTTATTATCAGTTTTTTTCGGAAAAGTTATACCTAGTGAAAAGAGCCTGAAACAGAATGAACTGTTGTTTACCGTAAACCGGGGTGAAGCCAGTACAGTTTTGTAGGGATTTTAAGCCTCCTTTACTAGCATTTCTATTTATTTTTCAATGAAATGTTTACTGAGAAAATTTAACCTTTTACATCATCGTTTCATGTTTGAATAATACCAATCCACCCATTACAACCCCAGATAAAATAATAAAATGTGTACTACCTTCACCCCGCGAAGAGCCAAAGCTGCAATGTGAACATATTGATATGGGGGCAGAGTTTACTGTGAGGTCCGGATAGATTAAGCCCTTCGAGAGAAAATCGCGCCCGAAAAGTTTTTGCTAATGATTTCTATTCTCTCTTTAGTTTTCTACTTAATTAATTTAATTCACAAACCGTTGAGAAAATGCAAATCAATAAAAAAAGTTTTTGCATTTTTTCAACGGTTTTCTCTCAATTAGTTTCTTGAGCAAAGAAAACTACTCACTTGGCGATAATATTAAATAGGATGCCACACAAACTGAGATTTGGTGATATTTTTCCCAAGGGAATGCTAAGTTGGTCTTCATCCTATTAATTTGTTTATTATCTCTCATAGTTGAATTCATGTCCATGGGCTCGTATTGAATTGTTCATTAGTTTTGTAAAACTATTACCATAAAGACTAGGCAAAAAGTTTATCCAACTTTAAATCAACCATCCGCATAAGAACCTCAGCGGGCACGTAGTTTTCCTTTTGATGCAAATGGCTTTGGACGAATTTTATACTTCCTATCTGTATGTTTTTTAATGACTTTCGTATATTAACTTTGTTGTACACATCCATCAAAATCGTCTTCTGGTATTGATTTCTTTTGTTATAATGACCAATTTGGCATTTTGATCTAAGCTTCATTATTCGGAACATACTATGCGTACTTAGCTACGTTGCCTGGATTTTTACCTAGAACCCCCCAATTTGATACAAATTATATACCAGATCCAGCTCAAATTTGGTGTAAAATGATAAGCAGAGGGACGGTCAAGAAAGTTTTAATTGGCAAATGTTGTACTATCCTGGGCTGAAGACGAATACGGAGAGTTTCTCGGCTGTTGTATAATAGTAATTTTAGATGGAAATTGAATAAAAATAGATAGTGCCACTGCTATGGAAGTGTCTATTGTGAAGAACTCAAGGGTAAAGATAATGTATGATGAAACCAGAAGCGCATATATATATATGTATGTATATGTATGTATATATATATATATATATATATATATATATATATATATATATATATATATATAATCCAAAGGTCCGTGGTTCGATTCCCGGTCCAGTCGAATTTTTTCTGCTTGGAATCGGCCATCATTTCATCTTCACACCACCATTGTGTTTGTAAATTTTACGTGTTCCTATCCACTTTCTTTCTATCTTTCTGTATAAACATTTATATGAGTATATTTGCCGCTGAGCGGTCTGAGTGAATGGATGAACGATTGTATGCCCTGAACGGGTCATTTCCTACTTGGGTTAGCGTACCCCGAAACGCCTGTTCTATATCTTTCACCACTGTCTGTGTGCTTGAGTTATTCTTTCATTTCGCCTTCTGTGTATGTCATTCCTTCTCTGCCGGTGGGTGATAAGCAGCCCGCGCGCCATCTATTGGCCGCTCTCGTGGGTCATGCCCTGGGGAGTGTTTGTTCGTATAAACCCCCCGCCGATTCCAGTGGTTTCTTAGTAGACTGGGTAGCTTGGTGGTCTGAGCATTGGACGCGAAATCCAAAGGTCCGTGGTTCGATTCCCGGTCCAGTCGAATTTTTTCTGCTTGGAATCGGCCATCATTTCATCTTCACACCACCATTGTGTTTGTAAATTTTACGTGTTCCTATCCACTTTCTTTCTATCTTTCTGTATAAACATTTATATGAGTATATTTGCCGCTGAGCGGTCTGAGTGAATGGATGAACGATTGTATGCCCTGAACGGGTCATTTCCTACTTGGGTTAGCGTACCCCGAAACGCCTGTTCTATATCTTTCACCACTGTCTGTGTGCTTGAGTTATTCTTTCATTTCGCCTTCTGTGTATGTCATTCCTTCTCTGCCGGTGGGTGATAAGCAGCCCGCGCGCCATCTATTGGCCGCTCTCGTGGGTCATGCCCTGGGGAGTGTTTGTTCGTATAAACCCCCCGCCGATTCCAGTGGTTTCTTAGTAGACTGGGTAGCTTGGTGGTCTGAGCATTGGACGCGAAATCCAAAGGTCCGTGGTTCGATTCCCGGTCCAGTCGAATTTTTTCTGCTTGGAATCGGCCATCATTTCATCTTCACACCACCATTGTGTTTGTAAATTTTACGTGTTCCTATCCACTTTCTTTCTATCTTTCTGTATAAACATTTATATGAGTATATATATATATATATATATATATATACGTTGATGGATTGGAGTCAGCCGTGCGGCGATGAACACACGATGTTGATAGGATGGAGGAGATAGACACAAAAAAAGAGACGATCACACTTACATAGCTAGGTTTCGGAACTAGTCCGTCTTCAGGGCGTATAATGTCCCTTATATATATATACATATATATATATATATACAAGGGACATTATACGCCTTGAAGACGGACTATATATATATATACCTGCACTTTGGATCACTTAAGTGACGAATATATAAAAGTTGGCCAGAGGAAGGCAGACGACAAACACAGAAAACAAAAAAATGATGAACACACTTACAAAGTTTCTTGATATTTCGGTGCTACTAGCACCTTGGTCGCAAGAGCGAAGACCTTCGCGAAGGTCTTCGCTCTTGCGACCAAGGTGCTAGTAGCACCGAAATATCAAGAAACTTTGTAAGTGTGTTCATCATTTTTTTGTTTTCTGTGTTTGTCGTCTGCCTTCCTCTGGCCAACTTTATATATATATATATATATATATATATATATATATATATATATATATATATATATATATATATATATATATATATATATATATATATATATATATATATATATATATATATATATATATATATGTGTGTGTGTGTGTAGGAAGAAGGGAAACACCGAAACAGCATACAAGTTAGTGAAGGAACACTTCGGAGAGAGGAAAACGAAAAGCAACAGCATCAGAGATGCGAACGGGAATATATTGATAGAGGATGAAGACATCGGGAATAGATGGAAGCAATACATCGAAGAACTCTACCGAGCCGACGCCGCTGGAAGAAAACCTAGTGTATGACGAGAGCGAGGTTAACGAGGAAGATTGGGGCCCACTTATACTGAGGAGTGAATTAGATAGAGCTGTAGAAGACCTCAAGAAAAACAAAGCACCTGGAGAGGACAACATCAATGGAGAAATCATCAAAGCGCTCGGAAGAAAAGCCAAGGATAACCTGTACGAGATAATCAGATCTAGCTACCAAAGCGGAAAACTTCTAGAGGATTTCAAAGGAGCGTAAGGATAGCGATACCGAAGAAGAAATGGAATGAGAGATCAGAGGAGCACCGAACCTTGAATCTAGTGCCGTATGGATCAAAAATACTCTCACGAATAATGGGCCGGAGAATGGAAAGGAAAATTGAAGACAACCTCTCGGAAAACCAGTGTGGATTCAGGAACAACAGGAGTATCAGGGAGGCCATACTCTGCCTGAGAGTCATAGTGGAGAAAACAGTACATGTGAACAAATCATTTGATGTCGCATTCGTTGACCTGGAGAAAGCCTTCGACAAGGTTGAGTGGAACAAGATGTTTAGACTACTGGAAAAACTCGGATTACGATGGCAGAAGAGTTCTCTATCAACTATACAAGAAGCATGTCGTCACAATCCGAATGAGAGACGGAAGTCATGTAGAAGCTAAAATTAACAAAGGAGTAAGACAAGGATGCAACCTCTCACCAGCACTGTTTAACATGTATTAGCAGGAGGCCATACGAGAACCGCAAGAAAATGGACTGAGCGGAATGAAAGAGATGAACGAAGAAGATATAAACATGCTCCGCTTCGCAAATGATATCGCTAATTAGCTTGAAATCGCAAGAATCTTCATAGGTAACTAAACGTCAGAGATGTGGCACCTACGATTCGGACATAACAAAATGTGTTGAACAGACTTTAAGACAATGGAATATTTTTTTATCGAAACGTCGGCATATATAGGGAGCCTAAACAAATCGGTAACCCGTGAATAACTTGCGTCTTTTATTTTCCAGAGATCTTTTATGAGCAGATATAAATGGTTGTTTTCTGCAGAAATAGACAACCCGAATAAATAAGCCTGTGCCCAGCCAGTCTTACCGAAATAGAAGCAAGCAGAAACTCCAATACCTCTTCCGTGTAGGGGTTCCAGCAATGATCTTTTCGAAACAACATTATCTATATATTTCCCTCTCGCTCCCTTCTCACTGTGTCCTGCAGTGTCCTCATGCCCTTCGACCCGTTTTTGACGCACTCGAGCGGAGGTTGTAAAATTGTATGCGATGGTCTCCCTCCGCCACCAGTGGAGAGGAGCTTGTCGCCGTGACCGCAACCGTCACATTCGTCCGGCCGCGGCGATAGAAGATCCCTTCCTTCAGCGCTTAATATTCACCAGCCAAGAAACGGGGAAAACTCGCCCTCAACCCCGACCATACGTCCGCTGGGACCCCGAAACTCACCGCACTTCAAACTTTGCCCCGGCGAAATCCCCTGGCCGGATACTATTTTCAGCGGAGGGGTCGACGAATGTGAACGGTTGTGTTTTGTGGTGAGGAAGTATTGGTGGTGGTGCGTATTGTGCGTGTGAAACGGGCAGCTGCGGGAGGATACCTTTGAAAAAAGGAGTGATTCCTTCCGCATACCG
Source organism: Ceriagrion tenellum (assembly GCA_963169105.1). Lineage (NCBI taxonomy): Eukaryota > Metazoa > Arthropoda > Insecta > Odonata > Coenagrionidae > Ceriagrion > Ceriagrion tenellum. Next base: position 93,901,822 of record OY720641.1, read on the forward strand.
CTCTCATGAGTTCTGCCGGCAAGTTCGGACTTGGCGACGGTTTTCTGCGCACGGATCCAGGAAGAGAATGAGAGCTGAGTTAGGGAAGGGATGAATACAAGTAGTGGGATCGCATACAAATCCAGATTCTCCAGGAGAGTCCGAGAGTAGACAAAATTTTAAAATGTCTCCCGCCTTCCGAACCGCGGCGTTGTTGTGGTGGTAGTGTTGTTTGGTGGTAAGCGATAATTGTTTGGTGGTAGTGAAAATAAGCATCAACAGATGAAGTTATTTAAGCCATTTACAGTAGTTAAATATGCGCTGCTCAAAGATACGTTTCCATACTTTGATTTGATTTATTAACTTTCAGATCTACAAGATGAGGCTGGAGAAAATGGAGTAGTCGGCTGTTCTCAATTACAGTAAGTTATCGGTTGACTTCTTATTACTCCCCTATTAATTAATTTTTCTTCACTCATGATTCCTTTATGAACTCTAAGTTAGAAAAAGCACCATTTGATGGAAGATAGGCCACAGATATGTTTAATTTTTGCCCAAGGATTTTCCCAACCTCGGAGCGGAATCAATTCATTCAATTCTGGAGCAGTTGGCAGCCTTATGTTAAAGGGTTTTCCATATCTAGTGGCTCAAGTCGTTCATTTGGATGCCCTATGGATGAAAAAGATGGGGGGCCAAATGGTTATAGAGACAAGATGGACATAGAGCCATCAGTTTATTGACTTATCTCTTCCTTCTCGATTGATTGCACGCAGGATGGGATTGCCATCCTCAAGTAGCTAAATGTGATGCATTGTCATTAATAGAGTTTTTATCCCTTGCCTCTTGTTTGTGTTTCCTCGTTTCCTATCACAAAACTCTCACCCCACCTTTATGCATTTATAACTTATTCCGTGATTACATTTGCGTGTTATAGTATGATGAACCAGGTGAGTATGAAGAAATGAAAGTGTGCGACTGAATGTTAAAGTTTTTTAAATGGATATTTATATCCAATAAATTGGGATGGCATCGTAGTGATACGTATGGGCTTACGTTTCCTATTGTAAAAAGAGATGGAGCCTGCTGGAAGAGGCTTCATGACCTTTCATAAATACGGACTTCCTAATAGTATCTGTGGTCATTTATCTCTTTTGTGTCTCGTCTTTTTTTCGTCTTATTCGCATCCATTCATCCAAATTCCTTGTTCCCCATCTTCTTAATGCTAGATTACTTTGTATTGTACATTCGACCTCTGGTGTCAAGAGCTCTCTTTATCTTTCATTTCTACTTACTTCCTCTGTCTTTCCATATTGGCAAGGACGTAGCAATTTTTACAATTTGATTTTTGACGAGAGGGGGACATAGGGACTTTTTTTCGTATAATTGATGTCTCGGTTCGGTTTCAATATTTTTGTTGTCAACTGAAAATAGCGCTTTCATGGTTGCTTTACTGTCTGAAATAATTACATACATAATCACGATTTATCAGCGTCGTGTTGCATTATAGGTGTTATAGCAATAGGATAGCATGACTGCGCGATAACGACACTACTTCATTAACATTACCATAGTGCGTTGACTATATCCAATGTTAATCCGTATCCACCATAATTAGTGTAAAAATCTACCCTAAATTATAAACCTTCATCTACATCTACATAATACATCGCGAGCCTACGCATGAGCGTGTGGCAGGGGGTGTTAGGTCTCCAGCCGTATAAAGTTGTAAGTTTTTGGGAGATGAAATGGTGACATGTATTATAGGAGTGGATTTAGTGGAGCTCAATTTTTATTGTGGTCGCTTATTGTGCGCGGAATGAACGAGTTTTTGTACCTATCTGTTCGTCAGTGTATTTATCTTATTTTATCGCATCTGTCGGAGCTAGAAATGTAGTGATGAGTCATGATAATAATCTCTTTGTCGCTCTGAAAAATATCAGTTCTGAATTTCTCAAGCAACCTGAGCGTAGCGTGTAGCCTCGGAATCTCTAGGGGCTCCCACCTTAATCCCTCTAAAAGTTGTGAGACACTATATGTACGCTCGTAGTAGTTTTCCTACGAAGCGCGCTGCTTTCCTATGTATTTTATTTATTGTTTTGGTTAAATCTTTATGACCAGGGTCCTAAATGCTTGCAGCGTATTCGAGGTGTGGCCTAACCAGAGCGAAGTAACATCTCTCTTTGTCTTTTTCATCCGGGGGCCTTCCTATTTTACGTTTAACAAAACCTAGTTTCTTTAATGCGGCGCCACATATGTTCTGTATGTGTAATTCCCACGGTATATCAGTATTACAGGTAATTCCAAGATATTTTACTGTATCTGAAGAGTTTATTACTGCACCCACAGTGCAGGCATGGTATTTTAGTGATAACTTTTGCAGGAAGTGAACTATGGTGCATTTCCTGATATTTAATTCTAACCCCAACTCCTGGCACCACGAATGAACATTGTTAAGGTCCGATGGCAGAGCTTGAAAGTCCGCGTCTTCACTTATTTCACGGTAGATAACTTTGTCGTCTGCAAATAATCTTAATATATTTCTAACTCTAGAACTTAAGTCATCAGTATAAATAATGAATAAACGAGGGCCTATCACACTTCCCTGAGGAACACTAGATGTGACTTCAACTGTATTTGAGCTAAAACCGTCAATAATTACTATTTGTTTTCGATTACAGAGAAAGTCACTTATCCAATTCACTATTTTTCTATTAACTCCGCATGATTGCAATTTATATATGAGTTTTTTTGTGAGGAACCTTGTCAAAGGCCTCTACTTTGTCACTATGCTGTTTGTATCCAATCCAAATCGTGCAGTTATAAATTATAAATCGTTTGAGTGAGTTTTATGTAATCCTTTTTATCAAAAAATGACTATCCGATATACCTTATTAGTGGAATTTGAAGGTTCTGCCCATGAGAAATCGTTTGGCATTGGTCCCATATCCACAAAAAATGGAGAAAGATAGGGGCCAAATTTTCCATTGAAAATGAACCGACGGTTACCTCGCTTTCTTATGTTTGGCTCCATTGCAACGACAACTTTGTTGAATCCTTTTTAGGGTAATTTATTTGCGGTCAAATGTTTGATATTGTTTGTGAATTTTTACTAATAGCAGTATTTATGCTTGGAATGCAAAAGGTTTAGCAATGGAAAAGTACATTTTCCCCCAGAAAACCGTCGTCATGCTCGAAATGTAGTGTGGGAAGAAGTGTGGAATAATTTGGACCTCAAAAATTGATGGATCATGAATAGATACGTAATCCACACGAACATTGAAACTGACAAAATTTATTTCGAATACTTTAGAGTGAAAAAAATTACTAATGAAAAAGAATACTTTGTTTGGGTCCCCCAATTTTTATCGAAGCACGAAATGCATTGCGGAATATTCGTAATGACAATAGCACATTAGGTAACACAAGTAATGAGATTCTCTCGGACAAATATTGCGTGGCTGGTCATTAATGCTGGAGGACACATACAGCAAGTAGAGCATTTATATTACTTAGGTAGTACGCAGGAAGAAAACGGACGTAGTAGCAAAGATATACGGAAGGAAATAATGCTATCTAAGAAGGCGTTTAGTAATAGAAGGGAGCTGATGACCGGAACCTTGGGTAAGGCAGTAAAGAAAAGGCATGTGAAGATCTTGATATGGAGCGTAGCGTTGTATGGTGCAGAATCGTGGACCCTTATAAAGGAGGACGAGAATAGGCTGCAGGCATTTGAGATGTGGGCGTGTAGAAGAATAAAGATGGTGTGGTGGACGGAGAGGAAAGACTGACGAGGATGTGCTTGAGATGGTGGGCGAGGAAAGGAAATTTCTCAATGAAATTCGAGATCGGCAGAGCAGGTGGGTGGAAGATATAATAGGGGTCGACGGGTTGCTGTAGAATGTCTTAGAGGAAAGGATGTTGGGAAAGCGGGGAGGAGTAAATAAGAGAATTTCATGGACAGGATGAAGAAGGATAGATCGTATGCTGATACGAAAAAGGATACGCTAGAGTGTGAAAAGCCCCTGAAAGTGTGGAAAACCGTGAGGAAATTCTCTGACAAAAACCTACCTTAACCGGTGTACTATTATTATAAATAATTAAAACACATCGGTGTCATCACCAGGAAAAAAATTATGTAAGGAGATAATTATGGAGGGACGGTGGGAGGTTGGGAGAAGACCCGAGAGTAGATAAGTATATCGAATGGCGGGGAAGTTGGGATGGAGGGTAGGGGTTGACGGAATGTAATTCAGCTTTAAGGGTTGCTAGGAATTTTGGTAGGGGAGAGGTATCGATAGGCGAGCGAGAGTGGGGGGAGAGAGCAAGGCTTGTGGACTTAGGTTTTCAGTCACGGCTTTTACTGTTATTTAAGCTCATTTTTTATTGTTTTACTTAGCAAGTTTAATTATATTTAATTCATATGTAGATATACTTTAATGAAGCAATTATATGTTTCTTAAACACACATTCAAAAGCCTATATATGCCTTCAATTCATATTAAAGCAATCCTTGTACATTGCCACTAATATTAGTGGAAACGAATATTTTTAATGCAAGTTTTTAATATATACATACATTTTATCTTTAATAAAAAAATCAATAACAATGGCATATAAAGGATAAACTTTACACCCTAAGGCGTCACTTTGTGGAAGAATTAAATACTTGAACCCTTATTAAAACAATTATTATGGTTTCAAGTATTAAATACTTCCACGAAGTGACGCCTTAGGGTGTAAAGTTTATTCCATATATACCATTATTATTGATTTTTTTATTAATGGTAAAATGTATATATATATTAAAAACTTGCATTAAAAATTTTCGTTTTAATTTAGTTGAAAAGAATAATGAATGCGCTAATTGTATCAAGTACAGTACACTTTAAACTTTGTGGTAAATAATAATATATTTTAAATTTATGAGTTAAAAGTACATACTATATTTTATCGGAAACGAAATTAAGATCCATCCATTTGTGATCAACCATTTCATTGAATAAAATTTAATCCGAGAAAGAGTTTGGATTATTTTGTATTAGGTAATAATATTTGTGTATGAATTCCCAGTGAACAATATGTGCACTTTCGGTAGTAGTGTAATATAATATATGTATAGTGTCGAAATTCACCGAGAAAAATTTCTTTGGAGAAAGGAAATTGAAACCTTTTTGCTGAAGGACGTCTATAGCATGATAAAATAGCGGTATGGTATATTATAGCTGCTGAATAACTGCTCATATAGATTTATTTTGAAATATCCCAGGATATATGTACCATGAAATTGAATGGGATATTTTCCCAGGATCCTGGGATACATTTACCGCGGATGTGTTCAAGGATTATCTTTTCTTGGTTGTGTAGAAAATTCGAAAATGTTAAAATGTTTCTTGTTATTGAATTGATAAAACTTAGGAAACCTCATCTTTGGTTACTTTTTTATATCAGATGCTTACAAAAGCTTATAGATTTTGGTATATTTGTTAATGTAGATCAATAAGTTAGCAATTAGCGAAAGACGCAGTTGTGAAAAAAGAGATTCGAGGGAATCCAGCTAAACGTGTTTCCGTTTATATCTTCTACTCACCTCCCAAGTCAAAGTTTCAACCGTGAGTGACTAATTTACGCCTAATGCTTTGCATAAGCTTCAGTAATGGAATATAACACAGGAAAATTTCCACAGCCAGTGCTATTTATGGTTATAGAGAATACAAATTTAAATTTTTTTTACTTTCCCTTAACCCTAGGGTGGTAACAGTATTTTAGGTATGCTACTGGTAGCGCGTCGTACGTTTTACGACAAATTCTTCAGGTATGAAACATAAAAGGCTAAGAACCTTAAAAAGATTCAAAAGTATAGGTATATTTTGAGAAGGATGAAGAATTTACTAGTTCAGCAATCGTAATTCGTATTCGTAACATATATTTCTGGAATCCCTGGGATGGATTACGACGAGGAGAATTTGCAATTGTGACATTTTCAAGAGAAGTTACTTCAATTGCCTGCCGAAGACTTCGGCTCATAGTCATCATCATAAGTCGTCTGCTTTCGCAGACCCATGGTGCCTCCATCTCTCTCTGTCCTCTGCTCTCCTCTTCAATTCTCTGTAACTCCCTCCATCCTTCAGGTCATCAAAAATCTTTTATTTCTATCAAAAATATTTTATTTCTTCCTCGTTTGCGGTTTCCATTCACCCTTTCTTCCAGTACATCTCTTAACAAACATTTCTTTCTCAGTACATGTGTCATCCGGCTCTTATTCCTATCGTCAATGGTCTTTAAGAAATTAAGAATAAGAAGAATTAAGAATAAGTAATTTAAGAAAAAAAGAATAAGACGAATGGAATTTAACAATTTAAGAAGCATAGTACACTGTTTTATTCTTTTTGCAAGCCACGGTTCTGTCAATTCGCTTGCTAACACGTTCGACTAGTCCAGTCGAGCGGTACCATTTTCGCTGCTTTTAACGCGGTCAGTATTTCCCAAGAATTATCTGTTAAAATGTTGATCATATCAAAAACTACGAAAAGGCTAATTGTTTGTAATTCAAGAGAACGCAAAATGGTTGTAATGCGGGCGCATCTATTTACAACTCCCTGGGTTTCGTTGTTGATTTTAATTCTGAGTTTTTTTTCTCTCTTTATACAATAACTTTATTATTAAGTTTTTGAAAGTAACATTAAATCTTAAATTTAATCTTATTAAATATGCAGGAGTTAAAATTGAATGCGGATGGTTGCAAAACCTTACATTTTTACTGAGGGTGCCGCATCGCCGACGGGATATCTTCTTCACTATTTTTACGGTGCCAGCAATTGTCAATTTTTGATCACTCTTTCACATATCTTGCATATATTCTTCCGATGTACACCAATTTTCAGTCGTTTTATTTATGAAGAATTTCGTAATTGTTCTAGTAAGAGGTAGCATAATACTTTCCTAAAGGTATACTGGCTGTATCTGTATTGTTCTACTCAAAATGCAAAGCTATATACTAATATTTAGTTTTCACTTCACAAATCACAATTTTGTTCATACCATAGTTCGCCAGCTTATAGAGAAATAAAATTCTGAGCAAGCATATTCTCTGAATTCTGAAACCTGCGCTTAAATATTAAATTGCCGGTATTAGTTGGCAAAATGTTTGCAAATGTGTCGAAAATTCTTCACAAAAATCCCTTATTGCAGAACATTTATTGAACTGATGCACGTTGGACTCAATTTGTCATGTCGTTGATGCAAAGACATAATCTGATAAAGGAATTTTTTTTCAGTCATGTTCGCCATGTATTTATGTGTACTATATTTGTGATCGGAGAAAAAAACATTAAAAAACACATTATTCTATAAAACAACAAGGAAAAATATGAAAGAGGCGAATTGAGAATTATACAGGTCCTTATGGTTAGGGGTTGAATGGGATGATATCACACCATATCTTGTATTCTGGGAATCATTTTTCACGGTCTAATATTACAGAAAACAGAAAACGCCTGTTTTTATCAATGGTAAGACTTGAATGTCTTCGCCAGTAAATGCATGTCATTCGTTCTACTTTTTTCTGCTAGGAACAGTTACTATAATTTCCTCATTAAAACTGCTTTTGTTCTCCTCACCATCTTGTACCTCTCTTTCCATTGTCTTCTGTGTCTTTTTCCTATATTGTCCCAAAATACCTTGCTGAATATCCTACTGTACTGTACTGTAGTACTGAAATCTCAAGGAAAATATGTTGTTCGTTAGTAAAAAGATACTCCGCAAGAACAATCGAAAAGTAAATAATTTGGAAGAATTTGCCCAACACTGCAATATACTCTTGAATAAATATTATAAAAATATTTTCCCCGGAACTTACGCGGTAGAACAGAGTACAAGGTATATCCAGAGGGTGTTTCTTCGTATTACTCAACGGCAGATAATATAAGTTCTTCTGCATAAGTTAAAGATGTAATAGATCTAAAAAAAGTCACGTAAAGGAGATGCATTACAATCTAGTCAGTGTTGTTTTTCATGTTATAAATCAGCATTTCATTAAAAGCTTAAATTTCTATTTTCGTTTCAGCACGTAAATTCATGAGGTCATTCCGAGACGAATAGATCTCATAAAGAATACAAGCAAAATGAATTGACAACGCATCCTACTCTAATCTCTTGGCTTTTACCTTTCATAATAGTTGTAATTCGTGAGAGGAAAACCAGAGTAAATGGTTTGCCTATTTTAGAAACAATTTTCAGAGAGAATTTTCTTTGAATGAGGAGGACATGAAATAGTCGGGGACTGGTAACGTGTCGTGATACGTGTTAGTTAGGAAGGTATACAGAAGAAGGTTTAATTAAAGGAAATGTCTCATAATAAAAAAAGCCATTTCAAAAAATTGAAGTCGTAAGTTTTACAAGCGTTACCACTTTAGGGTTAAAACCCCTCGATCTGTAACTCAACTCTTCTAGCGCAATTTATTTTTTTCCTCAAATTTATGTCCATTTTATTTTCAATATACGCCATCCATTGCCCTTTCCGAAGTGCTACTCCACTTTTTATGGGTCCTTGACTTTTTTATTGAATCCATTTGCGTAACGTGTAGCCCCGCGAGCACTTATTCTTGAGGACGATGTTATTTCTAAGCCTTAGGAGAGTTTTACCCATTTAATGCTATAAAATAACTGGCCAATAATACCTGTAGACTAGGACTTTTCGTCCAATAATATGTCGTTACGCTGCTATACGTGCCTCTCTACACTTATTGAAAGGAGTTATCAGTATTTCCATTTTTTTGAAATACTATTGTTTCCTTTATTTTCACGCAATGCCCCCACAGATGCTAAAAACTATTTAAAAGACAAATCATTTTCTGCTTTTCCAGCGAGCAAGAATGTGCCATATATGCCCGGTTGTGTCATTTCTGGTTCATGAATTAGTATGTACGTTCACTTGATGGTTACTGTCAGTTTTGGCCATGGATATTGCATCAGAGTGCTGGCTTGTTGACGTAAACGTTATTCCTGGGATAACATGTGAACTTCGAATCCTTTATAGAAAAATGACTTAGCCTCAGAGAATTCAACCTGGCCGTAATGTTGCATTTTGTGTATGGTAGTTATATAATACAATGAATATGTGATTTTCGTAGCTGAACCCCTACTCAAGGGGTAATCCTATTCGAATGTTTAGACGCAGCAAACTATAGTTGTATTAAACCCGCTAACAAGATAAAGTGTAGAAAATACAGAATTATTGGAGACTGTTCGATGAAACGAGGTATTGGTCGGGGAAACGGAAGACCTAATCGTGATGGAGAAATTAAAATTGCTCTATTATAATGTTAACTTTTTTCCGCGGCCAATACAGTGATAAAGGAAAAGAGGGTTAACCTATAGGGAGAGATACGTGGAAGGCCGTTTACGTTTCATCTTTTTTATCGGGTTCCGGGAATTCGTTTGTTGATTGAGATTCCGTTCGTACTGTGGGACTCAACGCTCTCAGCGAAAGGGTTAATGGACTTTTGGACCCGGTCAAATAACCTCCTGAATCGTTATAAAGATATATGCTGGGAAAAAGTGACTTTTCATAGATGATGGATACGAGATGGGAGGAAATAAGAATAAAAATAAATGGGTTGAGATATTAGGACTGGGGAAATGCTAAAGAAAGTGGTTGGAAATTTGTAGGTGTGTTTTTCCAATCAGTAATGTCGATCAAATATGATGTGGTAAGCAGTCGTGTGCGTCATGGGTGTAAAGATATATGCAAAATTGGGTGAGTCTTGCAATGAAAAAATCACTTTACTCGGTCTCCCAGGTTTGATGTACGAGCCAGTTAAGCCATCAAGCGATGTTTATTGAAGTCTAATTTCTGTGGGGAAGCATACGAACAGGATTGAACCCCCACAGAAATGCGCCTTGAACAACGATAGCTTGGCGGTGCAGCTGGCTAACTCACCTTACCGGCAGTTTTGAGATCTGAGTCAGAATTCTAGGTAAGTAAAATGATTTTTACGATACCTCTTAATATAAGACAAAGCCCTGCGGCAAATTATTTGAGCAAGATTAAACCCTGGCAGAAATTAGCCTTAAATTATATAGACTCTACATCTACATAATACCCTGCAAGCCGCCGCATGGGCATTTGGCATGGGGGTGTCAGGTCACCAGCCGCGTAAAGATGTAAGTTTTTGGGAGATGAAATGGTGACATGTATTATAGGAGTGTATTTAGTGGAGCTCAATTTTTGTTGTGGTCGCTTATTGTGCGCGGAATGAACGAGTTTTTGTACCTATCTGTTCGTCAGTGTATTTATCTTATTTTATCGCATCTGTCGGAGCTAGAAATGTAGTGATGAGTCATGATAATATTCTCTGTGTCACTCTGAAAAATATTAGATCTGAATTTCTCAAGCAACCTGAGCGTAGCGTGTATCCTCCGAATCTCTAGGGGCTCCCACCTTAATCCCTCTAAAAGTTGTGAGACACTATATGTACGCTCGTAGTAGTTTTCCTACGAAGCGCGCTGCTTTCCTATGTATTTTATTTATTGTTTTGGTTAAATCTTTATGACCAGGGTCCTAAATTCTTGCAGCGTATTCGCGGTGTGGCCTAACCAGAGCGAAGTAACATTTCTCTTTGTCTTTTTCATCCGAGGGCCTTCCTATTTTACGTTTAACAAAACCTAGTTTCTTTAATTCTGAGCCACATCTGTTTTGTATGAATTTGTATAACCACGAAATAAGGCGGAAGCTCTGGAAACAATGGTAACTACACAATCTATGTAAAAAGTCTATTGAGTTAAGTAACAAAATAACGGAGCTTGCGGCGAAATATACATTGCTTAACGCTTAAAAATGAAGAAAATAATGGTTACTACTCTACAAAACGAAGAAAAAAATCCTCGGTGAATTACTAGATGAAACCCTCAAGTCATTCTGGTCTTACACGAGAGAGCTCCAGGGCGAATCTTCGACAGTAGTCTTTATTGGACACAAATGGCAAAGTGGTCACCGACGGTATCGACAAATCCAATTTATTAAACCACTACTTCGAAAGTATATTTACTAAGGATGACACAATGCACCATTTAGACATTCCTGACTTTAAGGAACCGATGGCTGACATTTGAATCCTCCCGTTGATTTGTAATTGAAATGAATGAATTAAATTCTCCCGTTTGAATTTGTATGAAATATATTCATCGATTCCTTCACGTAGTATTTCCAAAAACTATTTTCATGATACTTTGGTGCTCACGTTCTCCATTGTGGCTACGAATGTCTTGAATGAAGCTTCTAACGCCTCTCCGAATTTTACGTAATCGCATTTTTCAAATAAGTGGACTACTTGTTTGGGTTTTACAGTGGAATCTACTGTTGTTTTCAAAGTTGTAAAAATTACTTTATGATCACTTATGCCTTCCAATATATCGACTTGTTTGATCGTTGTAGGGTGACTAACACTAAGGATTGGTGGTATAAGTCACCTGACCGGCAGTTGGGGGATCCAGATTTGAATTCTGGTTAAGTAAAATAATTTTTTAATGGTGAATTTCATCATTTATTTCACCGTCATATCTGACGTACGTTACGAAACGATTAGATAGGGTTATTTGTTTTCCAAATGGGAGAGAAAATGAGTATTTACTATTATGGATGGATATTTCAGTTTTCCGAATTTTTCTGAGAACTTTCAATTTGTAACACTAGTTGATCAACTTCACGCTACTTAGAATCAAGGATTAAGTTACTTTCAGTGTGGTGCTGAGGTGTCTTAAGTTCAGGTTGAAATTTGGTTCCGATTTTGAGATTCAGATCGTGATCCATTTCATTTCATTCGTATTCTTTCTGTGGAATCTACAGTGACCTACTCAATGCGAATGAAATTGGTTAACCTTACACCTTTTTCTAGCTGTAAATGACGTTATTGATCGTCGTTGAAAATAACCCCTGCGTTTTGATGAGTCGCATCGCAACATAGGTTAATGAAATAGCATATTTGTGTAGACTTCTGCCATGTTTATTATTTTCCTCGACGAAAATGATATACCTTTACCTGTTTGCCCACCTGGTTAATTCTTACCCCGAAAAAGGTGGACAAGCCTATTTATATTGTTGGAAAGATGATTGTAAAAATTCCCTTCAAATGCCACCGCCGTAATATTTTTCCGATAAGGCCATGTAGTTTAGTTTATGTCATAAAAGAACGCGCCAAGTACTCTCAAGCTCGAGCTTCTATGTTTTTAATCGTCCTTATGTTTCTTTATACCGTCCATCAAACTATCATTTTGAAATTTACGAGCAATATCCTGAAATTCTACCAAAATTCGATACTTTACATAGTTAATAATCAATATTGATTCATGCATAATCTTCAATGAACATTTGCGAATCCTCTGTACTGGCTTTTCCACTTACGTCGCATTGCTTCGTTCCAGTTCAGCATTTCTGCAGTCATCCCTCTTCTGGTACCTAATTAAGGATGGGCTTAAATCCCAAACTTGAAGCAATCAGGACTAAGCTGTCCGTTTCGCGAAGAGGTCGGCTTATCTTCCTGTGGCTCTTTAAAGCAAGCCCTAGCGGCAAACGGCCCCCCACTTTACCACATCCCTCCGGCAACCTCCAGGGGCGGCGTTATCGCATCTCAACGTCAAATTGTCACTCGTGGAGAGTCCAAGCGAATAGTGGCACATGAAGAGATCACTCCGATTACGCCTGTTTCCCTTCTCATGTTTTGGTTTCTTGAGCGTAAAAAAATATGATCTGCTTACCCGAAGAGTAAGTGGGGCAAGAGGACATCTCAATGACAAGTGCCCTTCACCTGTTATAATTAGGCCATCGTATCGTAGGGACGGTTTAAATGGTTGAAACAGCGTGAAATTTGAAAATATTTCAACCAGGGTGCGAAGCTTCTCTTTCTGATTCTTCTTGAGAAATACCATTATTCCTCTTTATATCATTATGTTTATTTTTCCGATACAATTGTTGTCCATTGAATTATTATTTACTTTGGTTGACCACACCCACATGTTTTCCTGTGTGTTGTAATTTTATTTTCTGCTTATCTGAAGGAACAAATTTCAAGGATAGAGATGGCTTCGGTATTGGCAAAATTCTTTGGCTTTGGATTCAAAACCATCGGAAATGTTAAATTTTCCGTGAATTTTATTAATAACCAGAGAGAAAAATGTACACAAATTAATATTCCGTTAATTAATGATTGTAGAGCTGTAGCTTTAGTGAATAGTAGCATGAATCCTCGCTGATGAACCCTCGGTGATTTGTCGCTGCGTTCAAGCGTAAGTTGATTTTTAGAGCAATTTTTTCACCTTAAAGAACTGTCATATTTAGAGAATATTGTCATATCTATGTAGAGAACAAGAACTTGTTTTATCTCAAGTGAGTGCATGAACTGTGACAAAACGATAAGAATAAATGCTATTCAAATATATGAGCCATATATGTATTACACGTTGCACTACAAATAGACAGACAGTTAATCTATTAAGTTTATGTTTTAAATTTTACAAGCATTTTAATTCCGATTAAAATTCACCAACACCAAGTTTGGACAATTAGCCTCTCTGGGATATTGAATATTAATTTTTGAGGGAAAAATTATTTAATACTTTTTAGACCCTTTTATAAAAGTGTTTAAAAAAGTTTTTATTTATTTTAATGTATATAAACAATTTTAAAACATAATGAAATATAACCCAATGTAAAACGCGAGAAGAAATCCTGGATGCCGCTCCCTGGTAAAGCATATATGATAAATAATCTGCTTGCATTATATGCATTACCATCTAGTGGAAAAGTTGCTAATAATGACAAAAACTCTCTAACCCCAGATAAAAAAAGAATTTTTCTTTTTATCTCAAGATGAAATTTTATAGTATATTTATTTAGAACGCCGAATTAGGAGTACTGGTGCAGTTATTCAGCATGTAAATAATCAATATCGCTATCGCTAAATTTTCTGGTCTTGCAGAATTTGAAATTATTTCTTAGGGTGCTTATTGAATTCAATTTACCTGTAATCGCAGTTATGAGTTAAATTACTAACTAAGTCCCTTCGTTAAAATGGATACTTCATAGTTTAATAGTCTTTATTTCTATCATAATGAAGCTCACACATTTTGAGCGTGCAGAGTCATTATTTGATATCTGGACCAATTTTATCGGTGTAAAATATATTGAAGGGTTCTATGAAATATCGTTGTTTGCCAGCTTTAATACGACAATAAAGGCGATCGCATCAGAAGAGAGGAATGAGAGGGAAACAGTTTTGAGGTCATACTGTCCCTTATATTATCCCTCACGATGGAGAATAGTCCCCTTGATTTTTTCAGGTTATTTTTTGGAAACGAAGTTATTGACCTCTTAGTAACTGAGTCAAATAAATACTATGATCTGTCCCTTCAGAATTCGGAGACATCTAAGAGAGTTTCGGATATTTCATTCCCTGATATCCTCAAGTTTCTCGCTTTGACAAGTTTGATGGGACATGATTGTCGGGATGCGCTTAGGGATTATTGGTCCACTGATGAACTAAATGATGCTCCTTTCTACAGGAAACATATGACTGGAGACCGTTACATGCACATTTTTAAGATTTTTACATTTTTCTGACAACAAAGATGCACCCGACCAAAGTGATGAAGATTACGATCGCTTATGGAAAGTAAGAGTGCTTTTTGAACACCTGAGGGAGTCATTTTCTAAGTACTACAATCCATCAGAAGAAATCGCTGTAGACGAGGTGATTGTGTCATTCAAGGGACGAGTCATTTTTCGTCAGTATATTCCCAAGAAACGTAAAAGATTTGGCATTAAAATTTACAAACTCTCTGACTCGTCTGGATATACCTACGACATGGAAGTGTATCTAGGCAAGCAGAAGAAGGCTTAAACGAGTGACAGGTCAGCAACTCACGGCACAGTGATCAACCTAATAAAGAAGTTAGAGAACTAAGGGCACAAGATATTTATGGACAATTATTTTACATCTCCAGGTCTGTTTGAGGAACTTCACCGGAAAGGGTTCAATGCTTGTGGGACAGTGAAAGCAAATAGGAAGGGGATGCCACCACACTGGGGTCTGAAATATTTGAAGATGAAGAGAGGGGAGCTCAAGGTGAGAGTGAAAGGGGCGTTATGCACAGTATGCTGGAAAGATAAAAGAGAGGTCTTCATCTTGACTAATATGCACAAAGCTCCCTCTGAAGGAGTTTTCACGGATGATATCAACAATCCGCTAAAACCGGTCATCATACTAAGCTATAATAAAAACATGGGCTTCGTGGACAAAGGTGACCGGATGATAAATAGCTACACGATTGGAAGAAAAACTTGGAAATGAACAAAAAAACTCTTTCTCCATCTGGTCGACATGTCTATTATGAATGCCTCAGTCCTTCTACGTTCTGTTGGTGGAAAGATGTCACTAAAACACTTTCGTGAGCAACTGGTGAGGGACCTAATAATTTGTACTTCGGAAGATATCTTGTCTCCGCAATCATCAAATATCGGTCGTCCAACTTCCAAACAGGTTGTTATCTCGAGACTACAAGCTAGACATAATGTTCACTGGCCGGAAAAAAGTGGGAGACGTAGGTGTAAGGTGTGCGCTGAAAAAGGCAAACAGACACAAGTGCGGCTATGGTGCCCGGAATGTGAAGTTGGGCTCTGTGTAGACCCCTGTTTCAGGATCTATCACACAGTTGTCAATATAGAAAAAGCTTAGCAGCCTGACATTACTACGGTGATATTCAGCTCGAGGGAAAGATTCAGGTATTTACCAAATTTACATAACCTATCAAAAATGTTATGGGTTATTTTATTGCAAAAGTTGCTATTTTTATCAGTTTTGAATTGCCGTAATTTTCCGTATGCCAGGTGCACTCATATTTTCATGTCGGAAGTAGAAAAATATTCTCTCTCGTGCGTATCAGGTTTTATCATCAACCCTCAGCTGTAACTTGGGCCTCCGTCTCTCTCCCTGTCTCACTTCTTCATATCTCTCTCAATTACTCCTATATTCCACTCCCATCCTCCACCTATCTCTTCCCCTTCTTCATCAAAATGTTTTCCCTTCACCCTAACATTTCCTTTTTCGAGACATCGTGTCGAAATAGAAAGGATAACCTACTACAGCACCGCTCAGTACACAACTCCGACTGCGGTTTTTCATCGATGACGCATTTGTAACGTACCGGGAAAGTGAGCTGGAAGGGGTCCACCAGCGTCTAAAAACAATCCATTTCTTTTGCATTTACTGCTTGGTTAGTGTGTGTAGGATTATAATCCATACTGTAGGTACAAACATTTTTTTCTATGCTAAAATTTTGTTAGACTTTCGGAACACAGCATAGCATTGATACCAAAAAACATTTTAACTAAATTTCATTGCATATCCGGTAAAATTATGCCTAAAAGGAAAAAAAATAAGCCCAGCACACGGAAAATTAATAAATTTATCCGAATAAAGTACGTCATTAGGCAATATATGCATAATTATTATGATAAAAAATTCTTTCTTTCAGATAACTTGAATTAGAAAATTGGAGAATTCCGGAGAAATCGGAGAAAAATCGGAGGAAAGCTGTCTACGTACTTTCGATGTTTTCCTATATTTTTAAGGCGATGCACAATTTAATTTTATGAACAACTTTAAACTTGAACAAATGGCACTATGTAGCACAATTTTTGTAGAGAAATCGCTCGTTATTTGGTAAAAAAAAGCCTATACCCTCGAAAATAGTACAATTTTTTAAATATAAACTGTAATTAAACTTTGATTTAAAATATTTAAATAATGACTGTCGCAAGGAAATGATTTCATATTATAGCCCTGTAAAAACTCTATAAAAGCCTTTTTATTTTATTGTGATACTACAAATACTTTTCTTACAATTAATTTTTTTCTAAAACACTACGTTTTAGCGGCTGAAAATTTAAAAAACCTCGGTAGTCTAGGTATACGGCCGGCGAAAAACCTCGTAAGATAAAGGTGAATGAATGGTGGTTTGTGGTGCTGTGCAAGTATGATTGAGCGTTATGATGTAGAATTTCTCTCTTTTTTCTGTGCATTTATCGACTACGATATTTTTCAATAAAAATACACTTGAAATAACAGCTTTTACGTTAGATTTTATCGTATATCATGGATAAAATTTTGAAACAGTTTCCCAGAAATTAAAGAGCGTAAAATTTTGCGTATAGTTAATTTTAATCGGGACTGAAAGTATGAATCATTTTAACGTAAGTTTGCAAACGCCTGTAGGGACATGGTGAATTGGAGTGACAGATTTTCCTGGATATGAAAAGTGGAAAACAAATACAACCGTTCTGTTGCGACAAAAGAAACTTTGGTTTGTACGGATTACTCCTGAATCCACGAGACGACCTTCCCAAAAACTATGTTTGCGGTAAATTTCATTTTTCGGCCAGTCTCGGCGAGAAGGGCATGGATACTGTCTTTCCCAGGCTCCCCGGTGTATTCTGGACAAGGTCCTGTCGAGAAGCATAACGTTTGGCCACCTCAATACCGGATGAGTGATGGCCGAAAAAAACACATCTATATATACATTTTTGTGGAAGGGTGGGGAAGAAAAAAAGGGTTACAGAGTGAGCCTGGGACATTGGAATGGAGAAGGGTGTGGGGTGAGACTTCCAGGCGAGGATCGGTTGAGAGAATTTGTGATGGCTGCGAAGCGACGGGGCTGAATGGGACAAGGCTTGTCCATTCTATCAAGCGGAGGGTGTCGGGTTTGGCGGGGAGGGGGCAGGGGGCGTGGCGGTGAAAAGTGTTATCGCGGGGAGGGATTTGGAAGGAGTAGCAAGCAGGAGACGGGATTGCGTAGGAAGTGGGGGGAAAATAAAGATTTGCCCGGACGGTACGGCAGCCGTGGCCGGGTGAAGGGAAGCGTGAGAAACGGGCTCTGTGGTGGAGATAAGGGAAGGGTGCTGATTGATGGACATTTATTAATGTGCTTCATAGGAACCATTCCTTCCCACTCCCGCTCCCCTCTCTCTCTCTCGGATTGAGGGGAGTTTTTGGGCGATTCGATGGAGACACCGGATCAAGGGAGAGAGCCAACCTTGTGGATTTCAGAGAGTTGAAATGTGTAGGAAAGGGTTGAAAGTGATTGCATACGTGGATGCTAGTTGGTACTGCTTTATAATGGATAATTATTCATTTAATATTAAATGGTGCATCAGTTGAAGCAGAAGAAGGAAATTATGAAAGCAAATAAGGTCCAGTGTTACAATTTCTGGTTCTAGTTTTCTTTATTTGCTTGTTTGGTAGCAACCAACGAGTTAGGTTCTTTGAAAAATGCTTTAAAGGTCAATATGTTGATTAGAGCGTCTGTGACGAAAAGTATTTCCTCCATGGCTCATTTTCCTTAAATTAGTTCGAAAAAATACTGGGAAAGCTGGATTAAAAGTTGCTGAATAGAACGCATTTTTTCATTATTGGTGCTAGTTGAGGCTATTTAGATAAATGAGAAAAAATTGTCTGCTTAAACAGGAACGGTTTTTAACTTTATTCTGATGCTGGACAGGTATACTGCACTTTACCTCTGTGAAATGTGTTCCTGCGTTGCTGAAATACCTCTGCTTGGTGTATATTTTGTTGTTCACACGTTGAATTGTAGTGTACGGATTTGGCTTAATAATCACGTACTTGCTAAAATACATGAAATTTAATATGACGGGATTGAAATCAAATCATCTTTTCCTGTGGTTGACTTGAGTTGCCCAAAACATGGATAGATAGCTTGCAAGAAGAGATATCGGGTCAATAACGTTTAATGAAAGAATTGTCTTAGGAAGTCGAAAACTTGTGCAGAAGCATTTGTGATACTATTTATGTCCCTTATTCTAAATGTGAACAGTTGAAACACCAGTTGCAAACCTGTAATTTTCCTTCTCTAAGGGTAATGAACGTAATTTTTACAGTCAATATTTAATATTGTACTCACCATAAAATTATTTCCTGGTTTAAACTTTTGTTTATAGATTGATGTAACTATCAGTCGCATTGTATTTTCGCAATCACTTATCTTATAATCTGAAGATGAATTGTTCAGGGAGGTAAGGATAGATAGCCGAATGAAAATCTTTTTCTCCGAGACCAAGAATAGGTCTCGATTCGTGGCTGCATTCATCTAGAGAGTAAGTGTGCGGCTTTCGAGTCATTTGCCCCGAGTACACGGAAAGGGACATAAATCGCTTTTCGGGACCACAGAACGGGGAGGTCTGGCCAAGGCAGCGTTTGGGATGAGAACGGCAGTCGGGAAAGGCCGGGAGAAGGCGGCGGTAGGGGGGGCACTGCAATGGGGCTTGACCGTGGAGGTTTATTCTGCCGGAAAGAAACGGAGTAATTGATGAGTTGGGGACTGCTGAAGGTGGGAGGGTTCGGTGGTCGGTTGGTTTTTGGAGGACAACGGCGATTGGAGGATTATTCTACCCGTGAGGATAAACCTGTTACGGTCGCAGGCGATATCCTTCGATGTCCCGCGGGTGAAGGTCGGCGGGCAGTTGCCACATTGACTGAAAAAATGTATGGTGAGCGTCTTTGGGCCGGTGGATTAGATCAGTATTATTTCTTCACCCGTTTTTTTTAAGAGACTTGCCCTGTCAAAATTATTGAATCATAATTTTAGATTACACACTTCTGAATTCGTTACTAAAGGTTCACTGAGGTTTGACTCTCTGCAGTGGTGAGGTAAAATGAGGGATGATTCTCAAAATATAAATAGCATCTTCTAGATATTATAGAGTAATTTTCGAAGGACTATGAAATTCCAGTTTTTACATAGTAAATTCAATGCAGGAATTGGTAAAATTCACCCGAATTACATGGAGTTTGAATAGTAGAATCATAATGGTTATATTTAGATAATATTTTTAATTTGGCATTCTAATGCGAAATTTCAGGATTTTTTGTAAACATCAAATGGTAATGCGTAAGGGCCGTAAGTACTATTTTACTAAATGTAAGGTTTTTTTATTTTACCTAATAATTTAACAAATTTTATAGCATATATTGATAGCCTATTATTTGTTCAGAGAAGTGGAAAATATACTTTGTGAAAATATACTAAAATGTTTGTCCTCGAACTACAGAAGGATGCATACGTGTTGATATGTTAAGCTTGCGATAACAGCAAAATGCCTTTTGGCAAAGAAAATGGAAATGAGTAGTTTGGTGTAGCTTGTAAGCTTTTGTATTTTAAGTATCTTTCGATATATTACAGTATAGTGAATACTTTAGGTTAGGTGCAATTTAAAGTGTTCATTCCGTAATCAAAGGTTATCATAAAAATTGTGAACATTTAAATACGAACATGGAATGGATGTGAGGGCATCATGTTCTCTATGAGTCTTGGAGTTTACTTTGAGTTTGCTCTTGAGTTCTTCCCTTGGTGGCGTGCATCACGCACTGCTAAGATGAGGAGTGACCATAGAAATCTAACAGCATGTTGACTGATACATGAAGCCAAAAAATGAATAGGATATATCATTCCCATACTCTAAGAATGAACTCATCTACTTTGAGAAGTTGGTTTTCTCGAGGAAAAATCTCCAATACTCTATTGCGATAATGGATTGACAGAGTTATATTTACCTCCTTGTTTTTCGCCGGCGCTAGAATCTGGAATCCGTTATATAGAAAAGAAGGTTTTAAGAAAATCGCATGTACTTATGAGGCTCGCGTTATGTTTGGAACTTTTAAGTACGTGATTTATCACTAATTTTTTATTATTCTTGACACTCGCTTATAAATACTACTTTGTAAGACTATTCTCATTTTTCTATTCTCTATATTATGTATTCGTCTAAGATTTGTTTCTCTAAATGGATTGTGGGTGTATTTCGGTTTATTCCGTATAGCATTGCATCTTTTTTGTCATTCTCAAGTTTCTTAAGATCAACAGGTTGCACTATCTCATCCAAAATGCTTGAAATTCAATGATTACTCTACTTCTTGAGATGTTTTCCTGTTTATATATCCGCTAACGCCATCAGAATGGTATCGTTCTTGAAGGTTCTCCTTAAAATAATTGAACTAGAACAATTTCTCAAATATATTTGTTTATTGAATGGCAGTGGGCCCCATTCTTTCATACCTTTTGAGAACAAGATGAGTTTGCATTGAAAATGTGTGTGGTGATTTCAAACTATTATATTTTAGAAATTACGTCGACGTTTGGACTATAGAATTAAAATATGTTATTCGATTGATACTGAAGATTACAAATGAGTGGACTATCTTGATAACCCTATTCCCGAAATGAGTTAGAAATTGTGGATTGTATTTTGTTTACAGTTATTGACGCAGCATGAATCTCGTGAAATAGGATTTTATATTTACTAATTTTTTAGATTTTCTCAACTCATGATGTATATCTAGGTATATTTGGGTTCTGCAAGTATTTTTTGTATTATTTTTGCATCAGTTTGGCAGTGCTCTGCTAACGGCTTCGTTTGGCTTTGTAAATAACAATGGTCTTCTTTTTTATCAATATACTAACTCGGCAGTTGATGAATTTAGAATTAATAAAAATAAGAATAAATTCCAAGGAAGTGATTTCCATATATAAGGAAGTTTATAGCCATCCTCTCTATTTATATTTTGGGGTCTCTTTTCAATTTCAATTGCCTCCCTTATAAGCCGCGGAAAGTAACTGAATTCTTTGTGTAACACTTATGAAGCCTCGATGTTAATGGTGTGACCTTCCTATAACGTAGTGTGCTCAGCCACGGCAGAGTGATAACAGTCTTTCATCCGGATTGCTCGTTCATGTTCTTTTAATTTGCATCCTATAGATCTAACAAAACTAAGGCCAAACTAAAAAATCTATCATAAGTATTTTTTTCTTTAAAATTTGCCAGGAAAGTTATCTTACAATCTTACATTAGATGCCATAGCTCTTTATTAACATTTTCGACATAATATCGCGCGAATAACAACATAATCTTCAAGTAGCTTCCAATTTTACTATGTTTATAAATGTCATGCAAATTACCCACCATGTTAAAAAAAGTAAAACAGAAATGGAAATTGAATATGAATCCTAGGTACCATTAAAAACTACCAATTATAAAAGATGCATTCATTCAAGCCGTTTAGGTACTCCGGTCGCCATATGCCAATGCCACCTTATAGGTCCCTTAATTCCCATCATTTTAGAACGCTTTATATCATGATTTGTGAGCGAAAATGAACATTTCACGTCCAAAATTTAAAATTATAATTATCTTTGAAACTGAGCGGATGAAACAAATAGGTTATTTCACGTTTCGCCTACAAATTCAATGTGTTGATGTCCTAAAGAGCGAAATAAAATCGGCGTTCACCGCGATTTTTATTTTTATATCACGATGTATAAAAAAATCGAATCACTTGGTTTTGAAATCGCGTTCCTTTCCTGCGATGTTCTTTGTTATGTCAATAAGAAGTGCTTAAAAAATACTTTTTTGGGTATATTTCCGCGTATTTTTTTAATTAATCCTAACTTTTCCCCTCCCCTGCTATGTTAACAGGGAAGGAGAAAAGTATATTATATGAATATTATAATAATATATATAAGAATAATAATAAAGAAACATATAGTTCACAATGGAAACCGAAGTCTAAGGAAAACTCCCATTTCTGGATGTGCTAGTCAATAGGAAAGAAGATGGAACCTTGGGCCACACAGTTTATAGGAAGCCTGTGAACACATTTGTCCAATAAAAGGGTTATATTACCTTATATTAAAGGCACCATTGAAAAAAATTCCCGAATTTTGAAGAAATTTGATGTGGATACTGCTTTTCTGCCGGGGCTCAAAATAAAAGATCTCCTTAAAAGCACAATAGGCCAGGACAAATTACAAAATGAGGGAGTTTACCGGGTCACATGTAGAACTTGTAACCGCAGTTATATTGCTGAAACTGGTAGAACCATAAAAACAAGAATACATGAACATATGCAGGCTATTAGACTTGGATATGTTGATCGCTCCGCCATCGCTGAACATGCTGCGGAAGGACATCAGTTGGACTTGGATAACATAAACATTTTAGAAAAAGAAAAAAACTTTAAAATCCGTTTCATTAGGGAGGCGATTGAAATCCGGAAACACCGGGATAATTTAAACTGAGACCAGGGTCTGATGCTCAGCGAAACATGGAGACCGTTAATTTCAAATTGTAAACCCATACAGCACTATCCTCCGTAACTACAGCAATTGGATATAACCGTCATCAATTGATACTCTGATGAAGCCTCCAGCAGGGAAGGGGAAACGTTAGGATTAATTTAAAAAAATGCGCAGAAATATACCCAAAAAAGAATTTTTTACGTATTCAATGGTCCGCGATAGTTTCAATCAGTTAATAAGAAGTGCTATCATGCCTAATACGGCATCCGTTTAATTTCGGGAACGAGACTCTTTGTATTAACAACTGAACTTAATATGCAACAAAAGATGCGGACCTCAACGTTACCTCGCAGAAGATATCTTAAGTGGTGGTAGATCTTTAGTCTCAGGGGGCTTATAAATTAGGTATTTTTAAATTCAACAACGGATGAACACACAAAACCATGCTTGATCAGGAAATTACACATGCAACCACTGAAGCCGCTCGATTTTGGATAACTCTCAGGTCATTTTAATTCTTCATTTTTTCATTGGAATAATCACCTATATTTTGAAGGAGGCCTCTGTAAAAATCAGAAAATATTTTGGGGATGCTACGGAAATGAAATATATACGCGACAGGGAGAGACGGTGGGATGAAAAGTCCCCAACGCATTTACAAATTTCGCAGAGTTAGATTTTCTGCCCAACAGCCTTTCCCTATTGAATTGCCTTGGTTCTGGCTCAACATTCACTCATCCTGTCGGAATACTATCTCCATGTCAACTTCAACCGTTATTCATTATCAAAGAGTTGCAGTGAATATTTATTTGCTTTCAACTTATCCTGCGCGATATAGTCACATCATATCCATGCTTATTCAACCGTTTCTCCTTATTGAGATGTTAAAAACATGGGTTTAAATGAATCACACTATCTTAGGAAATTGTTGCAATGCAGATTTGAATCCATATTATAATCCATAAAACATATATTTTAAGCGTAAGTG
This sequence comes from Ceriagrion tenellum, assembly GCA_963169105.1. Classification (NCBI taxonomy): domain Eukaryota; kingdom Metazoa; phylum Arthropoda; class Insecta; order Odonata; family Coenagrionidae; genus Ceriagrion; species Ceriagrion tenellum. Next base: position 93,925,925 of record OY720641.1, read on the forward strand.
GTGACGCTAAATCGATAAGTGTAGAATAATTGAGGTTACTGAATACAATAGCAACGTAGTGTTTTCGAAGGATGATAGATATAAGTCCGCCTGAGATATTTGCCAATGTTTGAGTTAGGGTTATAAATATTCCTCATTGTAACGCAATGAAAAAGAAAAGGTAAAATTAGTGGCCTCGTGCAAAAACATAGCTACGTTTTGGCGTCATCAATGGAATAAAAATAAACGGAAAGCAAAGGATATTAAAATCAGGAGAAGATAACACATGTCAAAATAATTGTGATGATAGTTCAAATGAAATCTGATAATGGGCAAAAACGGTTAGAAGATGAAGTGGTGAGTCACAGAAAACAAAATTTTTGGATTAATGACCAATGATTATGACATTCATGTCTGAGTCAACTTTCGAATTTTGTGTTTATCAGTCAAATATCAGTAAATACCTAAGTTTTACGGGCTAAAATTCACGATACTTGATTCTTTATATGAAATGAAGAAAAATCTAAGTGTTCAAAGTTCAATTATTTCATAGTATCTTAACGAAGAAGTGTCGGTATCATCAAGTCATTATCTAGGCATCTGTCAAAATTTTGATCGACAAGTGAAATAACATATATATCACGGAATCTAAAAAGGTTCTTTCATACTGCATGAATATATAACCAGTAGGTACTATAACTTTTGTAATGGATGCATAAATCCTATTCTGCAACTAATTGACGGGAAAAACGACAATTGTGCAGCAGTGGTTCAGGAATTAAGTACTAATCTTGGAGTTGAACTCATTGATAATCTTACTCCTTTCTGACTAATTATTTAACTTTATTGTTGATCTACTAACCGGGCTGCGTCCAGCCGACTCCAATGAGATGGAATGACTGAGAAGAAAAGCTAACGGTATCCGACTCGTCTTAGTTGCTGGATTTATATGCTGTTTGCGGGTTTTTCTGTTCATTCGTCCGTTATAAACTATTAGTGTAACGCTCTCTGTCTTTTTTATCACTAATATGACGCTTTTTAAAGAGTTTTTTTAGCAATGGAACACTTTGTTTCCCATTTAGAAGCTACTTTAAGGATGAATTTGCAGCGGACCTAAACGTTTTGTACATAGGAAATTATTGATAAGTATCAATGAATATGAGAAACTTAATTTTGTTTTCACGCAAAGTATATAAAAACATCATATCAATTTTTCAAACCGTGACAATATTTGATTCGACGGTTTTTGTGAAGTTCAGTGCACCATTGCATATTGATTATGCATAAGGCAACTGTTTCCAGTGTCAACAAATGTGATTATGTTAACCTCAGTTTTGATATAATGGCAAAATGTTTTCCAAATTTTAAAACGTTTGCACTTGCAGGTAGCACTTGGGTAATTAGCCATGGCAAAAAAAATAATTTTTAAAAAGTTAAACCGTGTTTTTGGTAAATATCGGTTTAAATGCATCCTCTCGTAGGTTTAAATATCAAATCTAATCTAGGAAATGTTTATAAAAGCAACTTATTAATTTTTAGAGATGGACACCATTTTCTCTATTTGTAATTAGAGTTTTATATTCCGAAATAGATTCGACATAATTTGATGCTAAACTTGTGAACAACCTTTTGGATTTATATTCATTAAAAGTGCGAGATGAGAGACCGTTTTTAATGCTTTTATTTTTGGGTTAGGTGAGATATATTTTAAGACCACTATCTCTTGGTTGAAATGAGCGGTTTTTTTGTACGAATGGCATACGTATTAGGTCACTAATTAAACATTCCGAATCGTGTGATGAAAGCCTTCCAGAAGGTGAATGGGTCGCGAATGTATAATTCAAACTTCGTAGTGGGTTGCTGATATTTTGAATTATGAACAAAATTCAGTTTATTGCATTCTCAATTGGCAAATTACCCTCGAATTGGCCATCGGAACCTTTCGCTATTAATCTTCCGCAGAATAAGTTTTGAGTCAAGGAAAATACAGCTCGACAAAGGTCAGGAGTAGTTTTTTTATTTTAAATAAATATTGTTGGCATGGTTATCTACCGATCTGAAGTACATTGGAGAATGATTGAGCCACGTGAAGGGAAAAATCCATCGCCATGTACGTACGAAGTAACAGTGGCCTTCGTTTGCCTCAACGTGGCAAACCAAAAAAAGGTAAAATGAATAATGAAAAAGATATCCTGTACAGTTCACGTGCTGATGACTTTGCGGTTTTATGTCCTCCTTCTCGGTTCTCTCCCCCTTCTGTCCCGTTTTATTTTTCATACATATCAAATTAATTTTTTCATAAAATATTTATTTCCGTGGAATCCAATCCGATCCCTATGTCAAAATAAAAGGAGGCGGAGGAGGAGACAATTTGTATTTATTATCCTCTTCTTCTCTGCCAAATGCAGCCCCATGCCATTTTTATACCCTGCTATCCTTTCATCCTCCCGTATCACTGGATTCCAACTAATCGCCTCTTCTAACCATCTTTCAAGCGACTGCCCAGCACAAGGCTTCCTCACTTTCTGCTCCGCCCCCACTCAATGAAACCCCGCAATATCTCTCATACAAGCCGCCCTCTCTATTTCGAAATCCAGGCTCTGTTTGCAAGAGAGAGAGAGGAAAAAATATATGCTGAAATATTTTATTATTAATTTGTGTAGGCACTCAACACACTCACCATTACTTACACTTGCGTCCAGAGAGCGAAATTTCGGAAAAAGATAAGGGGAAAAAGAATTTATTTCTGTATACGAATCAAAATCATACTCTTCCGTCCTCTACATCCCTAGCACTGATGGATGGGCATGTAGACTTTATGGACGGTATTTGGTTTTCATGGGAGGCATAGATTAATTTCCTATGATTTGACACTGTGGCAGTGGGTGTTAATACACCAGAGATTAAGAGTGGAGTAATCAGGATAGGAATAAGGAATAACAAGAGAGCGGAAAGTAGAAAGTGTGCGAAATAGTAAGTACCTTTAAGTCGCGCTCTATTTTGATTTAATCATTCCTGGTTCCCAGAACGAATGTATATTTAAACCTAGCCGTCATTGATGTTTCTTGTTTTGTGTCTGCTATCATTTCTAGAAGTCAGTCTCGTCCCAGCCAGGAATGCAGTACTTGGGCATAATACTCTTCTTTGGCGAGGTCGGGTTGCTAAAATAATGCACACAATTCAAACCATTTAAGGGAAGACAAAAATGGGATTGAGATAGCAAAGGGGTAAAGGATTACGTGTGTTTTTGGTAGAATTACCGTCTGGAAGAGCTCCTGCTGTAGCTATTAATGATTCACGGGATGAAGGATTTTTTTGAATCTATCTGTTCATCTCTTTTTTTTAAATTTACCGCTACTGCTTATGAAATATGAAATATGGGTTAAAAATAATATTCTACTCATCACCATGGTACTTGATCTTAATTTCTCAAGTAACTTTAGTCAAGCGTTGATCTTCCAACTGTCTAATTTCTCAAGTAACTTAAGTCAAGCGTTGATCTTCCAACTGTCTAGCGGCTTACAACCAAGTCCTTCCTGTTGCTTGCATCTATCTGTTACATTTTTTAGATAATTTTATGTATACGTTCAAATCTGTCTTTGAGTTCACATGGGTATGTCACGAAAAGTAGTACGTAATAATTATAGAAGTTTCAGGAATATTCATAAGTTGTAACATCAAACTGTAAAAAATTTAAATCTTAGAACAGACATAGGAAATTTTCATGTTTCAATTTCGTAAAAAGTTTTTTGATAAATAATAGTAAATAAATAAATAAAACTCACTTTCGTCAGTCTCACTTGGTGGTATTCCATCATTAAAAAATTTAAGATGTCAACTTTTACAAAACCACTCGATTTATTAAAACAACGAACTGAAGAAGATTAAAACAACAGGTCTGAAGATGATGTGAATGCACATTGAAACCTGGGTCTTAAATTTTTTAAATAAATAAAAGATAATTTTAAATACACGTTAAACCCAGGGTGTGTTCTGAATAATGGAAAGGTTAAACTGAAAAACCATTAGCCGCATTTTTGGATTTTTTTTAGCAATGTGGAATAGACTTAGCTATGTCATTGAATAATGATCATTACTGAAAAATTTGTATTCATTTATTTATTGTTTTTAATGTTTACCCAACATATAAATATAATTACCGGGTTTACTGAATAATTGAACAAAAAAATACAAATATTATTAACATTGGTCATACCTGGTCAATACAGTCAATTGGTTGAATACATAAATTCATTATTTAGTCGACATATCGACAAAATTACTTCACTCTTTTTGAAAATGCCTCTTTTAAAAATTTGTTTCTACCTTGATACATATTAAGGTCGTTACAATATTTGTTATAAGTAATTCACAATCTGTTTATAGGAGAATTTTTACAGTATTCGCTATTAACATTCATTACATAAAATGTCATCATATTTCTACCTTTTCTCGATGGACCATGAAAGTTTAATCGATTCAACAACGTGCCACACTCTCCTTTGTTTACTAAATCATGTAAAAATATAAGATCATTCAATATTTTCCGATCAGATAGTTTATGGAAATTAAGAATTTTCAATAAGTCCACGTTTTTTATGATTCTCCATAATGGGATAAACGTGATACCGAATATAATACACATATCCTAAAAACCTTTCTTGAATTCTCTCAATAATTTAACTGTACTTTTTTGCATATGGATTCAAAATTACAGAGCAGTATTCTACTTTGCACCTTACAAGAGAAAAATACAATAATTTTAGCACACATTCTTTCCTGAAATACTTTGACACACGGTATAGAAAACCTCCTAAAAACCTTTTTTCAATTCTCTCAATAATTCAGCTGTACTTTTTTGCATATGGATTCCAAATTACAGATCAGTATTCTACTTTGCACCTTACAAGAGAAAAATACAATAATTTTAGCACACATTCATTCCTGAAATACTTTAACACACTTTATAAAAAACCTTGCAGTTTTAAGCAGACATGGTAATATTCAATATATGATTTTAAAAGTCATTTAACAGTCAAAAATAATTCCCAAATCTTTTATTTCACTATTCTTCTCGATGATCTCCTCGTCCATTGAATAATTGAACATTAGCATATTCTTGTTATGCATTGAATAATTGAACGCTAGCGCATTTTATCAAAATTATCATTGTTTACTACTATCAGAATATATTATCCAGTATTTTTAAGATTGGTTGGACGATTGTGTTCTAAAAAATAAAAAAAACTATTCCTATATCGAAATATAAAATTTATTTGGTGTTATTCTGACGCATATTTGAGAAAATTAACTAGGCATTTATCTTTCCAACCCCTTTAATTTTGGCTTATATTATTTCATATTGTTTAAACAGAAGTAGTGATTGGGAACATGAAATTGAAGAGTATAACGTTGGTATAAGTGAAAACTACCGCCGATTCTGAGGAAAATGTCAACTGAATCGAGAATCGTACAAGGTAATTAATGAACTATTAAAATGTTTACGTATATATGAGTGCACAGTTATTTTCCGATATTTGGGCAGTAAGTGAATGAACAGGAAATTCTTTGTCACTGAAGCATTTTTATTCTCTCCTTCCGAGTGACGTTTCCTCTCGTCCTCTCCAGTCCACGTGACACATTTCGGAGCCATCAATCTGCCGCTCTTCTCTGTGAATCAATCCCGGAACCACCGCGGGAGTGGACATCGTTGAGGAAGTGCGAGTGTTCGAGGGGGATAAGCGATGAAAAAAATTAGCGGGACTGCGGTCGCCATGGGCTTACTATTTCCTGTCCCGCGTGCGCAAAAGTCCACCGCGTTGGTTGTCGATTTCCATCCCTACCGCGCGTGCACGTCAATTTTAGTGGGCCCAAACGATGATTACGAACTTACGGAGTGCGGAAAGGTTTTAGTGTGGGAAGTTGTCGCAATTCGAGGGGGGGGGGTTGGGCAAAGAAGACAGTGGTGGGGTTTGCGGAAAGAACTGTCGATGACGCCTGTCGATTTGATGGGACGACTTTATCAGGGTTAGAACCACCTCGTACGCTTGATGGATTCGTCAGGGTGGAGGAAGTGCCAATTCGTACCCGATGATCGGGCATAATTCTCCCTCGGATAGACTATGCCGGTTGGAGATCTCCCTACTTTGAATTTTGTCTTCCGTTCTCCTATTCTCTGTCTCCTATTCTAGATTTGCTCCAGTTCCTCCCTGACCAGAATTGCAAAGCATCAAAATGATTCTTTTCAATCGGTTTTATTGCCCTGTGTACTTACCGTGATGTTATTGTTGATTACTACTAAAACCTTTTTGGAGTTTAAAAAAATGCCTTCTTCCTTAAGAAAGTCCCTCCGTTGCTCTCGGATATCAATCTCGATCCTCGATGAACGCCGATCGGAACTCAGCTCTAAAAAGAAAAAATGCAACGATATATGAGAGATTCCTTTTAACGTATATGTATATGAATGTCCTCTTCCAACGTGTCACTTACCATTTTATGGCGGACGTCATAGCTCCTCCAACCAGGCGTCTTGGAGGCAACTGACAGATTACTGTATAGATTTAGAGTTTATTTGTCCACTTGTAATGCTCCAGGGGTATCCATGATGACCAGTACATGAGCTTTAATTTCTTAGGTTTTTCAACGATCATATTTCTAGAACATGTGTGACAATGAACAAAATCCTTTGTATGGTAATAATAATCAAGAAAATCTTAGAAAAAATAGTACTTGTTTGGTATATTATTCAGGGTAAAAATTGGCACTTGGTGAATTAGCTGAAAAAGTACTTTTTAGGACTAGCTGAAATAATATGTTCCTTGACTAGATGAATTAACTCGGAATAAATATCTGAGAGAATTGTATTGTTTACATGCTGTCGGTATTTCTCTAATAATCTCTACTATTTATACCTTAATGCTAGAATTTGTAGATTGTGTTCCTTTAATCGTTTCGGAAAGCCTTTTAGTTAACGTTCTGAAGTTTCTTTGGACATGGAGCATGTGATAATTGTAATGCTCTCTTTGTTAGAAATTTTATATGGTAATGCTTTATGGTTCTCTCATATACAATCGAGGCCTGTATTTTAATGAGTACAGGTTTTTATGTATACTGATAATTTTGCTCCTTATCCTTCAATTTTATTTATGGTGCGCTCACTCTTATATTTTTTCCCTGTATAGGAAAGAAGGTCGGAGGGAAACCCTTTTCTATCTCGGCAGCGGAGTACCATTAAGGTGCTATCGGGGTTCTTATCATTCACGACCCCATTAATTGATAGTTTAACGACCTCGAAATGTAACGTATCTGTGGCGCCCGACGCATAAAAAAATCTGGTTAATGTAATCAGCTTACACCTGTGTTGATTTTCTAACTGATGCCATCGTATAGCGACATAGTTCAACATATACATAGTGATAAGTGATCTGTTTTTATTGAGCTGGAAATGAAAATGATTATCATGTATGATAGTTTTTTTGAAGTTATATTTTAGGGATGTCATCGTGATATTGAAGGTAGAATTGAGGGCAAAGTCTCCAGAAAATGACTTAGGAATAAGTTCATAGACCAAATAAAGAGGAAGGTACATAGGCAGAGAAACTAGGAAGTAAAAAAACTGGCATTAGATAGGGAAAGGAAGAGGGCTGCAGTCCAACCAATCTTGGATTTGATGACACCGTGACTAAGTCTGTGAGCGAGCACGTATTCCATTTTTTATGTGAAATAGTATATGTATGAATAGACGATAAGCAATTTTAGTTTTACATCATAAAGTAAGTTCATCTAGTCGACTTGAAATTTAAAAAAATATTTGTCATAATATTGCTGAATTATTAGATTCTATTGTTACCTTACCACTAGTTCTCAAATTTTACATGGTCATGAGTTAATATATTCTGAAGCAGAACAATGTATATGTAGGTTTATTTTGTATTACAAGCGTAAAATTTTAAGTCTCTTAGTTCGACGAACATATATATTACATGTATATCTTAGGCTGTTAAGGAATATTCATTATTGATTTTCAAAGTGGCTTCAGCTGACTGGCTTGTTACCTCTGGGTCAAATCTTGATGACTGCCAAGTGGACAGGCCTAAGAGGTAGGTGATTACAATGAATGATTATGATATCATTATGTCTTATCGGTCAAAAGGTGAAGGCCTAATTACTTTATCACAATTGTCTTCTGCTCTGTGTAATGTGACCAGCTGTCTAAGCATTGACTCACAATCAATAAATTAGTATTCTATGACAAAGCAAAATTTCGCTGAGCGCAGTTCAGTGAAATATAAAATTCGAGTAAACTGATTACTATAATTTATTTTAGCCAATAAATGACTTTAAAACCTTTCTGTGTGACTTTAAAACCTCAACGATAAGGTTTATCACTACAACTGGAATTTAGCATGACAAAATTTGCAAACATTTTTCTCATGGTTATTTGATTATTTAGTTTTTAAAAAAATATATGGGTGGAAACTACTACTTTACAACACTCTTGCACTGATAAATTTCTAAGTATTCGAAGCACCGTTCAAAATATTTTCTCTGATGTACATCTGTGTCATCGAAGTCCTGAAAAAAGTGATAACTTTCTAAGTATACTATTCAAAGCACCGTTCAAAATATCTTACTGATGTACACCTGTGTCATCGAAGTCCCGAAAAAAAGTTAATCAATTTTGAACTGTGCACAAAATCGACGACTCTATACTCCCAAGCCAGAAAAACCAAAAGCCAAAAAAATGTACCGATTTAATATCCGGTGCCCGTTACTAACGCTTAAGTTTTTAAAAGTTCTCATCAATGCCCTAACTGGTTCTCGGAGGTGATTGTGTGCGGCTTAAATGGGGCGAACTTCGTTTTGATCTTATTTCTCATCCGCACCAGCTTTTTTCTCAATTAAAGAATGTGAAAAGTAGGTCGCAGGAAACAGTATTGAAACTCATTTCGGGAATTGGGAACAATGAGAAAAATGAAAGGCCGCAAATGGTGAGAAAATCATTTCGATCATCTTAGACGCATAGCACTTTAGGTATAACATTTTGGGCTAATTTGTTCCAAGATTCTAATTAAAGGTGGAGTAAGGTGCAAATTTTGCGTTATACATAAAGAAAAACACATAAATGGATGCTTATTCAGAATGAATCGGTCATTAAGAATTATTTATATATGTATACGCCGCTGTACGGTCTGTGTGAATGAATTAATGAAAGATCACGCTTCTCGTGAACGTCGTATTCCAATAAAAGTTTTGTTATAACCAAAGATTGTTGAAAGGCCTGTACTCAGGAAAGGGTATCAAGAGTATAAATATAGCCAACAACAAAATTTACTTTATTGGTGACTTTAATCTACTATTGTATGTTTTTCTGTTACTCCAAATGATTTTCTGCGTGCTGCCGTTGGCCTGGTCCTAAATTTGGCAGTTGTTCCGTAGAATCGCGTTGGTTACTATGCTCACTTATCAGCGTAACTTTCATAAGTTATCCCATGTTTATTCATGATGAACTTATGTTATTTTGCTTTATCACTTATTATTTTTGTGATAGCCCATCAACTCCGTACTAATTGATATAATTTAGGATATTTGCATACCTATATTCGTCCAGTTATAAATTGAATACTGACATAACTAATGCATCCAAGTGGTGACACCAGTGTAAGCATTGAGTTTATTATTTATTTCTGTGTAAGAGATGGCTCGAACACGTGCTCTGAGTGGGTTGAGTCACTTTCAATCCTAATACTCCACCCCACTGAACTATAATTTGAAAAACTACTTCCAATGCCATATTGGAACCAATTTACAAATTCCAACTCAGTGTAACAAAATGAAACTTTTACTCAGCACGAAAAGCCCTTCCTACCTCTGTATGAAAGAGGACTGGTTAAGGAGTATCTGATTGGTCCACTGGAAGTACATGCCGTTTCAATTGTGCTGCAAGCTATTCAGTGGCTTTGTGAAGTGAACAGTCCACGCTCTCCTTTGACATCAAGACGAAACAAAATTTATTTCCCTCCAACTGACATTAATTTATTATTTCTTTTTCCCCCTATGGGTATAACAATTTTTATGCATTGCAATAGAGGAAGTACGATGTACATCAAGCGAAAAATATCCCTAGCAAAGATAGTGCTCATTAAGAAAAGGCGAATACTGTGCTTAAAGAAGATTGTATGACGAATGAGGATAAGTGAATAAGGAGTGAAAAGTGAATGAGAAGCGAATAAAGAGTGTGAAAATAGACTTTTGGGGCGTGGAACTATTTAGAACGGGAGCATGGACCATTAGAAATGTAGAACAGAAAAGACTAGAAGCTTTCGAACCTTGGTGGTGGAAGAGAATTCTGAAGATCAAATGGACGAATAAACTAAGAAATGAATATGTTTAAAGAAGAGTAGAGGAAAAAAAGGTCCCTATGGATATAGAAAAGAAGAACCAGGTGAATTGGATACACCCAGAGGAACAATGGTTAAGAATGATGAAGAAGAAAATATAGAGGGAAATGTGCCTGGAGATAAACACATCACAAATAAAGGTGACGGAATTGAAGAATCATCTGGAAGTAAGAGATCTATCAATAAATGGGGAAGAATGAAGGACTTTGGTCTACCGATCTTAGGAATGAATGGCCAAAAATGACGATGACATATTTCTCCCACTATTATCCAAATTATTTTCATAGGACATGATTTCCCTCCTCGAAACATTTATCCAGCAGACTTAGTCGAAGGATATAATCTACTCGCCGGAAACATCGATCCAGTGGCGCCAACAATTCCTGAGACGCACAATCACTTAATCCACCATTATGATGCTACAATTATGCCCGCTCAATCCATCCTGAACCCGAGGAAATAGAAATCTTTGATCGGCTGGTCCATGTTTGGCGTAGAAATGCTAAACGAGACATTCAGCAGCGCGACCTTTACATTATAAAAGTGGAGCCACTTGAGTTTGAGACGCTTATCTCAATAATCTGTGATATATAATCACGAAAGGCATTTCCTATTAAAATTAACTAATATTTAAGGTTAAGATCGAAAATTGTAAAACTGAAGTTCAATATCTTCGTTGTGTTTGGTGGAAAAAATTCGCGGTTTTACATGCCCTAGGTACGATAGCACAACTTTGAACGCACTCAACAAGAAATCCACGAAACGATGTCAAACTTTGCAAAAACATAGATTATGAAACGTTTATCCAAAACACATTTATGGAAGAATCATATGTATGTATCTAACTCAAACGGAGAGAGAGAGAAACAGCCTGCCGGTTGGTGAACTGCTGCCCTAGAGCCATCTACTGGCCGGTCTTTTGGACCAAGCCTTGGGAAGTGTTTGTTCCCGTCGATTCCAAGGTTTACTTAGATCACTGGCTAGCTTGGTCGTCTGAGCTTCTGACGCGACATCGGACGGTCCATTGTTAGTATTCCCATCCAGTCTAATATTTTCCGCTTTGAATCATCCATCTGTCCATTTTCACATCGCCATTATGATTGTCCATTTATGTCTTTCTATCCACTTTCTTTCTCTTTCTCTGTATGAATTATTTATACACGTATATGCAGCTGAACAGTCTGTGAGAATGAATGAACTCCATGTAAAAATATACGCCTTGTAGTGGTGTGGTGTTTGCATGTTTGTTACTCCCCTTCCAAGCTTCTGAGCCAATTGCGATTTTCCCGGATAATAGACATTTTTGGAAGATAGCGATTTTTCCGGTAGGATATACAGGATATAAACAAGAAACCTCGAGTGTCAGAAACCTAAAAATGTACCTTAATATTGGCGTAGAGGATTCAATGGATTTCACTTGTAAAGTACTTTGAATTAAGATATCACTTTGAAATTTTCATGATAGGGTGGCCGAAATTAGGAGTAGTTTAATTATTGCAATCGATGTTGTTGTGCGTTTCATATTTGCTTGAAAACTCTTTTTTGCCTATAGTTAAAATCTTTTTCAACCTACTTGAAGGAATGACAAAAGGTTGATATGTTCACTTCCGGATGTTTGTAAGTTCGTAGGGTTTAATTCTTGCAATGGATTTTCTATCACGTTTCGTATTTGCTTAAAATTCACGATTTATGTAAAAATTCTCATTAACTCCAATTTTAACATTAGGATCTTTCATTAGCAACATATGAATACTTATATACACAATGCATAAAATGGAATGTTTCTTGTATGTTCGCTATAACTCTCTTGAGAAACTATTCAACAGATCAATCTAAAATTTTGCAAAGAATCTATAGCAATACTAACTTGAGATACATCAAAGATGCTGGTGGAGCACGTTCTTGGCCCCTTGGGGTCCTGAGAAATTTAATATATAGGCTATAGCTCAAGGTAGCATATGATTTGGATTCTAGCAAAATTTTAGATCGATCTGTTGAATATAATAACATTGTAGTTTTAGTAGTTAATGAAAATTCCTGTTGTTGAAATTGGTGAAAAATAGAGAATTTTTGCATGAAGTGTGATTTTTAAGCATACACAAAGCGTAGTAGAAAATCCTCAAATTGCCCTTTAGTAAAAATAACTTGTGGATTCTATTGATCTTAGGCACCGCGAAAAATTATTTCCAATTTTTCCTGTTAAAAAAGAAAAATATTTAAATTTTCGCACCTAGCATTTTATATGAATAAGCTAGATTTTTCTTTAATGTTAAGATATCAAACAATTATCTTATTTATTTATTATGCCATTGCAATCAAAGTGATATCCTGAAAGGGGCTCATTTTCACCACTTTTCCATGTAATTTGAAGGGCGAATGCAGACAGATTCCATGAAAGCCTGTGACTATCCTCAATATGCAACAATTTTTTGCACAAACCTTACATTACTATGCTATCAGTAAAACATTTGAGAATTTTTAATGGCTTTTAGAGCACTGCCATAAGGATTTTCCTGGGGACATTCGTCTAATTAATGGCGAGATGGCACCCCATCTAGTCCGTTTCCCGCCGGAATACTCTGTGTATCTCGTCGTCCGTAATTACCCTCGGTGGATGTATGCATTTTTTTTCAATCCGCGCGTACAGTTCCACAGAGCGTGGAATAATCTACTACTCGTTGAATCTCGAATCTCTCATCTGCCGTCTGCGTGCATGTAGGCGCCGATGGATATTGATAACGAGACTGAGAGGTGAATTAGGGCCAGATTCCCACTGGAAAGTGTTTATTAGTCCCGACGCATATTCCCCCGTAGCTTTCACGAAGAACTGACGTGCATTGATATTATTGATGCCCTGAGATAAATTCGGCGCGCTTGTTGTGATTTGGCATTTGCTTTCTTCGATTTTGAATCGGTCCGATGTGGTATATTTTTTGAACGAATTTCTAATTGCAAAAAGTACACTATGTTTGACTTACTGAAAAAAATGTTCAGCTTAATTTAGAAAAATAAGTATTTTACATGTGTCCAAAATCTCCAAGTCCGGATAAATATGAATACGCCTATAACCTACGAGATTAAATCATAAACTATTCGGTTACATATCGTGGAGAATCGGAATCCATTTTGTTAGATCACTTTGTATTCATTAGCAGTAAGATGTATTATTAGTGAAAAGCGATATAAACTGAGCGGTTAGGAATCAAATTTATATGTTATGCTGAAATGTACGTCCTTCTAGCCATTAATGAGGACGATTTACCGAGGTTATTGCATTAATTTAACCTAACAGGTTAAATCCTTAATACTATTAGCATACATATTATCCGAGTGAATTTTTTTTATTAGACTTCCGTTTTCGCTTTACCTCTACTTTGTCTTTACTTGCTGCATTCTAAACAATAGCAGTGTAGCTCAAAACCCTTCCTGTACAAGGTCAGCTCGTTTATCGAGGAAGGATCCAACACACTTGCATTAAATTAAATCATCATATCATTGAAGACAAAGTTTACATTCAATCTACCTCGAACTGCATTTTTAAATATGATTATCAATGATAATGATAGTTAGCAGTCAGTCTCTTCCAGGAAAAGGACATATGTAGAAAAATAAAACTACTTAATTCAGAGAATTGTTTTTAGAATATAAGTTTCTCAAACGAAGGTACTTTTTTATGCATTTGACTTTTGGAAAAGGTATGATTCAACTCAGTCACTTTCCACCTTACATCGTCACGTATAATCACATTGCGAATATTCTTTATTTTCTTGTCGCAAATAACAGAGGCTAAGCATGCACTTACTAACAGAGATTACTCAAGGATTAAAGAGGGTCAAATTATAATTTTCTAATATTTTCATAACAAGTTTTTGATGATTATGTATTAACATAAATAAAAACAAATCGAGTTATAGTAGGAATAGTAATACTGTTGAAAAATATTAATTTTCTCCTTATTTTCTTCATTTCAGTATTCCCATTACTTCAATTGCTTAATTGCATGGGTATACTGCAACTCACTTGAATTTTAGTATTCCGACATTAGAGAAAATGTATATACTTGATTTTTTCCAGAAAAACAGGGATGGAGGTTAAATAAAACATGAATAGAAAGAAGCTTATTGAATGATAATATTTTTTTCTGATAGTTGCAGTTTTTACCGAGGATTTGGTGGAATATATACATTAAGATATAGATTTGCATGAACTTAATGTTGGCGATGTAAATTATTGCCAAAAAGATCTAGCTAACGGAGCACGTCACTAAGATTTTCACAGCCTTTATATTCTGTTTATGTGGCCCATGTAAAACCGATTTTTAAGCATTTTCTGAGCTCCGCTTAGTTTTACTTAAATGTTTAATCTTTGAGTCTCAAGTGTATTTGATGGCCATTTCGTCTTTAAAGTACTCTTTTCTAAATAATTATCATTTTATTACTGACTCTCAAGGGCTTATACGTTTTTGTTCATCGTCTCGCTCAAATCAATTTAATACGCGAATTTTGTAAAGAGTTATTTTTAAAATGTTCGTACCATACTTTTTATATCTAAGGTTAAATTTGAAGCTTCCACTCTATCGCCAGAAATAATCAAAATATATTATCGTTACAGTGGACAGTTTCGCAATTTCCTGCTTCGGCGCCTTGCCATTTTCCTCAAATAATTTAATGGGGTAATTTTTCTCCTTGTGCCATATTTCCTCTTTCCATTAACTGGAGAGTGGCACCTGCTTTGCAATAACATTGAACATTTGGGTCATTTGAACTAGATAGAAATTACGCTGATCACACGATAATTTTGTCCAAGTTTTGAATTAATATTTCAACTTCTAAAATGAATATTCAGGGAAGAACGGTGCCCATTTAATTAAGCACGTGGGTTAACACGCGGATAAGTGGGGCAGAAAAGTTGGCGGTGCGTCTAAAAGGAGCCATCGACCGAAATAAAGTTAAGAATCGTGACTATTGAAGTGGCTGAAGGTCATCAAATTAAATTATGTAATATCCGCAAGGTGGTCAAAGAGCGTATTCGCGTGGTGGCGAAGTTTTCAAGCTAGACTGCGTCTCGAGCATTTTAGGCCCAACGTTTCCCCCGCGTTGCATCGAGCGTCTTCAGGCGTGAAGTTTACCAAGGTCGTTGCACTAATTTAATTAAATAGGTAAAATCCTCTATCTCGGAAGTACCATCACTAGATACGAAAGAAGTAGATACATCGGGCATAAAGCGAAGCTAAGAAGGCATTCATAGGAAAATACAACTGCTGAGCGTATAAAAATAGGACTCGAAGCCAGAAAACAGTAGGTATGTAAAAACATACTGTTTAGGTGTGCAAAATATACTGTTTTGGTGAACAAGCATTCGTGTGGAATGCAGCACTCAGTGGATTAGAAGCATGGACCATTGGAAAAGCTGACCATAACAGACTATAAACCTTCAAAACCTGGTGCTGAAGGAGGATGCTTAAGATAATATGAGCAGACAAGATACGAAATGATAAAGTGTGCTGAAAAGTAGAAGAAGAAAGAACCATGTGGAACACCATAGAAAAAGAAGAACCGGATGGATTGGACACATCCTGAGACACAATGGGTTTGTGAAAATCATTATTGAAGGAAAATTAACGGAAAATTCCTCGTAGGAAGTCCCAGGAATTAGTTCATGGTCCAAATAAAAAGGAAAGTACATAGGAAGAGATACCAGGACCTAAACAGCATTAGATAGAGACGGGTGGAGGGCTGCAAGAAAACAATCTTAGGATTGAACGACCAATGATGAGGTAAAGTCCTGAACATTATGAGTTCGCATATTAGCGAGGTGTGCATTTTTTCCATCCGCTTTCTCTTCACCACTACTTTCTCTATCCTTACTTCACACTTAGCTTTACTAGCGCAGCTTAAGATTACTCACACCTGAAGACGCTCGCTGCAACGCGGGTTGGACCTATAAAGCGTTTAAATGAGACGTAGTCTAACTAGAAAACATCGCCACCATCCATCATCAGCTGCAAAATCCAGCATTCCAGAATAGCAAATTCGTGTGCTTGTACTACCCTATAGGTATTAGTGGTAAGGATTTATCAGCATATAGTGATTAAGATCACGTAATTCGAACTGAGTAAATACTTTTAATAATAGACTTTAACACTAGAAGCCCCGCGTGGGTCATTTTGACCTATTTGAAAATTTCCGCTCCTCCCATTCAAGCTGTATCCATAGAAAAAAGAAATTCTTCCGTGACTTTTATTTATTTAAGAAGTTCTATATGTACCCTAACCGATATTTGTGTATCTCGTATAGTTTCCGAAAAAATATACTTTACCCTAGAAGCCCCGCGTGAGTCATTTTGACCCACAGGGCGTTATTAACGGATTTACTTTATTTAAGTGCCGCTCAAAATTGTAATTTATTGAAATTGTATGATTACGTGTTAATTTTGTTCCTAACATTAATAAATGGTACATTGTTACACTTTCCTGGGACATTTTTTAGCATCAAATCATGTTTTATGATGTTACCTTCTGTATTCATCTTTGTCACCTCATCTGAAAAATACAAATGAATTTTGCTCAAGGTTGGAAGACAATGTACTTTTACGTACGATCCACGGCTAGTTCGCCTTGTCAACCGGGGACGAGTCATCCAGTTGGCTTCGCTTCCTTTTGTCGCCACGTTCGTTACAGAAAAAGGAAGAATGTACACCGAATGCATAGGTAAACTCCCGTATTGTATCACTTTTAGAAAAAAAGACTAAAATTTATTCAATGAACTCAATTGCTGTACGAGACGAATGAAAGATTCATTGTCATTCTCCTTATTGAGTGGCCCAGGCAAGTGACACTGTGTACCAAAGATTATATACACAGGAAAGATAGTCATCTGTGTGTTAAAAATGGCGTCATAAGTTTTTACTGGCTACAGTGGCGAGCTCGATCGTTTACAACGGTCAAAGAGAGAACTACGTAGCTAGCGGCGGGAAATTTGAATTGTTTCCCAGGTTTGTTTTGCTTTATGGTAGCTGAATAACTGCCGCAAGCTTTTATTATTTCTATTAATGTGCCACTATTATCATACGGATAGCAAAACCATACTCTTGCAGCGATACCGGCTGAAAATTCACACATGAATCAGGAAAATCACAAACTTAGCAGTGGTTCAGTTGAACCCTAGGAAAAAATTTCATACTCAACAAAATATTTTTGCAGGGTTTTCCCCTTCAACTCAGATTCTAA
Organism: Ceriagrion tenellum; assembly: GCA_963169105.1. NCBI lineage: Eukaryota > Metazoa > Arthropoda > Insecta > Odonata > Coenagrionidae > Ceriagrion > Ceriagrion tenellum. The sequence goes on from OY720641.1 coordinate 93,943,532, forward strand.
ACATAAACAAAGAAAATAATTAATTTAGCAACGGTTTATTTAGCTTGTGTTTACAAGTCTACTGTTTCACCATTCACTTAAACATTTACTAACAAGGTCACAGAAAGAACAAGTAGTAGGTGTGAACAACTTAATATCAAAAACGAAAATTAACAACCATCACACAGATATTGAAGTACATTACAGTAGAAAGCGCTCTTGATAAACATTTAAGTTAAATAACGGATTTGTCTCATTTATTTACCCCTCCATTCCTCAATGTCAATATACACAGCAAAGAAGTAGATTAGTTATAGTACATACTGACACTGATAACAAACATTTCACTTTTACCTTGGATTGATCTGACTACCACTTAAGGCCATTGAAAGAATTCCTTATGGAAGTAAGGGGCAATAGTTAAAAAGTTAGTGCACACAGGTCGAAGAATAGCCATCTTCATCTAATAACATGAGTATTCATGTAGCCTGAAACGAAACAAAAAATAGTAGTATGTAATTATCAAAATTAATAATCCTATGAAACAAATCTAACTGTGAACATTGTAAAACCAATGCAATGCTCTGTCATAATTTACCACAAAAACCAACAACATTCCACCATCTTCTACATCAGGTTTCAGTGGTTCAACCGATCAAAGTAATCTTTGGTTCAAAGCAATTGTATGCTCACCATTAATTCCTGAAATAGGTTTACAGTCATATGTATACAAACAAGGAAAAAGTGCAATCATCTCATGGAGTCATCAATAATAATACTTACATTCACATCTTTCAATTATGACTTCCGTTCCTCATCCATCGTTGAAAATTCTTGTCAGGGCAATTATGTTATCATCCAAAATATATTGTATCATACAATGCTCTGTCATAATTTACCACAAAAACAAACAACATTCCACCTTCTTCATTTCATCATCAGAGTGAGAAAACAAGATGTTTGCAAATTCATTCCCCTTTCCCTTTTGAAATTACTTAAATTTGACGGTAACTCTAATCTTCCACTTGAAAAATCTCAGAACAATCATATCAACATTTTTAATTGACCAAGTGTGAACTTCTGTGAAGTCTTGATAATGATGTTAATTCATAGAGAGCTTCCTCTACAATGGACATTAGACAAAGGTATGAAATATTTAGCAACACAAAAAATGTATCTTATTACCTCTCACTGTATCGACTTGAGCAATACCTTTAAACAACATTTGTGGCAAATTTTGTTAAATGGAACCGATTGAGACAGAGCAATCAACTTCAGATGCCGACTTACGTTCATGCTATATTACATCAACATTTGAGATGAGTGTCCAATCCTCTCCTTTCTTTAATTTATTTCTATCACTTAACTTGTCTAATGGGTATCAGAATTATTCCAACGGACGTAGAAGATTATACACTACATCCACGAACACGTTCCCGTTCGGTGCAGAGTACAAGGCAGCTTTTCCATCACAATAATCGCTTTGCACTAAAGATGTGATTTCATCGTTCTCGTCACCACCAGTGATAAGTAATACAGAAACAGAAATTGTGACTTCCGGGCAATCTCAAAAAATGAATAAAATTTGAAACTAGACAAAAATGGACTATAATCTATAAAACCATATCTGCATCGTAAATCGGTGAAAGAATTAAGACAGCAATAACTAGGGAGAATCTTATCGATGATAAATTGATACAAACATACCTTTCTGGTTCTCTAGGAAATTTAAAAAACTTGTGCTCGGCAGATACCGAGGTACATCTGACGGCCGCACACTTCTTGTTACGCAAATACAACAGATCCATTGCGATACAGCGAAATAATTTCTACGGAAATAATGAAATTATATCCAGCGATAATGGCGTGACAACGAAATAATATGGGCAATAGTATGGGCGGGAAAAAACAACTCAAGATATGAGTGAGGAAACTTGTTTAGACAAAAGAAACACGCAGGCCGCCTATTGTTCCTAAGAAATCAGTGAGGAAACTGCATAAGTTTAATTTTGACGATGGGATGGGTTTCTCCTGAATTCTGATATATTCTATTCAAAGCATAAATCATTTTTTTGTCCAAAATATCAAATATGTAAACGATTTAAGAGCTATAGGGTTAGATTAATGTTTTTCTTTTTTTAATTTACACTTGAAATCGTAAAGTTGGTATGATTGAGAGACTTGTTTTACTCGAACCAGTGAATCTGAGGCGAAAATTTACATTAAATGCATATATAATGTAAACTCATCATCATTGATTAAAGCAGTACATTCTTATACTTCCAAAAACGCATAAAAAGAGCGAATATCGTGCATTTAGCAATGACTGATTTTTCGCGATTGCAGCGCTCTCGATGTTTTTCTCTAAATTAAGCCTCCTCAGGAACTAATGCAAACTTGCTACGTCATACGCCAATCTTGCTTTCAGAGGGCTGCTGTGTACCAAAAGAATGGCTACCCCTTATGCGTAGTATTTTATAGTGCTCAGTGTGGCGCCGATCATAAAAGACTGGCTGACGCGCGGATGGTCGAAATTCCTTCGCGGCGCCACCCAGTGCGGCAGGTGCTATTGCAATTCTGCTTGGCTCCACTCTGTCGCCCTGAAGACATCGTATTATAGGAGCATTAGTGTGCTGGAGGAAAACCTGGCTCTGTCTTGCAGTTAGTACCTGTCTCAGAGTCAAGAATCATTGCTAGCGAAGGGCTACGCTCTAGTGGATCGCTAAATACTTATGACTTATTGCAGAAATAACACACAACCCTCCCGATTTACAATCAAAAGCAGATCGCCTCCGTGGACGCACACGTGAAGGACGAGGAAGACGAGAGTTCCAAAAATGTCATGCTTATTAGCAGATGAATCCATCAATATAGCTATGTAAATAATTCATGGAAATAAGTTTTTTCGCTAGTCTAAACGAGTCTTATTTTACTGCATCAAGCTTTAAGTATTTTGTTGAAAGATAATTTTTTAAGTTAAACTATACTGTGAAATTTGCATATGACGTTTAAACTCTATTCCGTGTGTTATATTCAATATTCATGACATAAAAATAATACTTACTTGGTATTACCCACGTTGTACAACATTTCTTCAAAATAAAGAGTATGAAAAAATTGTTTAAAACGTTTTTTTCAAGGTTTTTAACAAGAATAAATTATAAAGATATAAGCCTGGATTTTGAAGAGAGTAAATATAACCCAGGAAAAAACAAAATATCTAAAATAAGGCATAAAATCACGACAATATAATACAAAACCACGCATGGGTCATTTTGACCCATACGGGGCTTCTAGGGGGGCAGCTAACCCCGGGGGTTCTAGTGTTAAGGCTTGATGCTCACTGGTGCTTAAGTGGATACCTCTAAGCGTCTCCCTCCATTTTGCCCCCCTCCCTCCAGATACATTTATTATACAATCCACGGTCATTCTAAATTTCAGCCTTTTCGCCTCGTAGGGCATCATTGAATTACAAAACGCTCATATTTGAGTCTAACGCCGATTTTATTTTTATTTTAGTGTATTTCCTCCATTTGGACAGTATTGAGCGCAAAACGTTAGCCTTAAAGTCTTCTTTAAATATGTTTTAAATATTTGATGGAAAATATTTTATAGCCCTTGTCATTCTCATTATGGTTAATTTTATGCGTTATAATTTAAAAGACGCTGACAGTGCTACATGGCTTTCAGCTTCTCAGGATGTATTTTAATAGCAAATAATATTTTTACTACAGAAAGCTTAGAAATCAATCACATTCTATAAAATCTATTTTGTATGATAAGATTTTGATAGTTATTGAAAATGAATTTTACATACCTCTGAATGGCAATTTTGTACGCTTCGAATAGATTAGAAGGAGGTATAATAGCCGTGTGCCAATAAGATTTACTTGTTTTAGAAATATCGACTTCACCCTCTACTTTACTTATCGACTTCACCCTCTACTTTACTTCAATTCAGACTTAGGCAGTGTAAATTTATGCCCTCCAGCTATGGAATTGTGTAGAAATAAAAATCTTTGTTTGCTGAGTGAGGCTGCTTTATTTGATTAATATCTCCAGGGACGCGTAGTAATTCAGTGAAATGTCCGAGGAGAGCGAACGCCAAAAAGTGTTATTTTTCATCGTCAGAGCGGGAATAGATGTGTTTCATGACATCAGAATGTTTTTTTCGAGTGGACCAATTCCTTTTTCGCGATAGGGAAATTGAATGTGGTGTTCCATTTCGCTGAAAAGCAAAAATCCTTCGTTTGGATGAGAAAAAGAGAAAGAGTGAACTCTCTGAGTTCGAGTGGGAATGGTAATAATACCGCAGACTTGTCCCCTTTCTCCTCGTTCCGTCTTGTCTCCATGATGCCATTCCCTCCTTATATCTCTTTCTTTCTCCTTCTACTATTTCACCCGCAATGCAGCAGCCATCATCATTTCGGAATCTTAAGAAACTTTGGAGGGGAGGGTTGGGAAGAATGGCTATCAGGGAATGGAGAGGGGAAAGAGAGGGTGTCTTTACGAGACCAGAAACCATTTTAGACCGACATCTAAGGTTACTTCCGTCATCTCATGGGGTGGGGAGTGGTCCTCCTCCAGTCCCCTCATCTCTCGGACCCCTAAGTAGTCTCCGCGCGAAATACTCTTCCCCCGAACCCTTCAAATAGACCCTAAAAAACCAGTGAAAACTTTTGAACTTCACCATAACCTATTGGAATCGTTCTTAGATATGACGCGTATACCGAAAGCCAAAGCCATGATCGTAACTATAACACACTCAAGTGTTAATGAAAACAGCCTCAGTTGTTGAACGGTCAAAGAAGTTCTTATGTGTACGATAGTTTTTACTCAGCAACCTCCTGATTGTGCTGGTTTTGACAAGAAAAACACTTGAGAGGTTTGCTGAAAATTTCATTACAAGCTTTATTGCTCGGTATTTTTGAAGTTCTCTTGTGGGTTAGCTGTTTAGGTAGAATAATATGACACAAATACTCCAGTGCATGCAGCTATGGTTTGTTTTCTTTGATCGTTTAAAATGGTTTAAAATAAAAGTATTTGATTTTAAACCAATTTGATGGAAATGTGGTCTGCTTTTCCATATTGAAAAGAAATACTGGCACAATTTCTACACTTTTATTTTCCGTCACCGGCAATGGTTTTGGCACACTATACCATCATGACGGCTCATTAATTCAAATGTCTCGGCTTTTCTAATGGCTCGGAAAGGTGTTAGGGAGAACGACGATGGTTGTCTCCTCTGTTTCAAAATGTTGTGTAGAAACAGGATTTACTCGTGAAAAAAATATGAGCAAACGATGTTTTACTTTTACTTATAATTTCTACTGTTGACCATTTTACCGTTTGCCACCTGCCGGGGCCTACGCAGCTATTGTCATTATTGACATTTGAATCTGGATTTTTATCCGGATGTTGCTATCTAGCTTCTAGTATTCATACTGTAATTTTCTCACATATTTTTCTGTGCTTATGGAAGGATAAATTGGTGAAATTATTAGTTAAGCTTAAAAATATTGCGTGTAACTTTAATTTCATTATCTTCGTGGCTATAGCTGGAGTCAACTTGCACAGCATTCTGTTCCATCTTATTTATTTTCTTCAGAGATCCTGTATTATGGTATGTATGACTATAATGTCTAAAAAATGTTTAAATTAACAAATTCAATCTACCCTTTTCTTCTCATGAAATGCGAGTCAAATTTGAATACTTATGTCATACATTACCTCTTCAAGAACCATTTTCTTACTCGCTTGCTTGAGCTTACCATCTATTCTCTTTTATACTGACTACTGTGTGTATTTTTCTCAATTTTTCAGAATTGCAACCGTTTGGACTATTACCTTGCCCCGCCTGCTGTCTCGACTTCCTAATTGCCTGTTGCATACTTGCTGGCGGCAGCCATTCACCATGTTACTGCATCTTCACGGCTTCTCAAGGCTTTTTGAGCCACCGAGCCCAACGATGGCCTCCGATGCTGTTTGGGTAAGTACTGCTGTTATTTGACCTCGAATTCAATCGCTAATTTTGCAGATAATCTTTTTATCTAGTGATCGTTCCATCACCCATTGGATACGCATGTTGGGATGGCTCTTTGCGATCTCAGTGATGGGAAGTTGAATAAGGCATGCATGTTAGGAGATCGGGAATTATATTGCGCTGGACTTTGCTTATTATTAATGATTATTTTCATTTTTGAAAGCCGTTGTTATTTGATTGTTAACCATCAGTTTCCTCCTCACCATAGAGAACTAAACAGATTTTGGTCGCATTCATATTATATAATGAGGATTTTTCCATTTACTCTAGTGCATTTTCTTTTTATTATTCTATTCACCTTGAAAATAAATTGGGAACCGAGGTGATGAGCACTGGACAATAAAACACCTGATAACTACATCCCTGATTGCTATTTTTTATAACGGTTTTCTGTTAATTTCTCAAGGATGGAAAGTGTTTATAAGTTAATCCCTCTGAGGTGAAAACCTCACGTTCTCTTAATCCATATTCTGAGTGACTTTGTAAATAAAACTTAAAGCATTCAGCTGTGATTCAGCTGTGCGATGACATCTCCTGGCCCGAAATTTAGCACATTGAGAGTAAACCATTTATTCGTTATCTTGGCGTCTCATTGGCTCCTGTATCAGGAAAATTAAAATACTAGTAGTTTATTGCAGATGTACATAAATAATTCTTCATTACAGAACAAGAATTTTGGTAAGTGTCGTACAATTTGATGATAGTAATAGCTTATGACAATGAAGGAGGCGAATGAAAATCGGGTAAATTAGGTGACATCGTACCACCCAGCGTAACTTATTTTGGACTCGCTGCTTAACATGTGGCTACGGTTATTATCCAAACTAAAGTTTTTCAGCAATAACTAAATGAATTGACCATAAATCTTGGCAAATATTTTTTTTAAATAAAGACCAATAAATCCAAGATTGTAAATGAACTCAGTCGAAAATATGATGTAAATAATCACGTAGTAGTTCACGTAGTAGTTCACGTTCATCCAAAATTTTAATATTTTAGATCACGATGCTAAATTATACATATTTTTAATAGATCTCATGAGCTCGTATGTGCAAGTTTTGTGTTATAAAAAAACATGATATTATGAAAATAAAAAGTTCTTCGGTGAAAAAAATCTACGGAATATTTCATCTGCTTCCACGATTACAGCATGAAAAAATTCATTTAAAAAAGAAAATGATAAAGATTTTTTAGTTGAGTTTGTACACTCAATTTATTTAAAAGACATGTATAGCGGCCAAATTTTCTTCTACATAAATCACTTATCTTATTCATTGTAACGGCAGAGTAAGTTGTCCTGACGTCAATATGAAGCCCTTGACCGGAACGGAAAATCTAGTGACTTTTGGCCACTGTACCTCAGGGCTGAAGTTTCAACATAAAGCTGTTATAAAACTATATTGTTCGATATGCCAGTCCAGAGCGTTCCACCAACCTGGTCATCGCGGCCGACGCTGATCATTATTCCTTAGGAAGGGCGATTGGTAATTGGGATGCTTTCCCTGTTGGTTTTAATTTCCAATTGCTTTCTTTCGTCTTCCTCGTAAAACAGTTCTCATTTCCAATTCATTCTAGCAACCTGTAGTTAGTTTATTCTCTTACCTCCATCTGTTTTCCGCTTCACGTGGCGTCCACGTTGCCCCATTTCATAATTAATCCCTCAATATCTTCTCCGCGTCTCACAATAAGTAGGAGAAAGACTCGAAATTATTTGAAATAAAAATAAAAATTTATTGATAATGAGCCTTCAGCGGAATACCCAAAAGCATCTAACAATAGTATTGACTTCTTTATTAAGCGTTAATTAGTTCTGACTTCTCATTATTCTCGCTTTCAAAACATGATTTGATCGTTATTCTTTTGTTTGTGATAAATATCCCGTTTTTCATGCGGACTTCCTCCTGTTTCCATGATTTTTCCTTGCTACTCTATTAAAACATGAATATAAGAGGGGACGCCCTTACCTCAATGTATTTTCTAATTTAGAAAATAAGTATTTTCCGCCTAAAAAATCCTTCCTATGCACTGCATAGTCAATGCCAAGATCAGGGCTGCCCCACACGGCCCATCACGCCATTTTTTTTTCGAGTTACGTAAATTCAAAGAACTTAGTTAATGCTGTGTTTCCTAGAAAACTGCTTCTCTTTTGATGATTTCATCCATGATGCCCTAACATTTCTTTCCTCTTCCGCTTCTCTTGCTGTAATTCATTCCTTTATACACGCTTTATTATTTTTTCGGCTTTTATAATAATAAACCAATCCTGTATTTCGTTCGTCTGTAATCCTGTTTTCGTGAAAATTTGATTCCTTACTTTTAAACTGCGTATCACGAGAACTAAGGGAAAACGAAATCTGCCAACAGTCAGCATCGCGCGTGTCGACATTTTTGTAGACATCATTCTTTCAAAGGTCACTAAGTAAAGGTCTCTCCGTGAACTCTATTTAGGAAAATACGAATACATTTAACTTTGTTATATTTATCAAAATATCTGGCAAAAACATATGTGCCCATTGATTTTATTTGATTTATTTAAATTTGAACAGTCAGCGTCGGCCTATGGTGTGAGCATTTAATGTGCCAAATTAACAATTCATATATACATAAACGTCTTCATCGGCCGGAAAGTGTGGCAAAATGTCTTTGAATTATGTAACAAGTATTAGAGAAAATGTCACACTAATGATATATTGATTGTGTATAAACTATCTGAAAATTTTCAATGTATCGAAGTTGAGATATCGAATACGCAATACGTCAAATGTTTCCGGCATATGCTAAGGCCGGGTCAGTGTTAGGTGTCCCAGAAATTTCTACTTAAAATGGCTCAAGAAACCCGATGATATGATTAACGTGAAGTACTGTGCGTCTGGCACCCACACTTCCACCAATCTGCCTTGGGTGGCCCTTGGCAGGAATGGGTATTGTTTCTTTAATCAGCATAAACTGCAGTAACAGCCAAATATATTGCCATATATATTTAGATATCCAACTACACGCTCTGAAATAGTTCAGTAGAACCACAAATAAGTATATGTCGCGTCGGATGCTGACCATCGGAAGGTCTTTGGTTTGATTCGCGGTCCAGTTAAGTTTTTCGTCTTTGAAAAAATATATATCTTTCTCCCTCTTTTTTCTCCCAGGTAACCATTCCAAGCACGCTAACGTTCTTTTTCTTTCCGTCAACCGCATCTTCTCCATCCTACTCCCATCTCGAGCGCCGACTGCCTGTTCTGGTCTTTTTTCTAAGTCTTCGTTTAGGTGGAAGGCATTATTCAATACCTCGACTTTAAGCTCGAAAAATAAGAAATAAAGGAATATTTGATGCATCGATTTGTTTAGTATATCTACCCGGGCATTTTAATGATAGACAGGCAATCTCCAATTTCTTCTTCTCCCATCTTCAATCCGTTTCCCGCTCGACTCCATTCCTTTAAATCAACCCCTCTACTACTCTCTCTACGACGTTTTCCCAAGCATGGAAGAGAGATGGAATGGTAAGAGGGGAGTTTTGTCCGCCTCAGACACAAAACTTCCTCCCACTCAGGACGTCTCCAGTTCTGACTCCCTTTTCCCCAAATGCTGCATCCCCAACCTGCACATACCTTTCCCTCTTCTCCACCCACTCCTCTTCTACTCCCTCCGTGGTCACTGCGTCGTATAATTAGAGTGGGGACCTTTCGGAGGGAGGCGAGGGATTATGTCGACGTTGCCCCCTGGGGGTTACGGTGGCTGCTAGGTGTGCTGCGGCGTGGAGAGAGAAGAGGGGAGCGGCCCCTGGCAGACGGACCGAAGGGATGGATGGGACGAGAGGTCTCTGGAAAGAAAATGGTAGCCGAAAACGGAGGAATAAAGAGTCGGGAGGCTGTGTGGAGGTGAGACTCGGTACAATTTAAATGTGGGAAATGGTATTAGAGGTTGGTATGTGCGGTGGTAGAATCTCGTTTGAGCACTGCTATGAATGTGCCATTTTACATCACTTTGAATCATGAAGCAAAGTGGCCGTACTGTTTCTTTGAGTAATGCAAGAGTAACGTGCTCAAGCCACTGCGTGTGTGGAATTCGTGGACTTGGAGAAAACCTTCGTCACCATTAAGTGGAACGAGATGTGGGGGCTATTGGAAGCATTCGGATTGATTTCAACGGGAGAAGAAGTAAATGCTGACTATATAAGAAGCATGACTTAAAAATGCATATGAGAGACGGGTGGAGAATGGGAGTTAGGGATGAAACTAATCCCTGGCACCGGTCAATATACTCTTCGAGATGGCCTTAATACAAGCAAAGAAAATAGGATTAAATGATATTACGGTTAACGGAGAAGTGAAAATTCTTGCCTTCAGTTTTGAACACTAAATTTCTTCGTACATAGTGCTTTGAAGATTTTTTTCCTTTTCAACACAGTTACAAAATTCCACGGAGAAACTATCACTCGCCTTGAGCGGGCGAGTGAATTTTTCTTTGTGGAATTATGCACCCTTGTCGATGACTCCGTAAAGGTGATTACTTGTCCCGGAATACATAAAATTTATTTTGAGATAATAGACTATCATTACAAAAAACATTTCTGAATTTTGCTGGACTGGAATGTGCAAGGACCAAATGGTGAGTTAACTCGTGGTAATAGTTCTAAAATGCTCTTTGATTAGTGCAAGTAATAATTTAGATTTTTGGGAAAGACGATAAGAAAAATTGGGTGCCTAATTTTCGTATATTCCTTTCTTATTGGTAACATGTTGGGACAATATTTTGAGGGAGTTCTCTACAAATATGATAAGATTTTCGCAGTTTCATAACTTCAAGGATATCGCGCTTATCATACGTTTCTCAGCCTCAAGCATGATACTGTCGATTGATTCACGCCAATTACCTTAAGTTCACTTTTATTAGCGTACTTTGGAGCAGAGATATGACGAGGAAATTCTTGCCATGGATCGCTAGCAATATGACGTTACGAATACAATAAAGTATGAATACCGCAAGAAGCTAGCAAACTGGTGGAATATAAACCGGAGTAAAATGGGCGCGAAAGTTTAAATCCTTCTTACTTAGCGGTTAACTTGCCTTTCCTTCCAACTGTTTCTATGACCATAGTCGTATAAAGAAGCCAATTAGTCGTCACATAATGATGACCTTTGGTAAAAGTCGTGTAACCCCCTGCCTGAATGAGGCAAAAACATTAAACTCTTCATGATTTACCTATATGTTTATTCATCATTTTACGTGGATTTCTATGATTCAAATTTTTTATATAATATGGAACGGTATTTAAATTACTAATTATTTATAATGGAGGTTTTTGAAAAAGATTAAAAGCAAATTTGAGATCAAGGATACTGGTGGAATATGCAAATATACTGCAAGTAGTAAAATGGGCACTATTCCATCAGACTTTTTATAAACATTAAAAGCCGCTACCGATAACTACAAGTCATTACAGTAGCATATTAATTTCAAATAATCTACAAAGCCCCGCATTATCTGGAAATCACGCAGAAGCAAACTGATAAGTCGGAAGAGCCTTTGTGAAAGGACAGATTAATAGCCCATTTCAGTCACTCCAACCGTCTTCATACGTGGAATTTTGTCTTTTAATGTTTGGATCACCACCTTATCTTTGCTTGAATTAGTGAGCAAACACAGTTGTAAATGGCCAAGTAAGGCATAATAGTTGTGGCAGAAACGCATTGTCATGGTTTCGATTCTAACAAATAAAAATTTGCTGTAAATTGCTTGGAAATCTGTTAATCAAATTTTATAAGAAACCAGGTAGAATGAAGGCAATTTGTTATCCATACGGATTACCCATATATTATCCATACTGTTATGCATCTTAATTCTTAAAAAATACCCTCATTTACAGAACGTGCGTGATAGGTTCATTTACAAATAACGTGATACGACAATAAACTCAAGCTTATTCAGTAGGGCGAACGTCTAAGTGTTCGTAATATAATCAATTACTATTTCAATCAAATACTGTATATGACTTTTGGAGGGGTCTAGGCTAGAAACTGACAGATATGTCATTTTCATGAATTTTCTGTAGCACAGTTTTATAGAAATAATACGTTAAATTTATCGTATGTCCGAAAGAGATTGCTTATTAAATGGAGTTCCCAATGACCTAAAGAAGAAATTGATCAGGTGCTTTGTATACATTCACGTTATTCATACTTTTAATTATTTTTTGCCTCGCTACGCTGAGGCAACTGAGGACGAGGGAGGACGAGCAAAAGGGAGCGGGGGGGCTGTGATATTTGAGGAAAGCACTGCCGCACTTCGAAGCGTGACAACCGCGATATCAGCCAATCAAAATCGCCTGAAATATCCTGCCAAGCAGAAAGCTCCTTTTGTTATCCTATTTAAAATTAGCTCTATTGAACTGTTTTTTTTCGTTTTTCATCACTTGCAATCTCTGATTTCTTTAATATTTGAGGTATTGTATTAGTTTCTGTGGTGATAGTTGTGAATCGAGGTAAATATTAGATAAAAATAACACTTAAATTATTAATTTTAGCCACTTATCACATAACAATATGCAAACGAAATTTTAATTTCAGAGTATCAAATACGAATTCCAATTTCTGACATCAACGTTAAGAAGATAATTACTGACAAAATGAATTTAGATTCGGTATAGAATTTCATCCACATCAAAACATTATCACCAACTAGCTTACGAAAAGCACTGTTTAACTATCTACTTATAAAGACTCACAAATAAGAAATTGCTACGATAATAGGAATAAATTAATATACTTCATCTTCAAGCCATTTGAATTGTAGGTCTTGCACGATAAATATCTTCAGGTAAATATTGTAACGTCGCGAGACAATAACTTTTATTATTTTATCAATTTACCACCGAAAGATTTAAAATCTAGCAATGAATTTACATATTCATAATATCTTCTGCTCGTAAATATCACTAAATCCCACAGTTTACCCGAGTAATGTAATGCAAGATGGTTAGGGGGAAATGAAAGCAACGTAACACATTATTATTCGCTGCACACGGATCATTGGAACACTTGGAACGAGAACTGGTCAGCAATGAAGTCACAGATATCGATTCCCTCGGAATCTACGCAACTTCACTGGACATTAATAGTTTTTAACACGAATCATGGCGGGGATCGGGTTGGTTAGATGGCTAGAGTACTCGCCTACCACACCGCGGCCAGGGTTCAAATCCATGCAGAGGCGGATGATTTCCTTAGGAGTCCGATCCCTACTTCAGTGTCTTGTGGAGGGCACTTCAAGTAGAGTACTGCGTCTGTTGGATGAGACGTTAAGCCGTGGTCCCCTTGGCGCCTTTCGTTAAGAGTAGGCTAATGCCGACGGGTTTCTATCCACTCTTCTCCCCTTACCTATCCCCTATGGCGCAAATGACCTTAGCCGTCGGTTGCCTCCCCAAATATCCATTCCAAATATTTAATTCACGAATAATTGCACGGCACTTACTATGCAATACGACGGAAGGCATGTTCACCAAGAGACAAAGGAAAATTTAAAGCTCGCTATCAGCATCCGATATCAGTTGATGTCACGTAATTGTAACGCCGGGGAGGTGCGGCGGTGTATGCCTCAACTACAGTTTGACAATAAATTGCCGATTTAAAAGGATACTTGATTTTAGTGTACTCGTTTCCAATTAAATATATCGAAGCATGGTGAACCTAAGATTACTACAATCTGTTTATGTTCTTTTAGAAATGTTGTTGTAATATCATTTGATTGGGGTGATGATAGGCTTTTTGACTTTTTGTCAGTTGCGAAAATAATTTGATGTATTGACACAAATTTCCATGTATTAACACAAATTTTCCAGTAAGGTATGCATGGATTTCATGTTAGTGGATTCCATGTCGAAAGATAGTGGTATATAGAATGTGTGGGAAACATATTATTAAGTTCTGAAAATTCTTTGTAAATGCAAGAAATCTGTCATCTGCTCCCAAGATGATGTGAGAGAAATTGCTGGTGCACCGATGGCTAGTAGGTAAAGAGAAATTAACGTGGAACTCATAAACTCATTGTTAACTTCTCTTTACTGCCATATATACCTTTATTTTGTTGACCAAGCGACAAACGTCCAGCGTTGAAACTCTGAGATCGTTCGGAATGGTTCGGGATCAGTAATTTGAAATGTTCCGGATTGAATTCAGTGGCTTCTCCCTACTCCATCCACGCTTCAGGGCTCGTATCCCACCCTAAGGTCACCAGCACGACCCGTGCACCCAAACGCCCCCGAAAATCCGATAATTTCTCAGGTCACTCCATTCGTCCACAGATCACGCGCCCGGCGTAAAACCTCATCAGCTCACGTTTTCTTGTGTCCGCTTTCCTTTTATTTGCACCGGTTAACCGCTCCAGTTGAACTGCCGAGCATTTTTCGCGCACAGTTCTCCCCGCGGGGCTAAAAGGACGGGAGTGGTGGGGAACACATTTCAGCCGCGAGACAAGTTGTCATGCCAACCGCGTTGGTCCAACTCGGTGCTCCACATTTCCCCCGTGCAAGACCACAATGCAGTTGAAAACATGTCGTGTAGCAGAGCGAATGCAACGTCACCACCGCATGGTGTGTTATTTGAGGACGAAGGGGTTTTATCCGTTGGCTTCGCGGTATTTTTTCTCTCTCCTCCCCCACCCCTGTCGAAGCTCTTGTAGTTTTTACTGCATCTGTAACGTCGTGTTGGTGCCTCTGCTGTTGTCTGAAATAAATCACTGCAGTTCTTAATTACATATGTTTCCCATTCTTAGTCTTTTATAACTTCGAGATGCGCTAAAATAGCTATTTGATAAGCATGTTCATGGAGCGATACTATGTGTAGCTGACTATGTACGAGACATCCGTGTTGGATTAAATGGATAACCTTCATGCATGGAAAAAAAATGCCATGTTTATTTATTGAAATTAGCTTTTATTTATTAACATTATCATAGATTATATTCCATACTTCATTCATTTTCATTAAAACTTCTAATCAGGGATGCAGTGTTAAGCAATAAAGAAATAACATCCTTTATTTTTTTAACAAGAATAGAGCTCAATGCCATAGTTGTAGATGAAAAAATACCTGTTAAATTTTCTCTTCGTACCTGGAACGGTCTCCAAATACACGCATGTGTTATTTCATTCGTAAAATATTCATAGGTACGTATGTTTCCTATCCGTGGTCTTTAGGCATTAATTACTTCGGAATAAGCTTAAATAGCTACTCGAGAGGCACATTCGTTGAGCGATGCTTATGTGCAGTTGACTATGTACGAGACACCCTAATTAGAGTAACTAGCGGATAGTCAGCATGAAGAAAAGCTGCCATGATTCTTTGTAATAATTAACTTTTAAATCTTCCTGAATTCATCCATTTTCACATAAAATTATATTAAGTGATATAATGTTATGCAGCGAATAAAAATATATTTGATTTGTTTTGAAACAAAAATTTGATCAAAATATCATAGTTGTGGATGAAGATATATCCTGTTAAATTTTTTTAGTCCCAGTTAGGGTCTAAGAATACCCACAGGGCTTATTTTATACCTGATTTAAATGCTTACATTTTGAATAGCTCGATTTTAAATTAGTTAAGTCGTGACTCTCATGTATTCATTTCGAAAGTATTTCGCTGGCAGTACAATACTTTTTATTTTCCTTTATTCTGGTTTGACTTGGATTGGAATAAAATCTTATATTTGTCTATGAACGTCATGTATGGATATTAGGGAGCACTCTTTCACGGTTATGTAATGCAATTGCCTTCTAATCAAAGACAATCTATCTCAACCTATTGCTATTAATTAGCGTGTATATTGAAGGGTCATTCACAATGCTCACCGTCATCCGCACATGTATCTGCATGGAAAAATAAGGTAGAGTGAAAACTCCTATGAAATTGCCCCGGGATCATTATGCACGTTAATTAATGTGGTGATCTCTGCTTGAATTACAAGCGTATGTTGGACCAAGCGTGTGAGTGAACGAATGTTTGAAGCCGACGAGATCGTCATTAATTCGGAATATCATCTGTTAATTCGGATTCAACGGAAGCTGGGGACAATTTCTCTCTTCCTCTTAGTGGATCTATGCTTAAATGACGAGTGGGGAAATAATGAACTCTGTGGATATGCCCTCTGTGCTATTCAGCAACGAGAGTAAGAATGGCAGCTCTACTAGTGGTCTTTACTAACTTTTATAAAAGCAGGAATTAAAATTAGTTTTTCCGCCAGCATTGTATTTGCTCAAAGTAGTATACGAATTTATTTTTATTGAGCTGGACAAGTTCCACAATGTACTATTTTACCGTATGAAATAGTATGCTTCATAATCACGGGTATTCCCACTGCTACGGTGGATTTGGTCTTTTTAAACTGATCTAAAATGGCTAAGGGTTCCTGTCTCGTTCATCAGATCAATTTAATTTTGATCATAACCGTAAGGATAGTGTGCAGCAAAAGTAAACCAGTGTTGCTATTGCCCGGAAGCCAGCTTTGCGGTTACATAAGTACAAGCATGGCATTTGTTTCGAAACAGTGGCAAAAAAGCATTCCATACTTGAAGTTTCATCCTGTAGATAATGATGAATTTATTGCAATGTGTCTGTCTCTTCTCACTTTGAAATCCTTAATTTTCGAATTAATATTCAGAGATTGGAGGATGAAGATACCTTTGTAAATTTTTGTATTCTTTGGCAACAAGATCCTGCAGAATAGTGGATAATGATCTAATAGTGGAAAATGATCTAGTGAATAGCAGCCTCAACTTTTGTTGGCATTTTTGGTTATCCATTACTTGAGTTTTGTAAAGATATGTACTTCATGGCACTTATATTTTAGTTTATTTTGAAAAGGTATATATACAATTTAAAATACGTTCGTTTTCATTGCAATGGTAGTATTTATGCTATTCTTCTGTCTTCCATTTACAAAATTTGCGGTCCAGCCATCCATATTCGCGTTAACTTAACCTTTTTGCAAGTAGCTGCTTATAGGCAGATTGCATGTGAAATATAAAGGTTTATTGAGTTTTTTATTGCTACCTGGCTGTGAAATTGTGAAGAATGAGTTTGGCTGGCATTAAACATTTTATTAAACTCTGGCTGAACTTTTTTCCAACATTGCTTGTACGACTTATTTGTGTACAGACCTTTATGAACTCATGGTTAAGAACACCCTTTACGGGACTGACAATTACTATTACTTTTTGAGTTATTTTGACGGAAATTGTAGAGTTATTTGAGTTATATGGCGTAAACGGTATAATACCATCTGTAAATCGAGGAAAATATTCATTTATCGGAAACTAAGCTCCAATATACATCGTGGTATGCGTCTATTCTGATGTTGAAATTCGTAAATCGTTATGGTATATGAGAAACTGGTGAGTGAAAATATCAATTTCTCGAAAAACAAAAGGAGAGGCTGGGGAGAAAATAAGGAGGGAAAACCTTTGGCGCCAAAATGCTGGGTGGGGGGGGCAAAAGAGGGTAGGGGGAGCGCACACACTGGTCCCGTTGATAAGAAACCCAGTCCAAGAAAACGCCTTTTTCGGAATATATCGCCGGAGCTTTCGTCGAATTTAACTCGCGTCTCGGGAAGAAAAGTTTCGAAAACGTGTTTTCTGAAGAAACTGGCAAAACCGCATCAGCTCCTTGTAATTTAACCCGTTACAACCTTCTCACGATCTTCTTCTTCTCCCTCACTTCGTCTCCACTTCCTTCAGGGCCTCCCTCACGGTCTCTCCAGCCCCCTCTCTCATACCCCTGTCCCGTATCGCGTTCAAGGGTAAGTCTCCCTCCTCCCACACCCCTTCTCCTCTACACCGCTCGTCCCCGAGGGTAGAGGAAAATAATAAGAAGTAGGGGAGCGAAACCATCCCAGCTCTTTTCCTCGGCCGAAAATGCTTTGTAACCCTTGGGAACACCTCCTCCCTTCTCTCCATCTCATCCCAATGTTCCCACCTTCTCCTCGCCATGACTTCCTTCTGCGGGGAAAAGTCTGGCCCATAACTCACATAGCCGTCATTCCTCACTCTTCTCTCCCCTAGCTTTTCCTCCCCCTCCTCTCCTCAACAGAAAACACTCCCTCCTACTCTTCCATTCACTTTCCCTTTCCCTTGCATCTTTTCCGCGCAATCTTCTTAAGGAGAAATATCCTGCTGAACGAGGCAGACTTCAGAAGATACGTACATTTCCTAAAGGACAGCAGCGTTGACCATAAGTTCAATTCAATATCACTTCCCGGAACGTTGAGGTAATGTGAATTGCTTTCAATAAGATGTTTTGATGGTGTATCTGATCTAATCCACATTAGGAGCCATAATCTTGGACTTGTTTAGTTATCATTTCTTGGCGGATTTCATCACTTTGCTGCGTATCACATTTTTTGACTTCTCTTCCAATTGTGGCGAAGAGCCTAACTTAAACTAAAAGAGAACTTAAATGAACAATTTCCCCCTTAACTCTTCCTTGTATTGGATTAAAAAACGTTTTTGGTGAAAAAGTTCTCGCATTCTATTTTTACCCTTTCTCTCACATCTCTCTGGAATTGGATGTCGAATATTTTGAACGATTTATATGCTACTGAAAATATAATTCTTTCGGGAATTCATTCGGTAAATATGCCTTGCATTCGCAGTCAGGCGTGTCCAAAGTATGCTTCATATGTATAGCATTAATTGTTTTTAATGGATGATTCGTTCTTATACACTTCAATCTGAAATTACTAAGACAAGAAGCGAAGATAAATGACTAAGAATGGAATGCCTGAACGAAACTACAATAAAAGACTTATTTATGGAGCATTTTTAAAGTTGACATGTAGTTTTGTGATTTAATAAAGACAAAATAATTACGAAGTACTTAGGAAATATAATGTAATAATTTAAAAAACTTTTAATAGTAAAAAAATTCAAAAAGTTTATCTCGGGATGTCAAGCCTGCAGAAACGAATACAATTTTATGCATTCCTTAGGATAGAAAATAAATAGCAAGACGGACGGTCGCCTTTCACGATCTTTATAAGTGGAATGATAAAGAGAGAAATATTGGAGAGGGTGGAAGGCAGCGAAGTTGTGACAAAAGATAGAAAATATGGAAGCAACAGGGGTAGGGACTTTTTTCTCCCACGGTCCCTCCGCCATCAGCACTTTCTACGGACTCCATGTCTCGATGGGGGATGAGGGTGGAAATACAATGGGAACGCCATGTTTTCTTCCGTTAGCTTGCAATTTCCATCCCGACCGCACCCCTTGAACTCACCCAACCCTTTCGTCTTACCAACCGAGAAGAGAGCAAGCGGGGATGAATGAATACATCTCGCATGCAAAGGAAGACATCTGGTGTCCCAGGGATGTTCCAAAGTCGGGGACGAAGAGGGTGAGGGATAAGAATGGTACGTTCGCTAGAGTGCTGGCTTCTTATCCCGAAGATCGGTATTTCAATCTTCGCTGTGGCCCAGAATGTTCACCTACTATTTCTGTATTATATGGAGAGGACTTCAAATACAGTGTTTAATGAATTAGACCGGTACCCTTTGAGCCTTTCTTGAATAGCGGTATAATTCCGATGCCGGGTTTCGCTCCTTTTTTTCCAAACCCCTCAAATAATATATCTCTTACCAACCTGTCTTTTTTGACGCTTATAACCTGAGTTGTTGGTTGCATTAGGTATCTCGAGAATATTAGTCGACACAAAATGGTTGCTATTCGCTCAATTATAATGCAAGTCGACTTGGGCCATTTTCTAAGAACACTTAGAATATGGCCGCGAAATCAAACGCCAGGTATCGTGAAAAATTATTCCTTTTAATTTGGCTTTAGATGCTATTAGAACGTCGAAAATCTAGCTGTAACTGCAACTTAGGCAATGTAGCCTGATAATGAGAACATGAATGTCAGAGATTCACTATGAAAATATAATTCGTCTAGGCAGGGATTCGACCCCCCCCCCCCCCCAGAACCATGTTTAGTGCAATAAAATGACTAAAAGTTCTTTTTCCGCTGTACAATCAAGCATTGGAACGTTATATTCTTCTTTTATTACACAATTTAGAACCACCGTATATATTAACTTACCAAAAATTTGTGTTTTCATTACAGAATCAAACTATAATAGTAGAAAATGGGATGGATTGGCTAATTATCAAGAACCCTGGATTTTTGTGAATGTGTTTTTGCGCGAATTTTTTTAAACGTTGAAAAAGTAGTTCGAAGTTGAAAAGTTATTTTGATACGTGAAGTACTTATACTTTATAATTTTACTGTTTTAATGTTCGCGGAATACACCGCAATTTCGGGAATAAGATATTTTTACGAAATTGTATGCGTGGTTTATTGCACGATATTTGGCGTGAAATATTATATTTTTAAACCTCTAGTATAATATGTTGCGAAAAATTTTTTTTGGGCATGTGCAAAATGGCTTTAACCGTCAAAGCATGTGAAATTGAGTTATTCCACCTTCTTGGAGGGAGGAGGCAGTCGCCAGATTCTCATCGTGAAACGAGGACGAGAATAGGCTGCAAGCAGATGTGGGAGTTTAGAAAGATGGAGAAGGTAGGTGGACGGAAAGGAAGACTAACGAGGAAGTGCTTGAGTTGGTGGGGGAGGAAAGGAAATTTCTGAATTAAATCCGGCATAGGCAGGGTAGATGGCTGAAGGGTGTTATAAAGGGCGATGGGTTGCTCAAGAGTGTTATAAAGGGAAGGGAATTGTTGGGCGAGCGGAGAAGGTGAAGAAAGAGAATAGGTTTCATGGACAGGATGAGGAAGGGTAGATCGTATGCTGAGACGAAAAAGGATATACTTGAGAGGGATGGGCCCCTGAATGAGTAGAGGACCCGGAGGAGATTCTCTGACATACAGCAAAACCAGCCTTAACCGGTAAAACACTTTTTTTTAAATATTTGAGTAAATACTTGTTAAATTAAGGATGTTCAGACTGGATTAATATTATCCAAAACATATATAAATTTCAAAATATTAGGTAAACAACAAACATTACTATAGGAATCGGATAAATTATGGGATATGGAACATTGGTAACTTAACTGAGGTCTCTCACTGATGTGTTAATTAATTCAAACGTTATAATGGGAGAAGGAGAGGTAAATAGCGAGTAACGAGTAATTGTTGCCCAAAGAAGATGAATGATTTTTTCACGATATTGTTAACATTGATATCTGTGAATGCAGTAAAAATTCTACACTAACATTTTATGCATCCATAATTGAATTTTGCTTGAATAGAATAATTGATACGACAAATGGTGTTTCAAGGTCAATTTCTCTGTCTCAGTCAACATGTAATTTGCAACAACACACCACACACTGCCTCATTTTGCGCTCATCATTTCATGAATCATAGAATTGAAAGGATTGTCTGACAGGCAAGTCACACTTACTTCACCCATGCAAGACTCAGCGAATGTTTCAACTTAAGCAAAAACCAGCACTAAGCTCAACTTTGGCAAGACTGCCGGACCTATCCTTCAACAGGTTCAGACCGATAGTACAATTCGCTCCTTCCTTGTTGAAAACGCGCTGGAGTAATTCAGCTTCACATGCTTTGACAGTTAGAGCCATTTTGCACGCACCGTCTATCACTTTCAATAGCATGCGGACGAAAAAGTGAATAACTCTCTCCAATTTAAAGTCGAGCCCTACGATGCTCAATTTTAGTGACTGATCGGGGAACCAGTGTTTTTCATCATGGTAGGCATTTTTCTTCATCAATCAACCTTCGAAATATATTCGTTTACCACATCGTATTCAAATAAAATAGCATTTACCTCAATAATATTCCGTTCTTAACGTCTTGGCATTATTTTTTAATTATTTTTACTATCAACACCGTAAATGGACACACGCAACGACGTAAAAATCAAAAACAAACATTCGAAGTGTTTTTCGAATACGAAGCTGTTGACAAATTGAATTTTAATTGGAGGCTAGATTTACGAAATATTATTCTATAGAGACCTGCATTTCCTTAAATAATTGTTTACCAGTGTTCACTTCGATGTAGATTTATAAGCGCCAAGTGTCTAGCCAACCGCTGCACTTTTTTGATAGTAAGTCAAATTGTAGTGGTTATTGTCGCTCGGGCAAGGCTTAGCGCCCCGGGTAAAGAGGAGGATTTAACATAGAACTTGCAAATCCGGTTTTCAAACCTGGCGTAAATATGGCGGTGAAATGCGCTGGAATAGTCAGGAGAGTTGCAATACCATGTTGGAAAACCAAAATTCCGTGGTTCAATTCCCGGTCCAGGCCGATGTTTTCTCATTACAATCTAAACGAATAGAGCTCGGAAGTAAACGTGTTAAATTTAATCATCCCGTGCCAAGAACACTCTGGATGTGGCTCGCACTATACTCCATATATGTAGGTATATGCCGATATGGCCAATATATATTCTGACCCCGTCGTGCTGTGGGATATACGTATTGGAGATATGAATGACGGTTTTAACCTTGAACAATCCAGTGGTACTACAAGAAGTTTTGCAATTCCATTTTCGACACACCTTTAACTTTTTAACGGCGAATAGTAAGAAGTTTCCTCCCAAGGGGATGCAGTCATCCCTCGCTCTACCTGTCCCAAGAGGTAGCTCGGCAAACTCCCAATTGACTCCCTTATTCTTCTGTTTCCAATTCTAACGATAAATCCAAGTCCCCCCCTCCCCACGATTGCACCATTTGGAGGTAACCATCAGCAGCAACTCGAGAAAATTTGATGCATCGTTTACAATACCAAGTCGCGGTAGGGGGTTAATCTAGCAACACGATCGAGGGATGATTCAAACGTAATCAGTTGCATATATTGTGATTTTAGACAGGAACAGGAATATGTTTGTGAAAGTAAAGAGCTAACAGATAAAATCTGCGGCACTATAGTTCTGGCAAAATTTTAGTGGAGTTCCGCAGACGATCGTTTTTATTTCCTACAAACTATATCTTTATGAAGCACCTATCCTAATTTGACTTCCACGGCTTTAGTCGTTGCATAGCTATGTGCCATCTACAAAATGAAATCAAAAGGAAAACTCTTATCCACATTAAGCAAAGCATTTAATCTTATTTTACAGATTTTGGCAGTGACATACGTTACCACTATCAACCATTTTTGGGGTCTTTTGATGCGTACCGCAATTTCAATAAATAAAGTACAATACGCAGCAGAAAAGTCTTAATATGATAAAATGATGATATTGGTTAAATTCTCAATGTTGCTCTCAATCTTTATATTTTATGGGATTAACCCTTGGGTTGCAAACACTATCAGCGTGATTCACGAGGGAACGGAGACATTGCCGTGTAACTTGTGGCTGGCACTATCCTACCAATGGCAAAAATAAACGTATTATAGAGTGCCACGATATCGTTGGTTCTTCCGTCCATTTATCGACAAATACGTAAAGCCAGCGCATACACCACCTCGACGTCACGCTTGCTACTAGAAATTGCTACCAAGTTTCGCCGCTATTGAGCCATAAAATTAAATTGCAAAAAAAATCCTCTCATAAAACATGTATGGCACATGCGTGAGACGGAAAAATATTTGGATCAGGCGGGGACTAGGTTGTCGCTTATTTGTTTGTGTCACTTTCGAACTTCTGGAAGCATTCTCGACAGAATTTTCTTTCTTTCTTTCTTTCAAAAAGTCAGCTTTAGGGTGTTTCTCCGCGTGGTGACTATGGTGAAAACAGTTTCTCCAGCCATCCTGCTGGCAACATCAGGACCGGAGCGTCGATGCAGCTCATGGTCCGTCTTTTACAGTCCTGCCCCATCCAGTGGGTCTTCCTGATTGGCTGCCTGATTTCCCGCGCTTTTAGGCGTGATGACTCTCTTTCAGGCACTCGAAATGTAGTGACTGTCGTCTCAGTTTTGATTTTTTGGGTGTTTGACGATTTTGATTACTTTTGAAATTAGCCTCGGGAACTAGCGCCTTTCGCTGCAGGCAATCACCGGTTTATTGAAATTCAATCTATGGCCCGACCCCGACCGGCAGCTCTGTTCATATGCGCCACAAAGGACTGGGTGGTAAGGGACAAAGTATTCGAGGGGTATGGGAAAATAGAAGCGATACCCGGCATCGGAATTGTGCCACTCACGAAAGGCTCGAAGGATACATGTCAGATACAGAGAACACTGTATTTCAAGTCCTCTACACATAATACAGAAATAGAAGTGGAATTTCTGGTGTTCAGCGACGGCAGAGAGCCGGAACTATTTCTTTTCAGCGACCCGTTCGTGTGCTTGTTCTTAGACTTAATGGACCGTCCTGTCTGCCCAATATAGGATTATTTTATTTTATTTTATTTTTTATTTTATCTACACTACCCCGAATACAGCACGATGTGCCACTTTACGTCGGGTGAATAACAGTCACAACGGACGAGACACAAACACCCATGTCCTGGGCAGATAATATTTTACCCAGGCGGGACTCGAACCCGCGACCCTAGAATTAGCAGGCGAGGACTTTACCCCGCCGCCACCGGGGCCGATTATGCGGAGGTGCATTGAAGTTGATAAAATCCCTCGAAAAGTGTGCAAGGGAGCCTATCCTTTGGTTTAGGCTGGTGGTCGCAAGTCTTTCTGCAAAATATGAATCTGAATTTTATGTTAACTTTTAATAGAATCATCGCAATTCTCTCGGTGGTGCCAGCAACAAATGGTAGTGGCAGTCACTGTAGTGACTCTTGTTCATTCTGGGATATACAGAGAATATTTAATGTTCTCTCGTTCAGACTGGTGTTACATGCCGTTGATTAGTCAACGCCGCTGAGTCAGTTCATTGGCGCGAATGTTGCCCCACAGCCGGCGTAGGAGTCAGATCGTAGAACCGGTAACATTTACTTAATATTTGCGTATAAAATCAAAACTATATCTATATTTAAGGACTCTTTCCCTAAATTACTAATAAAAAGTCTAATTTACGATTTATTGGCCTCTCCATTGATTATTTAAGACTTCTTAGAAATACTCATTCTCCGATCTACGGCCGTCAGTAGTCCTCACTAAGCTCAGCGCAGACCCATCGATATCTTCCATCATCAATGCAATTATCTCAATGGGAAGTTTTATTTAGTTTTATACATGCTAAATGAAAAGCAGCATGCCACGCCATGCTGCTTTTCATTTAGCTGAATCGCTGGCCATTGAAGGGCCAGGTATGTCCTCTCCGAGGCCACCGTTGTCCGAGGCAAGCCGAACAAATGTAGAGCGATATGTGCATTTCTTCACAACTCTCTGCCGAGGCTTATCTGTATGAGAGACGAATTGTGCATGCGTGAATAGTCGCTTTGAGCTGTTTCATCGTGGATATATATTGTCTGGTTCCATTCCATTTTTGTGCTTGGCGAACGCCGATTACTTTAACGGAAGGTCCACTTTTCTGCTCCATACAACGCTACGCTCCATATCAAGCTCTTCACCAGCCACTTCTTCACATCCTTACTTAATGTCCCCGTCATCAGCTCCCTTCTATTACTACACGCCTCCTTAGCTAGCGCTATTCTCTTCCGTATGTCTCTGCTATTGTCCGTTTTCCACTAGCGTTATACTTAAGTAATTAAATTGCTCTACTTGCTCGAGTTTGAGTTCTCTAACTTTAATCACAAGCCTTACTTTGTCCTACATAATGTCATTACTTTTGTTTTCTTATTGTTTATCTTCATTCCGAATATCACGCACTGCATTTCTAAAGTATCTATCAATGCTTGCAGTTCCTTTTAAGATCCAATAACCAATGCCTGATCATCCACGAAACTAACCGACTATATCAGATGCCCTCCTGCTTTGATTCAGACCTCAAGTTCTTCCCATGTCTGTCTTACCGTTTCCTCAGCATAAAAATTGAAAAGCAATGGCGAAACGGGCACCCTTGCCTTAAACCGCGACCTATAATTGCCCACCCTGATTCACCATCAGCCACCGTCACCTGCGCCCTATGCGTCATATATAAATTTCGGACTAGTCTCCTGTATCGCCAATCTATTCCCATCTACCGAGTATTTCTGTTAATTTATTTCAATTTACACTGTCAAATGCTTTTTTAAATCCAATGCAGCAAGTAAAAACGTCCTGATTATACTCTGTTTCTTTCTATAAGTGTCATCACCGCAATCGCATCCCGAGTTAACCTTCCCTTCCACGACCCAAACTGGTCATCGCCCAAAGAGTTATTGGCCTTACTTTCCAACCTTCTATTGACTATTTGAAGTATAACTTTCGTTGAATGTGAAATTAAACTGATTGTTCTATAGTTCTCACATTCGGATGCATTCTTTCTTTTCAAGATAAGAATCAATACTGCCTTGGAAAAATCCTCAGGCCATACTCCTTCCTCGTAGATACTACATATAAGTTAGAAAAAAGCTTGCCTACCTTTATTTCCTAAACTCTTTAGCAGCTTTGAGGGTATGCTGTCTACTCCTACGGATTTTCTTGCCTTCATCTCTTTCAATGCTTTCTCTATTTCTCTGTCGAGAATCATTGGCCCGAGGTTATCTTCATCTAGGCTTCCCTCCTCCTTTTTGTCTAAATTAGTTGGTCTACTATCGCTGTCATAGACCTCCTCCACACATTCACGCCATCTTTCTTGAATATCTTCCTGCTCGACTACTATTCTACCTCTCTTGTCCTAAATCTTCGGTACACTATAGATTCATCTAATTAACCAATTTTAATTTATGATATGGTAATTAGAATAGAATTTGTTGCCAGTATAGAATTTGTAGCTTCATAAGAAATTACAAATGATAAATTTCGGTATCTAACGGGATGCGTTCTAATGTCTGAGAGCTTACGGTGGGCATATTTTCCCCGGCCTCCACCGTACGTAGTAATAGGATACATTTTATTTAAATGTGCTGTTTAGAGAGTTTTCTTTCATACATCAAGCGGGTCAGAAGGCTCGGAACTGTTATAAAATTAAATGCAACGAACAAGACTGAAAAATGTTAGCTTTTTATTTCAGGGAACTATTCTTTTCAACGGCCATACATACGTGCTCTTCCATAACATTGCTGGCTGAGAGCCACCTAAGTCCACGGAAAATTGTGATGAAAAATCATGGTGAAATACCATCGTGGTAAAAAAACACATCAATAGATTGGCTATGTATAAGGCGTGTTTCCTAACTAGGAATGCATTGACAATAGTACCGGCAAATTCGTCAACACACGCTCGAGCTAAATTTCACTTAAGTGGGATGGAACTCACCCCGATGAGATAAGAAGTTAACCTCCTAGTTGGACCTCTTATACCTCTGTAGTCAAATTACACTAACTGCCGCATAATCAGCTACATTGATTTGAGGTATTTCGCGATTTTTGAGTTTGATAAACCTACCAGTCTTTGTCAGCCAGTGATAATCCCTGTGACACACCGTTGGATACTAACTTATAGCCTTTACTGAAAACAGAAATAAGACAAATAACTGTTGTGATATTCCTTGAAAGTATGAAAGTTGAAGGTATCCCTCTTTATAATTATTGCGGAGAAGGAACTCAATCACCCTTAGAAAGTTACTGATAACCTGGAAGGTCTTGAGTTTTAGATAAGTACCATAGTTGGCCCTCCAGACCTCGTAGTCATTCCAGCAGTTTCCAGTCGATTATATGTCCTCTGACTATGCTAAAATTATAAATAAAATAAATAAGAGTTATGATTTACCCTGAAAAATGATTTTTTGACAATATCTCTGATTTACCTATTATTGCATAGAAGGAAATTATCACACTTCGGAAATTAATGTGAACGGAAGGGACTTTTTATAAAGTGCCATGATTAACCACCTAGTTTTGTAATTCCTTATTACCGTTGGGTAAATTTTGGTGCTTGTTTAAGTGTTTATTCAATTTAAGAGCAATAGCCATGAGTCGAACAAAATCGATCGGTTTTGGCACGAATGTTGCCCTCATTCATAATAGGACCTGGCCTATTTTTGAATTTATCTTTGGCTTCGCCAAAAGTGAGGATGTTGTAAATCGTGTGCTGGAATATCGTAAACCTGGCGGAGGAGTCCTCAATGAATGGACGTTTCTGCACGCAAGCCCTTGATGCTTGTTCAACGTGTTTCTTAGAATTAACCCCTCGACATGTGAGCGGCATGAAGCATTGTGAACAGGTAACGTGCATTTGCCTAAACTGTAATGTATGTTTTACGAGTTGGTGAATAATTCATGAAGCTATCCTCCGAAACAGCCGTAGGACAAACATAGGAGGAAGTTGCGCTTTATTATTCACTCAGACCAGAGAGAAATGATAGAGAACGAGGATGCCTTGAAATGAGTCAATTATATGGAACCCAAAACTCATAAAAGTACTTCCATTAACATCCACGCACTTCCTGAACTACCGACTTTGTTATAGCCATATCGATTATCTTGTGAAAACCTTGCGTGGAACGAAGCAAAGCTACCACCCTTCGTTTTCCTTTGAAATGGATGAAAGACTCGTTCTTTCCCAAATCGTTGCGGAAAGAAGTACATGCCTATTCAATCTCACATTAATCAGAAATACGATGCATTATTCATGTCGCCTATATTAGAAGAATGTACGCATGGCAACTGACTAATGAGGTTTCTGGTACGTAATTGAATGCTATTATGGCTCTTTGGTGGTTTAAATTAGGACTTTTATGCCCTGCAGTTTGCCAATACAGTCGGCGAATGGAAAAGAATTTTTGCAGCAGCACGGGAATAAGTGACCGTTGATCCTTGTGATTGAAGGATATGTTGTATTTCCGAGCTTATGATCAGAATGTTAATAGAGCAAAATATCTTGAAGGCCTAACTATTACTGCAATATATTTTGAAAATTTCAGAATTAAAATAAATAGTTATGTTTTCTATGATTCATTTTTGTCTTGCTTGCTGTAAGTTTAGCAATAACCGTTAAATTTCAATATAATTCGGCGTTTAGGCCTGGCAATTTTCAATGTCACAATTAGCCATAAATTTACCTTTTTTATCAGGTGCATCATCTATAACCCTAAGAATTTTTTGCCGCGTTCCGGAGTACCTAATCTTTAATCCATAAAACCGTGGATAAAAATTATTTGCTTTTCCCTTAAGCCCTAGATAAATTTTCTTTGAGGTAAAATGGAAAAGGTTGTTGTTATTGCGCTTCCCTTAGTAGCACCATAATTTTTTAACTTCATAAGTCTTTGAAAGTGTTGATCTTTTGCCCTAAGGATTAATACCTACCGAAATCAAAACATTTACCATGAAATGCTTCAGAAAGTGCACCTCTGTGACATGAATGGTTCTAATGAAATAAAAAATGCACGTAAATTTGAAAACAGAAATATCCATTGTTTGCATATTGGTACGGTCCCAGTTGTAAACTGTTACTTCGCAATCTAAATATTGCCTTTCAAATCGTCGCTGGATGTTTTCTTTCTAATCTCTTAACTGTTATTCTGATACATCTTAGTTAGTGTCATTAATATATAGTTTCTGATTTTATTCCATATATTATTGCGGAATGATAATATCACACAATAATCAAAGTCAAAACCACTATCTTTTGATTACTTGGACAAAACCTGGAAATTCGGTGGATGAGTGACGTGATCGTTTCAACTGATGCTCCGACGGCTCGATAAAAGTTAGGAACTTCTTAGCCGATGACGGAAGCAGAAAAATCGAAGAAGAAATGGAAGCGGAGTGCTATAGAAATAAAAATATTATCAGCTTACTTGAAAGGTATTATGGAATTACGCCATTTTTAATCCTTTATGACGGGTCCTAAAGGTGAAATTATCTACTCAAATTAACTTAATGGCAGTATATTTGTCGACAAAACCCAGACGAAATATCTGTTTGGAAACAATTACTATCTACGTACTATTTTGGTAATATGACGAAAAAATGAGAAGTCCATTTACAATGTCTAAGTATATAATCATCATCGTTGGTCTTTCAGTCCAACGATTGGCTAACTGTAAGGGCTCCATCATCTAGGGTTGTTCATGCTTTGGTTTCCCTGTTGCCTCCCACATGGAAGTAAACGCCAATTGCGTGAACTAACTCTCGCTCGAAGCTGTGGATCAGATCATCTTGATATGCGTCATCAGCACCATCTACTGAGTCTGCTGCCTCTCAGTTGTGGGGTCAGTTCGGGTAGCATGTTGATATCGGAGTCCAGAGATTGGACATTTTTCCGCCATTCGGTCTCAGTCTACCACTGGGTCACCCCGGCACCTCTAAGTATATATATATGAGTGTATGTTTTATAATTTACATACCTATGAGATCTTTATTTTTCAAGAATTACAAATTACAAAACTTACAAAATGCACGCATTATAAAATTCGTCCAAAAGTAAATGGTATGCTTTTTTAAATTCATATAATCAACGTACGTCATGCTTGAGGGGGATTGCTGAGTAAACACGCTTTTTAGATGAAATCCTTGAATTTGGCTTTATAATACATGGTACAGTTTTGTAAATGAAGAGCAATGAATGAATGGTTTATAGTATTCCTTACGAGATTACAGACTACATCACAGAAAATTCGGATCATTAGGTTTTCGACACATATACGAGTCGCTGTAAACAGGTATTATCGGATCATGCCATAGAAAAAGATTCGAATGTCATTTTAATGGGTTTTACCCAAGGATATTATGTATTTTTCCATCGTGAAAAACGGAATCCCTAGAATCACATATAATGAAGTATTAGAATTTTACGCGTTATTAGATACATTGAAAGCGATCTTTAAAGTCAAGCAGTGATGGTTTTTTGGGATAACCCGCGTCAAGATTTTAAAAAACCCAACGTTTCTTCTCCTTTACCGGAGATTTTATCAGGGCTGAATGACCAGGGTTGGCTTTTTTAAATCTTGACGCGGGTTATCCCAAAAAACCATCACTGCTTGGCGAACATGGACCGCAAAAGTTTTAATAATATGACGAACTTAAAGGTTTTTTTCTATACATTTAATCCAATCTGATAAGCTTGACTGGGGAGGACTCTAGTACTGAGAATATATAAGCCTAATCATTAAATTGATAAAAATAAATTTAAATCACCGTAATACGGAGTAAATGTGGTACAAACATGAAATTTTCGAATATGAAAGGAAATGACAGACTAGCAGAGGAGGGTGTTAGACGACAACGATTGTTTCATGTACTAGACCTGAGTTGGTTAGACCAGATATTGCTTGGAACCACGATTCCCAGTTTTACCCAGTTGGTTTCATCATTTTTGTCTTAAGTGCTAGAACGTTATCTGTACAGAATTGACAAACCTCAATTCTTTCGTTCTGCCCACGAGGAATCGTGGGCAGTGACGCTAAGCGCTCAGTATCGACTGATTGTTACATTGTATGTCCGGAAGTCGAGAACATCTAGTCCCGTAAACGTCACAAAAATCCACAGGGGAAGAGTACGCCTCGGTAGCTTAACTGGCTAAAGCACTCGGCCGGAAATCGAGGGATCCGGGTTCGAATTCCGGTCAAGGCGGATGATTCTCTGTGGAAATTCGCACATTTGTGCATTGCGGGTGACTCCGTAAAAGTGGAACTCCGTGGCTAATGTAGTGGCGGATAGCTTAAAATTTGTCTTTCGTTCTGGTTAATGACATCGCCGAGTATAAGAATTTTTACCTCGTTCAAGAAACTGTTAGAGGGTAATACATTGTTGAGTATACGTAAATAAGTATCATACATATTTTTCCTTAAAATGTCTAAAAATTGCCGTTAGTGGGGTGAATTTAGTGCATAAAATATTAATTAATTTCATCTTTTCGAAGTTATAGTCCCTTTTTTCTGGTAGCTACGGGCTTACCGAGAAAATTTGGAAGCTGGAAGCAAAGGCGAAGGTAATTCGGGGTGGCAAGGGATGGCAGTTATCTCCTACCCTCCAACACTTTGAATGAAAAATATAATCGTAATGAAAAACAGTTGGAAAAAAATATTTACGAAAATATTTTTCGTTACTCAGCTAAATAAATCTCAGTGAAGAATTATGAAACATGTTCTAAAGACTGCAGGCAAGAGAAATTAGAACGTATCAGCAATAACGCTGCAGCCCAAAAAATTCTCTAAATAGGGAAATATATACCTATTTACCCAGTCCCCTTGATAATCTCTCTCCCTCATATCCAAAAACTCAAATTAAACCAATGGCCGGAGGATGTAGGATTATCCTCCAGAATACCTTGAGTTAGCTGGCAGTGTGATTTTCTACAAAAGATTAAATGAGGATTGCAATGGTTTTGAGCTGGGGCCAAGACTTTGCTATGAAAAATCTAAATAGCAGAGGGGTTTGATGAGGAATTTTCCAGGCAGTGGACAGAATTTGTGGGTGGTGTCCGAGAATGAAAAAATCGGGTCATTTGAAATAAAAGCTTATGTGTACCAGTTATTAACAAATTATGTTCCATCTACACCCTACTTCACGGGATGAAGGCATTACTAAGTCAACTCTTTTTCTGAGCCTATATTTGCTTGATAGATAGCATCCAAGCGTGAAACAATTATTTGATAGATTGTAACTTCAGTCACGAAGTGACAGATGAGTTCAGGGGACTTAAATACCTAAAATATAATCAATTCTTCACGGTCTATAGTATTAAATTACTGTTTATTTCAAACTAACAGGATAGGTTTATTATATAGGCTATAGAGGATTATGTTTATTCATCCTAGGATGTTTATTTATGGTGAGGTTTGGGTCAGTTCCTTGCATCCAGCCGCCCCCTTGTTTCTTCTTGCCCCTGTATGTTGAAGCTCCACGCTGTCCACTTATGTCGGTAGTGTCCACTTATGGAACCACTTGTCTAAAACAAGTTTTATACGATTCAATCGAGGCGCATTTGCCGTGAGAGTTGTTCATCATTGCAATGGAAGCGTCCTCTCGGAGGATTAGGTGAGAGACTAGGTATCTGATTAATTTGCCTTCACACTTTCAACAGATTGGATCACGACATCCTGCTTCCTTTGTGGAACACATTTGAAGACCTTTTATTCATAAAGATATTAACGCATGGTCAACTATACATTTATGGGGACTTTCCAAGAATTTTATATGAAACTTGAAGTTCACGGAATCGGCCGGGGTACTGTGATGTGAAAGGCAAAGAGAAACCACCACATTAGTCTCCGTAGAAGATACAGACGTTCATACTAACTCTGTATAACATGATGGCATTTCTCCCGGTAAAATATTCCGTAGGTTAAATGGTCCCTCAAATAGATCTCCAAATGGGGACTACTGGGAGGGGTACATCAGTTCGGAAGGAAAAGTTCAGAATAGAAATATGGAACGTCGTATATTTAGGGGTGTACGAGAGGTTTGTACGAGATTTGTACAAGTAGAAGAAGAACGTGAAGATATAGGGAGGGTTGCCTAAATCGCACCAGTTTCCGAAAAAATTGACATTACTTAAAAACAAGCAATAAAAGTGATGTTGTTTCATTTCTACGTGTAAAGTAGTATTTTTTCCCTATTTTAAAGTCAATTAGGAAGTTATATTCCCGCTTGAACTATTAAATAAAAAATTAATTTCAAACCCTTGTAAGCAGTGGGATTTAGGCAACAGGTTCCCTAAATTGAACCACATGTTTTTCAAATCGCACCACAGTTTAAGATACTAATGAATAACAAGATTCAACCACAATAAAACGCAGTAGCAAGTATCTTTTTAAAGTATATTTTTTAGAAGCATAATGGAAGGAAACATTTGTATTAATATATCTTCAGTAGGTATAAGAAAAGTAATAAATGCTTATTTGATGGTAATAACAAAATATTTGAACTTTTTTCTGATTGAAAAAACTACAACATTTAAATAATTCACATAAAATTTATGAGTAGGTATTTAAAAAAGTTTGAATGTTTTAAAATAATCTCTACCTTGTATTATTGTACTTCTCTACATTGTATAATTTTAAAATGTTCTTTATGAGTTGAAGTTTATTGGCACACCTCACAAGTGTAGAAAAAAAGATCCTAATTTGAAAATCCAGAACATGACTCGTGTACCCATATTTTGCACTTGAGGCACTGCACCATGTTTTTCTTCACAGTCTCTTCACATTACATACAAAACCATGGTTTGTCATTTTTATTATTTGCATTAGGCCTCACGGTTTATTTCTTTCCGGGAGTTTCTCTTGTGTTCTTCTTTTGTTTCGCATGCGTGATTCCTTGAGTTGGGGACGCAGGTTCTTGCTAGACTCTTGTCTCCTGTTTCTTATTTCCCTTTATTTCCTGCGATGGCCGTCCTCTACAAAGTCGGATTTTCGTAGTTGATCAATTCTCTTCTACTGCGTTTCCTCAAGCTTTTGCCTGTAGGGACTAGCCGTTAGTAGTTCCGCTCTATATAGCCCCCCCGCCCTGCATCTGGTTTTGTTTCTCCCGGGTTTAAGCTTAGAAAAGGGGCTTATTTCAAAAACGTTCTTAGCGATAATTTTGGGAGAGCTTCCTTTCCCCATTCCACAATTTGGGGCTATCTCTTTGGTGTTTTCAGTTGACCCCTCAGCATTATCATGTCTCTCACTTGGATCATCGGCAGTCTTTACATCTTGTTCTTCTAGATTTTGTTGACCATATAGTTCAGCGTTGATGAAATCTTCGTCACTGAAGACAAATTGGTCAGTAGGCCACACACCACTGGCTTTGAAACCACCGATTGCATTGATAATCGTTGCAGCTTGAGGGTAGGCCTCTGTAATGATGGTAGAAACGTGGCATTATCTTAGAGGAGGCCATATTAGGCCAAGTTATTTCTATGCCATTTAGTAGCATCTTCATTATAATAGAGCTGTAATGGTTTGAATACTGCCAGGTCGAGTGGCTGGAGACGATGCGTCGTGTGGCCGGGAAGTTGAAGTAGCAAAACACCATTTTCTCTCGCAATGTTTACGGCTCTTTTTTCCCCCATTGAAGGCTTGACATACGAGGTGAAGTGTTTCAACCCCTTTATGAATAGGTCAGAATTGATATGCCCAGTTTCAAAAACCTCCACCAAACTTCCGGGAGATGCGCCGTTATAAATCGAGCAATCCATCCTTAGTCTCTTAGAAATAATCTTTGGAGGACCATAAAATCCATTGGCATTTGTACAATGAACAACAGTAGTGTTTACACCTCTTTCTGCACTGGAAATTGCTCCAATCTGGCGCTTTCATTTTTCAGCCAAAACTTTCGGGGCTTTCTTTTGGACTGTTTGTTAGCGTGTCTCATCCACATTAAAAATCCGAAAACTATTTATCTTTTAACCATCTACAACGGTTTCAAGGACGTCAAAAAAATGATAGACACTCTCTTTGTTGAAACCTTTGACTCTGTGCACGGATACATTCTCTGGGTGACGAAAACTTAGTTTTGGGTTCCGCTTAAGGAACCCATAATACCAATTTTTACCGGCAATTCACTTAATTTTTTTGAATGGGTTGTTTAAATGGGGGTTATACTCAAGAATCTGATAGGCTAACTTCCTAACATCAACTGTTGTTAGCCAAAACAAATAAGCTTGAAACTGTAAAATTACCTGCACCAATTCTTGTTCTGCTTTTAATGGTAAAGCTGTCTCTCGTCCGTTAACTGGAGAATTCACACCACGAGCCATGTCACGACCAACTTCTCCTCGAAAATGCCGCAGAAATGCCTTTTTTGGAATTTTGAATTTTCTAACGCATGCGTTTAATCTGATTTTACCCTACTTGTCATTGTTCAGAGCACATTTCATGTCCTCAGGAGTCCATTTACCATAAAATCTTTTCACATGTCCTCTGGTTTTCTCTTTCTCCATCTGCCTTAACTCTGGATGGAAGAAGAAAAATAAAACGCAACACATCAATTAATCATAACTAGCACTCATTTTGAACGTTGCTGAAGCCCAAATCGCACCATCCCTCGGCAATGTGGTGCGATTTGAGAAACGCCGCCATTTTGATAGAAATGATTTTCCCTGCCTAAACGCGTGAGAATACCGCAGTAATGATGGCACTAAATGTAACCTAAAGAGTATACAAAAATATGGTATTAACTAAATTGAAAGAAATAAGACTCACCTTTCATGTATATTCTTACGAAAATCCGAAAAAATAGATAGACACTTATTTTCTTAAAATGCACACACAGCACTTCTTACTTCACCGGCTGCCACAACTGAAGTCAGACGTACTTGGGGGTGTTAGAAGTTCCAAACGTAGTTGATAAATGTCACCCAAGTGCAGTATATCAGTTTTTTAGGCCAGTGGTGCGATATAGGCAACTCTCCCTACATGTAGAGGCTAGCGGTGGGTATTCTGGGAGTCAGCGAGATAAATTATAAGGGGTCGGACGACTACAGGAGCGATGTATGCCGTGTGATATATTCAGGAGACAGCCAGAAGGTTACAGATGTAGGCATCATACGGAAGAAAGAATGGGGCAGGAGAGTGAAGTCAGTGTGGCAGTATAGCGGAAGGATTCCGATGATGAAGCTGGAAGGAGAGTCGACAGACACAGCGTTCTTCAAGATTTACATGCCGACATCTAGTCATAATGAAGAAAAAATAGAAGAAGCATGAGAACAAACTGAAGAAGTCCTCGGGGTAGCAAAGGGAAAAGATATCATTAGTTAGTCTGCTTTTGCAGGTCCTTTGTGCCTCCATCTCTCTCTGTCCTCTGCTCTCTTCTTCAACTCTCTGTGACTCCCTCCATCCTTCAGGTCATCAATCCTCTTTCTTTTCTTTCTTCCTCTTTTGCGTTTTCCATCCACCATTCCTTCCAGTACATCTCGTAACAAATGTTTCCTTCCATGTATATTTCCCATCCAGTTCTTCTATCTTCAATGGTCTTTAAGAGCTTTCTTCATTCTTTTATTCTCTCCATCACCTCTTCATTCCTAACCCTATCATACCACTTGATATTAAGCTCTTTCCTCCAAATCCACATTTATAAACTCTCGATCCCTTTTCTATCGTCGTCCACGTTTACCTACCATACAAAACACACTCCAAACATAACACTCGGCGATTCTCTTCTTCAGTTCCAGCTCCATTTTAATATTTAGTACAATATTCTTCTTTCTAAATGCCTCCTTAGCCATACCAATTCTTGCTCTTATCCCCATTTCACTCTTCCAATCCTCCGTCTTTTCGGTTCTAGGTACTTGCATCGTTTTTTCTGCTCCAGATGTTCTTCATCCACATAAATATTCAACTTTGGCTTCATGGCCACTTTAATTTACTTAGTTTTGTTTTTATTGACTTTGAGTCCATATTTCTCCTTTTTTAGTGCTTGGTGATCAAGCATTTTATTCAAATCATCTTCAATTTCTGCGAATTATATTATATCATCTGCAAATCTAATTGTTCTTATTTTTGTCCACCTATGCGTACTCCTTTATCTTCTTCCCAACACTTCTCCACCATTTCCTCTACATAGATGGTAAAAAGTTTTGGAGATAAACTAAATTGTTGCCTCACACCTCTTCTGACTTCAAACTACTCCGTTTTGGTGTTTCCTACCCTCATATCTGCTTACTGTTTCCTATACAGTCCACTTATCAGCCTTCTCTCCCTCCAATAAACTTCCTTCCTCTTCAATATCCCAAATAGTTTTTCCCACACCAGACAATCAAAGGCCTTTTCGAAGTCTATGAAGCAGAAGAAAATTTCTCGATCTTTTTCCAAGTATCATTCCACAATTGATCTAACAACTCAAATTACATCCCTACTTCCCTTTCCCTTCCTAAACGCAAACTGCTCTTCAGCGGTGTTATCTTCCATTATTTTTGTCATTCTCCCACTAATCACTCTCTGGAGGATTTTTGCTGCATGAACTACCAAACTGATTGTTCGATGCTCTTCACACCTTTTAGTTCCCTACTTCTTTGCCAGTGGAATCATTTCGGTTCTTATAAAGTCTCAGGCCATTCTCCACTCTTGTATATGATTTAACATATTGCTGTCCTGCAGTCCCTCTTCTTTCAAGCTCTTTAACAACTCAACAGGTATCTCATCTATTCCTGCTGCTTTGCCATTCTTCATATCTTTCACAGCTGCTCTTACCTCCCCCCGATATTTTATCTTCCGTTGTCTACCCTCCCTCCCTCTTCCATTTCAATGGCTATAGCTTTAGGCTTCTCCTTTGCTTCTAAATGCCCCTTTATGTATTCCTTCAATCTGCCTAGTATTTCTTTCTCCTCATTTAGTACTTTTCCTTGCTTGTGCAATATCTCGTTGGAGTTCACCCTTCTCTTTCCCCTGATCATGGCGATACTTCTAACCTTTTTGTGCACAGGATCCTGTCTTCCCATTCTATTCAGCTGCTCTATCTCCTTACATTCCTCGTTTAACCACTCTTCTCTTGCTTTGTCTCTGTCTTTCCTTCAATGTTTTGCCTTTTGAACTTTCTTCCTTCCTCCATTTTTACAATAATATTTAGGGTAATCTACGGATTTTTTTGTCCTTTTCCCATTTCTGTAGCCTATAGTTTTTTCGCTAACTCTTTTTATACTCTGCTATATCCTTTTCCACTTGGCTTCACTGTTTTCTACCCGTGATGTTTCTGAGCTTTTCATTTCTCTTTCCATCTCCAGCCTAAGTTCATCACTGTCCAAGGTCTTTTGTCTTTCCATATCTAACTTCTTGAGAGTTAGAGAGAGAGAGAGAGTCGCTGCTAACTTCACCCTTTTCAGCCTGACTTTGACCACTGCCAGCAGAAGTACATGGTCACTTCCGATAACTGCCCCATGTAGACCACAAGCCTTCTTTACTCCATTCCTGTACCTTTCATCTCTTATTATGAAGTCTTTTTGTATCCGGAATTTATCTCCTGGCGACTTTCAAGTGTAGAGCAATGTCCCGTGGATCTCAAACCATGTGTTGGTAATTGATAGTTTACTTTCTTTAGAGACATCAATTAACCTTTCACCTCTCTCATTTATATGCCCTAACCTAAACATCCCAACCACCCTCTCAATCTCTTTTGTTCCTACGCTGGCATTCCAATCCCCCATCACGATATGGCAGCACCCATTGCCTTTGACCTTCACCCGCCGCCCTTCCTACACCTTCCACCTCCTCATCATCGTGATCACTGGTAGGCATATACATCTGGATGTCTGGTATTCCACTCACAGCTATTCCTATCACAGCTATATATTAATTTTGTTATAACAGTCTTCATTCCCTTATTTACAAGAAACCCAACCCCATCTCTTCCTCTTTTGTTTTCACTGAAATAAAATGTACCATCCTCACATTTCTCCTGACCAGATCCTGCCCATCTCACTTCACTCACCCCTATTATGTCCATGTTGTTCTTGGCCGTCTCTATTCTTAAGTTTTCCAACTTCTCTTTTAAAACACTCCTTACATTCCATGTCCCTACTATAAGCCTCCTACATTTCTCCCTCCATTTTCCCTGGTATGTCTTCTTCGCCCATTGTCCCCCCCCCCGAAGATGCGACTAGGGGAACCTTTTACCTCCGGAACTGCATTTAGTTGTCGAACAAGCCATGCTTACTTTTCTCACCTCCTGCACCATTCTTGGAATATCTAGGTGTTTTTAATGGGGTGGAGTCCTGTTGCCTTCCCTATGCCATTGGTCCTGGTGGACTCATCCGCCTTTGGTGGCAATTTCTCACCACCTGGACAACAGGGTGCCCTGACCCTCCTACCCGCTTATCAGCCCTCTGAAAGAGGCCATTGGCACTTGATCGAAGGCTGACTTCTTATCCCGGAAGTCCCTCGGTCGCCATATCCTCTTTAGTGAAAACAGGTTGTACCACGTGAAGGTGAGGCTGACATTGGAGTGGGAGAGGCTCTTTGAGTCACAATCCCTTAAGAAAAGGATAGCCTTATCATAACAGGAGTCTGGAACGCTGTGGTAGGAGAAGGAAAAGGGTGATAATTTACGATATTTCGGACTAGGAAAAAGGAATACCTGGTGAAAACGATTAGTAGAGTTCTGCAATGAGAAGAATAGGGTAGTAGCCAACACACTCAATAAGTACCATCGGTGTCGGAGGTACACATGGAAGATGCCAAGGGATATTGCCAGGTACCAAATAGACTACACAATTATAGAGTAAGATACAAAAATCAGGTAAATCTGTGCAAGGCCTATCCCGATGAGGATATAAACAGTGACCACAATATAGCAGCAATGGAGAGATGTCTTTGAAACGAGAAAATTAAGAAGACACAACAGGAACCAAGATGGGACACAAAAATACTGGCGGAAGAAGAATACGGGAAAAGGCTCGCCGCTGTTGTCGACAAGAAACTGGAAAATAAAGGAGAAATGGACCGCAAAAAAATAAGATGAGTTCAAGAGGGAAAATACTGAAGTAGCAGAAGAGATATTGGTGAGTTAGAAGGCTGACTGGAAGAAGCCATGGATAACGAAAGAGATAAGGAAACTAATAGAAGATAGAAGAAAATACAAGAACCCCAAAAACGAAGGTTAGTCAACTCTCTACAAGAAGCTAAGGAGCCAAGTCAATCGAGAATGCAAGAAGGCTAGGGAAGGTTGGATCTAAAGCTTTGACGAAGAGGTCTACCAAAACATGAAGAAACCTAAACAGTATACAAGCTTGTGAAAAGATATTGGGGATAGATGCAGTACATCAAAGAACTATACCCAGGGCCGACGCTGCAGGAAGATTTCCTAATAAATGACGAGATCAAGGTTGACGAGGATGACCAGGGCCCACCCATTCCGATGAATGAATTTTACAGAGAAGTGAAAGACCTCAAGAAAAACGAAGTGCCGGTATCAGACTACATTAGCGGAGAAATCATCGAGCCAAGGATAACCTGTGCGAAATTATCAAAAAACAGCTACCGAAGCGGATGACTTTCAGAGGGCTTTCAAAGGAGCGTAATGAATGCGATACCAAAGAAGACTAAAATTACACCTCTGGCCATTTCACATCGATGCGCAATCATCGGCATGCCAGGGCCCGCTTGCAGAATACCGCCCCACGCAGGCTGGGCTAAGGCCCTTTACTGCGAGGAAGCTGTCCAATTGGTACACTTGGGTATGGGGGTATGTAAGGAGAACTGCTTGCTGGTCTCGGCATCCAAAGACCAGTCGTGACATCCACTAGCAAAATGTCTCTAGTATTTTACATGAAAAATTTAATAATTGATATTCTTCATAACCGGTTTTAACGGTTCAAGCGCTCTCTGGGTGACAGTTGTGAATTTGGATTAAAGATAATCTATCAGTGCCATTTTACTTTTCGTATTTCTTTGAATATTTTACAATATGATTTTGAGGACCTTAACATATTTAAACATTCTTTATCGATATTTTTGTTCTGAGTTTTTAACATTTACTAAGGAAACTTCAGATTTAGTTCAAAAACTCATCTTCCAAATAAGAATTGGAATGGGTCAACGAAATACAGAGACCAAATTCTGCAAAACATTTTAATTAATGTTTAGTTTTTTATATAGTTATAAGTCAAATGTTTAAAATATCAAGTTTCTTGCATGGAAATGCTGCTGAACTGCACAAAATTGGCCGTAGTCTGCTAATATCTTCAGGCTCTCATGATGCGAAGCACTATACAAGGGGCCCCGCGGAGGTTTCCCCTCCCTTTCGAACGTGCGGTAGTTGTGCTCCAAATGTTACCGCAATGTTACCATGCTTGACCGAAGATATACGTGATACTTTTTCTCATTGTTTACTGAAGGATATTGTGCCTTATTGGACGGGATAACGTAACATAAAATATAGAGAATGATCGTTGCATGCCTCTCCATACTCGTATCTCTCTTTGAATAACGTCTATAGCTTTTAGATCATGAGGATTACACCCCTGATTTAAACCGAAGATGAGAGAAGGACTGATATTACTAA
This sequence comes from Ceriagrion tenellum, assembly GCA_963169105.1. Lineage (NCBI taxonomy): Eukaryota > Metazoa > Arthropoda > Insecta > Odonata > Coenagrionidae > Ceriagrion > Ceriagrion tenellum. Next base: position 93,985,386 of record OY720641.1, read on the forward strand.
TGTAACTATATAAGATTAATTAATTCCGTTCATGTAAGCCAAATAAGCCTGAAATATCTGACCATGGCAGTTCAATGAAGGAGGAGCGTTGGCACTCCAGTCGACCACTGGTCAAGCTCATTGTCCCTTTCTATGCGGCTAGCTATAAAGTAAGGAGGTAAAATGCCTTTTTTCCGTTATCTCCAGTTATAGTATACTTTCAGCCAAGCAACACAGAGAGGGAAATACTCCTGATCCGCGCGTCCACTACCGTGACCTTGCCTCATTTAAAAAATCCTTTTAAATTGTAAATAATTTTTTCGAGTTGAATTAAAATAAGCGGAAAAACGATCACAGACTATTATCGTTCCAATTGAAGGGAATTATTGAAATATTCGGCCTTTAGTAAATTTTTATCGTCAAATAAAACTACTGATCTGAATGATAATCATTACGCTGTTTAACACCAGAATCTATAAAATTAGGAATCAAGTCTTAATTTTTAGGGCTTGACAATACATATCCAGGAATTTAATATTGAGATCATGAGCTGAAGAAACATAATACTGGCTCTTTTGACTGAGAACTATAATTGACTACTCCCTTGAACTGTTATTTTTTAGAAATTAATCCTGGAGTCTGGATTCATTGAATGTCCTTGAAGTTTGCCGTATATGTTTTCAATGGACGATAAATGTACACTCGTTGCATATAATGCAAATTCTTGGCATAGTATTAATGTAATAAAATACCTTATTTCAACATTATTTAAAGAGAATTTTGTTTTATGCTCCCATTGTACATCCATCTTTCAGTCATTTATGATTTCAATTTATTCCAGTATTTCGCAGGACCACCATTCCATTATTATCTCTTATCAGTTGAACGCTTGTACCCTAGATAGATCCGTTGTTTGAATTTCTTCTGCCTGGAAAGCTTAAGTTCCTGGCTCAGAATGTTTGATAGAATATTGGTAAATCTGGCGTAAAAGAATTTACTTAATGGTTGAAGGCGTAACTTACACTACTGACATGACTTAAAAGAGAGAACTCTTAGTATTTTCCTCACTTAAAACTTTAATTTCACACTAAAAACTTTAATAATTAAATTAAATTTAATTAATTTAACACTATTAAATCAATCAATTCATTCAGTTTTTACAAACATGACGAGCCACTCAAACGATGGGGTAAACTTCCCTTTCTTGGGAACATATCTTATAAATTAATTGACGCCTTCCCAAAGAGCAAGTTTAATGTTTCATTTTACACCCCAAAAACTTTGAGCAAATTGTTGTTCAACTCAAAGGACGAAGTGACACCTGTGAACAAAAGTGGTGTATATAAGCTTAAATGTACTACTCCCAATTGTGCTTCGATATACATTGGACAAAGTGGTCGAGCCATCTCAGTAAGGGCTCGAGAATATAGAGCGTGTTGAGATAAAGGAGATATCTCATCAGCCTTTGCTAAACATTTAATCAAAGAGGACATTTCAAGTGACTTTTTACCGGAAGTGCTACATGTTGGGATGAACGGAGCCAAATTGGACTACTTAGAACATTTCTAAATTTTGAGGGCTGCCAAAAACATAAGTAAGAATCTCCTAAATGAGTGTGTTTTTCCCTCCCACTCTCCCCTATTATCCATATCTTTCCCCCACCACCTCCCGCTGACCGTGACGCAGGTCTCTGACGTCAACCAACCACTTCTTCCCCCACCCCTTTCCTTCCCCAGATCTATATATTAACTCGCATACCATGTATAATGTACCTTTGAAAATGATTGCATGGCAGTCGAAACCTGGGTCGGGAATTAAAGTTTTAAGTGTGGAAAATACTAAGAGTTCTCTCTTTTTAGTCATGTCAGTAAAAGAATTCCGTTAGGCCTGAATTACAAAGGCTTTATAACTTTAATTAATGTTTTCAACAAATTAACGAGCATATTACAATGAATAATTTGAGAGAATATAACTTTTTCCAATCGTGTGAGTGGCTTATACTATAAATATAAGGTACTTTTTCTTCAAATTCTATGTGTTACATGGAAATCATATTTTCTGGTTCATTGTTTATTGCTAATTGTTTTTAGCGTGGACCATCGGGGCCTCAGTGCCTTCAGGAAGAAGAAGCTTATGCGGGTTATATTTGGGAAACATTTTCATCCCCCCACTCTTTTTCCCCGAGTGGAGCGAGGAAGATAAATCAATCCGGATGAACAAACGGAGAAAGTAGACAATATTTACCTTTGCTTGGAGCGGTGGGAGTGCCAAAGTTTGGGCAGACTGGTTGGAGGAATGAGAATGTGGGAAAGGAAATGGTTGAGAATATTGGAAAAATCGATTCCTTGGAAGTTGGGATACGTGGGAAAAAGCATAGGAGCGTGATGCAAGGAGCAATAGAGTTCTCTTGGCGGGTAGGTCATAATACTATTCTGAGAGGCTCGCCAGTTTTGAGGAGAGGGAATTCTTACTGCAGGCCAGGAGAAGAGTGGGGTAAAGTTGACTACACTGCGCTATGTGAGGGGGATAGTTATATGGACGGGGCCCAGAGGACAAACTTTCTGGCTCCCTCTACCAACAGACTGCGTGAACGTATTGTGTGTATCCACTTACTCACCAGATCGGGCTGTATTAGATATTTTCCTTGGGCTCACTCAACAATTCCCCATAAATTAATTTTTATCCAAACCTTAGCGGAAAGCTCAATTTTTTTCCCAGTTTTTTGGAAATAATGTGGAACTTTTCCACCCTGTTGTAGTCAATTTACATCGTGTTTGCATATGCTTACAACGAATTATTCACATGACTGAAAGTCTCACCATATAAAGTAGATATATAAAAACGTCAAGTAAGAATTATATATTGAATGAAATAACTATAAACACAAGTTCATCGGAAGATTCTAGAGATTGTAATGATGAATAGATAAGTCCTAGATTTCCATTAGGAAGCTCAAATTTTCGTATTTGCCTTATCGAGTATATGTTACCGGAAAAATTAGTTGTAATTTTTCCTAAGTCATATATGGTCCAAATTTAGGAAACAAAAAAATGTATTGAAAATAGAAATCCCGTATCTGTCAAAATATTAGTTTTTTCCATCGCATTTGAAATATTAACTAAGTAAATACGATACGTAACAGTTAAAGAAAATATTTTTTTTTGTGAAATTTCCACTCAGATATGGAAAAAAATCGTACGGGAATCATACGCTACACAGGATGGAGGTAGGACCTCTTAACCCACGTTCGGCTTCGGTGACAATATCACGCGGGTTGCTAAGCCCCAAGTTATATATTGTACTATTTTTCCGTCTCTACCTCGCTCGCTGTTTTCTCTTTCCTTGCTCTTTACCATGCTCATGCCGGCTATGTCCGGTGAAAACTCATGGTAACGAAGATTGGTGGAGAGAAACCCGTCGCCGGTATTAACCTATCGATTCATTCGTGCGCGACGGTCATTTTCTAACTAGGCGTACCAATTCCCTGCAGAATCCCCTATATGTCTCATATTTTTAACTTTAAGTTCAATTGGAAAAGAATATCTCAATAAGAAGAATATCTCATATTTTTAATTTTAAGTTCAACAGGAAAAGAATACATTTTTTGCTAATTCACAAAAGGTGAACAGCCACATTTCAACTTCTTCATTCTTACCTTTGGAAACAAAAAGAGTAAAGCACTGTTAGTTGTTTTATTTTTTAATGGAATATATAATAGTAAGAAAAAACAATTTTATCTTTATATTCTATATTCTGTGCAATTAATGTATACTTCCGTTGGTATCTAATAATATTAACTAATTGTTCGCCTCATTCAGAGCTTGTATTCAAATGATACTTTGGTAACAACCAATTTCCTCGGAAGCATTTAAAAATTCCAAAATTTTTCTAAGTGACCGTGATAAAAAGATTCATTCTCTCCAATACACGGAACATAAAACGAAGAGCTTGAAAAAGAACTTTATCGGACATGTATGAGTTAACATAGGGCGACACTGATTCTGCACATTAAGCTCCACGTGATAGATGTATTTCTATAATTAAAGTGCTCTCCTCATATCACTGAAGAAAGGGTCAGGATTTCACACTAATGTCTCCGCATCCTTGCGTGGAAAGAAATTAATCATTTTCTCAAAAGTCGTGGAATATACCTGATCTTTCTATATCCCATATGCATACCTGTTTTATTCCTGCAACTTACCACAAACTCCTAATCCGTACTTATATTCGGATGACATCATATCACTCTAATTTTCTCTGGTGCTATGCTCTATATTTAAAAAATGCACGTGGGTATACAAAGTAAATTAATTTTTCTTAGTATATTTATACATTCATACTACATTGCGAGCCACTGAATGGGCGTATTACAGAGGGAATTGGGACACCAGCGGTGTAAAGGTGTAAATGATAAGGTTTTATGAGGTAAAATGGTGAGTTGCATTATGGAAGTGTTTTTAGAGGAGCACAGTTTTTTAATAGTCATTCATTGTGCTTGGGAAGAACAAAATTATTGCAGTTTCTAGCTTTTCAGAAATGATTGACTGTCTAGGAGTAGGCGTTATTTTAAGAGGTGTGTTCACATTTGAAAGGAAGCTTTCATTGCTGGACACAGTAATGTCGGTATTATAACCACGGGCGCATTATTAATTGAAAAGGTTTTGGTTTGAAGATGTTTGGATGGGAAGAGAGGTGAGAGCGGAGGTAAAGGGCCGGCAGATAGCATGAAAAGAGAAGTATAATTTTGGGAGGTTGATATTGGTGGAATGAACAACACCCTTAGCCTTTTTATAATGAAAGCAGCCACGCACGGATTAGTTTCAATTTTAACATGTCCGCCGTTTGCGGGATATAAGCCTGAATTTTAAAGCCTGGGATCCAAAATTTATGCTGATTTCGTCTTCGAATCCAACTTTTCTTATATTTGCCTTATTTTCACTGTTTCAGCTGTTGCTTCCCTTGAAATATTTTAATGAATATCGGCGAAACGTGAGTGATGAAATATGTTTTTGAATTAAAATGTGGCTGTTTTTTTTTGTGGTAATCCACTCCAATGTGAAAAGAGAGAATTTCATTGTTCATCTTGATGCCAAATTTACCTCGGTCTCTCGATTTTTGAATAGCTGCGGTCGTAATTTTAAGTCAAACATTTGCTCAAGTGTCGGTGTTTACTTTCTTCGGAAAGCGATGTTAGAAAAGGATGATTCTGTGGGCGTTAATACCCGGGCAAGAAAGTGAAAGAGAGGATATAGCTTTACCTGTCTTTGGTAAAATTTCATCCTCAAATGTTTCCCAATTCCACCCTCAATTCAGGTATTCGCTTTCACTTTCTCGCCCTGAGAAATCATTTTCTCCAGTTTAAACCGAGTTTATTCAGCTTCTTTGGTTTTCTTTGAGACCATTTTATTTTATTCGTTCCCAGGGTGATTAGCAACGATTAAGGAAGAACGTAGATATTATCCAGTTTCTCTCCGAAATTTAAAGTTACGTTAAACGATTATAATATATCGTATTATTCCGCACATGAAGTATACTTTAAATGATTCTTCGCGAGAGCTTTTGTTTCTCTGTTTAACAGTGTGCTTAAATGAAAAAACGTACAACATTTCCCTTTGCGCTGACAGCAATGGCTGATTTGTTTTTCTTAGTCTTCAGTAATTTCATAGGTATTATTGATTTTGCTAGAGGCCTTAGGTGTCCTGTATTGTATAATTTACTTAAGTCTGTAATAGATTGCTGAGGCTAAACGATTTGTACTTAATCGAATAGATTTTCCAGATTACTATCCTTTTATTATTTGACTTAAATGGTACCCTTTTATGTTAAGATAATGTGATTGTCTTAATCTAATCCTTTTCCTCCTTAGCGATAGCTTAATTAGTGATGCCCAAACCAAATTCTGCCATAGACAAGGATAATGGGCTTGTTTTCTGACAAAGCCCTATTGTTGGACGTTATGGATTTACAGTACGATAATCCTTAAGTTAATATTATAGGATCTTAGTATTTTACTAAAGGCAACGTGCAAAAAAATAGTTATACGTTGATGAAATATTCATTTGATGCTCAAAGTAAAATTTGCGATTTTAAATAGATATGGTTCTCGAAATATATTTTTGGGTGGGAAATATTAATTGAATAAGTTCACGTGTGGGCTGCCAAATATATCCAGTATAATATTTGAGACGGATTTATGTTGTCACTCAATTGCTGGCCTATCATCCCCAGGTCTAGGCTTCCAAAACTGTACTCGCTTTCAACTTTCGGTGCTTTGATGATGCTTTCAGTGAAATTTGAAAATTAAGACAAGGAAAACTTTGTCCATTAGATGTGTTTTAAACCCAGATACGCCTTTAGTTGAGTAACCTGACGTCTGCATTGGGTGTCTTCCCACCCTTCTTCCACTACGAAATCTCTCAAACCTATTCCAAAATCTCAACATAACTTAATTGCTCTCGTCATGTCAATTTTCTCCTCTCTTAACATAAGTAGAAGTATGATGTAGGTCAGTGTCACATATAACATGAATTAGTTATATGTTCTAAGTATGCAATGCACCTCTGTAGCCGAACAAGTGTGTACCTTGGATACGGGATAAGGACCTTTATGAGACATACTCAAGAAAAAGGCTTAAACCCTACTTCGGGCATCATAACGTGGATATAAAGCATTATAATTAATGAAGCTAGATAAATAAGAAACGATTAAGGTTAAGGAAACTGAAAATTTTAATTTTTGAAATAAAGTGCATCATTAGCCAAATTCACTAATGGATTTTTTACTTCATTGGCCGTTGGACGAGAATAAGTCTGAAATCAGCGTAAATGTAACTAGCGTAATAGTATTCCAATTTTACAAAAATGATTTTCCTGTCGTTATAGGTGACTATATTATCTGTATATTAGGCCAGTGTGTATTAAACATTAACTAGCATTAAATTCATAATTATATACCCGCTTGATTTAACGTCGTACACAAAGATCGCGATCGCGTGAGAGCGATATAAATGAGTGTACTCTCAGAGCAGACATTTAATGAGGAAGTACACGAGCAATCGCGGACGAGTTAGCCTAGGCGTAGTAGAGAGTCTTCCAGTGGGAAAACTAGACCGATCGAAACGGAAAATCAGCAGACATGTAGTTCAAGCTCTCACCGCTAGAGGATAGATGCGCTAAGAAAGGATGAAACCCTGAACGGCGTCATGGGAGCACTTCTCTCTCAGTGAGGTGATACGCGTGTTTATGACGTCACTTAGGAATCAGCATTCAACGTCGTTATTGGAATGCAAAGAATTTAGCTAAATATTAACGTAATTATTTAATAACAAATTACTTTCTGAACTGAAAATACGTTGCTCTAGATTTGCCTTCATTCGTTATATTAATATTTTATGTTTGAATTATCCAAAATTTCGTTCTTTTTTGGCTCCTACAGAATTCACTGCCTCAAATTATCTCCTTGGATCTCTTTCGTTTACATATTATATCCCTCGAGAAATTTACTTATGCAACTTTCACTTGATAGTTGACTTTTCTAAGGCTTTGTGTATCTTCCGGCTATCAAGCTAATTTTCTTTGCACTTTCTATAAAGCATCTCACGAGCAATCAGTACGCCCTCGCTCTCTTTCAAAGAAGATTAAATTTCTAACTACACGGAATTACCTCTCTATCCAAGTTTTCGCTGATGTTTTCTTGACGTACTTATTGAGGAGCACCGATAATGAGCTCTTCCCTCTTTTATTGTTCATATTTTCGATATGAATCTTTTCATTGCACTTAAGAATGCATATAACGATTTAATTGTTCTGTATACCCCGCTGATATAATATAGCCGTCCCAAGTTTCTAATCTACCTAATTTCTGTTAGCCTTAGCTTTATTTCCTTCAAAGCGTATTTTCATTGAACTTTAAATGTTCGACTAAGCCATTGTGGGGCACAAAGGACTAGATCTATGAGTTTATTTACTGCAAATCTGATTTCACGTCCACGTGCAATGGGAGTTGTTGAGGTCACGACATTTGTTCCGGTTTCAATGTTTTTACTCAAGACATGCTTGTAACAACGGCTATGTCACAGTTGACTTATTGACTTTGCCCGTCTTCGGTAGCGTCGAATTAGCTCATTACTGGCTTCTACGATTCTGTGTTAATATATATATATATATATGTATATATATATATATATATATATATGTATATATATATATAAATCCCGCTATCATTTTGGCACCCGTTAATGAGCAAGTTGCATTTGATCTGGCGTCCGAGTGTAATTTGGCTGCCGTATACCGGACGCCGGATTACAAACGTGTAAAAATCACTGGAATCGACTATTTACATCATGTAGACCCCATTTCCGAAAATTAGTATGGACGCCAATTTGTTGGCAATATGTACAAATTTCGTATATTGTTAGTTCAGCATAATTCCGGGCCGAGTGGCGCTGACTGCGGCGTATAACTCGGTCGCGGTTATCTCCGTTCAGTCTGCGCAGCAAGTGGCGTCCTCGGTTTGGCAACATCGCTCTGCCTCGCGGCTGTCTGCAATTCCCTCACCCAAGACTGTTTCGAGTTTTGATGCCTCGGTGAGTGCGTGGTAGCGGAGTGCTCGTCATCCGGCGCTACCGCTCCAGTTTTTACTTGGTCCAAAGCCAATTAAGTGGACTTGCGCAACGGTAATTTCAATAACAAAATTATTGTTATCATGGGACCGCAACAGGTTGGCGCAAGAACAACTCTTTCAGGTGATTAAGTAGAAAAATAATGGATTGTGTATCTGGAAAGCCACCTTTTTTATGTTAATACTTTGTGCGGAAATTCAAGAATAATGCTAGAATACGACTAATTCTTTCTTTAAACTACCTCTACCTTCGACAAAAAGCATAAAACAGTACCTTTGTTCTCAAACTTGTACTTGTAACCACTCGCAGATTTTCTCGACTAGTCTAATGCGAATACTTCGCTTTGAGTGAACAATTAATGTAATGAACGATGGTAGTCTTTCTAAGATGAAACAAATTTTAGTTTTCATCAGTATTTCAAGCGATATGGAAAGAATGGGTGCGGAAACTTTTTATCAGCGAATGGATTATTATTTCAACATTTGCTGCTCGTTTAAATATGATTTTTCCGTATATAATTCTATTTTTCTATTATGGAAGAGACAAACACTTTGAAAAACCGAATTTGAAAGTAATTGCATGTCGACAAAACCCTGGCGAAAATGAGAGCGTATTCTGAGCGTTTAGGAACGAACCACGGTGGTGTTCATAAATGGCGAAGAACGCGCTAAGAACACCATCCCAGTGTATTCTCGAGCGTAAACGTGAACGCCTTGGAGTGTTTTCAAACACTCTACAGAGCGTTTAGCAGCGTTCTCGAGTGTTCGTGAACACCCTGCGACTCACAATCTTCAGCGTTTCAAAGCGTCTACGTGCATTTCAGAAAATCCTGTCTAGGGTGTTGAGAGCGTTCATCAACATAATTTAATAAGAACGTTAGACACTCATCTAGGAATTTGTCATAATAACAATTTAAAAAGAAAAACTTTGTGCCCTTAATGACCTTTGAAGTTATTATTTTATAACTTCGTGTAACAGTGAACATATACATCGTATAAATCCTTATTGGCTAGGGGATTCGAACTTACGACCTTTCACGCAGTAAAACTACACTCTACCACTACACTATTTCATATCTGGAATGACAAAGTGTATTTTATGCTTTATAAAGAGTGTAGTCGCTTCGTTAGATATGGCTCTGCTCTTAGTACGCGATTTCAACATAGCTGACGTTAATTACGTAAGGCTGATGATTTTTAAACTCATATCTGACGTCAGGGATGCTTATACGGCTTTTCTTTATAACACATTATTATTGGCGTTCTAATATACATTATTTCGAAGTAAAATTGAGAAAGAATAAGATTGCACCAATTTTCATGCCGCGTTAGGCCACACTATGGATGCTATTATTAATTTATTATTGATATTGAATATGCATTTGGGAAACTAGACACCCGGTATACACGGCTCACATGCGACGGATTTGGATTTTTGTGCTGCGTGGGTTGGCACAAAGAAATAGAAGGGATGCATTTATTCCCTTGAAGACTACCGGAAAGAAAACGGCTGTGTTTTCAATAAATGCACAGATGAAGATGAACCGCTAAAAGATATCCATTAGATGTCTATTAAATATTGATGTTTGAGGGTGCGCTTTGTTATTTCTCAGAAGCTTATTCTCACAATGGATTTGTTAGTGGAGTTGTAGTTATTCTCACAATGGATTTGCAATCAAAATGGTAATACTGCGTCATGGCTTTTGGAGCGTTCCAACATGTTTCAAAGCATTCTCGGCAGCGTTCATCTGTGTTCCAGAACAGAAATGCAAACACTCTCAGCAGGCGTTTTCTCGGGCGTTCATCTGCGTTCCAAAACAGCCCAGTCAGATAGCGTTCTTGAGTGTTCCAGAACAGAAAGACAAACACTCTCAGAAGGCGTTCCCCGAGCGTTTCAGACCTAGGTCGTGGGAACAGCGTTTACGAACGCATGAGAACAGTGAGGGAAAGACAGATTAACGTGGATGAACACCGACAAACGCTATGAAAACGCCAAAGAACGCACAGGAACGTTAAAAGAACACCTGTAAACGCACTCCAGCAGCGTCATCAGCCTCCTTCATTTTTGCCAGGGAAATTGTTGGATACTTTTTTTTAGAAACATTTTCCAGAAAATTTTTTTCTGTTCTCGTCAACATCAATTCCGCATGGTATCTCACGGGGTGTAATGAGATCTGCTGATCTGCTGTCACCCAATCTGCTGATATGCTAGATCTGCTGTCACCCAATGCACATTGAAAAGGGCTGTTAACCAAAATTTACATTCATGATGATATAATCTATCGAATTCGTAAATTTTCAAAGCTCTTCCTTGCGATTCCAAATACCCTGTTTTTCAATTTGAAAATAAATGGATCGCTTAGCACTCATCGCCCCACTGCAGAAATAAAAAAAATAATTAAAATATGCCCAAATTGGCAACATAAATCAAGCTTCCATGGGACAAATTGGGGACTCCCGTATGTAGTCCTCTTGGTGTGAATCTCGAGTCATTTGTATCGAAAACAGGCACGAAAAAGTAATGCAATAGACGTTGGATACGAAATTTAAACGTTTCCCTGGCCTACGCCGCTAAAAAAAATAATCATGAAGCGATGAAGGGTAAACTGACCGCTCGCTCTCATGGTAAAATAATTCGCGTCTCTATAAGTGGAGTGAGATCTCACGTCATTTAATACGAGAACTGCCTCCATGAGTAATGCGATAGCCATGAAACCCGATATGGAGACACATCTCTGGCAATATAAATCAAGCTTCTAAGGGACGAACTGGGGCCTCCCGTAGGTAGTCCTCTTGGTGTGAATCTCGAGTCATTTGTATCGAAAACAGGCACGAAAAAGTAATGCGATACACGTGGGAATGCGAAATTTGAACTTTTCCCTAGCTAAGGCTACTTTAGAAAATGAGGCATTGAAGGGTAAACTGACCGTTCGCTCTCATGGTAAAATAATCCGCGTCTCTATAAGTGGAGTGAGATTTCATTTCATTCACTGACTCCATGAGTAATGCGATAGCAGCGGTAACCCGATATGTAGACACGTCCTGATATGGAGACACGTCCAATTAAAGGCTTGGCCCTCGACGAAACAGACATTAATTTAAATGATGAGATCCCTATTGAAGATGATGGAGGTGAAAAAGATGATTATGATGATGATAGGAATATGAGCGATGTAATCAGCGATTATTTCTCAAGTTTCGAGCTAGAAAAAGGGAATGAAACCAGATCACCCTATGTTTCCACTTGTACTTCGAAAAAAACTAAAAGGATACTCGTCCCATGGACAGAGGAGCAAAAACATATTGTGGCATCATATTTTAAGAAACACATACAAAACAAAATACCCCCGAAAAAGAGAGTGTGATAACCTTATGGAAAAGTATCAAGAGGTCCCTGACAACAAAACGTGGTGAAAAATTAAAGTTTTTATACAAAACATTTAAAAAAACTGGATTAGTTATGTAAAATGATATTAAAAAAGTAAATTTCAAAGGCAAAGTAGACTAAGCAGAGTTTCGTAATACATACTTGTTTAACCCAAAGAGAGTTTTTGTATCTCTCAATTTTTTTAATAACTCAGTACATTTTTTTAAATAAAATTTTGCGGTTTTATAGCTACCTGATAAGAAATTGTACCACTGATTTTGATCCACAGAGACCAGTTATTTAATTTGTACATTTATTGATCTTGAGAATTTTATTGTGTCTTTAATTCTTAATCAAAGGTTGTTTGCTTTTTCCTCAAAGTGGCATATTTAGTTGATTATCCAATATAATATTGCAGTAGTGATGAAAAAAACTGCATAAACCCTTCAATGCCAATGTATTTATTTTGAATATTGACAAAAATTTTCATCTCTGCTGAAGTGACACCCGAATTAATTGATACTGCTTTCCAATGTTTATTCTCATAGAAAGCTGACTTTAATTGATGGTATTAAAATCTTTGGCTCAATTATATGTACAATTTATTATAATTTTACTTCAGCCAATAAGGTTCGAAAACTGCGTTACTCTTCACTATCCATAAATTCAGGCATCGATAGCTACTGAACTTCTTCTTTATTAAAGCCTCGGCAGTAGTTTCGTATTGTTAAAGTTAACCAGAGCCTTAGTATCTATATTGACTAACACTTATGCCTTCATAAAATATTTCCCCCGGATTATCTCCTCCCGCCCCACGATTTCGAGGAAATGCGTTTGTAAGCTAATGCAAGAAGTGGATTTTTAATTGCATTTTAAGTGGCAGTAGGGCAACAAATCAAAGTTGTTACTCACCTCTCTTAAGCTTTTCTGCTTTCAGCACCCCATTATTTATTATATTTTGAAATTCAGGGCCTAGGGTTATCTTCCTTTTTTCAGGTCCAGTAAAAATGCATTCCTTTAGACGTAGCTCTTCACTATATGCTGTGAAAATATTTCCACTTACAATTAGTACTGGAAACCTCTTCCATATTTTCTCAGCGTTTTATCAAAATTCTTAATCAGTCATTACTTGACAAGCAAAGGAGGGAGAAGCATTTCCTTTGGACCAACTAAAGGATAGTAGAGTAAATTGTAATTTCCTAGGTAATAAATTCTTCTTTAAGCCACTGCTTTTCAAGGAAGAGATATTTCCTGCCTTTGCTGTCCCATAAACATTAGAATAGTTATATTTTGTGTGCAGTCATGGAAGTTGTGAAAAGTGAAGTTAAATTTTGAGCCCCCACCGTAATTATACAAGTTCTGATTCGCGGCCCACGTCATCGTGTTGTCATCACGATAAACACGTTGTGTCCTTGGCTTTATAAAAAGCAAGGGTTTTGGCATTCTTCTCCTTAAATGAAGTTTAACATACTCTTTTATTGCATTTTATAAGGAAAAAGAATATAATTTAGCATTATATTGACTCATGTATTTCATGGTAACATTTTAATGTGTTTTAGTGATAGAAGTAATGCCAGCAAATATAAAATCCCTTTCTAACTTACGAAGATTAATTGACCCCTTTTTCAGCCGCTTGTGTTTTATTTTTTAATAATTTTTCACGTAAATTATTGTATTTTAATTAAATTGAACAACTATTCTAAACTTGAAACGCGAAACTACTAGGATAATGATAAAAACAGTTTGAGAGTCATTCACGGATATCGCGTGTCCACACATAATGAAATAAAACGGCGAATTTGGTGGAATGTGACATGATGGAAACTTATTGATTTACAAATGCTTATTAGAATACCAAGTGCATTGTGAGAGAAATATTTGTATGCATGTTGCTTAAACCGTGTCGGCTAGTTTATTGGAAGAATCTTCGTGTAGTATTGGGAAAATCTTCGATCTTTTCCCTGCAAATCGATTTCGTGACACAGTGCTGCGTGATAGGCCACCGCGGACTTACCTAGTTGACTGCGCCAGTCAAATTCCTCTCTCGCTTTCCTCTAGGCGTGTTTATAGCATACCGAAACAAAACTGAAATACATGAATGAGGAGCAAAAAAGATATTGATTTCAATAAGACTTGGCTAAGTATGCTCCTAGTGATAAAATGTTTACCCCTATGCTGATTATCATCGTTGTTTGGCAGTTGTAGTACATTTAGTCAATAGTAGTTAATAGTTAAGTGCAACACGTTCACCCATTTTATGCAGTAGCAGCTATAAACTGCAAAAATGACAAGCGAGAGCGAAGTTTCCATGATAGATAAATTTGGCAACAGCGCAGGAAGGCAAAATGATATCGCAGTGGCAGTAAATATACAAAATGGAGTCCAAATTGATGATCAAATGTAAAAAATATACTCTGGACGCCATAATGATTGGTTATGAAAGGATGCCAAAATGTTACCTGTCTGTACGGATTCAAGGTGCACGTATACCTCCTGTAAAAAAATAGTTGTCGTAAAACAAAATAGTACACACGGGCGGAAATCACTCGGTTGTTCGACATACGCGATAAAATAGCAATATACATAAATATTTCTGGTGGATGCCAAAATGTTGCAGAGTGTAAGGAAGGCAAAATGATAGCGGGATGTATATATATATATATATATATATATATATATATATATATATATGTATATATATATATATATATATATATATGTATATATATATATATATATATATATATATATATATATATATATATATATATATATATATATATATATATATATATATAGAGTCGGATAGTCGGCTTTAGACTGGGTAGCTCGGTGGTCTGAGCAGTGGACGCGACATCCAAAGGTCCGTGGTTCGATTCCCGGTCCAGTCGAATTTTTTCTGCTTGGAATCGGCCATCATTTCATCTTCACACCACCATGTATTGTATGTGTTTGTAAATTTTTGTATTCCTATCCACTTTCTTTCTACCTTTCTGTATGAACATTTATGTGAGTATTTGCCGATGAGCGGTCTGAGTGAATGAACGAACGATTTTATGGCCTGAACGGCTCATTTCCTACCTGGATTAGCGTACCCCGAAACGCCTGTTCTATATCTTTCACCACTGTCTGTGTGCTTGAGTTATTCTTTCATTTCGCCTTCTGTGTGTGTCATTCTCTCTCTGACGGTGGGTGAAAAGCAGCCCTGGCGCCATCTATTGGCCGGTCTCGTGGGTCTTGCCTTGGGGAGTGTCTGTTCCTATAAACCCCCCGCCGATTCCAGTGGATTCTTAGTAGACTGGGTAGCTCGGTGGTCTGAGCAGTGGACGCGACATCAGTGAGCAGTAGACGATTATATATATATATATATATATATATATATATATATATATATATATATATATATATATATATATATATATATATATATATATATATATATATATATATATATATATATATATATACAACTAGTAAAATATTCGTTCACACACACACAATATCCATGAAAATTACCCTCTTACTCACTAATGACGGATGAATGGTTTGATGAATCGTGAAACATCGATGAGTTAGCAAAGACAGCACGGAAGGACAACCTTCCTACAAAAGGAGGAACAATGATCAATTACTTCTTTATGTACAATATCTACATGCTCCACGTCTTACAAGTGAAATGAAGGCTCATTGCTATCGACGGGAGATTTGCTATACGACCGGGAGTCTATGCTCCGCACAACAAATGATAAATGAGCAAACTTTCTATGCTAAGGGTAGTGGATTCGATTGTGGAGGGATTTGACCAGTGAATTTTTGTATGGAGAAGTTGATGCACATCGCCCTGCTCGACACCAGGTGACGATTTTCGTAATCACTATGAATCAAAAATCACTACACCATTTTGTTGGAGACAATTGGACGAATCCAGTGGGTGGGAGAGGTGACTGATGACAACACTCAATGTCTATTGAGATGCTGATGGGAGTGGGCACGTGCCCGTGAATACTTAAACTTAGGATCAGCAGCGTATCTGGAACGGCCCGATGTCGCTTCCACGGGTGGGTCGTACTGTAGGTCGACACCCGGCAGGGATACTCGTTTCCTCTGGTTGGTGCCGACGTACGCCTCAGCAGGGCTTCCACGACGTTTTTTTGGACGGCTCCGTCTTGATCGCGCCCTCCTTCTTCACGTCTCGTAGCGCTCCGACTCCAGGTTCAGTCTCCCCCTCTCTCCACCAATCTGCCTTCAAGGCAGTTCTCCACACTCACAGGTCCCCACGCAAGAATGACCCACAAAAGAATGACCCCAGCAAGAATGCTGCCAGAAAGAATGCTTCCAGAAAGAATGCTCCCGCACACATCTCGTGCGCGGTATTTATGTGGTTTAATGCCGACCACCAACGCCACCTTTTCTTCATACACAACACAAACATCTGCTCCTCAAAAATACATCAGCGGTAAATTCAAACATATGGCGTGAGCCGTCTCTCCACAGACTCGCGCCCAAAACGTAAAGGGGAACATAAACTTAAAAATGACATACAACCGGTAAGTCACTATATATATATATATATATATACTCATATATATATATATATATATATATATATATATATATATATATATATATATATATATATATATATATATACTCATATATATATATATATACTTATACTCATATATATATATATATATATACATATATATATATATATATATATATATATATATATATACTCATATAAATGTTTATACAGAAAGGTAGAAAGAAAGTGGATAGGAACACGTAAAATTTACAAAGACAATGGTGGTGTGAAGATGAAATGATGGCCGATTCCAAGCAGAAAAAATTCGACTGGACCGGGAATCGAACCACGGACCTTTGGATTTCGCGTCCAATGCTCAGACCACCAAGCTACCCAGTCTACTAAGAAACTGCTGGAATCGGCGGGGGGTTTATATGAACAAACACTCCCCAGGGCATGACCCACGAGAGCGGCCAATAGATGGCGCGCGGGCTGCTTATCACCCACCGGCAGAGAAGGAATGACATACACAGAAGGCGAAATGAAAGAATATATATATATATATATATATATAGTTCTTGCGAAGATTCCACGAACGTGGCAAACAATATAAAACTTCGTCACAGGGTGACACTAAACATAAAACATATAAAAAGCAAACTCACGAGTTTAAAATTTTCGGTGGGTCGCCCGCACCTTCATCAGTGATAGAATGAGGATTGAGGAGGAAGAATCGTATAGGAGGGGCGGTGAGGGGAAGGAGCAGGTAGGAGGGTTGGGGAAGGGCGGGGAGGGAAGGAGCCAAAGACCTATTCGGGAGAAAGAAACAATGTAGCGAAAAGTGGGGGAAAAAATTAATGGGAACGGTTGAGGCCAGGTGAACAGAGGGCGTTAAAAAATCGGATGCAACATTGCTCTAATGTCTTCAGACTAATTATAGTGGCTGTGGGCGGGAGGGAAGCCAGAATGGCTACATTGTAGCAGTCATCAAATTTTACATTGTGGGAGGCAGCATGTGTGGGGACAGAGAAAGAGAAGTTGGTTGAAGAGGGATTGCAAGAAGCACGGTGATTATTAATTCTAATATTGAGGGCGGTACTACATAGCCCAATGTAAAAAACTGTACATAATTTACAAATAAGGATATATACTATATTTGTTGTGGCACAGGAAGGGGAGGTAACAGAAGGAAGATAACGATTAACGAATTTTTTGGGTAATCGGTCTGTAATAAGAATTAAACAAGTTTTGCACCTTGGCCGGTTACAACCGGTGGCTGGAGCTTTAGAAATATTCAAAGATTTATAAAGGAGGTTAGTGGCTCTAAATATAGCAGACAGGTTCGGGGGACGTTTGTATACAACAGAGGGACATTTAGGGAATAAATTAGTAGTGGCAGGATTGCTAGAAAGTATTGGGAATAATTCTTTGAGGAGATGTTTTAGGGACTGTACGCCTGGGAAGAAAGTAGTGCAAATAGAAATATTGTTGTACTTAGGACAAGAAGTAGATTTAGGTTGGTACGGTTTTCTAAGGATTTTTTTATTTAAAAGGTATTCAGGGTAGCCCCTGCGAAGAAGAGACTGGTGTAGCTTGGAAAGAAAGCAATCAAGGGACTCCGGGTTGTTACAAATTCGATGACCTCTGATAGAAAGTGAGTATGGGAGGGAAAGTTTGGTATGTGCGGGATGACAACTGCTGAAGTGAAGGTATTGCTGTTTATTAGTGGGCTTTATATGAACAGAAGTACTGAATTTACGGTTGGATAAAGCTACGTCGACATCTAGAAAGGTTATATGGGTGGAAGATATAGTAGAGGTAAATGATACAGAAGAGGAGTCATTGAGAGAGGAAATGAAGGAGTTTAGGGAGTCGATGTCATGTGTCCAAAGTAGAAAAATGTCATCTATGTAACGGAGCCACAGAAGGGGTTTAAAAGGGGCTTGGGAGAGGTAATTCTCTTCCAGAAGACCTAGAAAAAGATTGGCATAAGAAGGGCTAAAACGACTTCCCATGGCACAGCCCTTTGTTTGGAGGTAGTGAAGATCGTGAAGGAGAAGGTTGAAGGAATTTCAACTAATATTTTTGGGATGTGCGGTATCGTTTAAATTTCATATATTAAGCATTGCACTTGATTTTAATGGTGCCTTTTTTTGGTACGAAAAATTATGTATGGCAATTAACTTGGTAATACTGATTATTTGCAAGATTCTTGATAAAAGGTTTGCTAAAATTTTATCTTCGGAGGAGTCCGTTACAAGAACTCGTCATTTGAATGTTTATATTGATTCTAATGATAATGAGGTAAATTTCGGTACTAAACCCGTAATAACATGGCTAAACTTATTTCCTCGGAATGCTACCAACACCTAATGTTCATCTTCTCATATCTCGTAGAAACACTTACCGTGTACATTTCCATAAATCATGCATTTAAATGCAGTTTTTACAACTTTAAAAAAATAATGTTTCTAGATATATTTACATTAGCTTTTTTCCACGATGCGTGCTCCGTTTAGAGGAGCTACCAGTAATATTCATCGTTTTTCCTTTTAGTCACACAGTGTCCTCAGGCATTCATCGCCATTATTATTAATTCATTTCTTGCGCAAACTACTCAAACTTATGTTTTTAACCATTTCTTACTACGAATGTTATATTTTCTCATTTTATTTGTTTTTCCCTCTGAACTTTCTTTATATCTAGTAACTCGTTCTTTTGTTCTCCTATTCATTTTTATTTCTCTCAGCACAGTTTATTCCCTGCTACCTATCGTTTAAAACAACTGCTACCTTTACTTGTTGGCTATCCTTAAATACATAAGTTCCGAGTACTTTTCTCAATTGATAAAGTTCGCAATTAAATCGCTAAACTAACAACCTAACTTTTACCTTCCTTCTTTAATCTACGAGAAATAAAGAGTACTAAAGTATTTTAAGATTTTGAGACATTTTTGTCCGTGAAAGCTGAGTAAAATTTATAATTAGTTATATCAATATTAATATTTATGTAAACTTAAAAGTTTTTAGGTATCTATTTATTTGAAGTCTGATTTAAGCAACTTTTATGCGTTCAATGATAATTTTTTCTTTTTGTATCTTCACTAAAAGTTTACCCTCCGTAAGCCCGTTATTTTTCTAGCTCGGCAAATTATGCCATTTTATTCGTTGGTAAAAGCTTTCAACGAACATAGTAATCGAATCATATCAATTCATGCTCATATACTAACTATATAAAAGAAATTTCTAATAAGGCCGTATTTTTTCTGGTTTGCATTCATGTGAATGAAATTTCATCATTTCATGAGAGCTTTTTTCAACCAAATTCAGATGGCTTCAGCACGTCCTTGTGGCATCGTTGCACTAAGGTCCCGACTATTACCTTCCTTCTTTAATCTATTGGAAGTAAAGAGAACTAAAGTATGCGGCATGGGGAACAGTTTCGGTGCGGATCCTGGATGAGAGGTGGCGTTCGTGGCCAGTCTTTGGTGGGGGGTAGTCAGAGTGGACCTCTTGAGTGCACGTGGGGTTTTTCTCCCCTCTCTCCGCCCCTGTGGGTTGGTTGGGGGAGAGAGAGAGGGGATTTGGCGATGGGGAAAGTGGGTGCGCTAGGGTAAGCGCGTTAAGGCGACAGCAAGAGAGCAGAGGGGGGGAGTGATTTCTCTTTTATTTTTCGGTCGGAGGATTCTTCCTACCTTTTGCGACCCCCCAATACCGTCCCACCGTTACCCTCCCCCTCCTTCCCAGCATTCTCAGCAGCCGCGTAAATAATGGACGGGGCGTCGGATTGGGGGAAGGGGGAGGTCGGAGAGTATGCACGTGGGGATTGCAAGGGTTTTCGGTTCTCCAGGGAGGACCCTCAAAACTCCTCCCCTTTACCTCCAACATCTCCTTTTTTGCTTTGGGAACGGACGCTTTGAGATCCACGTTTCCTCCTGAGTTCTTCTCTTTTATCTCTCTCCCACCTTTCTCTGACTTACTTCCTATCTCACTCCCTCTAAACTTTGCACGTAAGGCACGAAACGACGTGATTATCAGACATGGTGCACTTTTAACCTATGTCCGATGACTCTATATGCCGTTGTAATTATCGTGTCACTTAACACATGATATCAACTAACATGTGAAATTAAAATCCGTTAAAAACATTAGAGGATTTCTTCATTTTTGTTGCATGACAAGTAGTGGATCCTCCAGGGAGAAAGGGGAATGTTATCCCTCTCCTCGTGGTCAGGTGAAGAAAGAAAAGGATAGGATTTGGTGGTGAACTATATTGTCCCAGAAAATTAATAGCATCAAATTTCAGCAAGCTAATGAGAGGTACGTTCCTGTCCCTTCCCTTCAAACAGCCATCATTGACATTTAAAAGAAAGAGCTTACTTAGGCATGGGTTAACTGAACAGCATTTTTTAAGTATGATTTAGGCCTAAGATTTTTTGTGCAAACGTGGTCGTATTTGCTCGTTGACGCGTGTAGAATCAGTCGCGTTCCTTAAATGGGTCTATTCGTTTTGTCTCGTTGACGTTTCCTTCGGCTCCACACCTCGCTTGCCAGATTTTGGGTTTTTTTATTTTTCTGGAGTTAAAGGGGTAAATTTTTTTGCTCAACAATACGGTCAAGAGCCTGGCCATTGAAATAAATATCACAATTTTTTCTGGACTTGATTGAGCTCCTCAATGCTGGGGAATCCTTCTATATTCAAGAATCTATGACGCCAGTGAGTTTTTTGACAGTGTAAAAGAACCTGTATGAAGTTTGGTATATTTCGCAAACTCAGAGCATATGTACATCACTACATTTTATGCCTCCCTTCCGCTATTTTTCCTCCTTATAATACGTCGTATGATTCCTAAAACGCCCGAATTAGTGAATTCTAAAATGTATCATAAGATCATATTTCATTGTATGTAAGTTGAAAAATAAATATATGCGCGTTTTATCTTTTCTTTTGTTAGACATTACAATAGAGGCTTCGGTGATAATTATTATTTAGCTAATTAGGGTTTATAGACTTCGTTTCGCTCACTTTTTTTTCGCATTCGTTAATAGGTTTCGTTATTAGAAACAAACTCCCGCGTACTAAAATCCCCCTGAGGCAAAATGAATTATTTCCAAAGAATTAAAGACTTAACAGAAACCAAATTCTATTGATGTTATTACTCTCACTAAAGTTATGGAAGACCAAGTTATCCTGAGCAACAAGAGGTCAACTTCCAACAACGCATGTCGTCGATGTATCAACCAGAGCAGATAAAATCATTTATTGGTTTTAATGTCTAAGTAAATTCTTTCTCGTGCTATCCGAAGACAGCTATTCTTATTATCCCATTTTTTTGTTCGCACGAGTAATCAATTGAAAATTTATTTAAACGTGCGTATTACTTGTGTTGTAAAATTATACGTGTTCGAGTGCTCAAGGTGTTCTTGTACTCCGTAAATTTGATCACGTTTCGTCTTATTATCGGCAAGTGCGTCAGTCCACTCCAACTCAATGTAGGGAAATTTTTCCCGGTGGTTTATGATTTTCCTTATAGGTGATTCAATAAAGAAACCAAAAAATTACCGAAACACGTAAGACCTCTTAGATTTTGACAAAACTTGCTGGGCCTATTCGATTTTCTCCATCTCTGGCCCCTCCCCAATTATTTTTCTTAATATGAACCTTTACTTTAGTTCCTAAAGTATGAAACATTGAACTTAATCCACCTAACGTTTCGATATGGCACATTTTTTCATATTTTATAGTCATTCATTAAAGCTATTTATTAAAATTTTGCTAAGTTTAATTTTTTTCCTAGGGAGTCCTTAGTTTTCAGTTTTCGGCCTGCTTGGTTTTTACGCTGGGTGCCATGGTATTCAAGACTTCATATTCATATCAGCGTGCCGAAACACCGTTCATGTTTATTTCGAAATTAAGGCTCCAATTTAGAGCCAAAAGGGAAAGAGAAAGTTATAAAACGCAAATATGCCGTTGTAGTGATGTCTCAATTTCAGCGAATCCCAAAGTCTGTTCTCGAGCCGAACATGTTAAGCCGCTTCAAACATCGCTATGCTTAAGGTAATTTTTAGGCATAATATATTTGCGAACATATATGGCTCATCATACCCGACTGATTTCCTCCAATCTTATAAGATCTGTTATTTTGTGAGTTGCCAAAGAGGCTGTTCTATAGATATGGAACTGTAGTAAAATATTCGTATTGTTTTTCTATCTTTGTTGTATTAACTCAGGCTGGTTAAGTATAAAATAAGTAGGTAATAATTTAAGGGACGGAATTAGGCCCTAAAAGCAAGGATGATTTCTTTGCAATGGGAATATGCCTGGTTGGAGGGAGTATCATTAATAACTTAATATATGGGTGATTTAACGGCATGACCCACTTTACATACGTACCACATACGTATATAGATGTCATTTGAAATTGGTTGATTTTCTGGAACACAAAAGAGTCATTGACCTAGTTGGCCTTTTTTAATTATCATCCTTACTTTTTTTCTGACGATAAAATCACACAAAAAACCTCTAAAATCCAGAAGATTCTAAGCTACAGTAATATACCCACCATTATCTGCCCAGATTCACAGTATCATATCCATGACATTAAAATTCTTTCTAAGGGTTGCGAGTTTCCCGCATTAAATTTTTGAAGCCCGTAAAATCAAATGCAGCTCGCATCTGAAAGCTGTTTGAAAGATATGTCCTCCGATAGGTCGATCATTCGATAACTTAAGTTTGAACTAATACCAGTCAAACCTTTCGCAAAACTCTTTTCAGCATTACTACTAAAAAATCTATATTCTACTGAATACATCCTATGCACATTGTGCGCTTGCCCTTGGTGCCGACTAGGATTTGCATATCTGGGTATCTAAATATCGTCTAACTTGGTGGGCCCTTCCTGTTCGGTTTAGTGCCTCTCATCCAGGTTGGCATCCTTGATAATTATTTCGCCACCCTTACACACTTCTAAAACCGTCACGGGCTATTTCTCCGATGACAACGAATTTTATTTTTAATACCCATTATTTCCAATACTGCTTCATCAGAATGCAGAATGCGTTGGTTTCCTGTGAAGTACTAAACATCCCTTGTTTATGATATGTTTATGTATTAAAAACCACGCGGTGGCCGGTGCATGACGCTACTCAAGCCAGCAATAAAACAAGCACGGAACGAATATTCGTTCAGCGACGGGGTGTCACGCAACAAGTTCAAAATGGATAAAGCCTTAGAAGAGGGCTTTATAGCAAACAAAATACGTTTATATTGCTTGAAAAGTGTAAATGGATATATGAATTTGAAAAAATTTGAGATTGAGAAATAAATATAATGTTCGCATTACTTTACTTCGTCTCTTTAGGTTGATTTTCAATGGAAAATATGTTCTCGTGAAGTAAGGTTCACTTTTCTATAATTTTATAAAGATTTATTTGGCGGTTAAGTGAAATATCTGACGCTTATTTATTTTCATATCAAACAAAATAAAATCGTTCATTGACGTTTTTGGTGACTTTTACCTCATTTTGTTCTAATAGCAAATATTAGTGTCAAGAGATCTTTATTTGATATCACTTTTTTCTCATTTGTGGATACGTTAAATTTTAATCGACAAGAGATGTTAAAATGATATCACATTTGTGTCACTTTCGGGATATAGACGTAAAAGTGATGATATAAATATAAGATATGACATATGATGCCGCTTGGGATTGGACTTTTTCAGCGATTTTGTCTAAATTATTTAAAATTTTATCTCAGTTGAGGAATCTACCCTCACTTTCACTAATTAAAATTTACGCAGAGTTAGTAAATTTACGTATTAGAACCACTTTATTACAAATAAATTAACATACTTTAATTTGTAGATAAGTATTACCTTTTTATTAATGTTTTATTCACCACCTCGTTTCCTTTTCTCTCCATAATTTAGAAAAATGGTGGATAAGAGCCGTTGCTGCAGTTAGGTGCAGAGTGATTCCCTATGGGCGCTGAGCTCAATATTAAGTTTTATTTTATAACAACAAACATAACTTTGCGATATATTCCAAATAATTGGCTATTTATAGGGAAAACCTGGCTTCAGTCGTATTATTAAGGGAGCAACGTGACCTAGCGATCCAATGTTTATAGTATTAAATTTGAAATGAGATATATCAAAACATCTCTGGTATTTATATCACTCTGTTGTAGGTTTTTATCTTATTTTATTAGTTTTCCGTATGGATTCTCGAAATAGCCGATGGAGAGTCAGGCTTTAATTTGATTGGCGGGAATTGTGTGCGCTAGAGACAGATAATGGGTTGTACAGGCGGCAGTCGAGCATAATGGGGAAGAGGGGGTAGGTAGGGCTCGGCGCGAGGGGCGATTGGAACCTTGCTGTCAGGAATCCCAGACCCCGGATCAATCGTGGGTCAACCGCCTCTTGAATCCACTCATTCGACCGCACTACCGAGGCAGAGATAATTAATTTTGAATTGGAAGCAGCGACTAAATTAGCACCATATTGCGGCGGCGGAAATATTGGAAAAAAAGTCTTACGCTCAAGGGTGAAATGGTCAATTGCGTTGCAATGTGTAGAGTTACATTTTTTCTGATGATGAGATGTTAAGTCGATACTGAGGCCTTCAATGTATGGGTATAAATTTCGCAGAAAATAAAAAGCTCATTTCCCTATAAAATAATTTCCACTTCTCATTCATTGAATAGTTTCTGAATATCCAGTATTAAGGAATTTCTTTCCTTATGACCTTCGTTCAAAATGAAAATAAACTAAGACCTATTGAGATACTCCGTTCATTCATAAATTTATTACAACGAAAATCATATACGGCTCCAATAAATGAGGATATTCAATTTTTCATGATGAAATGTTACTTTTCATATTCCATTTTTTACAACTTTTTCCGAAATTGGGATATAAATTACCGCAGGAAGTGTGAGTGTTGAAATTCAACTGTGTGATTAAATTGAATCTGCTTTCTGCTGACAGAAATTTACTTTCTTCATGACCCTGTTGTTTTCTTGGCATTCAAGGATATCGATTGTCGCAGTGGAATGAAAACCTGCGTGCATGAGAATGAACAATTATTTGGTCCCTTGTCAATGAAGATTTTTTTAATGAAAGCAGAAGTGTTGTCCTTAGTGTAATATAAACTTTCTCCCGTGTTCTGACGTTTTAGTTACGCGGACATTCTTTGCTCGATCACCCTCTAGCTGACAGCCGAGGCACAACGTTCTTAACGGTGAGTCTTTATCTTTATACAAGCATTAACATTTAGTTCATTCAGGGAATGTATAGGTAAATTATGTAGAAAACATAGTCTGTATTCACCTGAGATATCATACCTTGTGCATGAATAGGGTTACTTAGGGACGATGTATAGTGACAGTCATTACTTTTGATACCCCATATAGTTCATTATTTAACCGTTGTCATTATTGTGGGGGTAAGCAACAAAGGGGAGTGTGATGGTTTTATTACTTGTCGAGATATATGTCCGTAGTCGAAATAAAACTAAGGAAGTATCATTGTTAAATGTGAAACCACTAAAGGGATATTAATTACATTATTTCATATTCGATATGCAGTAAATACTGTGCCATACATATGTAGATATAGGGCATCCTATGTAGATTTTTGTTTTTCTTTTGATTGGCCTATCAAGCACAGTTCTACAAAATACACCTAGTATTGTATAGACACCTATCACAACTGCCTGATTTGATTTTGATTCGATTCTGTCGTGATGCTGAATTTTTCAGTCAATCAACCCCGTCGTGCATGTGGCTGAAGCCCGGTAGAAAAGCTTTCGGCTTGGGATAAATAACTATGCTAGAAGAAGACTTTGTATAAAATTGGAATAGTAGTTAAGGAAATGAATGTGAAGAAGATCTTCAGAAGTGTGGACGTAGTTGTTTGAAGAGGTTGGTAGGGTCAACTTTATCGAGCAACACCCTGTGTAAACAATCCGTGAAAAGGCTGCTATAATTTGCTTATTTAGTGAGACAGGTAGGAAAGAGCATAATCGATATCCACATTTCTCAACCGGCCATTTGTTCCCCATTCCTTCTCCCCTATCCTTTCCGTTCATTTTCTGCGATAAATTTTCCCTGTCTCTATCTGTGCACATTACGACTTATTCCGCAATAGAATGGGTTCCTCAAAGCATATAGCGCGGCGCTCCCCCCTTACATCCCATTCCTTGTCACACTTCGTTTCCGCTCCCTCCTCTGTGGTGCAACTTTAATCTTACATGGACCACTTTTCGATCTCCCTGACCAAATGTTCCCGTAGAAGCTCCTCTGCCCTTGGGAGATGCTCGCTTGAAGATGAAGAGGATTGCAGGAAAAAGGCGAGGGTGTCCGTAGGTGGGATTTCAAATCGGCTTCGTGCCTTCATGTCTGAGTTCGCACAATTCAACCCAAGCAGAACGAGTTATACCGTCGTCAGTTTGGTGAAAATCTTAGTTTTTATTAACCTGGGGACGGTAGGGATTTGGGGGCTGGCAGGTGAGGCCAATGGAGAAGATGGTGGCGGAGTGCGTATGGGGTCACAGTGGTGAAGTTCACTGGTTGTGGAGGGACAACAATGACAACTGAGGCATAATTTGTAAAAGGATTCGTTTATGGAAAAAGTAATACCAATGTAAACAAAGCACAAGGGACGAAACACTATTCCTTAGAGGAAATTGAATGATGCAAAGACGTGGTAAAGGGAATAAACCTCAGAAAAATAGTGCTGGGAAGAAAAATGATGTCCGTTCATGCTGTTAATTTTACCTATTCATATTGACAGTCCATCTTGTGCCTGAGAAACTTTTGAACATATTTATTTCTTTAACCAGTATGAATATCATTCCTAGTTTACTGCGAAATATACTATTTTCAAAAACTGTAGCGGTAAAGAGACAAAAGCAGAAGTGAAAGGCGTATTTGTATGCATAAGCTTCAGTTTTTCATCAAAAAGTAACGGATGGAATTACTCCCTCAGTTATAGTGAAAATATATTTACGGATAAAGATTTTAATTCTTACAGCTTGAAGATTTGTTTAAAGAAAAATCAAAGTTATGGTTCCATCTACATCTACTTGCTACAGTGTAACCCTCCATTTAATAGTAGAATTTCCTATTAAACTACGTCCCTCTGAAATACCGTAGGATAACTAAAGTCACGATTTAATGTACCTCGGTAACCTGTTTTATCTCAGTTTCCAGCTTACCTTATGTTTTACTGAAAAAGATAACAACCCTTTGTTTTCTTAATTTTTAGTATGTGTCAAAAATCTTCCATCTCTTCCCATATTTTTTTACAGTTGTAACCGGGTCATTATTTTATTTTCCTTTTTTACTCTCTTTTCTGTGGCTTTTATTTTCAGTCGAATGCGTTTGCAACTTATCTCAAACAAAAAACCTCGCCTAGTGACTTCATGTTCGCCGTTGTTATGTTGCACTTAAGTACCATTTTCCCTCGAAGGTCTTCTCTAGCTGAGCTCTTCTGTTCCTATTTCCATAGAAATTCGTTTGATTGAATTATTGACCATTGAATCATACGATGATTACAGTAGTTTCGAGGATTGAACCATTTTCTTTTATATCCCTCTATGCCACAGAACCGGTGATGTCAGATTCTTTTTCTCGACGGTTTTTAAGCATTAATCCTCATATAATACACGTTGGAAACTACTGCGGATAAGAGTTTCTTGTGCCAAGTATTGATATAAGTACCTAAAGAGTGCCAACGGGAATGACGTAAGGTAATGTGAACAATAGGGTGATCTACTGGAATTTTCAAAATTTTGCCACTGGCATCCATGAACAGTGGTTATTACTTCCAGTAATTCCTTACATTTTTGTTTACAATTATTCTTCAAAGCAGCAATTATCAACGAGAATAGATCCTCTATTCCTGCTGCCCCTATCCTTTTCTGACTGCCGTATTCCTTTGTAGGCCAAGTACCTCAATTTTTCACCAGGTAAAGGAAGGAAATGCATAATGCCAGTGTTTTTTTATTTTCTGGTAAGAATATTTTTAATGAAAACGATAATTTTATTTGCAATCAGGAAGTGAAAATTTCATGAAGATGTTGAGAGGTGAAAAGCTGCAAAACATTAAGCGAGAGATGGTAAAGGAGAGTGTACATGTGCTATGATTGTGCGAGGTGAGAAGGACAATGTGTATATCAAGCAGCCTCGATATCTCGAAGTGATTGTTAGAATTACCGAAATATGAGAGGCGAAAAACCTTTGGTCCATCCTTATCCACTTCTATGTACATACCACACTGGGATCCGCCGCATGGGCGTGTGGCAGGGGATGTTAGGTCTCCAGCTGTGTAAAGATGTGTATAAGGTTCTGGAAAGTGAAATGGTGAAGCTTATTATAGGAGTTCATTTTGTGGAGCTCGATTTTTATTGTTGTCGCGTATTGTGCGCGGAAGGAACGAGTTTTTTTACCTATCTGATAGGCAGGGGATCTCTGTTATTTTATCGTATCTCTCACACCTGGAGATGTAGTGAGGCGTCATTAAAATATTCTCTGTGTTGCTGCGAAACACACCAGTTCTGAATTTCTCAAGCAACCTAAGCTTAGCGGGTTGTCGACGAATCTATAGGTTCCCACCTTAATCCCTCTAAAAGTTGTGAAACACAATATGCTCGATCGTAGCAGTTTTTAATGAAGCATCCTGCTTATTTTTGTATTTTATTATTATTTTGGTTAAATCTTTATGACCGGGGTCCCAAATGCTCGCGGCGTATTTGAAGTGTGGTCTAACCAGAGCGCAGTAGCATATCTTTTTGACTTTTTCATCTGAGGACTATTATATGCTTAACGAAACCTAATTACTTGAATGCTATGCTGCAATTGTTTTCTATGTGTGTTCCCCACGATATATCAGAAGTTAAAGTAATTCCAAGATATTTTACTGTATCTGAAAATTTTATGTTTACGCCACCCACAGTATAGGTATGGCATTTTTGTGATGACTTACGCAAGAAATGAACTGTGGTGCATTTTCTGATAATTAATTCTAACCCCCACTCCTGGCACCACGAATAAACGTTATCAAGGTCAGATGACAGAACTTCAAAGTCCGCGTCTTCCCATATTTCACGGCAGATAACTATATCGTCTGCAAATAATCTTAATTTACTGCAAATCGTAAACTTTGGTCATAAATATAAATAGTGAACAAAAAGGGCCAATTACAATTCCTTGAGGAAGACCGAAAGTGACTTCGATCATATCAAAGTTCGTCATCAATAACTACTTTTTGTTTTCTATAACTGAGAAAGTCTCTTTTCAAATTCAATATTTTTCTTATTAACTCAGCATGAATGACATTTATAAAAGAATTTTCGGTGAGAAACTATACTGAATGCCTTCATGAAATCATGAAATATCGCGTAGACTTGCTTTTTCGGTTCACACAATTTAAGGATATCCTGAAAGAGGAGCGCAAGCTATATTTCGCAGGACCACCCTTTACGGAAGCCCTGCTGACTGTTACGTTATCCGGGAATTTAGTAATACATATTCCTAGCAACAATGTGTTCGAGGTTCATGCATAAATGTGATGTTAACGGTATTGGACGATAATTTCCTGGGTCACTTCGATTTCCTTTTGTAAATATCGTTGTGATTGCTATTAATTTCCTTATTTGGGAAAGTAAACATTCTTTGAAACGCATTCCTTGAAAAATTAGGAAAACACTTCCCATCAATCTCTATGGTGTTAAGTTCTAAGCATGGAATATCTTGAATCAATTAATTGTCATCGTGTTAAATTTAAAGTAGTCAGCAGCAACAAAAGTATATTATACTCTTCTCGGAGTTTTTAGTGATGGTTTGTAACACTCTCTACCATTATTGCTGAAGATTCTTTGACAAAGTCCTGCCCAAAATCCATAAATTATTCAATGATTGATAAGTATGTTAAAATTGTTAATAATATATCCAATGCTTCCAGATTTTAGAGAAATTCTATTACAATATGTATAATTGACTACATTGTGGTTAGAATTTTTAATATAAGCACACTGTTGTAGGCTTTACATACCTAAAGATCAAAAAATCATAGATACAAAGAGTCAAAACCCGGTTCGTGTCAATGAAACCATGCACCAAGGAGTTTACAAACTTATTTTCATTCTTCCATTTCAACAAAAGATTGTAGGCTAGAGTCAGTCACGAATTTTTCGATGATGAATTTGTGTTCAGAAAAGTTAGGCATCTCGGGGAGCGAGTGTTAGTATGGGAATGATTTCATAAAGGATCGTGAGTTAAATTAGATAACTAGGACAATTAACTTTGATTCATTCCTTCCTACGATGGGTTTCAGACGATTGTGGACATACGGCTGAAAATGTAAAAAGGAGTAGATTGTAAAAATAGTTGTCCTGAAACTTAAGAATGGCCCAGAGGGCAAAGTTGAGATTTGTTGATGGAAAATTGGCTTCCCGGACAGAACATATATAATTAATTCGTACGTTGAGATGAGCACAGAAATCTTTATTTGAACAGGAGCTTGCGCCTGAAAAAGTCGAGATTTTTTTCTATCATTAATGCATAATTTGACCTTAACCATCCAAAAAAGGTTTGGATGCATGATACCCATTTTAGTATCTAGATACTTCGTGCTTCTGGTTGTTAGTATCCAATCTTCTACTAAAACCGATGCATTCTCCTCCCATTCATTCCTCTCCATCCGTGGTCTACTAATCCATTTTGACATTTTTTCACGGCAGATTTATTTTATCCTCTTGTTGAAATTTGTTTGCGATCGTTTTTGCTGTTCTTAGTGCTTCATCTCGTTTTAAGATTGTATGCTTGTCAATATGTTTTGATAATTTTCACTACTAGGCGTTTACATCGAGAGATAAAAGTTCTCCTCTGTTCTACTCTTAGTGTGTAACATCTTATGGTTGGTCAATTGTTTTTCACCCCGTCTATATCTATTCTCTTTTATTAAGGTGTCATATTTTTCCTTTCTTATCGCTTACTCCGAAAAGGATAAACCTAACTCTATTATAAATCTCTCCATCTAGGGAATCCAATACCAAGTTTCGAAATAGTATTGGACAAACTATCCTTTTCATCCAGTATTTCTTGAGAAGACTGACCGTTTTACAAGTGAGAGAATAACGTGTTTGATTACTAATTATCCCAGAAGATCTGAATTTTTCCCATATGAATGAAATGGTGCAAGGATTTATCTATAGCTGAGAAATATGTGGAGGAAACGTAAAATTTCATGAAATGATCAAGTGGGAGTGAGTCATGGGAACTTGCGGTACTTACGCATCTTTTGGTGATCAAGAGTTGCTGTTGTGTATGCTTTGACATTGCTTGTTGCATGGAGGATACCTGCCTGCTAGTGTTATTTCCGGTTTTGATTGGTGCATAATTGACCACGAAGCTAGGGATATCAAAGCTGAACCTGGTCATATTTCCTGCATAATATGCTATTTACTCATTTACCTTTTTAAATCAACATGTATAACTCGTTGCCGAGAAAATATGGGGGTGGTGATCGAAAATTGGTTTTCAGCTAACTGTAATAAAAATATGTTTGTACAGGATGTCCCTTTCAAATCACCCACATTTCAAAGGCCTAGGAAAAACACTACAGTAGATATGATAATGAAATTGCATATATTCGCTAGAGTATCTCAAAGAATTTATATTCCCCCATAATATGTGCCATCTATTGTCACCAGAGTGCAGCATGATCGCATGAAGTGAAAATGGCGACTCCACAGCAGCGGGCGCAAGCAGTAGTGCGGTTTGTAGAAACAAAATCGCCAATTAATGTGCAAAGAAATTATCGTAGGCTGTAGGGATGTGACTCACCTGATGTGAAAACAATTAAGGAATGGTATTGTAAGTTTCTGGCAACTGGAAGTATTCTGAAAAATTCTGGCGGTGCACGTTGTAGTGTTTTGTAAGAGACAATGGAGGACACCAGGCAAGCGTTTCTCAGAAGACCACGTAAGTCAATTCAGTAGGCATCTAGGCAACTTGATGTACCCCGAGCAACATTGAATCGAGTAGTACACTAGCATCTTCGTTTGTATGCTTAAAAGTGCAAATTCTGCAACATCTTATGTCGATCAAAAAATTATGCCAACAACAATTTGCTGAGGATATGCTGCAGCGTATTGACATGAATGCCAGCTTCCTGGAAAGATGATTATTTTCAGATGAGGCAACCTTTCATGTATCAGGAACAGTTAATTGGCATAATGTTCGGATTTGGCGCTCGCAACATCTGCACGCTATCATTGAACATGATCCTGAAAATCCTAAGGTGAACGTCTGGTGTTGGCTAATGCATGACAGGAGTGTTGGGCCGTTCTTTGCAGAAAACACAGTGAATGGGACCGTGTATCTGGACTTGATGGAGCAGTTTGTATACCCTCAGATATAAGACTTGCAACCAAATATCAACAAGATGGAGCTCCGCCGCATTAGTCAATGGCGCTTCGCAAGTTCCTGGATACGAAATTTCCCAATCGCTGGATCTGACGCGGAGGACCCATTGCCTGGCCACCACGTCCTCCCGACATTACCCTGCTGGATTTCTTCTTGTGGGTATTCGTGAAGGACCGCGTGCGAGCAAAGTAGACGATATTCCTATGTTAAGACGTCGTGCCACCGATGCGATTGCAACAGTGACAGATGACATGTTACGAAGAAAATGGCAAGAAATTGAACACAGACTCTATATTTTTCGTGTTAGATAGGGTTCACATGTATAGGTATACTAATGATTATTAAATAAATTCTTTGAGATGCTCTAGCATTAGGCGCAATTTCATTATCATATCTACTGTAGTTTTTTTCCCTGGACCTTTGAAATGTGGGAGGTTTGAAAGGGTCACCCTGTACTTCTAGACTGGTGACAATGGGAGATATACTTATTTATATTACATTTCTCTTAACGCATAGTTTTTGGTATCATATATTATTATCTTACATGCAGGAATATAAATGTCTTTAAGCAATTATTAGACGAAGTTATGATTGCGTATTATTTTTTCCGTTTCTTTCCACTAAGGACGTAGAGCCTAGAATATTATCAAAAGTAGATTTATTACTTAATGGAGACCATGAAGACGCTTTCCCATATTTACAACAGAGAAAGCCTATATATTTTGTGAATACTCCGTTTTTGTAGTCCATTTTGTAAAATTGAGGGCGATGTAAAAGAAAACTGGCAATGTTCTTCTGCTTGACAAATATTTAGCAAACCTTCTCGAGAGTCAATGGTACATTTATTACCTAATGTTATGCTTTTATTACTTAAAACATAATGTTGATCTACTCTACTATTTCAGACGAAATGGGGATGACAGTTTCGAGGGCATGGGGGAAGTGGTCTCCCTCTTTGTTTGTAGTGCTAAAGCGCTACTTCAGGAAGTAATCACATGTGTAAAGATTCTCTGTTTCTAATCCCAGGAACTATACTATTCAGAGCTTAAAAGTTTTGTTGCTAACGTAGAAGTGGCGTCTAACCGCAGAGAAACTTACTTTTTCTATACCGCCGCTTTTTCTTGAAAGACAACAAAGGTATTTGGCAGAGATATCCTCGTGATTTTATTTTACAGCATGAAGCCTTTAAAGTAACTCTTTTGTGGCATTGAAGTCTCCTAGCAAATGGATCGCCCAATCAATAGGTTACCCAACTAATGGATCATACCTCAAATAAAAATAGTGATGTAAAAGGGATGTAAATGATATCATTCGGGATTACGGGAAGAAAGGAACACATGCACTCTGACGCCGCTCAAGTCGCTAAGTCGACAGGATGGTGAAGGAAAAAACATTGGCTTTGAATTTTCAACTCGGTCGGAGTCATTGTCACCAAAAGGAGTTGTTATCGAGGTGGGGCGAGGAAGGGAAGTAGGCATCTTAATTGGGTGAAAGATGAAGTCTCGGGTAGGGTGTTTGGGCCGAGAAGCGGAGGTGGAGGTCCTTAGGACGGAGGGATGGTGGGGGAGAATTGGAAGAAGAGAGAATGAGAAAGACAGGATAGAGAGAGAAAAGAAAGAGTGGGAGAGAGAGGGGAGGATGGGCCGGGGAGGACGAGGGAATCTTAGTTTAAAGGGAGAATATGCGAATATGGAACCAATCCATCTAAATTAGGGAACCTTGGAAGGGTAAAAAAACATGGAAGGAGGCGGGAGGAATTTTTGAAGACCTAAAGGGAGTTATTAAAGCGGAGCAAATTGCTTTCCTTTAAGAGGGCGAGAAGGGAGATGTCGAGTCAAATGCGACGGTAATGAAGTTTGAATGGGCCGTCGAAATTTGCAACGCAAATTGACGGGAATAAAGGCTCACATTTTTCTTGTTAATTCCTCATCCCCGTAATTTGTTGCACCCTTTGTAGTTTATGAAAAATATAGGAGAAAATATTTAGACGCCCAGGCAATCAGGGTCATTTTTCATCCGCAGCGGGTTGAAGCGCGCTGTGCCTAAGTAAGTAAATTTTCAGTAACTAGTAAAGTGAAAGATGGATAAATAGAATTATATAGACTTTGAATCATTCTTGGAGAATCTTGTGAAGACAAGACTATTTCATGTTAAAATACTTTAACCCAGCAGTGCAAATATTTGCGATTTTTGTGGGATTCCTCTTCATTTATTATTATTACAAAAAGACAGTGCTACAGGTTAATTTGTGACAAGTGGTTATGTGCATAACCACATTTAACAATAAAGTATTGGAAGTAGACATCCCATGCAATAATGTGGGATGGTGCAAAGAAATTATCAATTATATAAATATTTCATCTCGCGACTCCGCAGAGATATTTGTTGCCCATTTTCTGAAAAATATTAAAATACTTGGTTCGTAGAGCTGGTTCTCTTATAAAACTGGTCCATTCTTCCATTGCTATGTAGAGGAATGGGAACTTTGTAGCACTTTTGCCTTTACACTGGCATTTTTTCCCTGATGATCGTGTGCTAAGTAATTCACCAGTACTCCTTCTCTTTATTTTGATTATCAACGACTCTGATATCAAAGTTTTTAAAATCTTTATTACATTATTTGTCCTTTTTTTCTTTCCCACGGCATACCTGACGCCTTTCTTTGTACCTTCATAAAAGATTTGATATGACATTTTTCATGCGGATCCCACACTAGAAACATATTCTCCAATATTGATCAAATGAGGACCATATACCATTCCCTTTGTTTTTGCACTACTCTCCCTGAGTATTTTCATCTCTCAGTGAGATATTTTAATCGATTTCCCTGTAATACTCTCTGCGTTCTTTCCCATTATATCTCTTCAGTTAGATGAATACCTGAATTTTTGCACCGAATGCACTTTTGAATTAGTTTTTCTGAGAAATTGCTGTCTCTATCAACATTATTATTTTTAGTGGAAGGAGCAAATTGAAAATTTAAACTGACACACTTTACAGCTTCCTAAGTGAAAGTGTATTTTTACTTATTACTTTATTGAAAAAATGTCTTACAATAACTATAGATATTTAAATAGATTTGTTTGCAGATATTAATGATCCAAATAATATATAAATATTTCTACTTTCCACAATTATTTAAACAATTATAAATTAATTTTAAAAAATACAAGTTCATTTAATCTTAAAAATATAAGTTCGTGTAACCTTAAAAAAATATAAGGTCCTTTTGGGTATTAAATAAAGAGAATGACGCCAGTTATTAATTTTACATTAACGAACTTTAGAAAATAGAGAACGGCTGAAAAAATCCATGCTTTAGGGAATTAATTACCTCAACAGGTTTTTTTTGTAACAATTACTTTGATTGTGGTAACTTCTCTTTTTGATAGCTGCGTAATTATGTAAGTTAAACCAAGGGTTTTCTACCTCTTAAATTTATTTTTCATCCTCAGTTGACTCAATGCTCTCCCAGTAGAACTTTAAAATTTCTCTGCAAAATATGTACAAAATATGTTCCTGTCTACATTTATAGTTTAATGATTCAATAAAAAGGGATATTTTCAACGCGAGGAAAATGAGTAAGTTTTTAGTCTCTCCAAAATGTATGTGCATATTTTTCTAAGGCCTTGTCTTACAGTGTATTCCTCTCACTCGTAAGGAAAATCATTTCTGTTTCACTTTTGCGTATCTCCTTAAACTCTGGAATTGCAACAGTTCTCGTACACGTTTTTCGATTAATGCCACAGAATTTGGCATTAGCCTTAGCTTTAATTCACGAAGTAACAAAATAACCAAGGGTCAGTAAAGGGCAGAATGACTAATGGAAATTATAACTCGGGTTGATGTGCTTTATTATATTTTTGGTAATATAGTTGAAAGTCGATTTGAACCTCTACGCCCTAGCTTTCTTAGGTATGAGAGGGTTTTCTATAATTTCTATCTATTATAAAAATATTTACATTGGCAAACCCTCAATTAGAGATATATTTCTGGGTGTGGGTTTTCAAAGTACATGGTACTTCTTCTCACTACCATTCCTAACTTATCTATACAAGTAAGAATAAAAACTCAATAGTAAACTTCCACAATGCTTTAATAAACACCGACCATGGTTTAGACACTTTATGTCATTCTCAAAGTGCAAAAATTAACTTTCCAATTTTATATATACCCCTTAGCAAAACACAGTTAGGTGGGGGGGAAGGGAGGGTTCTGATGGTGTAGAGGTTAAGGGAGGAAACATAGAGAGATGGGGGAGTTCAGAGTGACGAAATAACAAGTAAACAATTGGGGAGGAAACCAGAATAAGGAAGAAAAGCAATTTTTGATACTTTACATTATAATGACTAAGGGCAAAACCTGGATTTCTACGAGGAATATGAAATTGTGAATAGCCCGGATAATATTTGTAATAACAGTTTTTATGACGCTATCGCCTCTTTTGAATTTATGTCTCCCTACACGTCCTGGGACCCATTAATCTGGTTGTTGTTTTTTGACCTTCAACTCTACCTGTTCTTTTCTCCCATTTTATGGTTTCCCCCACTATTGGTTAATTGTTATTAAGTCACTCTGAACTCTGCCACCTCTCTATATTCCCTTCCTTACTCCCCCAACCGTCAGAACCTACCCTCCTCCCCACCTGTGTTTTGCTAAGGGGTGTGTATAGAAATATAAAATTAATATTTGTACCTTGAGAATGACATAAAGTGTCGAAACCATGGTCGCTGTTTATTAAAACGGTGTGGAAAATTAATATTGAGTTTTTATCCTTACCAGTATGGATATTAAATATTTTTACAAAGTTACGCCTGAAACTCTTTCATACATTCCTTACTTATCTCTATTACATTAGTTTTTTTAGAGTTTTTGTATTTTTAAAGAACGATCACAAGTCTCCTATCTTGCATTTTGACTGAAAATATTACCTGGACCGATATATTTTCTCGCATAACGCCAACAGGATGTAATAACCATGTTATTTAGTTCACAGCATGTATTGGTTGGGTAAATTTGAGATGGCTTCATTTTAGAAAAGCTTAAAACAATTTTCTGTATGCTACTTCGTTTGGACGTCAAACGTTTGTGGATTCTTTCTGTAAATTTCTTAACTAGTGCTAAATTTTGATAAAGTGAAGTTCATGTAGTTAAAATTTCATGATAATTGTCTTTTTACCTCCATTCTCCCGCAATAGAATCCTGCTTCTATTGACTCATGTCCAGTTAAGGGCTGTTGTAACTATTTACAATTTTAGGAATTTTCCCCGTGGTACTGAGACCATTGGTCTCTGCTGCGACGTGGTGTTATGCTGTCTGATCGGTAGATAGGATTGCGGCAAGCATCGATTGATTTCAATTTTTGGAAGTATAAAGGCCGATAGGTGGCACCAACATTCGAAAGAAACATTCTTCGGTTTAGACCGCGAATCGAAAAGGAAAACTTATGTTATTGCCTCAGTCCTTTGTGGTTTCCTTAAATACTTTATGGGCTCCTTATCATATGTGTGATCGGAAACAAAAAAAATTTCATGCCAAATGGAAGTTATCCACCGACTCTTGGACGAATGTGTAGTAACTGAATTTCGCTCACCACCACATATTAACGGAGAAGAGAGCCGGGGAGAGGTATCGGTATTTCGTGCGGCATTCCACACTCCTTTATGCCGGACTGCCATCATTTCCGCTGAGCGCAAGACCCGTACAGGATTTCCTCCTCTCAATTCATCCTAGATGAAGAAAATTCCAATTCCCTTGTTGCCTTCGTTACCATATTACACTGAAAATTGCTACAGAGACGTATGAAATATTTGGAACCAAGCCATGGAATTACAGAGAATAGGAGAAGAGGGGGAAGTTCAGTGGTGAATTACTTGAAGCCGGTGTTTCTTACGCAAGTTTCACATAAGTTTTGCAATGACTAATAGTTCATGGAAAATAATTCATCAATTTACCTGTCGTTTTGACAGTAAATTTATCTCTCTCCCTATCAAATTTGGAGCAGAAATGGCTGCAGTATTGATATATTTTTTAGCACTTAAGATAGATGTCAGAAAGCAGCTCTTTGGCCCTTGGACTTTTTCATTTACGAGTCATTACGCTGGTACATTATAACATTATAAGGAAAACTGACATACTGGTCATGGAAAGTGAAGAAGAATTGTGAAGAATTTAAATTGGTGTTTTTATCATCCCTTAGCTGTCGGTGAAATTTTATTCAATGTTAAAAATGACTTTGAAGTTCTTGACAAATATTGAGTCTATACCTTGAATTGTATTTCATGTGGTGCTAGCTAATTTGGCCAAAATGGGCTGAGGTTTATTATTATAATTAAAGAACGTAGAAAAAGTTATATAACCAGGGACTTTTCATCTATTTTTTTCAAAACACTTATTATATACCTCTCTTATTTTGTCGCACCTATCATTTCTAGATCTCTAGTTTGGGATCGAACTGATATCTTCCATGTTATATGGTGCTCACTAACTTTTTAAGTAATCTATGCCTTGCGTATAGCTGTCAAGTCTCTAACAGATCCCAATCTAGCCGCTACCAATTAGCACAACTATTTGGCTAGCAATCAGTCGTTGGTTTGTAAGATAACCTTCAACTTAGGTGATTTGAGCCTTGAAAGGAGACTGTGTATTCCTCTAGGTGTGCTCTCCACACAGAACCTAATCTGGAATAGGATTCTATTGATAAATCTTCACTTCATTCGGGGCTCGAACCTGATCCCTTGGGATTGGAGGCCAGTACACTTGCCCTTACAGCAATGAGATATACACTAAAGCCTCTTGGCGATAGCAAACTTCTTCGAACGTGAGGAGTCCGGGGACGAGCTCGGACGTGTGGTGGGAATGAGGGACAAGGCTCTCCCTCCACTCACTTCCTTCCCCATCTC
This sequence comes from Ceriagrion tenellum, assembly GCA_963169105.1. Classification (NCBI taxonomy): domain Eukaryota; kingdom Metazoa; phylum Arthropoda; class Insecta; order Odonata; family Coenagrionidae; genus Ceriagrion; species Ceriagrion tenellum. The sequence goes on from OY720641.1 coordinate 94,025,212, forward strand.
CATCCCCAGAGTGGCATGACATACGGCGGCACATGACCAGAAACCCGAATGTTGCGTCGCATCCGAGTTTTATCGCGGCTGCGTGGGAGTTGCCTTGAGTGCAAGAGGGTGGCCGAGGTTGCGAAGGGGTGGGAATGCTGCACCATTGGAAGGGAGGTGAGGATAGTTTTCCGTTGTCTAGCGGTTGGGTCGGCGTGAAAGAGCTGGAGACTCTGAGAAGGGAGAGGCACTGATGAAGATCAAGTCGTGGAGATGTGTTGGAATGAGCGAGATGAAGATGAATGGAAAAGTTGTATGCGTTAATTTTTTCATACATAAGTCACGCAAAGTAAAAAAAGTTCAATCCGGGAATGACATCCAATTGCGTGTAAGAAACGAATGCCTTCGTAGTGTGTCTTGCACGGTTAAAATGATGCTTTCACGTTAGCCTCCCTCATTTAAATTTCGAAGTGATTTTACCATTGAACAATCTGTAGGTGTGTATGAGGTGTTGAAATATCAAAATATCAACATTGCTCACTACCGTGCTATGCTTAGAAAATCATTCACTAACTGCATTGCTTTTATGAATGACAGAATCAATTCCATGGACATGGTTTGTGCGTTTAATCATATTTGATTATTTACGGGGAAGTATAAAAATGAAATTATGCTTGCTTATCCGGAGACATATTATTCTACTGCGGTGAAAAACTACTCTCAATGCAATTAAACCTCTGAAAGGATGAAAAATATTAATAACACAATAGCAAGAAGCAAACGTACGGTCATTTTTAATCCTATTGCTTTATTTCTCTCATTTATACCTTTTTATATACTTTGAATGTTCACGTTTTAACAGCATTACACTTTGTAAAATGAAATACCAGCGTTCAATGGGAAAAGTGTGAGAGTTAGAAGTGATATAATGATGATTGAAAATTGATACGAATAATTAGTACTTTGTCAGTTTGACGCGTCGGCAGTTCTGGTATAGGCTCAGTTAGAATGGGTTTTAGTGATAATTAGGGCTGAGGCCCAACCTTGAAAGTCATAAACTTCTTGCGAAAGATAATAAGAATACTTTCCTTTTGACGGAAAGTAAAGAGTTTCACTGATGTATTGGACGATGAAGCTCATGAGCATTCATAACATTTCCAAGAAGCACATCGACATAGTAGGACTAGAATTTGGTACTTGTTGCAATGTTTAAAGTTGTAATTTTTTAACGTCATCTTCGAGGTATAGATGAGGTGTTGATGTATGATAGTGTTGCTCACTACCGTGCTATCCTTAAAAAATCCTTCACTAACTGCATTACTTTTGCGTAGGACATAATCACAGCCTTAGACATAGTTTATTCATTTTACTCAAACGTGATTATTTATGGGTAAGTATGATAATAAAATCATGCTTACGTAAGTGGAGATTTTATTCTATTATGGTGAAAAGTTACTCTCAATGGAATTAAACCTGTAATAGGATGAAAAGTATTAATAAGACAATAGCAAGAAGTCAATATTAGTGTCGTTTTAAGGCTTCAGCTTTTTTCCTCTTATTGATACATTTTTATATAATTTTACTGTTCACTTTTTAAGCTTAATAACACTAAAATGGAAAACCAGGGTGTAGTATAATAGGTGTAAGGGCTAGAAATGAATATGATGTTAGTTCGAATGACTTCCTAGAGATGACAGTATAGTGATTAAGATTAGATTGGATAGGACATTGGTACGAATCGTTGGTAATTTGGCAGTTTGTCGTATCGGAAGTTCTGACACAGGATCTGTCTGAATGGGTTTTAGTAATAATTAGGTACGAGGCCCAACCTTTTGATGCCATAAAATTTTAGCTTGTGGTGAAAAATAATGAAAATACTATCCTTTACACTGAAGGTCTGGCATTCGCTGATATATAGAAAGAAAAAGCTGTCATGGGCATTTTTATATAACTCCAAGGGACACATCGGTAGAACTAGAATTTGGTACTTGTTGCAATATTTAAAATTTAAATTTTTATGATATCGTATTCTTAACGTCATCTTTGAGAAGGCGTACAGTCAACTGCTTTTCAGTCAGGTGTGTAAATTTTTAGCTATCGGAAATATGTCGACCGACAGCTTATAAGACTTAGCACTGCTAAGGAAGGTGGGCAGACGTGTAGATATAAATACGTGAGTAATGAACGGAGAACACGAATGTACGGAGGATATGATAGTATGTAGATTTCTACATTAACGAATGCTGTTAGACAGTGCAACCAAGCATACGTCATTTGGCGCTCAAGTAGGAATGGAAAATGCATTTGAAATAGTGTTAGATCAGCGGCTTTTCTGGTAATGGCTCAGAGCTGAGATCTTTTGAGTTTCCAATCGGGCACTGGTGGTTTCTCTATCGTCTGGAATACATAGCCTTCCTGAGGACGATGGCAGTATACGCCTTCAAAACATCGCTTAGTGAGCTGAATTGCCGATTTAGCGCGACACAAGTCGATTTTTCGTAACTTTTTTCAATACACCCAAAAATAAGCGTAGGATGTGAGAAATACTCGTTTTCATGACAAACGATGCGATTTCGGGGTATTAGAATGGTGTAATTCTTTATATAGAGCTTTGTTGTGGCTACACCGAAGTTCTTTTTCTTCGCTGGATTTCCTAAGATCTGAAAATGGTATTGGTTTGCCCTAAGTAGAGCTTTTGTAGAAAAACTGTTTATTTTATCATTTAAAATTATTAAAAATTAACCAATAGCATCAATGCAGTCAAAATAGATTTTTTATCAAAATTAATCAAATTTAGATACTCTTTTTGATTGGTGGATCAAGAATGGGTGTTTAGAATGAAGAGGAAGAGGGAGAACCATTAAATTGTGGTGCTAACCTGAGCGAAAATGTCGATGCTCGACAGAGACCGAAGATGGTGGATGTTGAAGGGGGTGTGGCTGAGAAAAACCAGGCAAAGTGGACTTTCCTATTTTTCCTCACTCCCACCTCCCATAAGAAATTCCCCCGCTCCTCATTCCTATATTTCATCCCCCCTCCCGCGGGTCAATTATGGTGATTGGATTCACTCCTCGCTGGAGTGGGTGACCCTGACAGTGGGGCTCCGGAGGCCCTGAGAAGATACGGAGGGAGGGAAGAGCTGCTGGCCCTGAAAGTATTAGAAGGACGGGGAACGGAGCCAACAACCCCTTTTCAGAACGAGCTACTGGGGGAGGAGAAGACTGTTCCGTGTGGATGGCGAAGGGAGCATTTTCGTAAGAAAGCAGAGAGTTGAATCGGTGATGGGGAGTGGGAACAGGAGTTGAGTGGGGAGAGGGGTGTTGAGAATGGCGAGGTTGGAGCGTGGGGGAATAAGGAAATGAGAGAGAAGGGGAAGACGAAGTAAGAATGAGATGAGTGTGGAGTGGAAGCTGGGAAGAACTTGACGAAACGGTGGAGAGGTGGGAATGGGGGTTTGAGTGAAGCGGAGAGGCGAGAACGCAGAATAGAATGGGGAGAAGCCGCTGACTCTCCGATTCGCGCAGTTCCCGCCACGTTTCAGGGGCGGATTGACGTTTAGCGGAAGTGGGAAACGTGCTCAAATCGGAAAATGTTTATAAAAGCCATTGCTGAATCAGTTGCTTCACTGAAAGCGAGTGAGTGACGATTGCAACGATGTGAAATTCCGCTTGGAGTTTCATGGTCTTCTCCGAATCGATTTCTGCGCTACAGGGGTGGTGTCACCCATTGAGCATGTATTGCCTCTGGCGTGTCTGAGTCTGCGCTAAAAATAGCTACAAACGTGAATGAGTCAGACGCGTGAATTTGTTCTCTAAAACGCTGTGGTATGCATGGGCATGAGAGAATTCATCTTTCCACGGAACGTCTGAATTTATTTCAGACTCCCTATTAGTCACTATACGAACAAGCTTAGGGAATTTCTATTATTTTGTTATTCCTACCATTTCACACAGGTCCTCGAAATTACTAGTATTGCGAAGTAAGCATAACATCTTGGTTTCCAGCATTGTTTCATGGGGAAAATATAAAAAAAGAAATTATAAACATTACGAAAAACATTTTTGGTGGAAAATATAACTGGTAATTCAATCATTTAAAAATTTAGAGAAATGTTATATTAGCCAGCGCGAGATTTATAGCAGTTGAATTTTTACTTTTTTTAAATCAATGGATCAATAAAAAATACTGCAAAAGTGAATGAACTATTTCCATTTTTTGTAATTAATGCGGATATCTTGCTAGAAAATATCTTATAATTTTGTAAAGTAAATGCATTGATTTCATAAGGAATTGCAGGAAATCAAAGAATACAATATTCGAATACAAAAATGTTTACGTACTGATAAAGCTAGAAAAATTTTGCGCTCGAATATATAAAAAAAGAGATATTTATAAAATTTTCCTTGAACATACCGAGGATAATCTGTGTTCAAGATATGAAAACCATCCCAAAAAGCGAATATTTCGGGGTATACACCACTATTATTAGTGATGATGGTTACAATTGTTTTTTAATATAAGTATGACAGTTCGACACATGTTTTTGGAATAAATCTTTGCTTGATTGCTAATATATCACTCTGAAGTTGACATTATTTGTTTTACTATATAAATCATTTAATATTTTCTTGATTTATTTGTGGAAAGAAGTTGCTATTGAACTCCTGTTTTAACATGAACGATTTGGGATGTTTAATTATTTCGAACGAAGATTCCCAGTTATTCTTAAAGTATAATCGATATCCGCAGACTCCAGAAAATATGGACAATGGTGAGCCAGGTGAAAGGAAACGAGAGGGAGCAAACTCATTAAGAGCGAAAAGGTGCAGAAAATGTCCCCCAGAATACGCACTTGTTGGTGATTGGATGGAAAGGAAATTTAAGGGCGAAGGCAAATTTCCAAGAAAAACCATTCCGGGAATTAATTTGTCCCGGATATTTCCTCTCCAAACTGCTCGTAAGAAATCGAGGAGGATTAATTGAAAAAGTAAAGGTGTGAAGATGTCCTTTTCCACCGAGGAAGAAATTAATGGGCTGGTATAAATTGTAAATATATTTAAGCATTATTTATCGGTCAATTAAGACATGTATTTTTAACAGTCCACTATCGTAATTTAAATTCTCAGGGAGAAATTTTATATAAGGGATATTAAAATAAATACTTTCTTCTCTTCGTATATCTCGGGCACAAATAGTTTTTATCTGATGATTCTTACCGTATATTTGTTTCAACCACTCCATGGCTTTCTATGCTCTCGAAAGGAAATATTTTTGGTGCACAATCAATCAAAATCATTTGCCAATATAAGATGATCTACATACGTTCATAAAAATGAAAACACAGAATTGTGATCTAATTAAATCTCTGTAGTTTACGCGGAATTCCGTGCAAATAGAGGAATAGGTAAAAGGCGGTGAAGAACTATTTGCAAGAAATGGTTTTTATGAATTTAATTCATTATCAAAGTTAATCTTATAGAACAGTATTATTTAAACATCTGGTAGATATTATCATAATTGATCCGAATTATTCATAGAAATCATTTTTCTTAGGAAATTCACAAACGCTTCGCAAATATGATTTATCCAGTGATATTACACTAGTTTGTCAGAGCGTAACTTTAATTCATTGCGATTGTTACCCTCAAGTCAATCGAAAATCCATCGGTACCACTCGTATATTGTACGTTTAAATTTTTAGAATTGTCCTCTGCAGCATTTCTAAATCTCGTGGTATTTGCTACATGAACGACTTCATTTTAATTTCAGGAATCGACACCCTTAGAATTTCAATGCTGCGAAGATTCTGTGTTGCAACTTACATTATTTTCTCAACCTCCCGTATGTGTTTGCGGCTATCGAGCTGCAATCCTGCCTCTGCGTTCTCATCAGTTTAACTTACTCGAGGTTGGCTTGCTATTTCTTTTTTAATTTTCCTGATCTTGTCTCATTCGGGCTTATTACGATCCCCCTCACACCAAACCTAATCGTTTGGGCTCCTTCGCCACCCAACGGAGCCAATATTTTTCACGGAGAATCACGAGAGATTTCTCTCCCAACTCCAGATGCGAGAGGCAATGTTTTTCCGCGGGACTTAACGGTAGGAGTGTATGTGGGTTTAGGCGAGGGCGTGAGAAGAGAATACGGGGCGGGGTGGTTTGGAGTGTATTTGGACGGTTTCATATAAATTATGTGACTTGTTGACCTCCGGTGCGGCGTCATTGGTCGGCGAGATTGCTTCATTACCACTTCCTCAAACGAGTTTCTCGATCTGGGAACCTGGTCACGCGTGCGGCCTCCTCCTCCCTTCCCCGGGCCACTCATCTCATTCCCTCCCGGAAAAAAGCCCTAGTGTCTCCCAACCGCTCCCATTGTTTCTGGACCCTCACGGATGAGCCGCGTCTTATTTTTATGAGATATTACCTGAGGATTGAACGACTACTCTTCGTCTTCTACTACCGCTTCTAGCTCTCCAATATCTCAACTCTCTTCATCCCATTCCCCTTGCTTTTTAAGCCTTCTACCTTCACCTCCGGAATTACTCGGGAACGAATTTCGCGCCTCTTTTGTTATTTTTTCCTCGATTCCGGTGACGTCAACAGATTTCACATTTTCCTCTCCTTCCTCTTGCGTTAGTGGCTACGTTTTTAAAATAGACCAACACTATCCTCTGTTTTTATTATTTTGAAAAGAGTGTCTAAAGTGCTGCATCATTGACGTGTTATTGGTGATCACTCACGATAGGCTGCTTAATTGTTTTTACCCCATTCACTACAGTTACATCTCCAATTGAAGCCAAAGAAATAACATGAAGACAAAGAAATTACATCAAATCATATATTCTCATTAAATGTATAATGTTATTTTACACCGATAGGAAGAGTGTTGTGTCAGATAATCAATAAATTAAATAGTTTTAAAGTTTTTTAAATTATCCTTCGCTCACTTATTTCTATTTTTGCGTTGCATTCAAGTGTTAATGACTTTTCTTAAAATACTTATTTTCCTTCTTTTTCTCTGATTTTGATGCATGATTGCTCCAAAGAGGTAGTGATTCATACAATTCATGATTTTGCTAAAGTGATATATTTTCAGGGAACATGAATATTTCTAATATGAAGTCGAAAAGTAATTGAAATATTTGAATTACATGCGTATCCCCTTTGAATAAAAAAGGAGCTTTTTCGCTTTGCCCACTTAATCTTACACCGAGTTTAGTCACATTTTCCACTTCATGTTCAATAATTGTCATTTTTCAAGCCTCTCTAAAGACCATGCAACCTTGTTTCTCTCTTTGTATTATTAAAATTTTCTTTTTTCTTTCCACCTCCATCACATTCTCCAATTATGCATCTTTCGGTTACCACCCTCGACATATCCTCTCCTCTAAAATGTCCTCCTTCCATCTTTTCTGCCCTTTCCGAATTCCCTCAAATCAATTTCCTTATTCTAGCATTATCAGAACATTCAAGTGAATTTTCCCCCTGCTCTCCCTTTCCATTTTTACCCTTGTATAAACCTCCAGGGTCAACTTATGGTGAAATGTGGTTGATGCTTATATGAGGCTCTGTTAATGTTCGTCCCAGCAGCTCATCATGCGATTCCAACAATTGGAGTGTCTACAAATGAGGCTTTTGTGATTTTTAAGGATATCTAGTTTCTTTATTTATTTAATTAAGGTGGTTGGGGGTTGAACTGGAAGGAGGAAGACAAAGAGAAGACATGAAATATTGAAGGGAAATCCATTAGTCGCTGAATAACAGAATTTGATATATTGATGGAATGAAATGAATTCATCAGGGTAGAGTTTGGACTAAGTTCAGCCGAAACTAATGAGATGAGCCTGCACAAGCGTATTAACGCGGAACAACTGGGGATGGAATATCAGTAACACAGCCTAAATCTTCACGTGAAAATAATAAAGACGAAGACTAAAATCCTAGTATGCGGAAGTCAGGAGCTGAATGTAGAGGTCACCCTCAGGGGAGAGGAATTAGAGCAAGTGGATTCCTTAACCTATCATGGAAGTACCAACGGAAGAAGTACAACCAATATCAAGCAAAGAATAGTCCTGGCTTAAAGGCGTTCATGATAAAAAGACTGCTATGCTCGTAGAAGATAGGAATAAAAACCAGGTAACTATGTGGAAACATTCTTGTGGGGCGTAGCACTCTATCGATCGGAAGCATGGACCATTGGAAAAGCTGACCAGATGAGACTAGAAGCCTTCTAAACCTGGTGCTAGAGGAGGATTCTGATGAATATATGGACGGACAAAATAAGAAATGATAAAGTGTTCGGAAGAGTAGAGGAGGAAAGCACCGTGCGGAACACCATTGAAAAAAGAAGAACAATATGGATCGTACACATCCTGAGACACAATGGCTATGTAAAGAACATAATTAAAGGCAAAATGTAGGGCAAATGCCTCAGAGGAAGGCCCAGGAATAAGTTCATGGATCAAATGAAGAAGAAAGTACATGGGAATATATACCAGGAGGTAGGGGAACTAGCATTACACAGGAAGGTGTAAGGTTGCAGTGCACCATTCGTAGGATTGACAACCAATGAAATAGGCCTACATCTATGTCTTGTCAGTGCCGTGTGAGACAAGACTATGGTGTGTGGCTCGAAAAAGCCTACGTTGTCTTAAAAATATTATTTTTTCGAACGATGCGTATTTCAGCGTACTGAGCTGTTTTGGGGTAAATGAAGTAAAACACGCATCAATATGGAAAATTATTTTGGTTAAGTGGGTGCTATCTTGACAACATTGACGTACTTCCACAAAGTTACCCTTGGAACTGTAGGCCGTTCAGGTGGATGTCGGTTAGTATGAAAATTGAGGCATTAAGTCTGTAACTAAAGGTAATTAACAATCCTTCAATTATAGCCATGGATAAGAATAGCACGAGTAATTTGCATAAATTCCCGTTATAAATGTTAACGCCAAGAATCTTAACATAATGACTGAAGTAAAGAAAAGAAAGGGATCGTTCTCGAAATCTCGGATCCGTTTGGAAACCGAGAGACACGCGGAAGCGCTGCCCGGTGAGTTGCTAAACGGACGCCCGGGAGTTGTGATGTTTCTACATATCGTCCCGTGGAGGACCCTTGGATGTGAGAGGACTTCATTTGGAGCCTTGGTTGATGAGCTGGTGTCTGCTGCCTTATCCTGGATTTTGGGATCATCGTGCCGGACGCAAGACAGCCCTGCCCGCTCGCAGAAAACCCGAATCCATCGGTCACGTAAGAGTGTCGCCGCCCCCACACAGATCCCCTTCCAATTCCTGTAATCACACTCTCAGCTCCCATAGACAGCTCCGGAGACCGCGCATTTCCCGTCGGCGTTGTGAACCCGAGTGTCGAGCACAATCAGTCACGAAACTCAAAGAAATTGCGAAAGAGGGAAAGACTAATAATTACCTCCCGTTTAGCCAAAGTTTAAAGAAAAGCCATCTATTAAATCATAATTTGCCTGTTGTTTGCATATCATTTGCCTTTGCTATACCTCATATCACCTATCGCTTGCATCTTATTCATCTCTCACATGCAAATATCTGATCCATCAAAGTGCTATCTCATCATTTATGCCATCCTAATTTAGTTCTTAAGGTTCGTGTGTTTCCTTGTTTCAAGAGGTTTCTGGTGCGTATTACGACGAATTATCATTCTCTGGTTTCATGTATGTGATCCTTGACTCAATATAAGTTAAATATATGTTTTTTGATGAAATGTTATATGGTGTGATTGAGATTTACCCCTCTCATCCCGTAAGACTGCAAGTGGGAAACCTTTTTATTTACTCCCGACCGTTTAATCTGAGAACTTCATATTCCGGCAGCAGAATTTCGCGAAGCTTAAACGAGGTCGGGGATCCCCGCATTGGCCTGGCGTATGCTGGCCCTTTTCTCTATGGTAAAACAGGCGACGCAGATTGGGTGCGTGTCTCCAGCGGTAGGGATCGCGCAATCTAGTGTACACGTCCTACCGGTCTAAGTTTTTATTGTATCCGGATGATCGGGAACGTTACATATATACATATATATAATGCATTGAATGTCCTTACATACATACATACACACCAATCACGCCGTTCCCTTACGGGGTAGGCAGAGTCACAAAGTTAAATGCATATTTCTACACCTTACTACGCTTTAATAATTTCCTCCATACTGACCTATCCTTGCAAACCTCTTCTGCCTCATTTACCCCCATACACTGCTTCATACACGTCCTCCTGTTTTAAGGACTCCTAATATTCCTCCTCCTGAGAATTTCCTCAACCACAACTTTCTCGGCCAACCTCTCCCTCTCGCACCATTCATTTCACTCTTATATATTTGTTTCGTTATTCGACTCTCATCCATTTTATCAACATGGCCAAACCAGCTAAGCACACTCTTTTCATAAATGTCCATTACTGGAGCATTTAACGCACAATTTTGCCGCAAACACTCCTCGGATAACTCATACCCACGGCGTTTAGTCTACTCTCATGTCCATCCTGACATACCCATGTTTCACTGCCATACAACAAAGTGGGGAGAAGTACACTTTAATACATGGCGATTTTTGCTTCCTTAGACAGGCACTCATTGCTTGATCTGCTCCACATGCACCCTAACACTTTCCTTCCAGAAGTCGTACGTCTCTTTATCTCCTCATCTATCCGTCCCTCTTTCGCAAACATCTTACCTAAATACACAAAATTATCCACTTGTTCAATTACTTCACCATTCGCCCTCATCATATAGTTACTCTCCCCATTCTACTTATCAAAAACTACTGCTTTAGTCTTGCACGAATTTACCCTCAATTCCATTCTCTCTGTTGATTCAAAAAAACTTATTTAAGAGCTTATGTAATCCCTGTTGGCTCTCTGAAATTAAAATAGCATCATCCGCATATAAGTAGAACTCGCACGTTTACATTTCCAATCAAAACACCGTTGTTTTCACTACATGCATCTGTAACACATTTATCCACAAATACATTAAACAGCTATGGTTACGTTACGCATCCTTGCTTTACGCACAAACTTTATTGCAAACCAATCACTCAGAACCCCGTTAAAGGTAGGGACACAATCAACGTGTACGTGTGACGCGAGACGTTAACGGGACAGCGGGAGACGGGGAACGCAAGTCAGCGGACACAATCGACGTTAACGCGGCCCGGAGTAACAATTGACTGACGCAGGCGCAGCTAAGAGATCAGGTGTAAACAAGTTTGAAAGTAAATAAGTTGTCTTCGCCAAGAGCTATCTTCAGCAGTTGGATGAATCTGCTGACAGATGGCTCCCATTCCCGGATTCTCAGGACTATTCTGATTGGTTTTCCGTGTACGGGACACGGGAAGAGATGAAAGTTGCCCATCTCTCGCGTACACCTACTCCCGTACACGTTGATTGTGTCCGTTCGCTATACTTTCCCGTCAGCCATCTTTTCGCGTATTCCCGTTAACGGCTCACGTTACACGTACACGTTGATTGTGTCCCAGCCTTAATTCTCACACTTGCTTAACTATTATCATATGTCGCTCTCATAACATTCAAGAACTGCCCATTAACTCCATAGGCCTTCAAAACCTTCGATATTTTTATATTTACCCTGTCATATGCCTTCTCTAAATCAACAAACGCACAATACATTTTCTTTCGGACACTCATACATTTTTCTATCACTTGCTGAAGCGCGAAAAGCTGGTCACTACATCCTCTCCCAGACATAAACCCACACTGCACACCCCATATTCTGTCAGAGGTAATACTCCTCACTCTTCCGATTATAATTTTGCTGAACACTTTTCCCGGAATGCTCAATAAACTAATGGCCCGATAATTATTACATTCGGTCTTTCCTCCCTTCCCTTTGTACAATGGAACCATGATTGCATTCTTCCAATCCAATGGAACAACAGAAGCCTGTAAGCATAAATTATATAGTTCACGCAGCCGACAAATGAGTAAATTACACCCACACTTCAACATTTCACTGGATATTCCATCTATGCTTCCAGCCTTCCTATTTTTCAATACTCTCACAGCCGTTATGACCTCATTCTCACTGAACTCCTTATCCATCATCACATTGTCGCACACTACTTCGCAAGGCTCATCCTCAGCGCCTGCAACATTATTGTATAATTCTTCAAAATACTCCCTCCAGCAGTCCCTTATGTTTTTTTCATCCCACACGATCTCTCCACTTTTGTTCCTTACCGCATTTAGTCCCCTGCCTTCACCAATCTTAGTCCTTTTCACCCACTTCCAAAACATTATTGCCATCAAAATCGCTCTGCATCTTGCTAGCTTCATCCGCACGCATTCATTCCTTGCTCTCTTTCACCGCGATTTTGCATTAATTCTTTTTCATTCTGTAAATCTCACATGCCTCTGTACGCTCTTCCTCAGATTTGGCAGTAATCATATTCTTGTAAGCCTCTTTCTTTTCCCTGACTGCAATTTTCCCTTCTTCACTCCACCAAACATCACCTTTCATTCTTCCTACAACTCCTTTTCCACATGCACTTTCAGCACATTCTACAATCACTCCCTTTAAATACTCCGACGCATCATTCACGTTCTCGTTTCTGATATACTCGTCCCATTATCTCTCTAGAACATCCCTAAGCATTCAACCATTCCGCATTCTTACCTCACTCTCTGGCAACCTCTCCACTTTTACTCTCAGCTGTTTACGCGAAACAGTCTTCCTTGGCCCCCACGTTCTGCCCAGATTCACTTCGGTGAGTAACAAATACTGTTCCACATTCAGCAGCCCTCATCACTCTCCCACACTAACTCCATCCATGTCTCATCATACACAACGAAATCAATCATGCTTTTACAATCGCCCCTTTTCAAGTATTCATGTGTATTCTCATATGTTAAAACCATGTATTCGGCACAAGCAATCCTTTTTTCAAGCATACACTGGCCAAGTTTTCACCATTATCATTCACTCGAGGGCCACCAAACGGCCCAACCACTCTAAGATGCATCCCGCCTCACACCAACACAGCCATTCATGTCATCTAGTGCAATCATTCTCTCACCAGGGTCACATTCATTCAAAACCTCTCTAAATGTTTCCCAAAACTTATATTTCACACTGTAACTAACTCGTACTTACTTACTAGTAACTTAGCTCTCTTATTAAGAATGAGTCTTACACTTTAACTGCCGTGTACATTATCGTCAACTCCTGACACAGTGCCTGACCACCGCCATCTATAGTAACAACATCTCGCCTCATGCACTTAGTTTCACATACTCACAAAACATCCATTCGTTTCACTTTCATTTCATTCAAAAACTCATGCTCCTTTCCATATACTCCTTTCACTTTCCAAGTATCGATATTCCAGTTCGTACCGCTAAGTCCGCCGCCCATCGTGGCATCGGCTGTCCGAGGCTGCTTTGTGACTCTTATGAGCTAGTTGTAATAGAGTTTGCAAGGTTGCCAGCCTTTGCAGTACCCGCACCACGTGCAGCTTTCACTGCTAACGGTTACAGTGCTCTACATGTCAGTTTTGGCACATTTTCGCCAGTATGCTACAAGAGAAACCAAAGCATAGTAATACTCTGGGCCCGCTTTCGCTATTCTACTCAAGCTAGGATCCCTACTGGAAGGACTACCTTGAGAGCCAACATACCGTTGCCCGCGACCCACCAGTAAGATTTATTTGTACTGACACACCGTGTCAGCATTATGTATGTCCTTGATTCCAGTAGTCAAAAATCGAGCCTTAGAGCAAGGTCTACTTTATTTTAAGTTCTTATATTATTTTCAGGTAACAGTCCAATAATTTATTAAGATTTAAGAGGAATATTAAGACTCAAGTCGGTAAGACTAATTAAGACTAATACGGTATATTTCGTAAGTACTCCTATTATCAACTATTTGTAAAGCCCTTGGACATATTTCTATATTTGTCAATCTTATTTTATGAGATAGTGTTCTGGCTTCTGTCTAGAGTGATTAGTGTTGAGACACCACTGATCGATCTCGGTGTAGAAGGAAATACGGTGCAGTAAATGCAGTGCCTTCAAGTAAAAATAACCCTCTTGACAGGTTTGATTAAGAGGCATTACATGTAGAATTTTCTTATAAGTAGAGTAAAAATATTGCTAAAATGCGCAAAGTTACGGTGCAGTAAATGCAGTGCCTTCAAGTAAAAATAACCCTCTTGACAGGTTTGATTAAGAGGCATTACATGTAGAATTTTCTTATAAGTAGAGTAAAAATATTGCTAAAATGCGCAACGTTAGCATTATATGTGACGTGGGTTTCATAGATATGCGTTGATGAACTCCGGATGGCCAATTTGTTCCGCATGTGGGGAGGAAGCTGACATTTACCGAAAGTATTGTAAAAGTATTTTCTGCTGTTGTTTTTTTCTACTTTGTATTATGCCCCACGTTATGGGAGCCAAAATGTAAAAGGTATTATTACCAATTAATACGCGAAATGCCACACGTTGTGGATAAACATGTAACACGAAAAACTATTGATTCTTTTACCTGGAAAGAAACCACGATTGCGATATCTTCTAGTACCTTATATTTTAATTACTTTGCCCCCGCTTGCTCGTCGGAAAAGAAAATACATGAAACATTGCAGGTTTAGAGATACAGTTGCAATTTACTTGACAAAATGAAATATTCAATTTACAGACAATTTAAATAATCAAAATAATTCCTTATACCCTTAGGTCATGACCAACTGTATATTCTAATTTAGACACAAATTTGGTATATGAATAATTATTCCTTTTTTTTAAGTATATTGTCTAATTATTTGCCACACTTCATCACGTAAACTTTTCACAAAATCCAATTATTTGATACAAAGGGATACCAGTCATAAACTTAATTCTTGGCCAATTAAAACCTCTTGCCTTATGGCTTCTTGTATCTTATATGAAAATAAAAGTTTATAGTTACAACCCAATTATTTGACGACACAGGTTGGTTTGTCCCTCTGTGGTCTGGAAAATCCTTTCAGCCTGCGTGGTGTTCGTCCTTGGCGGGCCCTCAGCTTTTTGGGTCTCGTCCTGTTGTAAAATCTCCCGTTCCTCTCCTTAATTCCAGCTCCTTTGTCAATTCTCCTTTTCTACGTGGGCTATGTCTCGCACGATGCCACACTCTGGAACTTCCCTCTACCAAAAACTTGCGTGTTCTCTCTTTGCACGTCCGTTCACTGCGAGGGTTTGATCTAACCAAGCTATTTGCCTGCAGTCTTTGCACGACCGTACACTCCGACGGTTTGCTCTACAATCCCCTTTTGTTGCCGACGCTTCCACTCCTTAGGTCTATTGTTTATTCTCAAAATTCACAACATGGTGGGTCCCTTATTGTTATTATAAACCATGAGGTGGTAAAAGAAAAATGGCGAGGCCAGCGTTATGTTACAGTATTAAAAGAATTTTCTCAATAGTCGCGATTTTGATGCTGCGGTAGTAATAGGATGGTGAATGAACTACCATGGATACACCATTTTATTTTGATGACGGCACAGTATTAATTACAGACACCGGTGATATGTGTTGAGCTGAAATATTGTATTGAAATATGGGTTGAGGTCGCGTGTACCTAATACAGTTGACGGTGCAGATTGGAGGGAAATTCTACGAAAATTATAGAGGAAAGGAAATAAACGGAGAAAATATTGAATTGTGCTGCTTCCTAACCACTTGACTATGTCGTGGAGAAAGAATGAGGGAAGTTACGGTTGAAATGTAAAGAGGTACATGGGGAGCCCCGAATCTTTTCGAATGCCTCCTGACTTCATTTCCCCTCTTCTCGGCATGCATTCCTTACCCCCCTTTTTTCCACAGTTTTTTTAGAAATTAAGGTAAGGGTCCGGGGTTAAAGGAAGGCGAACGTGCGGTGATTTGGCGATGGGTGAAGGAAAGAGAAGAAACGGTAGTTTTCCTGCGAAAAGGGGACGGTGAAGATGGAAGCACGAAGTAAGAAGGAGGAAGAAGCAGCGTGGTGACAAGGGTCCCATTATGACACATTAATTATAATGACTTTGGCTCTAGGGATGCGATGAAATGGAAGTGTGGGGTAGTGGGAGGGTGGAAGAACTGGCCGGGGTGAGATTACGTATTATTGGGGGAGGAAAGGAAGGAAGTAGGGGCTGTGAGGTTCTGAGAGGCTGCCGAGAGTCTGCTTGCTATGAGTGGGGGAGGAGGGATGGAGGTTGAAGTCAGAAAAGGAAGCGGAAAAGGCAAGGATGTTGCTCTTTCAGGAAGAGGGGAAGGAAAAAGAGGACTATGGGTCCAGGTCATTACGTGAAGTACGTCATGGGTTGAAGGATTTCAGAGAAGTACGGGAGGGAAAAAACCTATGAGGGTGGGTAGGCGAGATGTTTGGAAAGAACTAGTCGACGCCTTTATCCCACTTGCCATTGAAACTCTTCCTCTGTACGAGAATTTCCTATTAATCCGCCGCACGTTTTCAAAATTGACGACAAAATGATACCCTCGGCCTCCTTGCGTTTTATTCAAGATATGCTAATCACCTTGTTGCAGGGATGTTGATGAATTTCATTTAAATTATGGTGAATGTCTGTGAGTACTTAAAGCCGTGAAATGTATATTTTGGGTGAAAAATATGCCAACTCTCCAATAATTTTTGCTATCGATTTCATCATTTCGTGTGATATAAAACGTGCACGTCTTAGAGTATTTTTTGTAAAAAATATGACCTACGATTTAATCTTATAGTTTCATCCTTAATTATGTAAACATTTTCCATCATGCTCAGTAGTACACATAACTTGTTAAGTTTTACGTAGAATTCCTGAGTATGGCATACGATTATTGTTTTGAGCTTGGCCTACGGTTATTCTTTTGGTGATGTATACCTACTTAAATCGTAGTATTTTCATGTATGGTGGGATTTATGCGGGAAGGATTTCCTTATGTTACCTGTGGTCGTATGTCGACTCTTTAATCTTATGTCGAATATTACCTTTTTCCTATATTCCCAGATCCAGTTTTCGTTTTCTGACGAAAATACTAGCTGTAATGTAATTAAACTGGCTTTAGCGTAAATATATCCTGCTGACAACACCCTCTGTCAATTTTGAAGTAATTAAATTGTTTGAAGTAAATATATTTCGGTAAATTTAATTATTCTGGAATATATATTTAGGAGAATAAAATTTTTCAAATAATTTTTCCCATTAATTGCGTCATCCTTGTTTAAATGATTTTGCTTTATCTTGACCAGAATTCGATGGTAAATTTTGAGCCTTATTTTTTATCTTCCGTTTCCGCTTTTTATCAGTAAAATTCATTTTACACCCGAATTTATGATAGGTGAGGCACTTTAAAATAGATATCATATACCCGTCGTGGCAATTTAGGAGGCTGATGGCTTGGTAAAACCCTAATAATTACTTCACTTAGTCATTATAGTCCCATGAGTTCCTTAAGTTGTTCTGGAATAGCACTCTATCATTTTAGAATAATGCATCACGGTCTGTGCTCAGTGAATGGGTACAGGCAATGAAACGGGACGCTCATTGGAAACTTTTTGAGGCTTTGGGCTGGTCCCGCGTTCCCTTATGGCTGAAAAAATCCCAGACTGCGGAAGGAATCCCAGCACGGATAATATATCTAACTAATGAGAGTCCATAAATAATCCAAAAAGCCCCTGCATAGTCGTAGTATTCCAGGAATCTTAATCCTTGAGGTATTTGCTAAAGAATCAACCACTACTTCCTAAATATTCTATCATATGCTATCGCATGTATAAAAGTGTATAAATGGTGTTTTTTTTACATTTTTAAGTCACTCATTTTTTCAGATGTTAATACAACTTCTTATTAAAGCTAATGCTTTTCTTTTTAGTAACCTTAGAAAAGGCGCCACATGAAAATTTCAGTATTTATTTCCATCCAGTTGTACATAAAATTATCAATATATTTTTATCATAAAATATTTTATATGTTCTTTAGCATGTCAACGCAATTTAGGGTGTTCTCTCTACCTATTGTGATCTCAAATGAATATGTTATCATTGTATTGAAACCTATTTCTACCTATATGGTTCGACCTTTATTAGCCGTTGAATATGGAGGAAAATAAGTAAATATACCATTCTAAGATTAAATGTAAATCAGTTTTTTGGGAATGATAGACTGATATAAATCATTTCCAATATTTTGGAATGGTACAATAGCTGCTTCAAAGCTTTCATGAATGCATATAATAAATCATCATTTCTGATAAAATGATGTTGTATTTTTTAATAATGAATTCATTTGATCCCTAATGAGGCGATTATGGCATTACAAAATGTTAACGATAGGGCAATTACGTTCATCGATTTCTTGCAACTCGTATATCAATCCTTCATATCATTCACTTGAATGCATTTTCTGTAATACCTGTGATTCCTGTTAATTGTATGCACCACCTACAATTTTGTTTATTAAATTTTAACTAAATTGTTTATCTTTCTGACCACAAAACCAGTTATAAATTCCCGGAAACAAAATTGATTGTATAGGAGGTCGAAAAAGTATTAAATCCACAAATGAAAAAACGACTTCGTTTCCTTCCACTGATTTATTTTCTTGGTACGACATGTTTCGACACATAGAGGTCATTTAGCACCCATTCTTCCACCCCTCTCCAACCTCCCCCAAGACCCTTCCAGGTATATATT
The DNA here is from genome assembly GCA_963169105.1 of Ceriagrion tenellum. Lineage (NCBI taxonomy): Eukaryota > Metazoa > Arthropoda > Insecta > Odonata > Coenagrionidae > Ceriagrion > Ceriagrion tenellum. Next base: position 94,043,879 of record OY720641.1, read on the forward strand.
TGCTTGAATTTTAAATTTTTTTGTACTTGAAAATGACCTCTATGTGTCGAAACATGTCGTACCAAGAAAATAAATCAGTGGAAGGAAACGAAGTCGTTTTTTCATTTGTGAATATCAACTTCCACATAGTTGAGCCTGATACCATTGAAAGTATTAAATCTATTATTTTTAATGTTCCGCTGATCCCTACTCTTTATAAAAGACGAAGAGAACACCCTGCCTTAACAGTGGAGTGGAACGCTCCCATGCAATTAAAATTTAATGAAAGAAATTATTCTTTGAAGTCATATATTTATTTGTTTCTTCATGAGGGAGCGGGAAAGTTGCGATCAAAATGGCCATCGCAGACTTCAACCTGGCAAATGAGAAAAATGATGATATCTTGTGTGGGAAATATAATGATCGAGAGCGACGTGTATAGGATAATATTTTTCGTCTGTCGACTCTTCTGGTCCGGAAATTTCCCTAGTCTTCCCTTCTCTCTTTTATCATTCTCTTTCCGTCTTTCTGTAGATAAAGTGTATTCATATATTCCGAGATTTCTCTTTCTATGTTATTAGTTGTCTTTTACAAATGTCATTGTTTGAACAAATGTTTGATGAGCATTTCTCTTCAAAGATGACTAAGCACAATAATTGGAATATAATACCATTATCCCATATAGCTGCAATTGGGTATTAGGGAAAACATGGCATCTAGGAATACTAAGTTATTAGAAGGACATATTGATGGAAAATTTTAATAACTAGCGTGAAAGACACAAGTGATTTTTAAATCCATTCAGGAAGAGTCTTGTTCGAGGCATGGATCGATTGTTATTTATTAGGCGTTTCATTTTAACAAAATTAAAGTGAATTATAAGTTTTTTCGTGATAATTTTATTCTAGTACTTTTGTTACATGCAAGCTTCAGTATTACCTGCCATGCACATCGTCGGATCACAGGTTTTTGTTGTTGAAATTCTTTATTAACGCAACAGATCCTTAATAATTGACCGTCATCACAAAGCATCAATATATTTTATTATCCTAAAGCTGCTTACTCATATGTGATTGCATCGATTGCAACATGTTAACACTTTCCAAGTCACCTAATTAATAAATCACTTGACCATTTTTTTCTTCATAACCTCTTAATTGCCTAGCATAGGCCTCACTTGATTTGAGCCTATTTTGATTCTATAGTTCCTCTTTCGTTACTTTTTGCCTCTGTTTCCGCATTTTCCTCCACTTTAGAGCATGGATTTCCTGCATTGACGACGCCAGGGGCCTTGCTCCCTCCGGTGCCGATCTCGAACCCTGGCCCAATGGGCCGAGTCCTGCAACTATTCATTTCCATTAAATACATTCCATTATTTCAAGTTTTCTTAAAACTTGAAATAATGTAATGTATGTGGAAATATGGAACTTTTTTATAAGGTCTGGCCTTATACTTCATGGCCTTCTTAATTATGTTTGTTGTGTGACACATTCATGTGAGAGGCCGCCCCCCTGGAGTCAGATGGTATATACAGTCGCATCATTGACGTTATATCACTGCGCGGACTACCATTTGTCAGTCTCCTAATCTTCGACCTGTTTAGCATGGGTTTCACTTTCAGGAGCATTGCTCCCGCCAGTTAAGCTCTAGAGGTCATCTGAGCAAACTTGCCCTTTCAGCACCCTTTTCTCCAGAAGCCCATTCATTTCCGTTGAAAACTTTTCACTACTTTTACTTTTTTAAATTAAGATAGTACTTCATGGTCTTCTCAATATTTTTTGGTACACAATCTTGTGAGAGACTGGAGTCAGATGGTATGTGCAGCTTCATCATTGAGGTTAAGACACAGCGCAGACTACCATTATTCTGTCAGCAAATCTTTGACCCATCTAGAATGGCCCTTCAAGGAGTATTGCATTGCTCCCGCCAGTTCAGCTCTAGGGGTCACCCTAGCATACAAACCCTCTCACTACTAAAAGGTTGCAGTCATTGGGAAGATTCCTTGAGAAGAATAAGAAATAACGTTGCTATATCATGCCGGAATCATTTACTTCGGTTAATGTGTGAATTAGTGTTTACATCATACAGTTACATTAACTCTTTCCCCCACTAAGCCGCCACGTATATTTTTACTAATACTGAGAATATTACAGAAAAGTAAAAATGTGTTGCAAATTAAGTGGTCTAAACTGATGTTGGTGGCAATTGAGGGTAGGCGCGAGTATGAGTAGGAGTAATTTACTATTCCTACCATGGCAATAATCTCGCAATGCGGAGTGGGAAATGATTAGACTGTGGCGATTTTGTGACGAATTTGTTTATGCGCTTGGGTGTAGATAGATCGAAAAGAATAACTTCGCCAGTTTTTCAGGGGTAAGTGGGACGAGTACAACCTTAAAGTGAAATCGATCCAAGGATACAGGAAGTTTTCGCGAAGGGAAAGTGTCACTACTCTGAAGGACTGGCGTCTTGCTGGCTTGGCTCAACCGACGCTGAGCTCGGCAAAGCTTTCTCAGGGGATCATTAATCAGTTGCCGACGAGCTTCGGTTCAATACCTAGGCCGTCAATGGTCTCCTGAGTCACATTATGGATTGACTAAGTACGTGTGCTCAGCCTGCTGGGAGGCACTAAAAACATATTAATTTGTTGCGTGTTTTATCGATTTGTGAATGATGAATGATTATTCCAGTAGCGCTGTTGCTTTGGTTACCCGAGAAAATTTCATGATCTCTATTTAAGCGTGTAAGACTTTACGACAATCGTATTGATATTTATTAGCTAATACTTTAAGTAGGTCGACAATTCGTGAAACTTTTTGTTAAAAACGCTTCTTTTGCATTATCATCGTTATAAGGTTTATTTAGGGCACTGAAATCGATTTGATTTTTGATAAACGTTTGAAGATATTCTCTATAAATTACTAACTTTTCGCCGTAGTCTCTTTGGTAGATGCGCTAATATTAAGTGATTAGACTGATATATTCGCAAGGGAGTATGATGGCAGTGAACGTCTCCTTTTACGCACTGAAGACGATCTCCATGCTCTTCAATGATATGAAGTAAAGGGTTCAAGAGGTAGAGTGCCCGCATATAATGATGTTGACGATTCAAACTCGATTTCTGTATCCCCAAATATTCAAAGTAGTACTTTATATGAAAACCTGAATTTATGTCACGTAAACGATCAGTCGGTACCAGCCCATATTGATGAATTTTGCTCGTGGTGCATTGCATTTTACTCGTGGTGAATATCATGTGATAGCAATTTCTGAGTCGTGGTTGAAACCATCTGTTCCCTCTGAAAATGTAAACTTGGAAAATTACATATTGTTACGTAATGAACATGTTGGTTCGAAGTGGTGGTGGAGTGTGTGTATATATTAAAGAGAATCTAAATTTTAAGATACTGTCTTGCGTCGATGAAAATTTCAAGCCCGAATTTATGTTTCTTGAAATATCATGTCATTTTGGAAAACTTCTATTGGTAGTTGTGAACAGACCTCCCTAGGTTGATTACTTGAGGGAATGCGTTGAATATACACTCGCAGGTTTCCCCCCGCCCTTTAACAATATAGTATTATGTGGTGACTTTAACTCAGATCTTTCAAAGACCACCCACGACAGTTATTATATAGAGAACCTATGTTTCAGGTTCAATCTGTCTTTAGTTCCATCTATTCCGACTCATCATCTAACCAATTCAAGTACCTTATTAGATTTATTAACTACACATGACCCTTCTAAAATGAAAGTACATGGCCTATATCCAATTCCATTCCTATCCGACCAATATTTAATGTATAATAAAATTTAATCTCAAGATACACAAATCCAACCAGAAGTTAATTTGCTACCGCGATTTTAGTAAATTCGATCTCCATAACTTTCAATAAGATTTTAATAATTTGCCATGGATAAACTTGACTACTAATTCTGTCGATATCAAGGTATCTATTTTAATGCTGAATTTAAATCGATTATTTCACGCTCCTTTAAAAAGGTTTAAACCAAAGCGAAATCCATTTCCAAGGATTACTCCGGAAATAAAACGTATTATGAAAAAAAGTGACATCATTCGCCGCGGATACACGAGAAGTAAATCTAAAGAACTGTTACAGGAGTACAAAAACTAAGAAATGAGTCCCAAAGTATCATTAAACAGGCTAAAGAAGATTATTATAATCAGTGTTTCATGGAAAAGTGGTATTCTAAAACAATGTGGAACGAAATTCGAAGACTAGGACTGATTAAGATTTAGAATGATAATGGTAAACTCAGTGTCCCCATGGACGAATTAGATGAATATTTTATAAGCTCATCAGCTCACACTACTGCTGGATCATCACTAGATTCAGCTATTTGTCGTTACAGTGCTGAAGAAGTCAACTTGTCCAAAGTTAACGATTTTGGAAATAATAGGTTTTACTTTCCTAATCTAACTCCTGAGATCATGTTAATATCTTTTCGTTGTATCAAGGCAAATGGTGCTGGAAATGATGGCATTAATAATAAAACCCTGAAAGTGGTTATGAGTGTGATCTTCCTGGCACTGCTTGATATTTACAAGTGCTCACTTGACTATTCTGTTTTCCCCGTTTCTTGGAAAACTGCAATCATAAAGCCTATTAAGAAAATTCGAAATGCTACCCAATTATCTCATTACCATCCCATTTCACTGCTGCCCATCGCATCTTAACCACTTGAGAGATTGGTCTACAACTCTGTGTAAGATTTCTTATCATTAAATAATTTGCTGAATAAGTATCAGTCAGGTTTTCGTAAGGGACATAGCACACATACTACCCTCATAAGAGTTACTGAAGAGATTCGCCTGTCAATAGACCATTTAGAGAGAGTTACCATTCTTGTAATTTTAAATTTTTAAAGGCTTTCGATTCTGATAATCACAACTTGTTGCTGGATAAAATGTACCAACTTGGATTTTCTCCGCCAGTAATTAAATGGTTCCGTTCCTACTTGTTCCAGAGAACTCAAGCAGTAAAAGGTGATCAAACTGTCTAGCTTCTCGGTAATACCATTTGTGTACCTCATGGTTCAATACTTGGTCTTTACTCAATATTCATAAGAGATTTATCACGTTCAATCCTCCACTCGAACTATCACCTCTACACGGATGATTTACAAATATACATTGATTGTCATCCTACACAGATCGATAATGCTATCGAAAAATGAAATGAAAATGTTAACCATATCTGCGATTGGGCAAGGACAAATTCACTATACTTAACCCTCATTAAACAAATGCCATTATAATTTGTACCGCTAAATATGTCAAGAAATTATGACAGAATACCAAAAATTAAAGTTGAAGGTATTGTAATTGTCTACTCAGACATAGTCGAAAACTTAGGGGTTAATATCAACAATACGCTAACGTCGAATGAACATATATCAGCTATTTCCAACAAGGTAAATAAAAAATTTGCACAGAGAAAACAATTCAAACGCTTAATGCCAATTGACGTAAGAAAAAAATGATTAATACTTTGTTAGTTCCAAACATGGATTATTGTTCCCTTGTGTATGCTGAACTGGTGAATTATATAAGAAGTTGCAGACACTTTTTCAGGCTTTTTCCTGAACATTTTTTCATAAGATATTTACCGTCACTTTTAGCCTTCAAATGATGTTTTTGTTTTTGAATCAATATTATTTGGTAGATAACTTTGTAAAATATGTGATGCTGTGTTATGAACTAATTCCGATTGAATTGCTTGCAGGACTTTATTGCCTTATATACTTAAAAAACGGCCAGCATATGGTCGCATGGGACTCTTGCGTCTTTGCTGAAGTTATTAAACTAATTATACAAAACATAATGGGACTGCACTGATTGGTAGAGAGAGGCATCTAATATTGTCTGAAATAGCAGGAAAAAATTCCTTTTCCGTGCAGGAGAAGTAGGTACCTACCTGTATAGTAGGGAGGATCGAAAACCCGTTTTTTTTTCGAAATCGGTCTGCGGCTAATGCTTTAAGTTTGTGGTCGGTGGTCCTTATAATCCATAAAAAAATTTAACTCGATCGGATTATATCTTCAGGCTGCGCTTTTTAGTCAAAGTTTTTAATTTTTATGAAACAAGTTAAGAATTTACTAACTTTCCTGATAGTTTCTAGATGTTCCCGGAATGATTTTATGGTAAATAACTACATATATGGCTTGTATGTTGCTTAATATTAGGGATTGAGTGCGTTTGAATGAGGCAAAATGGTTTAATAGTTCGTCAAAAATCGTCAAAAAACGCCAAATATACAGAAATGATACGGATGTTTGGTAGGCAATAACCCGCTATAATAACTTGACCCCACCGCCTTAAATTTACTAACAACGATAAGATAATAGGACAGGAAGTAAAATTCATCTCTTAGTTCATCGACTAATCGACGACCCAGCACTCACCACAAGGAGGTGGCTGTAGTCGAGTGCCGCCCGCCCACCCACCCGGGTAGACTGCCTATTTATATTTTAAAGTTCTCTTTGATATCAAAATTTGGTAATATTTTCCTGTCCTCAAATCGAGCTCTAATGTAACCATCTAGGGAGTCATAACCAAATACAGCAATTGATGCAGCATTTACATCCTGGACCTGCCACTCCTCCACTGACTGGTCATGGCACGGCAGGTCCAACTAAGTGTGCAGTTTGCCTAAGGAATCGTCTCTTCCTGCTGTGATCTCTTCTAAGTCTTCATTGGTAAGTAAGTGTGCGGCTTGAGGTGATCTTATTTCTTCTTTTCCCTAGTACACTAAATACACTAAATCTGTGTAATCTTTGGCATTGAAGGTGAGCACTGGGCGTCCAAATGTTGGAATGGTGTTGTTTGGTTGGCTTTGGCTTTTTCATGCTTCCAGGATCTTCTTCATCGCATTTGACGCACATTTGGCCGACTGTCAGCTAACATACCAGCAAGTAAATTTTCTGGATAGCTCCGTAAAGCATTGTTTTGAAGACATTCATAGAGAAAAGTCTTTAAATCGTTTGGTAAATACTCCATTTTCTGTAATGTAAGCCACAGGTTTTTTAACGGGTCCTTGATAGCTCCATTGCATTTGATGTGAAACCACATGGGAGCGTAAACATTAACGACAAATTCTGTCAATGTCTTAAGAGCAGGTGATGGATTTGAGGTTGCTACATACAGTCAAAGGATGCGCCCTGCAAGAGTCAGACATCGAGCATGGTGAATGGGCCCGGGAAAACACATCGCAAGATCATTTGGACACACTCCACTGTTTGCAGCATGGTACATTTTGTATAGGTTGACCTGGTCTTTGCTGAGAACATAAACGTCAAAATCAGCAAGAACAGCTTCAATTTTTTCGAACTGGACCATGGGTTGGACTTGGCAGGGAGACAATTTCTTTCCTACGTCGCCATAGAATCCCTTCGGGCCGGATGTCTTACCATCATTTTTCTAAAAAATGTGTCTTAGAGGCAGTTCATTAGAATGCAATCGACACACAATCCATTGGAGAGAACGCTGGATATATTCTTCTAATCGCCGAATGATGGCGGTGTGCTTCCCCGTGTTCTTCTTCTCCACGTCAAATCCTGTGTGTGACAATTCCGTCAAATCTAAGCCTTCTTTGCAGAGAAAATTCAAAATAGCGGCAGTTGATCCTTCTGCGTCTTTTTTTTGGCGTAACGTGGGTAAGGAAGAATGAACCCGGTTTCTCAATGAGAAAAATGTGCTCTTCTTGACAAGTAAGTGGCGCGGGCGATGACGCACGGGTGATAGAAGATGAGTCCTACCAGTGCAGGGTATAAGCAACGCACGCTCTGGAGTTATTAATGAATTTGCATCTACCATTTCATGGTGAGTGCTGGATAGTCGATTAACTGATAAACTAAAAGCTGCATTTTACTTCCTATCCTATAATCTTATCGTTCTTAGTAAATTTAAGTCGTTGGGGTCGAGTTATTATAGCGGGTCATTGCCTATATAACATCCGTATCATTTCTGTATATTTGGCGATTTTTACGATTTTGACGAACTATTAAACCATTTTGCCTCATTCAAACACACTCAATCCCTAATATTAAGCAACATACAAGCCATATATGTAAATATTTACCATAAAATCATTCCGGGAACATCTAGAAACTATCGGGAAAATTAGCAAATTTTTAACTTGTTTCATAAAAATTAAAAACTTTGACTAAAAAGCGCAGCCTGAAGATATAATCCGATCGAGTTAACATTTTTTCATGGATTATAAGGACCACCGACCACAAAATTAAAGCATTAGCCGCAGACCGATTTCGAAAATAACTGTTTTTCGATCCACCGTACTGTATAGTTTTTCAGGAAAAGGTGATGCAACTTATGCGAATTAGTTCCTATTTTATGCAATACCTGTCTTCAATGAGCACGAATCAAATATCATAAATATTGAACGGAATCTGAATTTAAACTTGAGCATTTTTATGCTTGTAAATACATTGTAAATAACCTTTTCCCTTATACTTTGGATAATATAAAGCTTTGAATGAAAGGCTTTCTGTGATATTGTTTTCTCATCAGTATTGATGAGCCAATTTGAATAGTACTAAAGTGACGCAGCAGATGATTACGTCTCAGTTTATCATGATCCAACATGTTGTAACATGAATCCTTCGCTAATTATACATATCTCAAGCCTGTTTGCGTTCTTATATTTCTGCGTGACCCCCGTGGAGAAAAATTATGTGGGAAATGAATCTTTCTCCTACTTTTGTGTGCTTTTACATTGTTAAACGGTACGTGTGGAATATTGATAGGTTGCATGTACTATCTCACCGAGCATGTCACTACTGTCAGAGTTCCAGAGTTCTATATTCATCATAAAACAAACTTCTTTTTTCCTTTAAGTCCTTTGCCTCCATTTCGAAAATATGATCCTGATGCCGCTTGACATTGGACAAAATTCTCATCGCCAACCAATGTAATTTTTCGTGAAAGTTTCATTTCAAAACCGTCTGGAAAACATACATATGAACTACCACCTTCCATGCGCTAAGTATTTACATCAGCTAAGTATTTATTCCTTCCCTGCCGACCAAAAATCTTCCCTTGAAAATTTGTCTCAACTTGTGTTTTCTACTAATGTGCGTTTTAAAGTTTCTACCCATAGATCTCTTATCCTTATTTATTTCCATATATAGCACTTTAGTCGTAGATATTGCCTATGATCCTGCTTCAATATCGCCAAATGACACCAATTCTCTGTTTTGAAAAGCATTAAGTGCCAAGTAGAGTAATTTGTTACTGATTGAAAACATATGACGATGTAAATTTTGGTGAACAAACTTTTTGATTTTATCAATATCGGCCATTTTTTTAACAATCAATACTGAATTTAGATATTTCAGACAGTTAAAAGTGAGCATTGCTCTTTGAACTGCTTTTATCATGCTTATGATTTCGGAATTTAATTACGTGTCGCCTTTCTGAGAGCATGACATTTGAACTCAATGACCCCCAAAAGATAGTCGCCATCTTGTTCATTCATAAGATCTCCTTTGAACTGATAATCAACCCTACTACTTCCTTTGCCTTAGGGTCAAAAATGAAATGACGGTCTTTTCTTTGAACAGGGGAGTCGGAAGCAACAGGTGCTTATGTTTCTTTATTCGTTCCCTTACCTGATTCCTGGCTTGGCTTCTCGTTCCATACCCGAAAGAATTGACGATATTTGTTTTGGTCCATGCTCTAAAAAGATTCTTACATATCAATACGGTCTTGCTCTATTTTATCATTGATTTGATTAAATAGTTAATTGTCTACGAAAAGATTTAAAGCTTTAATAAAGCTTTTAACTTGATTTAACGCATCACTTACCTCACGTATGCTTCTCAAATTTAGCGATTCAAAATATTATAAACTAATCATATTTACCTCAATACGTCCTTACTTAAAATATAAAATACATTGACTCGTGTATTACATCAAATGAAGTATGATAAAATTGATCGAATCATTACTAAGTAAATTGGAGAGAAGCGAGGATAGTATTATCATTTTTAAGATCCCCATACTGTCAACTCTATTAATTTTTATATCATTTTAATACGAAACATGTAAAATTCAATTTTTCTCACTTATTATACCAGAACTCTTCTGTGTGCATTAAGTTGCGTTATGTTGCTAAGCCAAGCAGTCCAAGAGTCATCACGGCACAAATATTGATAGTGGTCTAAACCGAGAAATTAAGGAGAGCCACCTTGGACACCAGAAAATAAAGAAGATCAATCATGACGGCAAAATGGAATTTAAAAAGTCTAAGATAGAAAGAGAAGAGAGGAATATTTCCCTACAGCCGTTGAAAGGAAACTAGAAAACAGAAAGGCCGTAAACGAATGAAGATGAGATGAGCTGAAGAGGACAGTCACCGAAGTAGCAGAAGAGCAACTGGTGAGCAAGCGAGCCGACACGAAAAAGCCACGGCGGAGAATTGTGAGATGACTGAAGGAGGAAGACAATACAAGAACCCCAGAGACAAGCTCAAGAACCCTCGACAAGAAGCTTTCGAACGAAGTCAATCAAGAATGGAAGAACAAAGCGCCTGGGAGAGACAGCATTAACGGCGAATTCATCAAAGCGCTCTAAAGCAAGGCCAAGGGCAAGCTCCACGATATGATCAAAGATGGCTACCGGAAGAGAGAGACTTCTAGGGGACATTCAAAGGAGTGTGATAATTGCAGCGCAAAAGAAGACAGGAACTGGGAAATGTGAGGAGCTCCTTTATTCTTTGATCACATGCATCAAAAATAGTTACGCAAAAATTAGCCAAAGATATGAGAGGAATGTTTATCACACAAATTTCGCTTCTTGTACAGTTTATTGTAAAATGTAGTACCGGTTTCATCTATTCTGCCCTCATCAGGTACCTTATGTTATATCGGTTTTGTGCTAAAACCTATTTACCTCTCTTAAATACTCTGTAAGTAATGGTAATGAAAATTGTACATGTAAACGAGCCGCTGTTTCCTGGTGGCAGTTATGGACTTTTAGGAAGGACATATTCGAAAATATTAATTGAAAGTAAATATTCGGGCTACAGGAAAAACTCAGCTCTCGATCTCAATAGTAAATAAATAATCTACTGGATATACAAGAAGCAATTTATCACTAAGCGAAAGCGAGATAGAAGGCAGATATAAGCAAAAATAGCATAGAAGTGAGACAAATTTACAACTCCCACCAGCACTGTCCAAAATGTACTTGGAGTAGGCAATAAGGGAAGAACAAAAAAATAGTTTGAACGATCAGGATTAACGAAGTAAAAATATTCGTACTTTGTTTCACAGACGATATAAAAGTAATAGGAAGAAATTCCAATGACCTTCAAAGGTCACTAAACGGAATGGACTGAGTTTTCCAAGAATACTAAATATAATTAAATCAGATGAAGTATAAAATCGTCGTATGTGGAAGAGATAATCTGAATGCAGAAGGCACACTAAGAGGAGAGGGATTAGAGTGAGTGGATTCCATTCTTTTGTTGGGTGGAAGAAATACCAAAGACATCAAGCGATGATAAACTCAAGCTATGAAAGCGTTCATGGTGCAAAAACTAAAAGCTTTAGAAACCTGATCAAGGATATGATGGTGGAGATAAAGTGGACTGACAAAATAAGAGATGATGATGCATACAGAAAAATGTTTGAGTATTGGACGATATGGCACACGATGCAGAAAAGAAGAACCAGATGGCTTAAAGACACCCTTAGGCACAATGAATTTATGAAGAACATAATAGAAGGAAAAATAGAAGGGAAAGTCCCCTGAGGAAGACCCAGGAATTAAGACATTGACCGAATTAGATGTATAGCTTGGTTGAAAGTTCCTGGTACTTTCACAGTAACCCATGTCCTGGGTGTGTCTTATTTCGACAAATTACCGCTGATAGAAAGGGTAAACGAAAGCCATTATTTTTTTCCTGGCTTTAAATTTACCACTTGCAATCGGCGCCAAGGTCCCCACATTTTCTTCTTATTCGCGTCGTACTTAAGTGCAAGGAACTTCCAGCCGAACTATACTACGGGGAATGAAGGGAACTATTATAGGGAAGGATGTCACGCTGTAGTAAACAAATCTTTCGATTGAACGTTTAATGATGAAGTTGCTACAAATTTAAACGCGGGAAAAACTGTAACTAATTTTGAAGTTCTTACTAATGAAATTTGAATAACATTCTTCGCCGGTAATATATTTAAGCACTACGTACATTAAATGCAGAAAAATACCAGCTCTACAATTGTTGTGGTTATCATTATAAAAAATTGCGTGTTACATTGGCGGCAGTAGAGGTGCATTCTATGGGTATGCTAAGACTTTCATGGAAATGTATAATTACATATAGTTTGCCAACTTTTATGGCGATGATTGAAATATTGACACTGTATGTCCTTTGAACAGTCCTAGAATTCCATGTTCTATAGTAATTCGTACTATAATAGCAGAAGAAGTTTTAGCTGAAATTTCATGCTGACAAATAGTTAAGTTTTCATAAATAATGTATGATAGCTACATCATACGAATTAAGTATTGATGGCTGATGTTAAAATTGTCACATTCGAGAGTTTCACTGGTGAAAATAAAGTTAATAAACAAATTAGTACCTAATAGTAAACGAATCATATTATTTTAATAAATTGGTAAAGTTTAGTTTTATCATATAATGTAATCGTACCATTGATTGCTACATTAAAACTGATGAAATGGTGTCCAACATGTATTGATGGTAAACCACGGAATATATATAAAAAATAATGGCTTGGGAATGTGCCTGTGGAGAAATGGATAGCAATATTGAATTATTGAAGTATTGAAAATAGTGGTAATCATTAATTTAAAAAATTTATATTTAATTGATCTACTTATCCCAATGTATTGATATAGTTTTGTTGATTTAATAGGCGTCCAGCAATAGTATTGAAGTATTGGTATGAAAAATTAAGTCCTCCTCGAATGATATATGCTATAAACTCGAAGTACATTTCACTTGATCTTTATGGGTCAATGAATACGGAGTGTACCGGCTCTGAGTTGTACGCGTCCTATTCACGAATGTGTTACCCTCAAAGATACTTAATCCTAAGGTGCGCCGTAACTTTTATGATTTCAAAACAGGTTTAGTTGCTCAGGTTGTGCTTTAGTAATAAACTATCGACGTTCGGCTCATTACAACGCAGGAAGAAACTAATGGTGTGCAAGATAATTATTTTTCAAGACCGAGGGAGATTTGTTCCGTGAAATAGTCCTGCAGATGAATATGCCCGACGTCCGCCCCGGACGTTAATCAAGGGCTTATGACTTCCTGCTAGATCACAGCCGGCGAGAAATGCGCATTTGTGCACGACTGATTCCCAGAATTTCCTCCTCATTTCACAGTTCCTACCGAATTGCAGCAGCTAACGATTAAATTTTTATGGTCCCGCAGACCCAACGGCAATAGGACTTTCCGTAATCCCTTGGCTCCGCTGTACACCTGGGTGTGTCACGTAGTAGTAATCGATAAAAGGGATAGGGCATTGAATGGAAGTCTGTTTCGGGATTCTCATTGGGATTAAATTGATTTCAGGGTTCCTGATCCTATAAAATAGTTCGTTTTCCGTCAAATTTAAAGAAATTTATAGCCAATAGCTACGGAGTAGAATATGGTAATAGGCGTTAAAAAAATAAAAAAAATTAACCTCCGCTGTTTTAATGAAGAATGATCTTCAAATTTCCTCTTCATTCACCTATTCTGAAGCGAGCATCAAGAATGGGTTTCGGAGTCATTCATTCCCTAGGATAAGCACCCTTTGTCTACAATATTGGATATTCAGCTTTTAAAATCGTGCAGCATGTACTGCAGAGAATTATATTAAGAGAAAAGTGATTGAGCTTATATCTACAACCCCACGTTTTTTACAAAAATCAGAATTTGACTATATATTGCTCTTTGCACATTCTTGAACTCAGCCTCGTTGCTGATAATATGTTACCTTTAGAACATATTTGGTATCAAATTTAACTCCTGGTCATTCGCATAAATAAAGGATATTTTACATAGTTAATTTTTTACACTGTCCATCTTTATTGCGTTATTTATTGAAAGGTTTATATCTTAATAGGAAAGAATAGTTGGTCAAACTCCAGAGGTATATCATGAGAAAATGAATTAAATGAGATTATTTTTAATGTCCTTTTCACTTAATTTTTTTCAATTGTTAATTTTGAGAAACTAAGAACTCTTAGTAAATATTCCAAAATTCCCTCAATTTGGTGCTTGTTTGATTAGCGCCCACCCAGTGCTACCAGTGCCATCGTTGAAGAATGAATTTGGAAAAACGCTTGAATTGTAACAAAGGGGAAATCAATATAACCAATTATTGACTTTATTTCCGTTTCTGAAATAAATAAAAAAGTCCTTTTTTATTTTTGTGTAAGTCCTCATAATAAAATAATAGAAAACTTGAAATAAAACCTATCATTAAAGTAAGATATAATAACATCAATATTTTTTTCTTTCCTGGCTCAATAAACAAGTGAGTGCTTTTTGGCCGCCAGTGGCGACCAGTATACGTATGAGAATAAAGAAATTTATATGGAGGTTGGACGTTTTACCCGCCGAAAAAGACGAAGTTATACATTGGGAACATTTTCAAATTTAACTGGCTCCTGCAAGTCTGTCACCATAATATCATTCGGCTAACAAGTCAACTAAGTCTGTAAAACGATTGTGTCTTAGTGCCACGTGTACTGGTATTATATTACCCAGAGTAAGCCTGGGTAGCTTAGCTCCCTTAGACTCACAAATAAGAACTTCATACGTCAAATAACCTGGTAGAGCAAACATGAGCCCATCATAGTGGAAGTTTGAGTACTTCTTCTCTTTCCTTGATGTTGTTCAAGCGAAGCCTGTGGAAGAAATTCTTCAGCTAATCCATCTTGGGTAAAGTGACTGGCCAGCAGTCAAGTCTCTTCAAAGGACGACCTCAAGGCCTTCAAAATCCTCGTCTAATCCTCTCACAGCTGTTTGATTCTCACATTCCATAAGACGCTTAATTGATGGGAGCTAAGATGAAACTCCAAGGAAGAGAGAGAGAGGCACAGGCTTAAGACGAGAGGAATGCTCATATTGAATCTTGCCTAAGCCTCATATTCCCTAAAGATTTTCCTGAAGGTGAGGAATTGTTTCCATTGTTGCTTCTATTTTGAAATTAAACCAAATTTTTCACATAAAATCGACTCAGTTGATAAGCTTTGAAGGGAATAATAAGATATGAAACATGTTATTAATATATTCGATAGCGCCTTCTTTCATTGCTTAGTTCTGTGCTTGCCCTCCGTGAAAATGAATGAGTCACCTCAACCTGCAGTTACCAACATACTAACGAGCTAGCCTGGTAACTGAAAGGCCAGGGTTTCTATTCCTACTAAAATGACGCGTACCGCGTTTTAATAATTTTACGATCTATGTGTATTCGGTGTGACATAATATTGGTGATTTAAGTCCATAGTCCAGCTCTTCTACTCTCCTATGTGTCATTTTTTTGTGCAACAGAAAACATCTAACATTTAAAATGCCTCCCTTTATAATTTGATGGATGAATCATCAAAGAATTGACCTTACGGCAATGTTCATAATCGTCAATTCACGTGGATGAAACCCGTTGTACTATGTTACGACTAAATGTAGTCCCGTGGGGCTTTGATGTAAATTAAGATTTCAATATCTAGAATTCTCCTCAGGCGAAGGGATTCCGAAGAGTGAATGTATCATGTAGGTATATATTAAAATGGAGATGATATATGATTTAATGAAATCATGATACAATAGTACGTATGATTTATGATCATTACTGCAAATGATGAATCAGAGCATCTATTCTCGTAGAACAAGGCAATTCATCCAAATATCAACTGCAGGAAGGGTCCATTCCCTACTATATTTTTATACCAGTTTCAGTATTTGTAACAAAATAATATCAACTAATTAATGTCCTTAAAGAATATAGCCTCTGTCAAGTACATTTGAAAGATTTGCTTTCTGCATTTCGCGCACCATGTTAACAAAAATATATTCTTAAGTTCTGGTGGCAGTTATTTGCGGCCAAAGTGGTTCTTTGGAAGTTTAAGAAACAGAGGTTTTTTGAGAGTTAGCCTAAAAACTTACAGATTATTTAAGGATTCATCCATGTGGTATAGTTTGCGAAAGTCGCTTGCTAAATTTTAAAATTTTCAACCATGGCGGGTGAATTTTTTTGAAGTAATTTTCATGAGAAAAATTCGGCCTAGACCGGGAATCAAACCACGCACTTGTGGTTCGCTGGACCAATGCGCAGACCACTACGCTATCCAGGTGTCCTAATTCCCATGGCAATTTGGTGGATACAATGAAACAAGATCTCTCTTTTTAAAAATTCACTTGCTAAACTGTATTTTCACATTCATAAAAAACATATTTGTTTTTATATATGGCATATAAAAATTAGCCAGACCCCCTCTGAAATAAAAATTGCTTTAAAAAAATCCTGGCGGATGTGCCACGTTCCTCTTTTATTTTAAATGCATTCATGTAACTAATAGCAGGGGGTGCTCGTTACATTGCATCGAGAGGAAAGTATAAAAATGATATTTAGGATTGAAATAACTCCATAAATGTAACGTTTAAATTCAATTACTTTGCCAGAGTCATGAGTTGGTCATCTATGGTCAAGGGAGAAAATTATTCCAATAAAATTTTACTGCAATTATCAATTCATCATTTTCATTTTGGCATAAAGTCTTTCGGTATCCCATCTGCTTCCTGAGTAAATAAAGTTGTTACAACGCTAAAAAAATGAATGTTTTGATTGACCTTCAGGCAATAATGGAACGAATTGTAAAAGTTAATTTGTATTTATACCAATTGACGTGCTCTTTTTCTCAAAACCATATACCTCACTTGACTTAGTTCTTCAGCCTTAATAATAATCTTCAGCCTTAATAATCATCTTCAGCCTTAATATTCATCTTTCTTGTCATTCTTCGCCTGATGCTATGTACTCATTGATGTATGCCTTTTTCAATATCATTAATGTTCCCGTCGACAGATATTCGTCTTAAATCTACAATTCTTTGTTCGCTTTCTTCTTTCTTCTTTTGTCTTTTATTAGTTCTTTTTATGTTCTATTCCCCAAATCGTTTTTTCTTCGTTATCTGTATTCTTCAGTTTCATTAGAATACCTTTCATTTCCTTTTTATCTTCATATCACACTATCTATTTCATTATTTATTTTTTCATCATTTCTAATATTTTTATATTAATCTAACTATTTTTTACTCCTTATTTAATTCAGCGCAAGTGGAAGTATACGGAGTCTCGACTTTAAAACGGCATCGATGCTATCGCGACGATTTTCAAAATGTGTAATGTCTTTTCAAATTTCTAACATGATTAGACTTTTCGCACTGTTTTTATTGGAAAACAACATTCTGTAATAATTATGAAAACTTCTCTTCCATGAAGTCTTCTATGTATTTCAATTCTTCTCATTCTCATTCATTAATTCTAATAAAAGGTTGTTAAAGAGAAAGGGTCTGAACGAATCGAAAACTTAACTTTACATCCATTACCTGGAGCTCGATTGTTGCAGCCTACAGCAGCATTACATACAGAAAAGCCTAGGAAATTAAAAAGAATATAAATTGAACGCATTGGCAAAGAAAAATTGGGCAGTATTTTAACATCAAAATATTTATAGATATTCTGATGAAAACTTTGAAATTCCTGGCATATGAATCTTTTTTTTATTTATACCACGATCGTATATAATTTTCAACATGTATATTGCATACAGGACATCGGTGATGTATCTCCATAGTGATTAAAAGAATTGTATAAATCCCTGAATGATAATAATGAAATATACAATGGCCTTACGATCATTTGCATATTACCAGTGGCATCCGGATGTTTTGTCTTTCTTAATAAAAATTAATTATTAACGAATGTATGTGTTATGCTTGCTAAGTACAATAGGATGTAATAAGGTCTTTTTCCCTGGCCTTTGGCGATGCTCATGGCTTCATTAATCGAGTTAAATTCTCCACTCTCTCTCTCCAGCTGCTCTTTTTGATATTCCAGCCTTTACCGTTGGACACTTTGTTTTGCTTGCTTGTTTCCGTGGGGAAATATTATCCCACCCAACCGAAGCACGTAACGTATCCTATCCTATAATTCCCTGTGATGGAAACATTTTCAGCTTTGTATGGGTTGTTGCTTTGGAATTGGAATCGGGGATTAAAGCAAATAGGCCGGGGCAAAGGTCTTTTTTTTGTTTCTTTTAGGGAGCAGTAAAGAGTTAATCGGTCTCATCCTGTATAGGAATGATGAAAGCACAGTTCTGATACTCCTACTACTACTTTTTAACGCAAAACAAAGTGAAGCCAAATTTTTTTACGTGTGGATTTTCCATTTAAGTATGCCACGTAAATCGGAAGATAATTTATGCGGAAAATAAAGTATAAAAAAATAACTTCAAATGCAATTAAGAACCTGTTAGAATTCTGAGGATATTACATCTTTTACCGATTCGGTATCTTTTACATCTGATCTAAATCAATTCTAAAATCATAAAAATGAGGGCGTAAATGTGGTTTTCTTGTTACACCCTTTTAAGCATTCTTTGAAATACGCTTTAGAAGGATTGAGCAATTTCCAATGAAACAGTTAAGGGAATGCGCTGTTTTGTATTTATGAAAACTTTTAATACAGTGAAAATGAAAATGTTACGATTCTTCAGTTTTATATCACTATCGTAATTTAGAACAAATAGACCAACAATTACAGGTTATTGCTCTTGATGCAATCTTCAATTTCAATTCAACTCAATCTACTTGCTGACCAGGGTGCAACTTTGCTACAGGTCAAAGTTGTAAATTAATTTTAATATTGTTTACTAATCAATGATATCATGTCCACAGACTATGCCCTTACTTCATATGTGGTAGTGTAATGTTCCATATGACATTGATTGCTCCACTCCAAATAGCGAAACTCCACTTGGATAACTACAACATTACTGTACTGCCGAATAAATCTTTAGTATTGCTATTTTAAAAAGAGAACATAAACTAAGGATAAACTAAAATTGGCCATAAACTAAACATAAACTAAAACTGGCCAGCTCATCGTAGCTACTTGTTCTTTGAACCGCATTCGTAGTTTTTGAACTTCGAATTTTCGTTTTGATAACTTGAGTCTTAATAAAAGCCTATTATTCTCTGCTGATTTCAATATATCTTTCAATAGAGAATCGTATCATTAATGGTCAAAAATTGGTATCTTTTATCGATGGACTGTTGGTGAATTTCCCGCGATGAAATTGGAGTATTACGGATTAATGATAATCAGCCATGGTTTGCGAATGTGAAAGTATTCAAACGTTCAGTAAAGATTTTGAGGGTCAAGTCTAATACCCTAAGCGTAATTAGCATTTTCAAGTAAAAGCCAATGAATGATTGACCTTGAGGAGGTATATGAACAAAGGATTCCGGTGAGGAGTCTTATGTGGAGTTTGAAAGTAGATAGTAAAGTTACAGCATCCAACTGCTTTTCTAACCCACAATATCTTCTTGTCTATCCAACATCGACTTCAAATGAATTTGAAAAGAATCTTGTAAACCGATTGTGTGTTGAAAGATGTTAAAAGGTGGCATCTGATGGAAGGGGATGATTAAGTTTTAATATCTTCTTGGCGTTAATGTATGTGTGTGCAGGAGGATGGAGGAAATGCTGTTAAAGTAGAAGTGGACGAGAAGTACCTACGTGATGTGATTTCTTTGATTATTTGGAAATGTTCATTTACAAATGTGAGTTTGTACCTACTTTTTAAAATTACATTTGCAGCTATATTTTAATGATTTCGATGGATTTATTTATTTGTAGAAGTTTATATTATTGTAAGCACGGAATTAAAATCAAGGTTTTAGCCAAGATTTTATCTAGCCTTTTTTCGCGTATAGACACCAGACTGCCAGACTTGATTCGCTGCAAAAGAACAAAATCTAAACTATCACGATAGGAAATCTTAATGAAATTCCCTCGCAGGAAAAACGATAATTGAAAACTACTTAAATTGATTCTGTGTTTCTCCATCAAAGCATGTGAAACGTGTCATCTGCCGTTTACATCCGTAAAGTGCAGAACCCTTAAATGCTCATCCCTGCCAAAGGATTTCGAAATTCTCTCGTTAATAACTCTCCTGAAATAATTGCTTCACTTCCGTAGGTGGTCCGTATTCGGAAGAGGTCAACATTCCTCATTTGGACGTAGCAAATTCCCACCAGAGGCCTTGCCGTAATAAACTTTCCGTATTTTAACCAGGCAGAATGACAAGGCAAGGTTTTTCTTTAATTTTTTTAAGGTAACTTATTTGTAGGATGAAAAAGGCTGCTAATTAAGTACTTGCCAAAGAAAGAATTAGGTTAGGTAGTTAATACATTGTTCTTTTTATTTACGTGTCATATCTACTGCCACTTTAAGTGAAAATTCCGTTTAAGAATGTATCTTGACGCCAAGAAGAGTACAAAATTGTCTCCCAAGTGTTCTTATGTATTACTTACTTCCTATGTTATCGATATTTAACTGAAATCTTGAATAATTATTAGTTTTTGTCACATAATTGCCGAGCCCAGATTGAGGTAAGTGGTCAACAGGTCTCTTAAGTAATGATGAAGTTAACTTCCGTGTGGAATTACTCGTATTCATAATCTTTTTAGCAATTGATAAGGACCTACGAGATTAAACGATTTTCGTGGGCTCTAACAAATACTTTTGTTGATCTAGTTGTCCTTTAAACCCTTTCAGTTTATTCCATTGTTTCTTTATTTATTTTATTTAGGTTTAAATTGAAGTGTCGCCATAACTTGACTTTTAATTAGCGATTATTCTAAAGTTGCATATTTTATTAGTTAGTGCATTTCGTGTAAATATCAAAGATATCTTTAGAGAAATTTATTGATTGAGCTGTATCTAAAGCAGACTTGTGCGACTACTAAGATCTGTCAAGAGCAGCTCACGGCGCTAATTGCAATTTAGCTGAGTTAGAAGGGTGGGGTTCTAACTGTGAAAGTTGTGTATCGTGCGCTCATGGGAACGATATGTGGTTGACGTGCGATGTCAGGCATTTCAAAAAGCTTGTTATCACCTAGGGGTGCTATTGCGTATGCCATTCAGTTGGTACCGCTAGTGAGAAGTAAAGCAACACTTTTGAATCAGTGAATCACGTGAAATCGCGGCTTAGTCCTCTTCCTAGTTAATTAAGATTTAAGTTATTCTGATGACGTTTGTGAAACCATTAAAGTCTAGTCCTTTCTTTCTTTTCACTATAATCTGAGAGTTATATATATATTGAATACGTGAATTTCTTGCTGGTGAGATTATATTCACAATTGAGATCAGTTATCCGTTCCACCACCATTAAGCTCATTTTTCAATGACGAACTTACGAACACAAATACTTATAGCTGATTTAGACTTCTTGATCACAATCATATAACCTAATTAACAATAATCTGAGTTTAATCTGTGATGATTTAGAGTTTCTTTATAAACCTCAACTCTTTAGTTTTGTTCATAGAATGATATTATTTAAAAAAATGTAATGCGAGGATCATCAATCTTGGTGAAATTATTATTATTATTGCTGGGATGAGTTTATTTTGATTAAGCTACTAAACTCCAACAGAAATATTTGTTTGTGTTTGCGGATTATCTAAGTTAGTTATAGATGTATATATTGTACCCCTTTTCTAATTGGTTCATGACAACACTTGCAAATAAAGTCAGTAGATTAATTTAAGATTACTTCCATAAAACTTGTTTTTGGATAAGTGTGTATTACATAAAAATCTATCATTCTACTCGTAAAATATCAGTACAGAGATATATCGGCACGATCGGCAAATGTTAATCTCGTTATTTTGCAAGAAAATGTTATATGACATTATCGTTCTAGTTCATTCAACCAAAGGTAAACATTTTTTCGTTCTTTTTACGCCTACTGTGAGTCCTTCGATGTTGTTTTGTTCTAAAATTTGAAGAATTTTGAACACATGGTTTTCCCCGAAATACGCTCAGTTTATGGGAGCTGACGAGTATATGGGTGAATTTATTGACATAAATTTATTATGCTTGACCATACGTTGAATTGAAGCGCTGGCACTAGTGGTGCTCGTAGCATGTTCTTATGTTGAATATACAATATACTTGTATACATAAGAAGTATTTGTGGGAAGAGTTTTTCAATATTTGATATTTTATCATCTCTCATGGAAATCAATTTTTTAAGAAGCTTTCATCATTATTTCAAGTTAAATCTGTCAGAGAATTTAATCTCAGCGCTTTTTGAAAGCGTATGATGCCAGATCAACTATTCCTTTCTTACGTCCATTTATTATTAATTGATTGGATTGAAGTACTGCCGATCGGTTGTCTTATCGGTCTTTTCAATTGGAACATTTTTCAGACGATTCCCATCATTAATTCACGGTGATCTACATGACCATGCCAATTAAATACCTAACATCCTCTGGTAAATATATCATCTAGATATCATCGTCATCATGTAGCAATTCATTTTTGAGAATTTATTTGAATGGAGCAAGTTAAATTCCAAATTTGGAGCTAATGACTCCAAATACATCATAAATTGTTTTGTTTTGACTCTGTCTGTCCAATGCCGATTGATTTACTTCACTGGGCTGATTTCTACTTGAAGAAACATATCTTTCCTTTCAAATGCAGTAGATTATACTAATGCAAAAAATGTTTATCAATCGTTTTGCGCTATCTTTTAAGCTTTCTAACATCCTAATTGGTAATTATAGTTTGTATTGCAAAGTCAGTTTGATGTTCTAAATATTTTCGGAAAAATATTTGATCTGATTGATTCTATGAAATTGTTTTGGCTCACAGATTATTTGACATCAGAGACAGGAATGATGCAAATTAGAGGGTCGGAAATGCGATCTTCTAAGAACAAAGGCCCACATTGTCTTAGAGTAGTGAAATATCCTCCCCTCATACGAGAGATCTCTTACGAATAACGTAATTATGACAGCCGGCATTAGTCTCTGATGGAGATAAGTACTCCTTTGTGTTACTTTTGAAGAGAGGCATTTTGTCATCAAAGCTGGTTTCAGACAGGGAAACCATGGGACAATAAGTCTCATATATTCTCTTCTGTCGGCAGAACTGAAGAGATCCCAGTGGATTTCACTTGCTGTTCAACGTAATGGAGAGAATCCAGTTATATTTTAATGCTCATTTTTTATTTCTGATGCTTTCAATATTGTAGTAAAAATTATGACAAAACAAGATTAAAGTATTACTTACCTAACTACAAAAACTGTGGCTTTAAAGTTTTGATGGCTCGCATATTCGGAGAATCGGTAGATGAAATATGTGCACTGAATGTTTTCAGTTCATTATTACTACAGATTTCTTGAGTTGAAACTTGATGTAGCAAATTGCTATTTATTTTTGCAGGATTTAATCCGTCACCTTTAACGTTAGACATTTATCAATACAAAGCCTTTCCTACTATGTGAACATATCAAGGGAAATTTATTATAAAAATTATCTAAATTCTGTAAAAAATACGGTATATTTTTCTCTATTACAGCCGTTGTGCTTGTGCCAATAATGCAGTAAATAGTTTATTTTTAGTAATGATTTCAGCTCCTATTGCATTAAATGATAAAAAGTATTTTGGCAATAATAAATATATTGGATTATATTTTACCTCATGGTGTGGAGAAAGTAGGTTATACGTCCCAGACACTCTCATAATTTCAATTTCAAAATGGTTTTAAACATTATCATCGGTTTTATCGTAAAATAAGTTAGATCGGAGGATGCGTCCCTGTGTACATGCCAACAATAACTTATTTTTCTTTCTTTTCCAGAGCTGCACTCATGTTTATCATAAAAGAAGTGGGAGCCACCAACTATGCCGGTGAGTATAAAGAAATATAAAATAAATCTTTGACGATATAGGTACCAATTAGATACAGATGACGTGTGAGTATGATGAAAAGGTATAAATGACGTGTGTGCGATTTCTTTAGCACTGAAAAATACCACAGCAGCTTCAATACGTGGAGGCAAATGTTATAATGTGATCAAAATATCAAAGACGTCATATTGACCTTCCTCGCATTAAACATCCTTGATAGCAGTTTTTATCAGCTCAACGTAGGCTAATATATCAGAATAAAACAATTATAGAAGTAATAGACGTTTAACCTCGTGGATCCAGCTGAGTAGACGAGGAACGGACTTTTACCGAACTTCGGATGTTAAAAGGAGACAAATCTGGGGTCGCGAGCTTTGGGGTTGGTGGAGTATGGTTGTTAGAAGTTAGAAAGGGAATGGGTTCCACTCTCTCGCTCACTCGCTGTCGACGGAGAGTTTCATTAATCTCGTTAGTCGTAGTTTACCTCTCAAGGGGGAGGACTGGTGGGGGCTAAGAGAGAGAGAAGATAAGATGGTGGAGGCAGAGAGCGAATAGGTTTCTGATAAAACGAGGAGAGAGAGGTGGTTTGAGGAGGACAGAGAGAGAGCCGGATAAATGGGTAGAGAGCTGTACACCAAGGTGTGCTATTGGATCCGGGAGACTTCGTCGAAGAGATCGTCTCGAGAGGGTGCTGATGACTAGGGGAACGAGTGTAGTCAAGGAATTAAGGAAGAAAGTTAGAAGGAGATCCCGTTGATCTTTCGCTAATTTTATTTTACATGCAATTAGCTTATAAAATCATGCCGTCCAGGTGTTTCTACTTATAAGCTCCTTCACTCCTAGAAAGCATCATTATAAATGTTAGTTTCCCTTGCATTTTTCACGATTTTTTCCGTATAATTGCTCAAAACTTACTTAAGAAGCAGGAATATTTTCTAGAACTGTTGTTATTTATAAAATATTTTAACGCTCTCCCACAAGGATAATTTGTTACTATTCGATATATATTTTGCTTCTCAGCTGGTTAAAGATATTACCGTTTGTTCAATGCTTTTTTGATGAAAATATAATGCTATAATATATAATTAAATGAAAATATAATAAAAATAAATTCATTAATGCCATTCTTATGCACCGGATCTTATGTTATCGATGGCAGAAGGAGGAAAAGAAATATAAGAGGACCTACCGAAAACAGGGTATTTTACACGAAGTAGGGCGTAGTAACATTTTGTAAACAAGGAAGTAATTCAATGTAAATATGCGTTTGGAGTAATTGCTCTAACTCGACAGCAAATTTTGAACGATCGGAAAATTAAATTTGCTTGGATGCAATGGAATTGTGTTCACGTCACAGAATGATAAATTCCGAAGTAGTGAAGATAATCATATATTATGAAGCTGTAAGTAGATCTGTTGGAAAAGCTGCTTCGGGAAAATTCTGAGAATTAGGTGGGACAAGCCAGAAAGATTCATCCTCAATATCGACTACATGACACGGTGGTACATTCCTTAGCGCCTTGATTCCAAAGCTCTTAAGAAGAGTTATTTTATTTTGGCTTTGTTATACCAAAAGGCCAGTTGAGTCGCTCTTTTGGAGTGCATTCAGGGCAGGAAAGTCAAGGCATCTTTAGTTATAGAATTGTGGTGGAATAAGTCTATCAAATTAAAGAAGTGGGCTTGATACTTTTAGAAACTATATGACAAGTCACCAATATTTATAGAATTTGATAATAGGCTGAAGGTAATAAAAGAGTCAACTATTTGATAATGGGCTAAAGGTAACAACAGAGTCAACTTTAATCCGGGATAAAGCCGGTAAGCGGGAAGACAAAATATAAACACGAAATCTTTTAATATAAAAGGAATTGGTGGATTAAGAAAGTCTACAGAAGGTGGTAGAATAAAGGAGTGGGTTTATGTGCTGGAAAATAGTTGGCGAAACAATAAAGTCCTTAAACCACGATTCCGAATTCCCATGTTTGATGTTTACATAAAATTTTTCTTCATTTTTATCAAGTTAATTCAAAAAAATCGCCAAACCTCTGCTGTTGTTTCATCCTGGTTTAAAATATAGTCAAGCAAGTATTTTTTCCTTGCTCAAATGACTAACTGATGGGGATAATCCCTACAGAGTGTGTAAATATATGTTTTTAAACTTTATTAATTCTCTAAATGGTCTAAAAAGTTCAGTTAGTGGGGTGAATATTTTGCATCCCAGTTTCATGCTAACTGTATAACTTTGTAGGTCATGTTACAGTTTTTCTGAATGCTTCGGGCTCACTAAAGAAAACTGGTGACCTGAAGTTACAGCATTATCCTACGGATAATCTTGGGGAGGCGATCAAAAACTCAATGAAGAATGCCCTGGTTTTGAGAAGTGGTAAACGCTTAGCAACGCACAATCTAAACGGTACAGAGGCTTAATAAGACGTCCCATAGTTCACAGAATCTGTAGAAGGGTCTATACATGACTCTAATCAGGTGAATTTGAAGTAGAAGCCATTGTCTACTTGTTTTCAACAAAACTCGTTGATGTGTCGTCTTTATCTCACTTTGTGGGGTGAAAGTGGTGCAAATTTACTTCTTTTTCTGGTTTTAGAGCAGTTAGATTGCTAATATTTAAACGAAGAATGATAAGGTAGTAAATTAAATTCCTTACTAAAATGTCATTTAAAAAGGGAGGTATGTGAGAACTGAATATCTCAAAACCTGTTACGGGTTCACCTAGGGTTACATTATCATCTGTTTTATTATTTACTTCATGCTCATCAGCTTTTACTTAAGAATTGTCAAAATTCAATTTAGTACCTTCTGTTTCCTAAGGAGATATTTTAATCTATTGATTGCGTCGACTACAGTATATTTTGTATGGAATTTATGATTGCTCTTTATTTTTCGTCACAAATGTTGGCATCGGTTTCATTAAAAAATTCAGAGATTTCATTCTTTGCTGATCCTTTAGATTAACTAACTAGTTAAAACTAATTACTGCTATAATGTGTAGAAGCAAATATTCGTTTTACGCATGTTACTATTTCCGCGTTTGCTTCACCTAGCGAATTTTGCAGCATTTGTATATGGATCCACTTCTACTCGTGTATCGTTTGAACTTCCTATCCCTCTGTAAGGTAATACTTTGCTCTGTTCTTCACCTTTAACGCCTCCGGAATAAGATCATGTTCACTAACTCACTGCCACTCTCTTATACGTCCCCAAAACACTTTCCTCTGTATAACTTTCCCCCTCGCGAGTTCCGACGGCTGCCTTCTGCCCTTTGTCCCTCATCCTCCTTCTCTCCAGCGAAAACCACGGCTTGTCTCGTCTTCCCCACCTGGAATTTCACATCGGCTGGAAGACGCTCGCACGGAGCGATTTATTCACGCAGTGGTCTCAGGATAATCGTTGGGGGTGAAGTCGGGAAACTCCTCAAGTTGGCTTAGTCGGATTGCGTTGCGCCGAGTCGACATAAATACCAACGGCCTCTCGCGTCTCCCCACAACGTCTTCTTTGTCCCACCCGCGTAAGACTGGTGCTGGGACATGAAATAAGCGTTGCCATTGATAGGCTTGCAGCGAGACAATAGTTGCGTCACGTACGCTTTTCTATACCAATTTAACGAAAATAGGGTACACCATACTGCAATCGTCGGCCCCGGTGGCGGCGGGGTAAAGTCCTCGCCTGCCAACCCGAGGGTCGCGGGTTCGAGTCCCGCCTGGGTAGAATATTTCCTGCCCAGGACATGGGTGTTTGTGTCTCGTCCGTTGTTACTGTTTTTCACCCGATATAAATTGGCCCATTGTGCTGTATTCGGGGTAGTGAAGATAAATAACAAATAATAACAATAATAACAATCATTTTGTAGTGGGATGACTCGTAATTTGAATGTCCGCCTTCGGTGAAGGTGAGGTGATGATTTGACTGCTTTTTCTCTTCCCCTGTTAAAAAAAAAATTCTCTCGTAAAATTGACTCTTAAGGAAGTTTCCGTGCTTTTTCTGTATGATTAATTCGCAAAAACAAGTAAAATTAAAGTTCTTGACGGTTGTTTCTGCATAACTTGGAATATTTTGCTGCTAATAGATAAAGAAACTGAAGTCTGGGCCTTTAAACTATCCTGATGTTTACACTAAATAAGTTGCACCCCTTCTAAAGGCGACTAATTAACACTAAGTTTTATTAACGCCTAAGATTTTAAACATATTCATTCCATGTTGAAAAATGTTTTTGATTAAAAAATTCTCTGAGAAATTCCGGGAAATATGCCTGAAATGAATCCCTTGGTGACAAAAATTTGTGTGGTCTTTCATTAAGATTTTTGTACCTATTAAAAATTTTCCAGAGTTTTATTTCAATACGTGTTCATATGTCCCTTGTGCTTGGCTCCATATCATTTGACATCATTGAATATTTTATATGATGGAAGTTTTAGAGTACTATTGGATGTTCATAGATTGAAGCTCCCTTACATTCCAAGTGGATGGTCTTCCAAAATATCAACTCAGGATACTTAAAACACCCTGGTGTGTTCAATTTATAATGATTTTAGTAGTAGCTTGTTGATATTAACGCCCTATACATGCAATCAATTAAATACTTAGAGAGCTTCGTATTACAATTTCTCTATATTTTTTTAATCGTTTAACCCTCATTAAATGTCTCCGTTATTACGTCGACTTCCCCTATTTTAGCCATCATTTAGCCTTTTTGCATTATACCCTAATCCTTACAAATACATTTAATATGGCTTCTAAAACTGTAGCAGTAAATAACAAACAAACAAATAACCAGGATATAAGGCGGAAGCTCAGGAGACAAAGGAAACTACACATTCTATATTAAAATTATATTGAGTGAAGTAAAAAATCAACGGAGGTTGCGGCGAGAGAAATATGGATTACACAACGCTCAAAAGTGAAGAAAATAATGCGCGCTACTCTACGAAACTTCAAGAAAAAATCCTCTGTAAATTGCTAGAAAAAACCCCAAGTTATTCTGGTCTTACGCGAGAGAGCTCCAAGGTGAATCTTCGACAGTAGAGTCTTTACTCCATACAAACGGCAAAGTGGTCACCAACAGTATCGACAAAGCCAATATATTAAACCAATATTTCAAAAATGTAATCACTAGGTATGACGCAATTCACAATTTAGACATTCCTGAATTTAAAGAGCCGATGGCTGACATAACAATTCAACGTGATGGAATCACTAAACAACTGCGATCGATTAAAAGTAACAAGTCAGAAGGAATACATGCACGCGTGCTCAAGGAATTAGCGCCACAGATTGCACCATACTTATAAATTATATTTAACGAATCACTATCCGAGTACAAGGCCCCAACTGCCCCAAGACTGGAAAACAGCCAACGTCACTCCGATATTCAAAAAAAAGAAATAAAAGTCACCCAGGAAATTACCGGCCAATATCGCTAACATCACTTTTAGGCAAGATTCTCGAACATAATGTCGTCAGTAATATTATGACATTCCTGGGTAATTGTAACTTCTTACATGGCAGTCAGCACGGCCTCCAGAAAAGCAGATCCTGCGAAACACAGCTTGCGCTCTTCCTTCATGATATCCTAAAATCAGGTGAATCGATTAAGCAAGTCGAAGCGATATTCCTCGATTTCTAGAAGGCATTCGACAAGGTTCCTCACAAAAAACTCGTATAAAAATTTCAGCCATGTGGAGTTAATTGAAAAATAGTGAAATGGAAAAGTGACTTTCTCAGAGATCGAACACAAAAATTAGTTTTGATGGTGTTAGCTCTGATATGGTCGAAGTCACATCCGGTGTTCCTCAGGGAAGTGTGATCATCCCTGTTTTATTCATTATCTATATTAATGACCTAAGTTCTAGAGTGAGCAGTAAATTAAGATTATTTGCAGACGATACAGTAGTCTACCGTGAAATGAGCAAAGACGCGGACTTTATAAGATCTATCATCGGACCTGAACAATGTTCATTTGTGGTGCCAGGAGTGAGGCTTAGAATTAAATATCAGCAAATGCACCACTACCACTGTCCACTTCCTGCGAAAGTTATCACAAAAATGCCATACCTATAGTGTGGGTGGAGTAAACATAAAATCTTCAGATACAGTAAAATAACTTCGAATTACCTTAACATATATATCGTGGGGATTACACATACAAAACATATGTGGCGCATCATTAAAGAAACTAGGTTTTGTTAAACGTATAATAGGAAGGTCCTCGGATGAAAAAGTCAAAGAGAGATAATACTTCGCTCTGGTTAGGCCACACCTCGAATACGCCGCGAGCATTTGGAACCCAAGTCAAATAGATTTAACCAAAAAAATAATAAAATACAATGGAAAGCAGCGGGCTTCGTTAAAAACTGCTACGAGAGTACATATAGTGTCTCACAACTTTTGGAAGGATTAAGGTGGGAGCCCCTAGAGACTCGGAGGCTACACGCAGGGCTTAGTTTGCTTGATAAATTTAGAACTTATATTTTTCAGAGCAACATAGAGAATATTATCATGACTTCTCACCACATCTCTAGGTCTGACAGACACAATAAATAAGAGAGATACACTGCCAAACAAATAGGTACAAGAACTCGTTCTTTCCACGAACAATAAGCGATTACAATAAAAATTAAGCTCAATATTCTTCTTCTTCTTCTATAATTCTTCTATAATTCATGTCACCATTAATAATAAAAATAAATAATAAAATAATTAATAACTTCTATAATTCATGTCACCATTTCATCTCCAAAAAACTTACACCTTTACACGGCTGGTGACCTGACACCCCCTGCCAAACGCCCATGCGGCGGCTGGCAGGGTATTATGTAGAAGTAGATGTAGATATATAAATGTGAAAATTAAAATTAATTACTTGAGTGGTATCATCATTCGGTTACGAAGGTCAGATCAATCGGTGTGGTGGTGGGAGTAATGGCTTCCAGTCTCGAGAGGTTGGGTCTGAATACCGGTAGTGACGGATATTTTTCACTAGAAATCTCGATTTTTACCAGTTTTGATATGTAACCCTCTTGAAGTACTCCGTTCGCCTGATATGATGCTAAATTCATGTTTTTGGCGTCTTTTGTTTATTGCAGGCTAATGTCGACTTCGAGTGTCTCATCGCGCTACCGTCATTCCATAATTTAATAGTCTCTACCAACCCTATTTTCTTTAATAATCACGTAAATGATCTCAGTTGTCGAATGATTCAATAAATGGAAACAATAAAACCAAAGACAGCCGATATTTGTATTTTTATGCTAACATTAAGCTAACGTAACTGGAGCAGTTGAATTCTGTTAAACCCGAAATCGAACTCGCGACCGTAGCGTGTTAGGTGAGGCATTTATACTATCTTCTCCCCACCAATAACCTTTATTTCAGGACAGAAATCGTTTTGCTTCGGTGTGATATATCATTTTTCATATCACTTATTCTTTGCCATTTTGTGAGATATCCAAAATCTCTACTCACCTGGAATAGGGGGTGCGTGGCGGTGAGGTTCTTGAGGGTCTACGGCGTTGAGACGGGGTTATTGGGATGAAGAGGAGGAGATGCGGAGTGTGGGATAGAGGAGCCGCCGGCTACCGCACCCGGCTTCAGCTGCGGTGCCCACACCCACACCGAGGGTGCAACACCCGCCCACATATTCACATTCGCCTCCTACCGTCCTCCTCGGCGTCCGAGGTTCCCGCTCGAAGGAAGCCGTTGCGGTCTTGCGATCTGAGGTTTAGATACCATGGCATTCCCTCTCGCGCTGACGGGTGAGGATGGGAGGGTCAGGAAGGCGAGGTAGGAGAGCATGTGGGTGAGGGGCGTACCCTTAAGGTATATATCCTCACACTAACGCTCGTTTCCCTCTCCTTACCGTCCTGCCGCCCCATGCGACCCCTTAGGGAGGGTTAAAAACCCTCTTCCACATCCAGCAGGATTAGTACACGAGATGTTGGCGGCGGTTTGTGGCCTAGGGTTAAGGTTTTCTTTTGCGTCCGTCTTCCGCTTTCCTCCTTAAAATCTCCCTCCTTACCGCCTCTCCATCCTGTGCACCTCATGTCCACCTCGCAAATGCATGGGAGGAGAGGAAAAGAGCACCTGAGGTAGGCTAATGACGCGGCCAAGCGAAGGATGAGGAGCACGCACTTAGCATCGGAACTGGGGTGGAAGATTTGGGTGTTGAATGGAGGGGTAAGGAGTTTAAAGGATTTATGGAGCAGATGTGATAAGATAATACAGATTTATTATCCTGGTAATGTATTCAAACCGAGCATGTTACCAACATAATTATTTAATCTCATTTTTAACTCTAAGCCGAGTTGCCTCTGTAGTAATGTAAATGTATCACAGTAA
This sequence comes from Ceriagrion tenellum, assembly GCA_963169105.1. Taxonomy (NCBI): domain Eukaryota; kingdom Metazoa; phylum Arthropoda; class Insecta; order Odonata; family Coenagrionidae; genus Ceriagrion; species Ceriagrion tenellum. The sequence continues at coordinate 94,076,205 of OY720641.1, forward strand.
TGTGTATGTTTTATCATGAACATTAAGTCAACATGGTGGTTACCAAATTCAGGATCGCAAGATCCACATCATTCTTTTAATGAATCAACGTCACCGAAATAATTGAAGTGGACAGCTGCAGTGACTATTTTTTCACAAATTCTCTTACTAGGAATTATTTGGACAACCGGCACACTATCAAAAGTATTTTTGTTTAAGATTTTCTTCCTATGAAGATTGGTTTAAATGGAGATAAGACTTAAAGTCTTCACCTGCTTTCTGCCTCCACTTAGACTTCTGTCCTACCAATTCTGATCATTGATCTCAGCCTTCTCTCTTTCTCTCTTTATCTATTAGGCCTTAGCCACATACGTCTTTGCTTCTCAATACTTGTTCCCAGTGCTTACTTCACCCTCTCCTAATATCCTCCATCAGCTTCAATTCCTCACCCGGAAAGCCAAAGGCTCTTAGTTGTTATCCTTTCCTTCCATTGAACTTCCTCTATTCTCCGCATCATCTCACCATCTTTCTTAAACTCTTTACACCTTCCTCTGGAATTAAAAAATAACTAATTAATGTCAAAACAACGGAATACTTTTTATCAACGATAAGATCTGGTTATAAAGTAAATTGCTGTTCATCTATCTGTGACAATCTAATTAAGCTTTCAAGGACTAGCGTACATTTAAATGTACGCTGGGATGTGGGGTCCTACGGCCGTGCGTACACAATAATGTACGCTAGATCCGAACGCTTCCGCTTGCGCCTTTTTCTCGCTTGTGACCTTATAGCAGACTCCTAAACATCTGGTCTCTTTGTAATGTGATATATGACAGCCCCTCCTTGGCAACTCACTCTTTTGGGTGAAGATAAGTTTGCCGAGACGAATTTTCTTAGAAGGAGATTTTTTATTTTTTCTTGAAGTGTTCGTCTAATCCTCTTGACGAATCTGAGTGGCAAACTACTTATTTTCTTCCCTCCGTTTGTGTATTTATATTGGTTTCTATGGATGACAAAGATGCATATATAATTACTCTTGAGGTCGGTCAGTAAACAAAAATATTACCTTGTATGTGTGTCGTGTCTTTTGTAATGATTCGTATTAGACTGGAACGGTTTTCCAAAAGAAATGTACATATTCCAAAATATTATTATACGAATTATTATTGCAAGGAAAAGCATTTACCGCAATAGCATATATATAACATAAGCTATAAGTAAACCAAACAATATTTTGAAATGTCTCTTGCAGTATTTTATGCGTCGATAAAACTATAGTAAATTTGCCCTGAATGAAGCACGGCTCCCTGAAACGCGAAGTAAAATAGCGAGAAACGCGCGATGATGTATGAATCTTTTTTACAGGGAACAAGTCCACAATATCTTGCTCAAAGCTTATGCTGTTATATTTTTCCATATTATTTCGGCAAAATTACGGGAACACAAGGTACTTATATGTCTTACACTAGCAAGGAAGAGAATATGCTGAAAAGTGTGGTAAAGCGAGCACAAAAAATAAAATAATACAACGACGAAAATTTGAGCAATGCACATGAATATATTTTAGATATGATACTTGAAACATGAGGTTTTCGGCAGGGAAGCTAATACCAAGTGAAATCGTACCGACGTTTTCCCTATCCGACCTGTTTGCCGGACAACCGGCAATAAAAAGGAAAAAATGAAGCTGCCGGGTCAGTTAACTACAAGAGATACGCCAAAACCTATAAGAGGGAAATTCTAGCATTCCCTAGCAGTGCGGTGAGGGAAAGTAACGGTAATGTGCATTTTGTGCTCGTAAATATCCTCGCCACCCACGCCGCTTATCATATCGGTAGAAAATTGCTAGCAGAAACTCATCGGTCATCACTGTGGGCTGTCGGATTCAAAGAGTTGCTGTTCTGACAATATTGAAAGAGGTATTTACAATTCCTTTGAAGTGCTCACATTCTGAGATTTCATTCTTATGCCCAGTAAGTATTTTTTGTAAATATAACTGGATTATGTTCCATATTTTTGCAGCTAACTTATCTTTTGTTTACCAAATTTTCTATCGCTATGTACAAATATGCCGATCGGAGATATATCATCTTTTCACTTTTTTATATGGCTTCAAAAATAATTTGGCGTGAGGATGAAATTGAGGCATAGTTATGCGTTGATAGTTATTTGGATGCACATGAAGCCGGTGATGAAAGTTGAAGAGAGGAGGAAGCGGAGCGTTTGGAAGAAGATATCAAAAAATAGGTTCCACATTCGACCACTTGGATTTCAGGGCAGTTTCACAGACGTGCAGCACGTATGAGTGTTTTTACTGCTGGTCCTAGCGGAATGAGAAAGAGTGAAGCACCTGGCATGAGTAAAGATTCATCTCCTTTGGCATTATTCATACTCTTCTTTCTCGATGAAATCCAAACCCTGGTGGAGGAGAAAAACAGGTATTACAATCAATACCTTCTCACCATTGTCGAAGGACCTTCGCGTCAGTCTGACGTTGCTATCTGCCGGAAATTTTGTTTTTAGCGGTTTTTTATGGGATATGTCAACAAAAGCGATCAAATGACGAATAATTAATTATTACTTCAGCCGTCGTACCTGGAATTTGTCAAAATAACTTTCTTTCATCTGCCGGATCTAACAATCCTAACTACTTGGATCCTCATGAAGTCCTGTGGTGGTAAAATTTCTCTTAGAGAATCAACTGGGACTTATCAGACACATGAAGGAGGAAGGCTCCAATGCTTTACCGTCCCACACTTCCCAAAGAGATAAACTGCATTCACCTAGTGTTAGCCTTGAGAGGCTGGAAACTAAGAAGAACAAACATTGGCCGGTGAAAGGAAACTCTTCGCGATGTCGCGTGAGTTCTTCTAACGAGAAGCACTCGCGCGCCAAATTTAGAAGCAGAAAGGGTTACGTCGGGCTCTGTCGTATCGTGTTCAGAAGAGTACCATTACAAATTTTCTTTTAAAATTATAATTATATTACGAGTGATGATATCCATAAACGATATTTATAAAATAATGTATTAATTATTTACAACTTTCTTGTCAATGAAAATATGTTATTATTCTTCTTGATAACTAGCGATTTTTGTGAATTAATATGCTCTTTTTCATGAATAACTGAGAAAATGGCCAACAAATTAATAAAGCAGAGTGTTTTTTTAATAAAATGCTTTTTATTTCATTAAATTCCGTCGGGTCAATCTCAAGTTATGGCCATTAAAGTATACTACTGCAAAAACTCCTTGCATACTGATAATTAAATCCGGCCGGGAGCGTCCGCAGCGGGGATTTAAAACCGTACGATAAAGGTTAATGGCTAGAGGACGGGAATATATTCTATGAATCTCCCTGGTGTCTGTCATTATCACAGATCCGAGTGCCTTTTTCAGGTAGTCGTCATAGGTGGATATAAAAAAGAAGAGTTTACACGTAAATAAATTGGGTTTAAGGTCGTTGCGGAAGATCTCTTGGGTGGTATCGGTGTGCTTTGAGTCACTTATCTGATTTCTCTGACTTCCCCTTAGGCTTGTCTAACAATGTGCTGCGTAGGCCGTTTTTCTGAATCAAATGAGTACCTAAAGACAAAAAGACCAAAATATTAGTCAATATAGTGTTTTGGATTTCATTGGTCTCGTAAGTAATTAATAAACTGGTAATGCTTCTCAGATTAGGATTTCATTTCTTAGAGAATATAATTATTCTGGAACTGGTTTCTTTGGTGGATTCTCTCTTCGTACTTATCCTTCCGTATGCCGCTGCCTTCATTAGTGCCGTTTTCTCATCAATAATTTGTTGTTGATTATATAAAAAGTACATTATATTATTGATAAATATGCTGCTCGTGACTGTATACTTTCATTAAAACTCAGCCATCACCCAGACCATGATCGTAAACTATGGAAGCAAGTCGATGCATGTTAGGTTAATGAAATAAAACTAGTAACGTGAATCAATTAGTGCTGTAGAGAATGGAGCAAGTCTTGATATTTTGAAATGCATCAGTGTGAATAATATTTTGGATTTCAATATAGTTTTGGAATGAGTGAGAGTGAATTTGGGTCCGTTGTTGAACAGCCATTTAATGTGAAATAAAATTTCTTTTGAGGTTGAATTCTAGATCCTGCTAGTTTGCATTATTGGACTTTTTTAATTGTTTAAGTGTTTCATGGGATGGATGACTAAAAAAAATTATGAAAAGAGTGGAACGGTCTTCCACGACTATCTTAATACTGGACTGAAACGGAAAGTGATGATGAAACACACATTATATTTACTGAGGTTTTAAAAATGAGAACAATTGAGATAATTTGATTTTGGCCCAAAAACGGAGATTTTCGGAGAAAACAAACTTCAAACATAAGACTAAAGGCTAAGACTTAAAGATAAACTTTCAAATTAAGAAATAAGAAAATCAGTTTCCAATGATTTCAGTACTGACTGATAATTTTAGGCGGCACTACTGGTTTCTTAATTTATTCCATTTAATCCCAATATTGTGGCTTTTTGTTGAACAGTGACACTATACCATAATCAGTATTTTTTTATTAGCTTTTACCTCTTAAGAGAAGTAGAGCGGAAAAATCGAGCCTTCCCTCCGGTAACCTCTCATATGAATCTCAGTGCGGAAAGTGACGACGCATGGTGGTAGTGTGGGGTGAATGGGGAATCACGTTGAGGAGGATTTCATGAGAAAATTACCTGTAAGGTGCTCAGAAAACTCATTTTGGTACCAAAATGGTAAGAGTCACTGTTAAGTTCAAAGTGGCCAAGTTCGGAGACCGTGTAGTGAAGGGTGGAAAAACTTAGCTTAGAGAAATGCCATATGCTACCCGCGATTACTGGGATATCTTGGGTAGAGGGGTGGACAATTTGAATATTGATGATGTTAACTATGAAGATTCGTAATTTTTATACTAACTATATCATTACAAAACGCTAACGTCGTAAACCTATACTTAGATTGGAAGTCAGGTACGGAAAGGATTTTTAAATGAAGGGAAAGGAAATTAATTTGCTATCAACTCCGTTTGTGTTACCGCTTCAATACACCTGAAACGTCGTAAAAAATTGTCATTTCGGATTGATTTCTCTGATACTCTAGAAGAATTTTGTTGCCTTATCTTATTTTATTCATATAAATTCCATTTAAACCAAAGAATAGTGGACAGTTGGTATTATCCTCTGATAAATTTAGCACGAAAATGTAATTAGGGCGCGTCATTTTTGCCAATATGGTTTTAAATGAAAGATATATCTTTTATGAATTCATTAATCCTCGGAAAAATGAAATTTCTCTTCAACGCTTGGTTCTTTGGTCTAAATTTGATAAGAATTAAAATCCCTTATACCCCCAAAATTTTGCACACTCAGTGTTCATGAACATTTGTTGTGCCCGTCAGGTGTCGTTCATAACTCAATTCAAAACCAGAGGTAATAGTTATCCGCTTTTTTATAATCATGTGTAGCACTGTACATAAAAATGTAAAATATTGTGTCATTCATAATTTTTTATTTGAATCTGAGAATTATTTAGATTTCAAGCACTGTAGAATACTTTATATATGACAATATAGCCTGCTTGCCTAAAATGAAGTGATTGATGGCATCATTAGAGAGCTTCGATGTGCTACACTGAATAATGTTTGCTTTTACGCAGTTTTATTTTGCATGATTTATTATGCAATGAAAGGAATACCGTACAGTACTTCACGTTTACTTTACTCGAAGTAATAGTAAAAGTTTGAACCAAAATTTGTCAGCTAGTTGTCAAAAGGGCTTATGTCTAAATCAGGAAATGAGTATCTATAATCCCAGTTACTTTAAATTTTCTCCCGTAGTAAATAGGAATATTACAATTACTTATTGTTTTTCATTCCACTTGAAATAGTTTTTTGCTCTTTTAATTGTTATGTTCCTAATTTAATCGTTCAAAATATACCGCTGTTCATATATGGAATACACCTTTAGTTGATGCCGATAACAACATAATACTAATCAATTTTCAAATTCAGAAAATTTTAATGCGTTTACAGTCATTGGATGTCGTAGTTTGATAAATGCAACCGAATTTTTTATACTTTCCATACTGGTCGTGGAGTCTAAAACCTATGATTACCTTACAGAAGGGGAAATTTTGCGTGCATGCTGTGCACCATCGGTATGCTACCAATGCTGTAGGAGCTATGATTACTAACGTAATTTGGAAATGAATTATTTCAGAGAGTTACCCTGGAAATATACGAGACGTACAGTAAGTCCTGCGTAAAGGAACTAGTGTTCTGAAAAAACCATATCATAAGACACTTTCCATAACCCTAATAATTAAACCTCAATGGCAGCTCCTTTGTTCTCCTGTCAATGACGGAAAAATTATAGTTATAATCTCTCTCTACTCCAGTTCACTTCCCTAGTTTTATTCTCGGCATGTCATGCAAAGTGGATAGGACAAAATGTTAAAAGAAGGTATTGTTAACAATCGCTGTATCGTATTATACATATGGATATAAATATGAACTGCTCCACCATGCTTTCATATTTTTGATAGCCGACCGCTTACACATGACAAAGCGTAAGTTGTATGTGAGGGATATTATGTACCCGCTCGTCCAACGATGTTCATGGCTATGCTACTATGTAAACAATTATCAAACGTGATGAACGTTTGCGTTGGTTGAATCACGAATCTGGGCATCGCTGTGATAATGATGTAGCTGGAAAGGAAGCTAATTAAAAGTCATGTGGTCGCTCTGTGACTAATTATCTTGAGCACGCCTGTATTCCTGAGATGAATGTGAAGGGACCCGAAGAAATGTTCAATTCCGAGCACTATTCCCAAGATGCAAATGCCACCTTGTAGGGCCCGGACTCATTCGTTAAGTAAATGGCAGGTGCAGAATGTCAGCCCTCAGCTCCTCTTGCTATAGAATCTAATTAAAGCGGCGAGTGAGAGATCTGTTTAAACTGTGGGATTCTGGTGTGAATTTTAGCGTGTATGCTGATTCAGTTTTGGTACTAGAGTTTAAATTCAAGTATAACGCTGCCTGTAAAAATCCTCCATAATTACGTACGTTTCAATTGCACTCGGAATGTGGAACGGATGCCCCATTGAACAGTTGAAGGTCATTACAGTGTAACAGCTCTTCCGAGCGCGGCTAAAATAAGATAATGTTCACATTTCCATATATTTCTTAATTCTTTATGTTATTACAAGATTGTTAAATGAATAATCTGTCAATGCTGCTACGCTGTACATTACATTTATGCGGGTGTTTAGTGTAAACAGGAGTTAATTATGAATATTTCTCTATAGAGTATCAAATGGCTGAATTTTACTGCGGTTAAGTCAAGTCTTAACTAACATTTATAGATGTTTCATTATTCATGGTTGGTTAATTAATAGTTGGAGGTGACCAATCGTTGAGGTCATCCGTGTGATTGAGGAGTGGTGGGTTGGTTTATTAAGGAATGTTTTTTTTGAGAATGTAGAGCCGCCTATTTTTTAGGCTAGTTGTTTAGGGAAGGATCAACAGGCAAATAATGGAAAGGACGAAGGAAACCCAGCGTCGGAATGAGAGTACTCATAACAAAGGACTTCAAATAATCCGAGTGAAACATCTCAACTGATGAATAGAGCGCTACAGTTATAGTGCTCTATGCATGGCGCCCAAATGGAAATCGGGATTTGGATGAAATACTCCTCCAAAGCAGGGATTCATGCATTAGCCTTCAAAATCGGATATAACTCAAACCAATACAAAACCCATATCCATAAATCCGTGTTTCATCTATTCATATTTTCATGGTACGTGAAGGCGGGGAAATGTGATTTGAGCCTTCACTCTATCACGTTTCGTTTGTAAGAGACTGCTGCAGTGGGAAGGAGAGCTGCACTTCGGTCATGGGAGGTAAGCGTCACCATATCAACCACTCAGTGTCCGTCAACGGGCACCGAAAGTGCTTATTATTTAGTCTTGGTATCAGAGAACTCGAAGATCCAAAGTGTTCCACTCGAGTGTGTAATTTTAAGTATTTTTGATACTTATAATTACCATTTCTCTGAGCAAGATTTACCTTGAGCTTCTTCGAGGTTCATACAATTTTTTATGATGATGAGAGTGGCACAAAACTTCATGGATTCGCTTCCTGCCATTGAGACAATTGTGTTTATCAATTATTTACTTTAAAAGTAGTTGCCAACTTGTGTATGTACTAGATAATATATTTTCAACATAACTAAGGTCAATTGAATCACTGGGAACGGGTGGAAATTTTAACAATGGAAGGATAATATAAATATTGACACTTGAAGGACGGAATTAGAATTTCACGCTATAAGGATGGGTTGGGATCAAGAATGATCCCTAATTGCATGTATTTCTTTTCTAAATTAGAATTTATTTTAATTTTACGCCATTGAATTCAACTAAATAACAGATTATGTCATTTTCAAGCGTTTTTAATGATGCTGGTTTCGGAGTATAAATTGATCGCAAATATTTTACTTGTATGAATAGTAATAATTTTTAATATACATAAAATTAAACCTATTCAGAACTTTATATTGTTCCTGCAAATTTTTATACACAACTTAACTACTCGTTCTACATTTTTTGGCACTTTTCATGTCTGTTTTGTATTAGACGGTCCTCTGACACATTCTTCTTGTCGTCGTGTCACGTGCAGTTCATGCGACATTACACTCATAACAGTTGGCTGCTTCATGAATCTTGAATGTAAGCTTCAGTTTGCTCTTCTAAAAGCTTCAGAAAGAAGTTCCGCGGATATATCTGATGTTTGTAAATCCTTCTACTGGACCCATTCATTGGTTTCTCCAAAATAATAAATATTGCTGGATATGTGCTATGGCCACCTTCGAGTGGCTGGCTCTACTGAATAATCCTGATGCATCAGAAAGGAAGGTGCACATGTCAACAACAATTTGATTACTTTCCGTGGAAATGTGTAGAGGTGAAATCATTATTAGTAGAAAGCACTAATAAAGGTTCTCCGAATCGTTATCAGTATTTTGGAGTCTTCCCTCCTCGCTCGATTAACGATTCTTATAAAACTTGTACTTCCAGCCAGATTTGTAGAGATAAAAAGTATCCTTGGTGGTCCTTCTACCCTTTTTAATCAAAAGAGACATTGATTATCAGTGATATTACCAGATATGGCCTCAACCTATGTTTACCAATGTAGAAAAATGCATTCTTCCATCCTGAACTTCTGTCCGTATTTACCTGGCATTGGCTGATGAACTGAATGACGCAGCGCCGAGCTTTGCTTGGTACGAGATGCTCGGCAATTGAGGTATAAGTTCCAGGAATGAAGCGCGCTTAAAAAATTAAAGTAGATGTTTCATGTTAACAAAATAAGACCAAACTTATCACAATGCAAGAAATATCTTCCTGAGACCTTGTAAAACTTTAAGCATTGGATTATCTATACTAATTACTGTATAATATTGGATATTACTATATATTATATAATATTGAATTATCTATTCTACTATCATACATGGAGTTGTACCGACATGAAGCGGAAGTCCCCAGTTTCAGGACCATAGCAATTTGATATCAAAACCCTTTTCACCAAGAACCTACCTCATTCCAGTAAATGCATTGTTTTTATCAAGAGATTCTGATTCACCCGTGGTCGCGCATCCGCCTAAGTTCTTTTCTTCATATGTTACGCAGTAGCATCTTATATCGAATGTTTCCTGCCACTGGAAATTTTCCCGTGAAGTATATATTTTTAGCCTTTTGCAACTGATCGTGGCTTCTCCCTCAAGATATTTTCCTGCACGCGTCTTCCAGGATTGGCCGTGAGGCTCAAATTCCGGGGCCTAGGACATTTGGGCGCGAGGACGTTTTGGCGGCGTTCTTTAGGTGCAGCTTGTCACTCGTTCAGCTTATGCTTTTATGATTTATTATTTCTCCTGCTACCCTTAAATATGACTATTGGAAATCAGCAGAGCTCGTATACTCTCTCATAATTCCCAGGTATAAAAAATTCCATACCTATTTAAAGTCGTATATCTTTTGCTAATTCCAACTGCCGTATACTCTTTGCAAATCAATCTATATTCCTGGATAAAAATTCCTTAGCAGACAACCTTGCTATCACCAACAATTATAAGTGTAAAATTTATCTTGGCATTGATAAGAATGATGTGCGAGATAAGCAGGGGAACAACGATAGCTTTTTAAAGCACTGGTGGTGTGAAATTTTAACATGTACATGAATTGCGACCATTTGATCTCGACCTCTAAGATTTCATTGAGTTGATACAGATATATTGTCCTTTTCATAGTGTTTTACCTTCACGAGCGATAAATCGTAATGTAAAATGTTGAAATCTTCTTAGAAACCGATACATAGGTATCATTTGACTCAAAAACAATTTAAACCTAGAGCTGGAATATTAAGAAGTAAAGGCACCTATTAAACCTTGCAACATCCAAAACATCAAATCGATAGTGATTTAGTACCAGCAAATTCACACAACGAAATCAAAATGACAACCATGCGCACGGTATCCCTCGTAGTTCAATAAATCGGCAAATAGTCACAGTACTTAGTAAATTGGTGAACAGTAAGTATGTGACATATCAGACCCAGGGAAATATTTGATATACTAACGATTATCATTTCCGCTACAATTATTCTTTTACTGCCAAAAAGGAAATGTCTGCTGACTTTCGAGAAAGTGTCAGTTAGCCTACCACAAACAGTACCCAGGAGTGTGAAGTGACCTAAAGTTAAATTGTAGAATCGTAGGACCGAGATTTGCTCGCAACATTGAATGTAATTTTTTTGAAAATAAGTGGCTAAAACAGGAAGGCTCAGATATAGTTAACGGAACGGTACCTTCACTTACTGAGTATGACCGTTTTATCTGAATACTAATAACTGTCGAGTATACAAATTCATTCGAGTTGGGCGAAAGACAGCGATTATTAGCATGTCTAACAATTATTCTGGAATTGAGAGAAAATTTTTCGTTCATATAATTAACCCCTCAAAGTCTTCTTTGTCGCTGTGACATTTTACTTTGTTACTTTCAGCAACCAGACCTTGACCTTGTTTGTATATTCTCTACGGATGTTTTTCTCAAAGGCAAGCTTTGATTAGTGTCACTAATTGCCGAGGTTTTTAAAGCAAATTAAAGCTCTTACTCACAAGGACATTTATTGAGTGGTTGTAATAACATTAGTCAAAATGCCATTTCATCCTTATTTTCAAAGGTAAAGATGTGAGTTTGCTGTAATAAATTCACAAATAAATTTAATAATCATTTTACTCTGACAAATTTCATGGTATCTCTGAAATTAATAGAGCTATCGTACACTATTTTTTTTGAAGAATGAAATTTCAACAAATAGCAATTCGATAGTCATCTTAAAAATGAGATACCGTTAGCATTGATGATAGCAGGACAAGAACGATACATATGCAATGCACCACTGTGAAAAGTTTCAAATCTCCTTAATTGGCACTAATTGTTCAAATTCGGTGTTATAGTCGTGACTGCAGAATAATTGTGAAAAAAATGTTTGCGTTACCATAGATCGATAACTAAGGACTTGCAACCCAATGTTGATTTGACAAAAATGCTTTAAATCACCTCCCCTACCTCCTCCAGATGTTTCGAACATTCTTCCTGATATACCCTGTATATATGCAAGAATTTCTCGTTTAATGGTGTATGATATTCAGATACAGTCAATTATTTTGTAATTACCTTGACTTCTGATATATCTTGGGGAACAATCATAAAAAACATATGCTGAAAAGCAGCTAAGAACCTTGGTTTAGAGAAGCGTATAATAGGAAGGAAGAGGAAAAAGTCAAAGAGAGATGCTAATTCGCACTAAATTCGCACTAGAGCCCTGTTCATAAAGATTTAACCAAAATAATTAATGAAATGCGTAGAAAAACTTCGCGCTTCGTTGAAAACTGCTGAGAGCAAACATATAGTGTTTCACTACTTTTAAAGGAATTATGGCGGGAGCCTATAGTGACTCAGATTCTACACGCTAGGCTATGTTTCAGAAAAAAATTCAGAACTAGTGTGTTTCAGAGCGAAACAGAGAATATCATCATGATGCATCACAAGATCTCTAGGTCTGACGGAAGCGTTAAAATAAGATAGATACATTGCGGAACAAAAAGGTACAAAAGCTCGTTCTTTCCGCGCACAATAAGCGACCGCAATAGAAACTGAGCCCCACTATAACGCTACTGTAATACACATCACCATTTCACCTCCAAAAATCTTATCCTCTCATTTTTACACTGCTGGTGTCCTTACACCCCCTGGCACTCGCACATGTGGCGGCTCACAGGGTAGTATGAAGATGTAGATGTAGATGATAGTAGTGAATTTTATAATCTTAGTTGTAAAAAATAATGTATGTTACAATATCAGGAGTTTTTTTGTGCGATTCGGGACCAACTTACTTGTCCTCGAAACCACCTAAAATGTAATTGATAACGATATATACAGTGTTTTTAGCATAGAGTCGTAGTTCCTAATATTCAACTGGTCTCGCGCCGAAACGTATCTGCGCCAGAACATCGGCACCTAACGTCTCGCTCCCTAACATCTATGTACCGAAATGGCTCGCGCCCAAACGTCCGCACAAAAATGGTTGCGCCGAAATTTCGCACACCCCAACTTTCCATCCACTTCCGTCAGGCTCAGCATTTTGATCAAGGATCCAATTACAAAATCAGAGCTTAATATTATCCCCGAGGATTCTTACCAATTGTGGTGGAGCAGAGTTGAAATATTATTCGTCGTTTCAGAAGTGCTAGCGGCCTCTTCTAACTATCGCCCCTTTCCTCTCGAACGTAAGAACGCTTCTCGGCTTTCAAGGGAATGCGGAAAATCCAAGTGGGCTCTCATCTTCCTTGTTTGAGGAAGATATTCAGCTTGAACCATATTCAAATTTGAAGTAGCGATCACCACTGTAGTCGCTTCTCTGCGATCACGAATATGCGTCATTTACAGGCATTCATCGGAGCATAGAGCCTAGTTGATTTTTCAACGGCCAAAGATAGTAGTGCAGCTGACAAAATACTTCAAAATACATTTTAAAAATTGGCCACATTAGCATTGATTTTACTGATGGAGGAAATATACCGTTTAAATCTACTAGGAGATGAAACATCAAAATGAATTTTAATCGTGTGAAGGAGAAATTTGCCCTCCGAGAAACGTTCTTTTATATGGTGTTTTTGTAATAATCAAATTTCTTATGCAACTTGGAAAGAGAACAGTAGCTGTTTTTTTGTCACCCACATCTGCATTACTCTTGCAACAAATACATGTTATCGATGGATGTATCCTCCATTAGGGACGTACATTGCTCAGTTGTAAACTTTTGTCACGAAAGTGTTGGCCGTATAAAATTAGAAATAAATGTTTGCATCGTTTATAAATGCTGCTTCACTGGTTAAGCACCTTTACTATTGAAAGGTTAATAATTACATGCTTGTTATGCATATATGTCGACATAAATTTTCCCCTCGAGTACTTTTCGTTCACTCGTAGCCGACCGCAACGCCATATTCCTGGTTAGCGTGCCTTTGATTTCAGCTAATTCAGTTATTCTGACAACTCGATTTCCATGGTGCCTGTAAATCATCGTGAGTTTCATTCCCGTGATATAATTTGGCTCTTATGTCAATTTTTGCAAAAGAAAGAATCCTGCATGACCTAAAATTCCTTTTCTAATATTTCGCAAGTTTTCATCTCAGAGCTGCGGCAATTATAGACTTAATTTTTCAGAAATGCTTAAGGATTACTGTTTCAATGAAGTTTTTAGCAAAGTTTCTGCATAAGTGAATTAAATGAAAAGCGCAAAAAAGGTGAATATCACTGGTAAAATTCGTGAATTCAATATATGTCACTTAATATACTGCTGCTACATATTTTTCTTAATTTTACCTTAACCTCGGTTTTGACAACAGTTGTTATAACTGAAGTAAACTCACTCTTTATTTTTCCTCCTATACATATTTTGATGGAAAAATGCATTCTATTCTTATCATCAGTGATGATGGATCTACTGAAATTAAAGCCTAATTATATCGTATAATAGCGGGTATAATTGTTAAGAGCCTCATAATGAACATTGTGAAATTGACAACTATTCTACCTTGTATCCTACGAGCCCCTTTAAATACTTTGGCAGGGTGTGATTCCTCATCAGGCATGAACTTATCTTTAAGCGCACTATAATAATATTATTCGCTATTATAGTAATTATACTGTTAAGTTAACGTTTGCTTAAGGTGATTTTACATGTACTATGGCGTCTAGTTATAGATATACTCATGAGAGATGGACCCCACACCATTGCATCATGTGAACTATAGGCCAAAGCGTAGCTATACTGACGTACAAAGTGATTTAAATATTAAATTTTTGTCTTTCTACAGTGATAAAAACAAAAAAAATTGCTTTAAAATATCAGAAGTATGAAACATAATTAGTTTTTATCCAATGTGGACTTAGCTCTGGACACTAAGTTGACCTCGACGCCATGGTTGGTAATATATGAGCTGTAAAATTACTTAACAAGCATTTACTCAGTAAAATTATGGTTTACACTTTATTTTAAGGTGATAACGATTTGATCTAGATGAATAAGTGTCATTTGTGAATCCCAATGCAAGCTACAGCTTTCATGACTTTGTCTTTCCTGATGGTTTCATCTTTGATATTTTCATTTGATTAACCTTTCACTCGTCGTGTGAGAGCATTTGAACCCTTAATCACTCTCTATTTCTTTAGACCCGTATAAACCACACAGAGGAAAAATTGTGCACTCAAGGAAATGATAAGAACTTACCGGGAGAAGTCCGAGCTGTTTATCGAGAAAGAAATGGAGCTGGCATGCTCCCATGCAAAGAATAATAAGAAACCAAGAGAGAGAAGAATTAATCCCTTAATCTAGGTAACCGGTAGGCGAGATTGGAAAGAAGCCCTGTATAAATTCTCAAGTCTTCCAAATGAGAGTCTCTTTCATCACCCAATCACTAATTCTCTTTCCCCATTGGCTAAGAACTCCCACCGCCTTCCTTTCCATTGCGTTTTATTTTTTTTCCTTTCACAGCTCTCCATTGCTTCTCAGTTTGGCACCTTCTTTCCTCTCCAGCTTTTACCCCTGTCTCACCCCGATACGCCTGTACATTTGTCCGTCTATCCTCCAGCTTTCTTTCGAGGAAAACCCTATCGCAGGTTTCTCCTTCCCTTTCTTCGAGGCGCCAATTAAATTCTCATCCGAAACTCTGACGCCATTTCGCTGGGGTTCCGTGGGCACACTCTCCACTACTCCGTCTGAGTGTCCCCTCCTGTAGGGTAAAAATAAGGCCCTCTCAATCCCAGATAATATCCCCGCTCCCCATACATCAAAAGGGACGCATTTTCAGCAGTTTAGTCACTTTAAGGATTTCACACCCAATTTTATATTTATCTGGAGATAGCCGACCAAGCGTGCTGAGACACAGTAATAATCCCTTACTAGCTCGCCAAGCTGCACGTATACGTCTACATTGTGCCCTGGGAGACATGTTAAGGTTGTAGATAGGGGCTGAGAGTTCTCCTACGTGTATTTCAAACCATACTTCAAAAGTGAGTAAACCAAGATCTTTGATAAATTAGAAAAATCCTGCTAATACCTATCTGGATGCACAATTTCTCCAATATTTTGTTCTCATATAATGGAAAAATATGAAAATTTACGCATAATTTTCGTAAGTATGATATTCAGCTGCATAAATTCAAAGATATAATAGAGCCTTAAAGGAGGCATAAGAAGCGTTTCATTGATACTACGTAGCGAATTTAGACATCTACAGTACATACGAATGCCTCAGTTATTATGTCTCATTGTCAGTGGCAGCCGTTATGGTCTATTATCATTCGCGAGAGAAATGAAATTATTGACGTGCATAATCGGTTTGCTTTCCTAATTTCATTCTGTTGATCTAATGATAATACCTTTGTGTGCCAGGCTTAGTGAAATGGCTTTGTGCCGTCAGAAAAAATATCGCCTCGAAACTTTCATTAATGATGAGGTCTAATTTTGAACTGATGCGACGCTCTGATAGGTTATACGTTAGCAGAAGTAACATTCGTGTTACATGTCCTCATTTGAGAACGAATATCGACTTAGGGACCAAATGGAGACTGCAAATCCTCCTGTTAAACTTAGTATTATCTCCCATTTAAGGTTACGGCCTCTACAGGATATTGAGGACGTTTATCACTGCCAATCCCTTTCAGATTTTAGTCTTAGCTGGGTGAGGAAATGAGTGTGTAGCTGGAGGAGACTGGGGTGTTAGATTAGGCATCTTACGACGCCTCTATTGTCGAGTCAAATTTAATAAAAACGTAATCCGTGCCATGAGTTATAATTATTCAAGAATATGACAGGTGAAGGTGAGCAGTTACAAGTTGACTTAGTTTTTTGTGCATTCAACGATAATCTCGTTTGACTGAGAATTGCAATTGAATCATTATACTTAAAATATTGTAGGTGATAAAATTCCTAATTGTCGTTGTGTCATTCCGTGCTATTATCTGATATAAGAAATTTGTAACCGGTGAAACTAATAAGATAAAAACAATGTATATAGCTTAAATTGCTCACGCATCCTATTGAAACAAAGTGCGTGTAAATCTTAATTTTTATCACCGAAAGCAATCATAAATCGAATCGAAATATTTTAAGTGGAACCGAGATATTTTAAGTGGAATATTTATTTATAGTTATTCTAAAGTAATATGAAGAGACTTAGCATTATCCATTCTCTGCCTTACTTGTAATCTGCCAGTTTTACTCCAAGTATTTTTTAATAGACGGGTGAAATTTATCCGTGAAATATTTCGTAAACCACGCAGAAACATTCTTAAATTTCATGCTTTTAACCTCATTAAGCTATCAGGTGCTAGGCATTTCCTTCGAATGTTTGGCACACACATAATTACTGTTACGCCAGAAGCATATGAGGACCCCAGAAGTCAAGGGGTCTAAGTGACAAAAGCATTGTTTAGAGAAAACTTAAGTCAAAGTTGAAAATGTTTGCTACAAACTACTAAGTAGTTAAGAGGCATTACCCTAGATAGCAGCACCTGTCAAAAAAATTACTTGGATCCCTATACCACCTAAAAGATTAATATTTTCACATCCCATTCCTGTATCTAACTTATTTTTTTCAAAAATGTCACTTAGGCCCCTTGACTTCTGGGGTCCACATATATTATATGCTACATAAGTTACATACGTACATATTGTGCTTGAATTTAGTGGTATTGGGATACATACATCTTGCCAATCAAATCAATCGAGTCTCATTATTAGATACTAGTGGAAGGTACCCGTTGAATTCAACGGGTGTGAAAAACATTGAAATTATTTTATAAGAAAACCACTTAGCCTGAAGAATACTGTCAGCGTGGTCATTTGAGGAGTTCGTAACCTATCTTGTACGTTATGTTCGTTTCAGTAGATACGCTGAACGTTTTCCAGGTGCACGCAGATATGAGTGACTGTCGGTCCTCTTTCATGCACGGGAAACCCAAAAATGGGCTGCTCAGACTCATTACTACATATATAGCACTCAGTTTGATGGATGGTCACCTCGTCCCTCCCGTTCTCTTGAGCCGTCTTCTGAGTGAATTAACAGCTTGATCGCTTCCCTTGTGTACGTACATGTATTCAATGACTTGATTGAGTAGCTCTAATCAACGTTGATATGCGCGCTGAGTATCTTACTCAGGATCGGAGAGTACGGTACAATCCAGCGGTTTACACCGCCAAAAGGAGATTTTGCAGCAGCAGCCATGAGTATTTGACCTATGAATCCTCCGTCTCCCGGACTGCGCCTTTGGTGTAGAGGGTTAACCATAATCATTGGTTTCGGTAACTAAATCAAAAAACTTTGGTGATTTTTATTGCAATTGCCGATTTCCATGCACGAATATCCTTCATTGAGCATAATATCCCGTCCATCTTTCGGGTAAGAAGCATGTAGTGACGTCATAGTAATTTTTGCTATCTTAAAACCAGATTTATAGCTTTATTTATACCCGACCGTAGGTTGAGTTGAGATGAGGTTTGTGTGGTTCTTAGCGTAACCCGAGAAACACCACGGGGAGGTGACCGACTTGGTTTCCCATTTTTCTGAGTACACCCTTTTTTTTGTATTTCTGTTTTTTATTTTTAAAATTGTATTCTTCGTTTAATGTTTGTAAACAGTGATCATCATTAAATCATCAGTGGCAACTCATTAAAAAGTGGACTTATACCCTATATCTACCGCTTTTCTCTCATAAGTGTTGATAAAGAAGTTGTTGCCGCTCGAAACGCGGGAGCAAGCCACGTGAAGTTGCCCATACGTGAACAGTGACTTTCCAATTGAAGGCCAGCCACTTGAAGAGTCTGCTCTTGTGACATATTTATTGTCATAGAAATCAGATATGTCAATCCCGGAAACCGGGGAAATGACGCCGGAAAGCGTGTCTTGCAGCATCCTGCTCCCTTCGCGCATGCCGCTCTTAAGGTGTTTCATTAGATCGCTGGCGGGCATGTCTTTGAGCATTCAAGTGTAATCTTTGTCGTTTTTCTTGCAAGGGCTGATTTTCTTGTAAAGAAGACATTCCTCTTGCTTTAGAAGATTTTTTTTGAAGAGTTACTCTTTTTTCTATTAGGCATGTTGATGGATATATTTTTAAGTCCAAGGAGGGGAAACACAGCGGCGAGTAAGAGTCTTGAATAGGCGCCTCGATGATTGAGTGAATGTAAGTTAACTGCACCTTAACACTTTTGAACATATATTAATAACTCGTTACGTTTATGATGTGAGAATTGGTATAAAAACAGTTTGTAATCGTAATGAGAGGCAGACGGTTCCACCACGTGTAATATATCCGAGTTATAAACGATAAACAACAACGCTGTGTTTGTTGTAGCGACAGAGACATTAGTACCAACACTATTCGCCGCACGTATGTTTCTTGCACATTTTATTTCGTATGTAGTCTATTTAATTCATTTCTGTGCATCTTTTACTACTTAAGTGTTCTCTCATATTCATGCAGTGCCCCTATGAGAGCTACGTTGAGAATATACATTGAAGAGTATATTTGTAAATATGCATTGAATTTATCGATAACCCCCCGAAGCTATCTACCATGGGACTTTCAGCAGATTCATGCAGATTTTTCTTACTGCATGCTCTCATTGGCCTGTAGGAAAACGTGTATTTAAATGCTAGAGGCGTGAATATCCTGGACTCATGAGCGTGAAAATCAAATCTCTGGTTGTCAAGGAAGAATGTTATCGTTGATTTCAGAGAAGTATGTGAGATTTTTCTGCTTAAAACATGATTTTCAGACGAATTCGAAGCGTAAAAGAAAATCGATCGAAAGATTTAGACACTTCATTTATTCAGCAATTCGATAAAGGAAATCCCAGCCCTCTGTCTTGACTGAAAGTGCTATTAAAAAGCAAAAAATGAAACCACTACACCGAATCCAAGGCTAAGCATGGACTACCAGGGGGACTTCAGTAGTTTTTGCGTGTTGGAGCAACAGACAGACAGACATATAGAAAGACAGACAATCAGACAGACACCATTACAGTTTTATACATTAGTAAGGATTTCATAAAGCAAGATTTTTGATAGCATGGGCGTCAGTAAAGAAAGACAGATTTCGGTAGTTCTAGGATTGCCGTTAATTTTTTGGACACCTGTGTGGTAGCGCTTGTTTTTTTTCTTAAAAGGCATTGCTTAACACAAAATAATATTCGGAAAATAATGTTTCATTAAGTGTAAATTAAAAATAAACTAAAAAGTTACTGGCTTATGCGGTATTTTTTTTAGATATCTTACCGGTGGAGTCAGTGACTTTATATCGTTATGATTAATAATTCTCTGGGTGTCAGTAATAATTAATACCGAAAACTTGGCAGTATTTCCTTGATTGCTGCTGAATATATAGACAGAAATATGGCGGCGCCTTTTTATCTTTACTAAAGGCGGCGCTCACCAACTAGTTATTTATTTATCAACAGATTACTGTGCACAGAGTCTGCTGAGTGGCAATAAAATAAAATTGTAGCAATAAAAATTAACCCTTTCCGGTCCTGTGATTCCAAATGGAATCACGTCGCTTTCTTGCGTCGAGCGTCGATTTTGTTCATATGTATTTCATGTAGAAGATGATGTAATCTAGGTAAGGTGAAAATATGTGGTGAGATAAAATAAATTTATGAATAAATGAAAGTAATATGAAAAGATCGACGCTCGACGCAGGAAAGCGAAGTGATTCCATTTGAAATCACGTCGCTTTCCTGCGTCCGGACCGGACCGGAAAGGGTTAACGACAAAGAACTGCACTTTTAGGACAAATTTTCCCTAACGTACGTACTACAGTACGTACTCGAAATACGAAACTATGTTTAATTGATGATGTTAGCGTACGGATTATGCTTCATTTGAGATAAACTGGACAGGAAAGTATTGCATTGAAGTACTTTACTCACCGCGGCATGGTGTGGTTAAATTTTACCCTCCTGTCTTTGCATAGCATGCATTATTTTCTCCTGACACGTAGAGGGATCCTTATAATTCGTCATAGAGTTAAAGGAAACGTGTTGTATGTCTATTCGTTGAACCTTTTTTTGGATTAGGACTGTTTTCGCTGACAGGTTGTATGCCTCCCTTGTCTATTCGGGTCCTGGTCAAGTTACGATTTTGGCAATTTAACCCTGCCGCGTTGTAAGCCTGGACGAGCTAGGTCTAATTATTACCAGTTCAAACCTCTGTTTTAACCAGTAGCTTATTGTTAACAAATCTAAGATATAAAGGTACATTTATCAGCGTGAACAGCATAATATTAGTTCAGTGACCTTCTTTTCTGACGTGTAAGATACGAATTGTGAAGAAATAAGGCTTAACTACACTCAATACGAAATGCTTCGATCTAACTGAATTGATGTGTCTACTTTGAGGTAAGCTCTTCATATTATTAATATTTTTACGTTAAACGTGGAAGGAGTTCATAATATATGGGAAGACCCACCAAAGCGTTCAACGTTTGATTGACATGAAGGAAATCAGGTGTCGGAAACACGGTTGGTTACATTTCCTCGCGTGAAAGTCCAATCCGATTCGATTTCCTTACCCAAATTGAAGGTGTTTTTCTCTGAATATATTCACTCGCTGACAGAGAGAAGCAAACGTCCCCCAGCAGTTTTTCTAACAGACAAATGATCTTTGGTCAACTGTGAAAATTCCCTGCTGTTAACAGCAAGGGAAACGGTTATTTTCATTTTTATAATTGCTGTATTATTTAACATTGTTGTTTTGATTTTTATTGTCTTAACTGAATATGCAGATTATCACAATTGATGATCATATATATGTACTTCCTCGAATTATGTAAGTCCCAGTTGGAATTTAAAGCTGCATTGTTTGCACCTTTAATCTGTGCTAATTTACATATTACCTAGACTCATGGTTGCAAATATAGTAAAAAAGATGAATTATTTGAAATAAATTATATTAAATTTAAAAAAGAAAATGGGAATAGGACTACTTATCTAAACTTTACATTTTGAGCTGAAGATCTTATTTGTGCTTTGTATGTGAAAGATAAAAGCATTTTTCCTACCTCAGTCGGATTTCAAGGCAGAGAAAGCAGCCTTGCTAAATTAATTGTGGCCTTTACCTTTGAGATGAAAACCTTTTCAAGGCTGTGAGAGAAATTATCCGAAGATCTGGTCTCCTTTTAACTGACATCTCTCTGTGATTACCAAATCTGCATTGAATACTTGATTAGAGCTCAGACGCCACATGACTGAGGAAAAAAAATCAGCTTTTGTTTACTACCAAATTTTCCTGTGGGTTCTCAGAGAGTTTGCCGTCATTGGCTATAAACCCTTCCCTCAAGCTATAAAATTGTTGAGTGTTTTTTGTCGTCACTTCACATTAAGCTAATCTAAATACAATAACAAAAGGTTTAATAGAATCCTCTGGGCAGCGAAGGGATTTGCAATCATTACTTCCTTCGGCCTTCGACGTTGCCTACGCCAACGGCGATGTTTGGCCACCAACTCCATGGCTTCAGCAAGGATGGTGGTCATAAATTTTCACTAATTTTCATATATTTCGAGGGTTTGTCGCCTTTGCTCTCACTTCATGCCGCGTGCAAAGGATAGGAGCAGCACTAATTCCGTGTCGTCTCTAATTTCCAGCTCCGCGGGCTCGAACTCTCACCCCCTCGCTCACTTTAGTAACTTCATATCGTGCCTTTATACCAATAGACGTTACCTTCTTACAAAGAACTCCTTTGTTAATTGTCCACTGGTTAATCCTGAGATATACTCTGTGAAAAGTTTTTCAAAGGTGAACGCTACCCTGATATGAACATTTTGTTATTAACATACTGAACTGAACCCACGTCATAATTTTCGAATCGGGATGCCATTTTGTCAACACGTTTTACGTGATTGCGTGGTCATTGGCGAGTAGCGGTTAAGAGTTCTTGAGAATTTAAATTGTTGTGTGAATAACATTTGGTAACTTGCATTGTTTTATCTTTGGGCTAAATTATCTGAATCAACTCCTCCTTGTTGCATGTGGATGGATCATAGAACTTACGGTGTAATGACTCAGAAGGTGACTGGAAGTGTGACGTAGCACGCCATTGAGCTCACTAAGACAACTTGGGACGAGAGAACCATTAAGACGAGGATAAAATAGCACAGGTGGTCCATTAGGTTAAGATTCTACAAAATCTCTGCACCTCCTTTCATGGCTGGTGTCCTTACACCACATTTACTTAAGTTTACCTCCCATCTAACAGTCTTCATCACAGTAAAAATAGGAGGCATTGAGGCAATTCATCAGTTAATTTTTTCTGTGTCCCGTCTCTACTCATACTTCTTTTTCTTATTTCCCTTAGATTTTTTCTTAGTGACTCAGGTAGTGTATAGACGTATATTTATGGAGGTTACTTAACAAGATGGCGTTGGAAAACGTCGAGATTTATTGAAAAATACAATTTTGGCCTTGGTTACCTTGGGTTAAAAGAATGTTCAGAATTCGGAAACTTTTGATGAGAGGAATAGGATAAGTCAGTTTTGAATCTGAAGAAGCATTATCGAAATAAACTCTCAAGTTGGGGTATTGAATTAGTCAAGGGAATTGAAGCAGGAAAAACGTTAACCAGCTAATGTTGAAAAGTATTATTGGACAAAATATGTATTTCGTTTTCAATTTGTTCCAAAATCAGCTAAAATAATGTACAGTCTACTCTTTCACCACCTAACAACCATTTAACATTCTATATCCAGTAGATAATTCTAAATTTAGTAAGGCATCTGAAAGCATGTGTTACGTGTTGGAAAGAAAAACTTCATTTTGTAAAGTTCCACTAATTTAAACCGACTAAGTATTCGACTTGTCGACTCTACAATGTCATATTCATGGCTCGTTTTATTGACCTTCAAAATGACTGCGTGGAGGCCAATGGTGGGTCAGTTGAAAGTAAAAAAAAATAGTGGAATCTTTTGTGTAAAAATGTTTTTATCAGTATGTGGTTCCTCCGCAGAAAATCTGCTGGATTGGTTTAAGGTACTTGTTGGTTTCTCTTTCGAAGATCTCCGTGAAGCAAAGTAATGTCTGTTACTTTTTGATATTTGAATCAATGAAAAATGAATCATTCTATACATAGGGTCAACTCTATCCATAGGCCTAAGGTAACACAGTGTAGAATCTTAAGTCGTCAATATTTATCCTTTGTGGAATTAAACTTATCTAGTTCTCGTATACGATTTTCATTATTTCATTGTTTCTATTGGATTTATTTAATTTTTTTCCATTTATCCTCCGCATTTTCTGCCGAGATGAATAACTGCGTTTCTAATGCTATTGTAATTGTTTGAACATGCATACATAAGTGCCCAAAAGTGATGCTTAAAAATTCGTCACAGACCCTCTCCCAGGTTACCCTACTGCTTCCGTACTTCCGGATCGCTTTCCATTCCGGTGAAAATTAAGGAATTTCCAGGGGTATCGTTAAGGATAGGATAGATTAGCTCATCTGGAACGGTTAAGTTGAGCGCGTGGTAGAAAGAGGGAGTGAGAGCTGAGTGGATTTATTTTAGCAGGGCCGTTGATTTCACAGCAGAGTGGGTGGAAAAAAGGGCCGACGATCGCTCACCATGGTAACCGACTATAGAATTTTGGGGAAACGAAGAGGCCAATCCGGTGCGGGTGGATCGCTATGGAGCTCACTGTCTGCTTTGGGATTTGAGGACTTGCCGATGGAGCTTAGTATGCGCGTGGGCAGAAGTGGTCGGTCCCAGACCCCTCTTCTCTCACGCAGACTAAGCAAGCTGAACGACTCATTTCGAGGATTCTCGATCCCTTTTCCTCCCCTCCCTCTCTCTCCCTTCCGCCTTCAACCCACTAGTGTCCGTCCTCACACTATTTGCGCCAATCGCCTCATGGACACCTCTGCTTCTAGCCTCTCTCGCCCCTAAACTCTCCCTCGAAGTTCTGTTTTCTCTAATTCCCACGTAACTGACCCCCCTCGTTCCGTTGTCTTCAGTTCCATTTCCCACCGTTTCCATTACAAGCTGTCTTACTATAAATTCACAGTTTTGGCTCATAGAAGACTCTTCTCCATTAGTGGCCGTCTAACGCCGTACTTACGGTTGGTTTGCTGCAACTCTCAACCCAACTCTTCAGCCTACCACTGAAATACTTCATACTTCTTAAATCTCTCGTCCTTTATAATTTTGTTAATGCACTCTATCTTCCATGTACCTCTGTAGTTATTGGCGTTTATCGCATCCTCAATTTTTGTTTTCAAACGGATTTTTTGTCTCAAGATGATTCTCTCATTTTCTTTTCAGAGTTTTTATTTCACCTTTCTCTTTAGGGCCTCGTTGGACTTCAGTGGTATTGCTATCCGATCATTAAATCTTTGTCACGCTTTGACTGCACCACATCTGCATTGCTTCCAATTTCTTTTACTCTGCAACCATTATTGCTAGGCTAATTTTAATTTTATTTTCTAAGTATAGGTTTAATAGCGTACTTTCTTACTTCCAGTCTTCTGTTACTTGCTCATTTCGGATTCCTCTACTGGAATAATGGCTTCCTTGCTCGGGCTTTTCTGTTAACCATGTATACTTCTTGTTTCACTCTTTCACGATTGTGTTTTCCAAATTGCTAACTTCTACCTCCTCATACTCCTGACGTCTAATTTTGGCGGTAAATCTGTCTCCTTAATTACATCCACGAACGTAAATCTTCCTTTTCTTAACATAAGTTTTCATATTGTATATCATTTTTCTGTTCTCCGTCAAGTTCAACGCTGTTGTGTGATTTTATTTGTATTATTTCGAAATCGCTAAATTATGGAGAAATAATAACGTGATGGTTTTTTATATACTTTTATTTCTCATTTTAATTTCTGTAATTTTATTTATTTGTTTTTCCGTGGAAATATCATCATGGGTGAAAAGCCCCATCCGACTAGTTGAACATTAAATCTTAGACCCCTTAGAGACTTTTGTGAAACGTCGGCTAATGCTGATTCTCTCTACCTTTCCTCTGTTCCCCAGTTAACCTATCCGTCATCCACATAGCCTACTAACCTCAATTTTTCAATTCACCATAGTTTGCCATCGCCGCTAAAAGTTCACCTTTTGAACCTACCTCATTCCGTCACTACTACAGCAAAAATTCAGTCCGTTTCAAAATAGTGCTTAGCTAGTCATAAAAATGGTATCTCAAATATCGGAAAAGTTATTTTAGTCACCTGCTCATCAAACTATAGCTTTTTATTTTCGACGTTGATAGATGGTAAAACAAAATCAGAACAGGAAAAAATTTCCATTTTTCGAAATCCCTTTCGAATGCAGAGGATTGGACGCTTGCTAAATATTGTTCGGGTTTCCCACCGAGTCAATTTCTGCTCTCTCTCTCTCTCTTGATAACAGTAGTTGTCATCATCATGCACTGATGACAATGGACGACTCTTGTATCGAAACGTTGGCAGAGTAAAGAGTTTGACCAGTTTGGAATCCGATCTACCTTCATCATTACCATACGGCTGGAAAACCTCAGTTCTTTTTTTTTGACGCTTCTTACCCACAAAATGGAGAACAAGGGAAATTTTTCCACTACCTTTGTAGCTAAAACTGTGAATACTCGTCGAAATTTAAAAACCACGAAGCTTTCTCTGCATGGAGTTATGGGTTATGAAAAATGTATGGAACTGCATTATCTTTTTAACCATGCCCACGTGCAAATCAACGAAGAGATACCAACTACGCCTCGACTTCTACATAACAAATTCAGCTCCGGCAATTCGACTGCTATGAATGGTATTCAACTATATTTGACATTTTTTCATGGATACAGTGTTGATGCAATGGCGAAATATGTATGAAACAGAGAGTGAGTCGCCCTGTCAGATTGCCACCAACTCACGCGCAAGCGTTCTGATTTCCACGAGCTATGTCGCTAGGCGTTAGGCGCTCATTGAAGAGATGAAAATTATGCCGGTGAGGGATAATTTTTTCCGATTCATAAGAGAATGTCTCTTTCGTCATTCAACCCTCATCCATTCTCTCAACATGGTCAAACCAACGAAGCACACTCCTTTCATATAAATGTCCATTACTGGAGCATCTAACCCACATTCATTTATTATCCACTCATTCCTGACGCTATCCATCCTACTTTTATCGCAAACACTCCTCAGATAACTCATACCCACGGCGTTTAGGCTACTCAAGAGTGAAATGAATGGTGTGAGAGGTAGAGGTAGGCCGAGAAAATTGTGGTTGAATGTGGTTGAGGAAATTCTTAGGGGGAGGAATATTAGTAGTCTTAAAAACAGGAGGGCGTGCTTGAAGCAGTGTATGGAGGTAAATGAAGCAACAGAGGTTTGCAAGGATAGGTCAGTATGGAGGAAATTATCAGAGAGGGGAAGCAGAGTTAGGTGAACAAATATGTATTTATGAGTGAAACTTAGTGACTCTGCCTATCCCGGAAGGGGACAGCGTGATTATTATGTATATGTGTATTAGAGAATGTCAAACTCAGGTCCCCCATTGTTTACGTGCATATTTAACTTTCTTAAACGCATGTCTTTATAAATACGTCTGTCTGAAGAGTCCGTTTTATTGATTATAATATTTTTTAGTATTGTTCTTTGTACATTTTCACGTTCATTTTACGTTTTCCTTTTTCCTTAGAGTTTTTTACGCCTCATCCCATTCCTGCCCATAATTTTTTCTCATCTAGTATTCCTTTGGCATATTTTCTCCTCAGACCTAATTCGAACTTTATCGACGGCGTATAACGGTCGTCCTTTTGGAGGAGAAAAAGGGGTCTGGATGTGAAATAATAATTAAATATTTGAGCAAATTGTCTTGAATAATTGTATTCATGGTTTATAAAAATAAGCAATTAAGATTGCCCCGGGCATTAAAGGTCGAGGAGAGATGGAATGTTCTTCTTCCATCAAATCTTTCTCATTGGTGATATTATCCGCTCATTTAGTCTTCGTGTTCATTCCGTAGCACTACATTTGTATTTTTATACGATATGTACAGCATATTGTTTCATTTTCTTGGAGAGATATTGAGGCTAAGGAGTGTGAAGGAGGCGGTTAAATGGGGGAGAGGAACTGGTTTCCCTCTGGGCCTCATTGATGGATTTATTAGGCCACCTGCATGTTGGCTGTTATTAGATGGGCCAATTAGTCCTCTGTGTATGTTATACATTCTCTGACGTTACACCTTAGTACTTAAATCCGATTTGTTCTGCAATACATATTCTTATGCGTATCTAGAAGTATAAATATATAGCTTAATTTCAAATTAGCCCTTTCTTTTCTTCTTTTTTCTTCTCTTCTTTTACGAAAAATCTTTCATAATCTGAAGACTGAGTCGATATTTTGTGAAACAAATAAATTACTAATAAATGACAAAAAATGGAGCAGATTCCACGTGTCCAATAGTTAGTACGACCAAATTCGCTTGTTACAGCGCCCGATGATGATATAACAGGCAAAACCTTGGCCTTAGTAAACATTGTACTCGTGATATTTTCTCCTTTATTTTGATTTATCAGAAATCCAATATTTCCTCTGACGGTTGCCCATGTACTGATAGTGGTGTTCATAAAACTTTTTTTTTCGTTTTACGATTCAGAGCTTTTCATTTTATATTTTTCCAATGGTCACTATAGTAACATGGTACCAATGCACATGATAAACTATTTGTGTAATGTGTACTTTAGGTAGGCCGTAAGCAATCATTTTAAAGTGCCGAAGGTGAAGATATTTTTTAATAACTTCATTTTTAAGTATGAGAATAATGCTCCCTGTAAACTGTTTTTGTAAAGTGATGAGATTTTGACACAAACGTTATCTTTTTTCATTTATGATAAGGGGTTATTGCTGGTGTACACAGTAATTCCTTAATTAAATCGAAAATAATACATCCCTTAATGAAATTGATTTTTATTTTTAACATGTCAATATAATTTCCTCTTTCTGTCTCTTTTACGCAGTCCTTTCATATCCCATTTTGAAAAAAATAAAAACCTCCTCAACTTACTTAAATTTTTATTTGCTTCTAGGGACTCTGCTGATTACCTCAAGTATTGATAAAAGTCGTAGAATAATGTTACATTTTGACCAACCTTAAAGGTAATTTATTTTAAAAACGGCTAAGTTTTCTCTTAATTTTATCTTGAAAGGTTATTCTGCCACGTCAACAATTACATCCATTATATTAGGCTTCCTTATCAATGAAGGGAGGAAAAGCTTTTTTTACGAAGAAAGCATTCTCTGTAAAAGACCCGAAAATTTGGTATCAATTTAACTTGAAAATACGGCAGTACATCCGGCTTCCTGAATTATTATTTTAATTCTGGTTGAGTCAATGAGATTACTGATAATTATACATAGATGTATTGAATTGAACACAAAAATAAGCTTAAGTTTATTTTAGTTTTTCACCATGTGAGCGCGCGCTTATTTAAGGAATAAAAGAAACTAAATACGAACGAAGAGTAAAGCTTGTTATTCATGATATGGTTTTTGAACGTCGAGAAGACTTATTAGGGACCTAAAGGAGCATGACTTTGGGTACAGATGCGGTTGGCCTGGGCATTCGCCGTGCGTCGAATATTCAAGAGAAACAGCTGTACATAATAATTCCTTCTAACCTCCACTTCTACACATATGAAGATTTTCCATACATTGTAAATGGTGGTGGGAGGAGAAATGTATCTTCTTCACATAGTCTGCTGTTTGAGTCCGCGTAGACATAACGTCTTCAATTTATAGATCTGTTAGTTTATGTTTGGAACCCAACATTAGCATGACTCCCCAACGTGTCATTTTAAAAGCGGGCGCGCGCGTAGCAGGAAATTATGTTCGTCCTATCTTTTGTGTATTTGCCGAAATAACCATCCAATTTTATTTTTGTTACTGAAAGACAAGGGTTTTTACCTATTGGAAAATATATTTTTCAAACAAAAATAAGTTGTCAAACATCGCTTTTTGAAGCGTCAAAAGTAGCAGCATTTTTATCTTTCCGCTTTTGTTTCTCCATGGTGCCGTAGTTGCATGCCACAAATTAAAATTTATGCTCTTAAAGTACATTCCTATGATCTTGCTGTTAAAAAGAAAGTTCGACCATATATTATTATTAATTTAGAAGCTCTAAAGGGCCCTAAAAATGGATCAATATTTTAAAAATAAAAATTTAAGTCTCAGTTTAGGAGCTCAGAGTATAGGTGTAGGAAGCCAAGCGTTGATGGAATACACACTCTAATATCTGTTAATTACAAAATTATCATTATATTTAAAATATGACAGCTAGATCGTCATTAGTTGGATATAGCATTCGAAACTGCGGCTCGCCAATTTGCGATAATTTGTGAAATTTGAAGTGTCATAACATTAACATTTATTATTACAGAAGGCTATTATATGGCAAATCGTCGTTTCTCAGTATGTTTTTGACATGAGCCAAAATCGTGAATATCGGAGATGGTCGAGCCATGGTCTTGGTTGAGTTTGCGTGGAATCGCCCACATATGCTTTGTATAAGTAAATCACACCGCCGGAAAGGTATCTTACCCGTCGTATTGTTGTAAATCTGTGACTTATATTGTTCTTTAAACGCTGGTCATAAGTGCCTAGAGAATAACTTAGCATGCTCATCACAAGTTTCTCAGAGAATGAAAAGTTGTTAGCTGAAAGAAAATAAAAATTGATGGTTTGGGAGAGCGATATGAATTTGATTTTCTGAAAAGAAAGTTCATGCTAAGTATAGAATGGAAAAATTAAAATCAAGTTTCCTTCCCGTCATCCGATTATAAATGCTTAAGAGTATACCATGATTGCATTAAATTTATGAGCACAGAGTAATAAACTTCTTCACCGACTCAAATGTACTGGAAGTAGAGGTTAGTTTTAAAGTGCCCATTCTTACCTACCTTAATAATGCCTCCGTTGCCTTCGGAAGGCGTGCGTTGAATTTGGTTAGAATTCGACAAAAGGGTTATAATAATAATAATAATTTCTTTGTACCTAACAGCCGAAGCCAATTTCTAGGTATTTAATACATGGACGCACACACACAACCATGCCCAGGGAGGTGAAAAATACCTTACCCAGGCGGGACTCGAATCCGCGACCTTCCGTTTGGCAGGCGAGGACTTATCCGAGGACTTAACCCCGCCGCCAGCGAAGCCGGCGGAGGCCGGTTTGAAAGTCTATGGCGCTCAACTAACACAATGTCAGTTTTTTATATAGGAGAATGGAGGAACGTATGGTAGAAGTTACGGTTTGAGGATTCAAGTGGAAAACGTATTTTGAAGAAATATTCTTCCCAGAGTTGTACGGTGTACCTATTAACAAATCAGACATGAAGGATTGCATACTTCACTGATTCATCCATTCAAATTATTAGATCTGTAATTTTAATTCTTTAATTTTTATTGAAATGAAGAGCATCATTCCTAAATTTAGGTTCAGGAAGTCAGTTTCTTTTTTCTATGATTTAAAATATTTAACTTTGCAATTAATACATATTTTCATTACTGCGGAACGAATATTAAAATCATAAAGTGACACGCAGGAAGTGCGTCACGGGTTACAGCATTGAAAAACTGAAGAAGCAAAGAAGACTTTGAAAGATAACTATGAAGAAGACTAGCACTGAAAATGTCAAAATGTGGTTTTTTAAACAGCCTTTAAGCATTTAGGTCAGTTGGGGTTTCGGAAAAATATTTCATTTCCAAATTTATTTTGGTGCAATGATGAACTAAGGAAATAAATGTTCATGCTTCGGGAAGGTGCTGCTAACAAGAATAAACCAGGGGTCTATCTCACTTTTTTTACCGCTAGAAAAAATTTAATTGAACATATTGATGTTGGTCAGCAATTTTGTATATAAGTTATGACTAGAAAAATACATAATATCGTAGAACATACGTGATGGTGATTTGGGTTCCCCTATTGGTGCAGTACCTTCCTCACATCAGATGATCATGATGTCCTGCGACAACCTGAATAAGTTGTTATCTGTAAATTATAAGAGGTTATTCAGCTTATTCAGGTTTAATTGAATAATTTGGGATGTGAAAGGCTGGGGATGCATTCAAGACAATGTTCCACAACTGCCGAATTTGTCGTTTACCCAAGGGGAATAAGAAAAAATCAGATGTCTGTCTCACTTTTTATCGGTTTAGTTCTAGTCGCGTTGTGAGCGAGCGACATGTCTTTCCCCTATATTTCCTTGGGCACGCTTTCAATTAATTTCGTTTACTCCTTTTGCTGTGTTCTGTCCTTCACGTTTCGTACCAGATGTTCCATGCCTGTGAAGAATAATTATCACAGTTTCAATTGAGACTTAAAATCAGCCGCACGTGGAACCCTGTCATCCATATTATTCCTTTTACTCCCCTTTCATCTCCTGCCTCACCCCTGACCACATCTATGACGTAAATGGTTTGTAGATAATTATGACTAATAAATTCAGGCTTCACTTTGTGGAACCTCTCCATATCGGAAAATAAAGCATTCAAGTAATGGTCCACTAATATTTTTATTATTTACGACCCGGATTTCGTCACGTAGATGTCATTACGTGACGAAACCTGGGTCGTAAATAAATAAATATTAGTGGACCATTACTTGAATGTTTTGTTTTCCGATGTAGATAATTAGATTTATGAGGAGAACGTCAGCAGTGAACACTTATTTCCCATTTAAGAAGTCTCCAGCAAAGACAAACGAAATCCCAAAATTTTAGGATTACGATCAGCATTACGCGGAATTGTCACGAACAGATTATTGACTTATCACGAGTCAAAAATAATTCAGCAAGGATATTCATTTAATTGACAGTGACGCAGTTTTGAAAGCTTGTCTCTACTTATTAGCACGACTTTGCACCCTTAAGCATTTTTTTAAATTTGGCCCAGCTAGTTAAAACGCTGAGTAGGCAATGTCATGCAATACTTTCCTACATATATGATAATGATGCCTATGCGTTGATTTTAGATTAATCAATTAAAAATATGCTAAACATTTATACTTAACCGGTTTCCCAGATGTGAGCCCACTGAACGCAAAGAGTAAATGTAATAATAAGTGTAATAACCAATTGTGGTTCAAAAGCCCCGCGTCAAACACGCTGCGTTTGCATAGTATGTCTTCCCGTTAAAATTCCTGGTTTACAGTCTATCAACATCGAAAGCCTTAGTTCGTTGTGATAGAGATTGGAATTGCTTTT
The DNA here is from genome assembly GCA_963169105.1 of Ceriagrion tenellum. Lineage (NCBI taxonomy): Eukaryota > Metazoa > Arthropoda > Insecta > Odonata > Coenagrionidae > Ceriagrion > Ceriagrion tenellum. The sequence continues at coordinate 94,109,050 of OY720641.1, forward strand.
CAATTATTTGAGATATTTCTCTTAATTCATGTTACAACATTTTCAAAAGAGATGAATTTTAGCCGCAGTAATAACAAAATAGAGTAGGTTGTAAAGGTAACGTGGGGTAGGCCATCACAGTGTGATTATTTAAGCTATTGAGTTAGCATTCATATGTGAATGAGGGATAGGTTTACTGGAAAACTGAGAATAGGTTGTGTGAATTAACAGACTTGACGAAAAGCTCCAAGGGGCCCATGACCTTATGTCCCACTCGTCGGATGTAGTTTTTTACCCGTGATATGGACTGTTTACATAGGATACTATGAATGAAGTAAAATGAATATAAATAGCAGAAACATCAGTGTAGAAAACAAATCATTGCGCAATACGAGGGTGGTCTGAAAAGTTTCCGACCCAACAAAGATAAAAGACATTTTTTCTTCAAATATATTTTAATTTTTCTACATAGTCTCCTCGTAAGTCTACACACTTCTCCCGGTGATGCTCCCATGTCTTTAACTCGTCCATGTAGTACTCGACATCTTTCTCTACAAAATAAGTGTTTACGAAGTTGATGGCCTCCTAATTTGATGAAAATCTCTGTCCTGCGAGCTCCACTTTTAGCTTAGGGAACAGAAAAAAGTCGCTTGGGGCTAGATCTGGAGAGTAAGGAGGATAGTCAAGTAGTTCAAACCGTAATTCGTGATTTTCGCCAATGCAACCGCTGAGGTGTGAGACGGCGCAATGTCTTGGTGGAACAAAATTTTCTTTTTCTGAAAATTTGGCCATTTGTCCGCAATTTCTGCCTTCAGCTAGTCAAGTAATTCTGCATAGTATGCTCCTATGTTGGTTTTTCCTTTTTGAAGATAATCGATTAAGATAACTCCATGACTATCCCAAAAAACGGTCGCCATCACTTTCCCAGCCGAAAAAACGGTTTTCTGCATTTTTGGGTCCGATTACCCCTTCGCAGTCCACTGTTTGGACTGTATTTTTGTTTATTGGGTATAATGGTGTATCCAAGTTTCATCTACAGTAATTAATCGGCGCCAAAACTCTTATTTGTTGCGCCTGAACTGGGACAACAGAGCGTTGGAAATGTTCATTCGAACACGTTTTTGGTCTAACGTGAGCAAACGCGGCACCCAACGTGCGGACAGCTTTCTCATGCCTAATTCTTCATGTAATATGTGACAAACACGTCCATTGGACATATTCATGGCCTCTACTATCTCTCATTTTAATTCGATGGTCAGCTAACACCATTTGGTGAACTTGAGCGATGTTATCTTCAGTGGTAGCAGTATTTGTACGTCCCGAACGTTCATCGTCTCCCAAGTTGGTACGGCCACGTTTAAATTCAGCAGGCCAAATTTTCATGGTGGTAAATGATAGTGCAGAGTCCCCGTACACAGCGTCCAATTTGTCTTTGATTTGCGTAGGCGTACTGCCTTTCAAAAACAAATATTTAATGGCAGCTTGATACTCGATTTTTTCCATTTTCACAAAATCACTCACATAGACTCATTCAAACGATTGTTAAACAACAACTACGTGTCCAAAATGGCTGCATTTTTTTAAATTACATTTTAAATGGTACGTAAACATATTCCCTAGGTATTGTTGACGAATACTCAGTGGCGGCTCGTGAAAAAATCGTCCTACGTGCTACAAAAAATCTACTATAAATACGGTGTTTAAATTCTGCATGTTGCCATGATGACAAATGCACATTGGTTAACAGCGTTAATAACAACAAAAAGACAACAATAGCAACAATAATGATAATGTTAATAATTTTTCGTTTCAATCACGATTAAAAATGGAAAACAAACAATGGAGAATTTGGAAGCAGATTAGTCATTACTTATGCAATAACGAGAAATTATTACTTCAAGACAAATATTGTTTTTCCTCACTTAATGGCGAAAAACGAAGTCCATGCGGCGATATTTTTTTCTGCAAAACTTATCAATCACTTTTTGGTTGAAGTTCATCTCTGATATAAGTTTCTTCTCGATGGATAGCATTGCTAAAGCATTCAATCTTTCCTGACACATGGTATTTCTAAGGAATGTTTTAATCCTTTTCAGACTTGAAAAGCATCTTTCCGGTTCTGATGTCGTCATTGGTATCGTGATCAAAATCCTTAGCAATTCTGTTATTTGCGCGAAAGTATCTTGCAATTTATTCTTCTCTATTACTTGGAGCAAAGGAACTGCACCACCTATTTCTCTAAAATCACCTCTTTCATAGAGAACGCTAAGCTCAGTCATTAGTCTATTCTTGTCTGGGAGTCTGTAGACGTCACACACAGTGTTAACTTCTTTTTCAGGGAAATGTTTTGAATATTCACTAAAATTCATCGAATCTAATAAAGCAGCGACCTCTAAATGAGACACAGACTCAAATCTACGCCTTAGCTCCTCAGTCATTCGATCACATACATCCTTAGCGTCAGCCGTCCTAAAGACTTCCATTCTGCGTCTTTTGCTTTTTGGCATTTCTGAAGAAACTTCATTTGCTATTGCATCGACTGAATCCCTAATTGAAGCAACAGTCTTCGAAAAAATGTCAATAGCATTTCCAATTTTAATGGCATCCGTCGATCTTGCTTGTAGCTGTTCGTATAAAATATCCACCTGAGGCATTATTCTGTGGAAAAAGGACAGCCAAAATAAAAACTCTTCGTCCTCTAAATTGTGCCTGAGTCCGCGAGCCTCTTGAACAGTCCTTATCGATTTTGAATTTTCCAGGTCCAGAAAACATTTCAGCAAAGAATCTTTGTTTTCATAAACGACATTGACCGTTCTAGACCGTTGAAGTTCCATCTTGTTGATGAACATCCAGGAATTCGTCGAGATACTACTTTTTCTAAAGCCGCCAGACGTTGAGGAGATCTGGAAAAGAATGCAGGAAATCCAGATAGGCTGCAGAAAAATAAGCGCGTAGCTTGATTTTGAGAGGCCGCGTGCTCCAATACGAGGTTGAGCTGATGGGCGTAGCAGTGAACGTAATTGGCGAGTGGGTAGTGAGCTTTTATTTTCCTCTGAACTCCACCTCTTTTGCCACACATCACAGTTGCTCCATCGTAAGTTTGGGCGATGATTTTCTCTGGATTATCCTGAAAAATACCATTGACCTGCTCCAGTATGCACTCAGATATTGCGTCTGCGGTTTGACCATCTGGATTAAAAAATCCCCAAAATCTTTCAAATGGTTGGCCATTTAGCACGTATCTGAACACAATTGCCATCTGTAATTCTTCAGTGACGTCAGTCGTTTCATCTGCCATGATAGCGGTGTATTTAGTGTCATGTAATTCCTCCAGTATCTTCTCACAACAGACTTCCAGCATGCAATCTAGCAATTCATTTTGGATTGTTTTCGATGTGCCCTTAAATACCTTATTGGATTCCATGTGCTCCTTAATGGCACTGTCTGAACTGCTCATGAAATCAACTAATACCAAGAACACTCCTTGATTTTCTGATGCTGCAGACTCATCATGGCCACGTAAAGCAAGTTCGAATGCCCCACAAAATTTAATACAGTCAATGATTTTCGACAAAATATACCTGTTCTTCTCTATTTCTGCATTATGTCTCTGCAAAAGAGTCGTGATATGCCCGGCTTAGTTGTGTTGCAATGTTCACACTTCCTAGAGCACTCAGGTCCACTACATTGTTGATGTGCTTCCTGTTCAACGAATGCTTCTTCATATACTCGCTTAAATGGCCCAAATCCTTCACGCCCTTCGTACCCCACATATCATTATTTCCGAATAAGACGCAAGGGAAACGAAACAAAGCATTTCTTACGTCACAGCCACATATCCAACTGTTACTGTCGTAAACTTTACTATTGAAATGCCTGATATAACTGGAAGTATTCCCTCTTGAGGCCCTCTGAGTTAACTTTAAGGCCGGAGTGGGACGACCTATACTTTTTATGTTTACTTTTTCTTCTAATGTTCTCAGAGAAAATGGTTCTTTCATCAAACTGTCAACAGTATTCATATTGTAGCCTCGCTTCCTAAACTGGCGTCAGCAAACTGTCTTCTGAATATAGATTCTCACGAGGAACACTATATATAGTTCTATTCCACGTTATGTTCACTGCAGTTGATAAATAAAAGGATAAATCTCCGTAAGAATCTTAGCACAGTCACAACGAAAGAAAAACGCCGCTCGGTCAAAACCTTCACAATGCAACTTCTACGCCCAGCATAGATGCAGGTAGAATATGGGCAGTGCTTCCTCTAGCGAGAAGGGAAGTAACTACTGACGGAATCAGTTGAAGTTGAGCCCGCTGTAGGGAATCTTTTACGGGTTGGGGGGGTGAGTTGAAGCTTCACTGCGCATGCGCACTGCTTCTTTCAGCCTACGGTGAGGGCTCATTTCACATGAGCCCGAGGCAGCTCGACGGGAGCAGTCGGGAGTGCGGATCTGTGTCCGGGTGGTCTCCGCCTAATTTTCTCAAAATGCAAATTCATGACATACTTAAGGCTAAGAAAGGTCACTTAATCATTGTAATCAATATAAATAATTCCTTACTGATCCAAGTTACGTGCTGGAGCCCGGTAGCACGTATTAACCAGCCGCCACTGCCGGAATACTGCCATCTTTATGTTCAGGTCGGAAACTTTTCAGATTACCCTCGTACTTTGCTCATTAGAATGTAATTATGCGGAGAAGAAATAAAAATTACGACAGCGCTGTACTTTATGGAGAACATTATAAAGAAGAAAAAGTTGAAGATTGATGGTGATAAAACCAAGATAATGGTTGAATTAATAAATTTAGGAAGATTTTGATGTAGGATAAGGGAAAATCAATAAAAGAAATAAACTAAGTAGTTAGTTGGACTGCACGTGTTGATATCTCTTGTGAAAACGAAAAGAGAGATTCTAAGCGTTTGCTATTACATTTCTTTCCTCACTTGTGTCTATCTAATACTTAATAAATTATGCTCCCAATCTTATTTTTTCCTATAGATTAATTTGCGAAATGGTATTGGTGTGATCTAAATTCATAAGCATTTCACGTTTCATTACACATTTGCTGTAATAAGGCCACCTATCGAATGCGCCATATTTCAGATCCTATTCATAGTTATAAAATTTGTGAAGTTAACATTGTACTAATTTATGTGAATGAGGCTTCGATACAAATGGATGTATCAGCTGGTAGTGGTTTACTGCTGAGAAACGGAATGTGCTGCGAGCCATTGCATATACGCAAGGCTGATATTGCTTGAAAAAGTCTGAAATTGCAGTTACATTACGACACGGATGATTTTCTTTTGACCTGGCGCTTTATCTGCAACATTCGTATAAGAGGAAATATTACTGATACACACTGTCCAATTTAGTACAAACTTGGCATGATCCTAACATCGCTAACATTATATTGGATGAAATGGATGAATGGATGGAAAAGTAAAAGAGAGATGTTACTTTGCTCTGGCTAGGCAACACCTGGAATACGCCGCGAGCAAGTGTTACACTGGCCATAAAGATTTAACCAAAAAGTTAATAAGATTTATAGAAAATATGCATGCTTCGTTAAAATCTGTTACTAGCGAACGCATTGTGTTTCATAACTTTTAGAGGGTTTAAGGTGGGAGCACATAGAGTAAACGCAGACCTCCCAACACCTTATCCCTTACATATTTTCGCGGCTGGTGTCACATCACCCCCTAACACACACCCATGCAGCGGCTCGGAGGGTAGTATGTAGATGTAGATAATTATATCTCCTGCCCTTTACATTCTCACGGTTAGCGTCCTAAAGCTCCCTGCCACTCTGCACTCGACGGTTTACAGAGTTGGTATGTCGATGTCGATTTCCATGCCTTATTTCAACCATAATTTTCTTCTGTTTTCGCCCACTATCTTCTGAATAAATTTTCTATCCCCTAAGAATCTTGCCAACCCTATATCTCATCTCTTACTTTCTCATTTTTTTCCTTAGCTTGCTCTAAAAATGTGAGATCCCTCTTCCTCCATCCTGTTTACGGCCACTCAATCTTCTCCCACGCACAGCGAAGGCTTTGTAATTTCGTCCAGGGATAGATCAGCCAGATATAAAGCTATTTTCCCCTTTCATATTGAGCAACTTCCTTCGGCTTGATTAAATTACGCCGTTATTGACTTTTAAGAGTGATGGAGCGGACTATTCCGGCCATTTATAATAATTAAACTTAAATACATAAATACACTGTAATTTTCATATAATGGTGCCCGCTTACCTTCGCTTCGGTAATTTATCATTTTTCTTCAGTGGCGTGCGTAAATTTGTCTTCCATACACGCTATACTTGATAAAGTTAAAATAAAAATTGCAAAAATTTTAAAGCATATCGCTGTCATATAATAATAGTGCCATGATTGGGAATGATGTTGCATGGAGGTATTATTTTATATGAAAGGATATTACGTCAATGATAGATTTATTTGAATATGTGGTCAACAGGTTAAATAATATGGTTAATAACCATCGCTTTTGTTTGATTGTTTAGATTTCTGAATTTTTACACCATTTTATATTTATATGATTTTGGTTTTTATTTGGTTAAGTTTAAATGATATGGTTAAGGTAAGGGATATTTAGGGAAATTTCTAATACGGCTGTCCATGTTTTAAAACTTATTTTAATTCCCTTTTCAACCAACTTTCACAAAATTGTGTGTCACAGATTAACTCATTTGATTTCTATAAATATTTTGAAAGGCGTAGATGGAATTCTAGCGGATTTTGTAGAGAAGTGAATCGACGAACTGGTCCTATAAATATGGTATTGGTAAAATCTATGGTCCAGACTAAATTCAGCCACTTTCTTTCCACAAAGAAAAGCGTTGTGCGTCATTTAAAGATTCCATTTTCAGAATCCCACGATGAAAAAAATGACGTCAAAATAAAGCGTCATCGGTCTTTCAAACTACTCGTGTTCATTTTAGAATAGATGTATGGAAACGGATTTATTTGAGGAAACAGAACAAAGGGACGTTGTCTAAGAAAAACTCGGGTGAACTGGAAAAACAACGACGAGTGAAAACCCGGAAATAAAAACTGCGACCCTCGAATTGGTAGGCGAGGGCAATACCCCGTCACCACCGGGGACAACGTACAATTTAATGATATTTCCTGGGTATTATACAAATGTTGATGACTAATCCGGATTCGTTCAATAATTTTCCTCACCATTGGAATCGATTTTTTTGCAACGCTTTCAAATCTTGTCGCACCTCGAGGAAAGCAGCTCTCTTTGGATATCTTGCTTCCGATACAGGACACTGTGCGCGAAAATGCAAAAAAAGATGAATAAATTATAGCTTGCAGCTGCCGAAATTCATTGCACAACACCAGGCATTGGAACAGTTTTAAACAACAGTGAGAGTACTCGTTTCATGAAAGCGTTAAGTGAACTACATTATATGTAATAGAGCTTGTAGTAAACAAAACTTTGTGTCTTCCACAGATTTATTATTAAAAGCACAACCGGTTTTGGCAGTTACGCCATCATCAGGTACACTGAACCTGAAGCCTTAGAACGTATTTAATAATTATTACTTGTTGCCTGGTCCTCTGATGGACGATATGGTGATATGTATGGAGGATGGGAGCGCTTCTAAAGGCAGACCTTTAGGAGGGCTACAAGGTCAGGCTGAATTGTTTCAAACACGTTGAGACGAGAAAGATCATTTCATTGTTCTAGCTCTCATTATTTTCCTAGAATAGAACTGCTCGACTCAAATTGGAGATAAAAGGGTGGGAAGTTAAGGATGAGGACTATGGGGAATGAGGTAGGTTACGAAAGAGAGTGTGACAATGGCACCTGCTTGGTGAAAAATATTATTAGGCTTAAAAGATACATCTAATTATATATATAACCCTTAAGGCCACCTCAGGGGTGTTTGGTGGGGGAAGAATTTTGACCTACATGCACTCTACAGTACATGTAACCATCTCCAATATGCACAACACTACAGACATGCTATCAATGCTTCAGAAACTAATGAATCAATGCATAATCCAACTACGTTAAGAATCATGCGGGAAGCATGCGAAACGTTATTTAGTACTACGTGGCGAGCATTAGGGAGCATATAAACTAATCAGCTGGAATAAATGTCTACTGACCAACTTCAAATTCTCATTGGCCGCCTTTAAGATCTCTCCTCGATCGCGGGAAAAATGACTTTTAAATATGTGTGTTGTTTAGGTTGTTTCCTTAATTCCTTAATTTTATTCTCCTGGCCTGGTGTAACATTGTATGTTGGAAGCAGTTGTATGTTGTGTGTAGGCAATTGGTGGAAATCTCATTGTTATACGAGTCAATACCTAACGGTATGGAGAAGTTAGTCATGCCACATCTCTATGCGCTTGTGTTATTAACAGTTACAATTGTTTTTGGACTGAACCTCAACTCTGTACTACCTTTCTTCTCCGTTTATTAGGATTTTGGAAGTTTCACACCTCGTGTCCCAGAATCGTCGTCTCCACAGCAACTGGAGCTTTTACAAGAGGTATACTTGAGCGATCTGCAAGAAGCTACTTCAGCGATAAAGACCAGGTGTTAGCCCTTATCTAAGTCCTCACCTGAATCGCGCACACTTACCTTATCAAACTTACATCTTACCTCTTTTCTAAAGGGCCTCTCTGTGAGGGACGTCCGACTAAACCTTCTGATCCCTGTCCCACCACCGTGCTCCTCACCTCACCTTATCCTTCCACCTTCTCGACCGCTTAATTAAGTGCCAAGGACGAAGGCTTTCCACGTCGTAGAAGTGTGGCTATAACTCGACTGGGAAGTGGTCGGGGGAATGTGCTAATGCAGGACAGAAGGTCTTGAACTATAATGCCTGTTGGGGTCTCCTACACCACTGGCATGCCGTAAATTTGGACACGAACTTGTGGAACTTCTTCAAGAACCGCAAAAATGCATTAAGTTTATCGTCTCTGCTTCTCCAGGTGTCCCGCTTGCATGCCACTGTGGGTTAGCAGTCATAGTACGACTGCAACAAATTTGCTTTCCGACACCATTCAGTTTCTCTTTTTAGTCCTGAAAGGTAGAAATAACACCAAAGATACTTTCCCTTTTGATAGATTTGGCCTAATTTTAAAGAAAATAGATTTCAATTATATATTAATTACAAAATATCAGTCATTTACCGCTGTACTTTTCAAAAAGTTTGCCGAAAAATGCCAGTTAACAATGTTTATGCTCCGTATATTCTCAGCTATTATTAAAATAAATCATTTACCCTTCACAGTTAATATTACAGCGTTGCAACAATGTATTCACTGTAAATACATTTTACGCGGATGGCGTGAAAGAATGAGTCAACTTAAAACCTGATGAATATTGATTACAAAGAATTTCAGTTTGTCTGAGTTTTTGCGTAATTTATGTGACAATATTTACTTCATGATTCCTATACATTCTTCAATTCAATCATAAAATTTGAAATTTATGTATATTTTGACTGTGGGAGAATCACGCTAAAACCTAACTAAACCTTATAAATTTTCACCCTTTCTCCTCCTCTTTCTTACCAAATCAACTTCCACCAAATGAATATCTTTTTTGTGCATATTTACTATTAGCAAGTCCTCCTTCAAGTATGCTTCCTTCATCGAAAAACTCAAATCCGCCAATTTTTATCTCCAACTACATCTAGTACTTCGTTATTCTTTCCATTCTCACCCATCTTACTTGTTTCGTTCCCTTCGTTCATCTCATCTTTCCATATATTCTCTCTTTCCTTATTTTATAAGCCCTCTGTTATCCTCACGTAGCGATGAATTTTTTAAGCTATAGTAAACTACATTTCTCATGAGGACACTGCTGTACTCCTTCCTCATGCCTTTGTTTAGATTTCACCGAGTATCTCATTGTATCTATCGTTTGCTAATGCAATCTATTGCTTTATTTTACATTACCTGGCTGTTTAAATTCGTCCAAAATAATTTACTAAGCTTACTCTTTCTAGTAATAATTTGATATATTATTAAGTTCCCCCGATATATATATATATATATATATATATATATATATATATATATATATATATATATATATATATATATATATATATATATATATATATATATATATATATATATATATATATATATATATATATATATATATATATATATATATATATATATATATAAGCTAGCAACAAGGCGTTGAGGTTGGGGATGGATAGATAGGTATATCAGTGGACACTCACAGAAAGGCCTTTCCTTCTGTCCAACCCCCTAATTTGACCACTTTCCCCTTCTTTCGGAATTTCACGCTTTTGCGCGTACAACGTCACCCCTTGTGATACCTCAGAGGATGATACTCTACCACCCCAGAATCCTCTCGCGAAATTTAAAGAACCCTCCAGTTTCTGCCCGCCCGCCCTCCCTGCCAACCACCCGCTTGAATTATATCTTAACCATATTTCCTCCCAACTATCTTCCCAAGACTTCGTGGATTCCCTATCGTCCGCTAAGAATATTTCGCGGGATGAGTTACACGCTCTGATTTCCTTAAGGCGTAACGAGGAAATCATAATTCTTCCAGCGGACAAAGGCTCCACTACGGTAGTCATGGACCGCCTGAGGTACGAGGAGGAAGCCAATCGGCAACTAAATGACACCACCTTCTACAAATTAATGACCTCGGATAGAACCCCTAAGCATCTAAACTCTATATCAAAACTCTTACGTTCTGAGGGCCCCAAGGAGGGCCTCTCAAAAAAAGAGCTCGCCCTCTTAATTCCTCCAAATCCCCGCACCCCTACTTTCTACTTACTCCCTAAAATTCATAAAACTGGTGTCCCCGGCCGTCCCATCGTCTCCAGTTACGGCTCACCCACTGAGAGAATCTCTGCTCTCCTTGATTCACACCTCCAACCATTTGTCCGGCGCCTACCGTCATTTATTCAAGACACCCAGCATTTTCTGAGCCGCCTTAAATCCCTCCCCTCGTCACTTCCACCTGGCGCTATTCTCCTAACAGTTGACGTGTGCTCCCTTTACACAAATATTCCCCACATAGAAGGTCTGGCTGCTGCAAGGGAACTTTTCAACGGAAGACCCATTGGCTCACGCCCCTCCACCCCCTTCCTCTTGAAACTGATGAGGATGGTGCTCACCAAGAACAATTTCGTTTTTGGCGGGCGTCATTTTCTTCAAGTTAAAGGCACCGCTATGGGCACGAGAATGGCACCCTCTTACGCCTCCTGCTTCCTCGGGCGGTGGGAAGAAAATCTATTATCTTCTTCCCCACTTCAGCCACTCGTCTGGCTTCGTTATATAGACGATATTTTTATAATTTGGACCCACGGGAGCACAACACTTAATCATTTTATTAAAAAAATTAATTCACATCCATTCCTTTCTTTCACTCATCACTCTTCAACTTCTTCAATCACTTTTCTCGATGTAGATATTCACTTAAAGAATAACAAAATTAGCACATCCGTTCACAAGAAACCCTCCAACCTGCAGCAGTACTTGCATTGGGATAGCTGTCATCCCGATCACTGCAAACGCTCCCTCCCATTTTCTCTGGCTCGTCGAGGTCGACGTATTTGCTCCGACGATTTTCATTTATTTCGTTATTTGAAAGACCTGGAAATAGCGTTCGTGAGCCAGGGATATCCCCTCCACCTGGTGAGGGAGCAGTTCATCAGGGCGGTTGAGCCCTCAAGGAGACCGCCTTCCACGCCTCAACCGGACGATCATCTTTATCCTGATGAACAAATCTTTGTAACCACTTTTCATCCGGGTCTAGATGCTGCACTGAAAAACCTTCTCAAGTCAGCACACTCAATTCTCGCCTCTTCCCCCTCTACTTCTTCTTTTATTCGAAGACCTCCCGTGCTCTCCTTTCGTCGCCCTCCCAATCTCCAAAATAGTCTCTGGATCCGCGAGATCCGACAAACCTCACTTGAGGGTAGTGTGGCCAATCCCCCTCTCGTTGGATCAAATCCTTGCAGTAAGCCCCGGTGTCTCACCTGACCACTCAACCCTTTCTCCCGAACTTTCACGACCCCTGTCACAAATATAACGTATCAGATACTTACTCGGGGAACCTGTTCCTCGAGTAATGTAATTTACCTCCTCACCTGTAAGCACTGCCAGGCCTTCTACGTTGGCCTCACAAGCACACCTCTCAATGTACGAATCAATAACCACAGGAGCAGCGTGACACAACAATTGAAGCTGCCTGTAGCGGAGCACGCCAATTCTCATAACCTCCCCTTCAACGACTGCTTCCAAGTAAAAATCATTCGCGCCCTCCCACCTGACACATCTATCATGGAGCTCCGCCATTGGGAACAATCATATATTTCAATCCTAAGATGTATGTGTACTCCCGAGCTTAACCTCCGCTAGCTTTCTCCGTATCCCCTCCCCTTATTCCTCCCTCCCTCACTTCCTTCCAACCAATCACTTCCCTCAAAAACCAACCACCCTCCTAAGCAGACCCTCTACCCTCAACTCCAGTGTGACACTCTTCAGTTGTGATTTTCTCCCGCTGAGGAAGGGTTCTCACCCGAAAGCTTCCGAGAGCAGTGGACACCGGCGTCGCCATGGATCGCCTTTCTGTGAGTGTCCACTGATATACATATCTATCCATCCCCAACCTCAACGCCTTGTTGCTAGCTTATATTTCTAAATTTATTTCCTTTTTCTGTTATATATTTATATATATATATATATATATATATATATATATATATATATATATATATATATATAAGTTCTTGCGAAGATTCCACGAACGTGGCAAACAAAACTTCGTCACATGGTGACACTAAACATAAAACATATAAAATGGAAACTCACGAGTTTAAAATTTTCGGTGGGTCGCCCGCACCTTCATCAGTGATAGCCAATATATATATATATATATATATATATATATATATATATATATATATATATATACTCATATAAATGTTTATACAGAAAGGTAGAAAGAAAGTGGATAGGAACACGTATATATATATATATATATATATATATATATTGGCTATCACTAATATCAATATATATATATATATATATATTTATTTATTTATTTATTTGAATCAGACAAGTACCTGTTTTCCTTTTGGATAAACTACTTCCAACTGCAGCCATTTTTCTTAGCTTTGCTATACCTGTTGATTGCAAAATAAAAGATAAATTCGACTGTAAATTTCATAGCTCTTTAGCATTATGGCTTGCCTACTATTTCCTAAATTTCATTTTTTTAAGTCTTGTAACTAAGAGACTATTTATAAGATGGAATTAATTTTTGTAATTTTTTGGTGCATAAAATGTGTTAGTAGATATTTTTTTGCAATTCACGTTGATTTATTCAACAAATCACCAATTTTACGGAATTTTTAAATCATCAGATGATTTACAGTACAATAACGAAATGCATACTACGTAGAGTATTATTGGCTTAGACTAGTGGTGGTACCTGGGAAAAGAGGGTTAATGAGGGATTATATTTCTATGGATATGATTCCTTTGATAGAATGTGGAATAATGAGTTAAACTCAAGAGTTTCACCCAAGGTCGAGTAAAAATCCTCACTATGCAACTTTTATAATTATGAATGGTGTTTCCTCTCTTCCACGCAAAATGAGGATCCCTGGTAATTTCTGCGACCATGGAAAATTTTAGTTGAAAGTCAATTAAATAACTAACTAGACAACATTTTTTCAGTTCCAAAGCTTTATATCCTGTCTTATTGTTCCATGTAACCTATCCTAACAATGACATGCAACCAAAAAATCATTATGGAAGTCATATTACCTTTTTGAATTCTATGAGTATTGAGTATTATACAGTGATGGTTCTGTGCGAAATGGTAGATTTTTTTAGATTTTTACTTATTTTAAAATCAATCTCTTTTACTACTTTCGAAGTTAAATGATCGTGTTTATACCGATTGAATTGAATCTACTCATCCTTATCTCTTGTGCCTTAGGAAGTTACAGCATCTGAAGATCAATGAAATGCCTCATCTAGGCTGTGGAATAAGTCGATAATTTCTTTGTAAATGAATTCGGTTTAGAAAAATTTTCTTGTATTTGAAGTGAATGATAAGCAGGTTTGGCATTTGTACACCAACTTTTAGCTGTTTTTGAGTATTTTCTGTAGACTTTTCTAATTAGATGAGGATGTTCCTATTGTTGTGAGAGATACCTTTAACTAACCGTTTCGTTCCCTACCTAACCTTTATGTATAAACGTTTAAAACGAAATCCAACGTTATATTAGCGTTCCAGGGGCTCGAATTCCACCTGTATCGAAATTTTCCGTTTCCAAAAATAGCTTAATGTGTTTTCCCGTTGTTGCTGATTGAAAAACTTTATATGAGAGGCCCTTGTGTTTTTTATAAATAATAAATTGATTAATGAATAAATATCTCATCTTTTGCTTTGATCTAGTCGTGTGGGGTGCTTCGTCCTTCAGTAGATAGCTTCACCTAAACTAATATATTAGCACGAGCCGTATGCGCTTGTTAGCTTTTGACATGTGATTCACTTGTATCGAAAGACAACTTTATATCAGTCTCGTTGTAATACAATCATTATATCCTCTGTCGGGGTGAGATGAAAACTGCGACCTTTGACTTCAACATGGCTGCTCAGTCACTCACTTATGCCTATTTCAATCGACTCATAAGCATTTTCATCCTCTCTATATTAACGGTATTTAGTATTTTTTTTAACTTAAAACTTTAACTTCCGTATGGGGTCCGCATTAATGCCATTTGTACATTTTGTGATTAGGGAAATGAGTTGTCGGAAAATTGTAGTCGAAAGAAATTTGTATTGCCCTTGCAAGCTAATTTATTCGAAGCACGAGCTCTATACCGATTTTGATATTTGGGTTGAAAACGCACCGGATAGTCTACCGTAAAGTCACGTGTCTGAATCCACCATCTGGCGTGAACTTTGGGTTTCTCGTGTGATCATGGTCCTAGATTAGACTTACCGAACTGTCATAGGAGCGGGAAACGTTAACCAAAGTCATCTACTAAGATATCCGTTTCCCGTCATCTGCTACCTCAAACGCGCAAAGCCCGCAACTGTCGTGTAGCAATCAAATGCGAATTAGCGAATATTTTGTGTTAAGCACATTCTAACTTCGCTGGTATTTTTAACCGCTTCCCCACTGATTCAAAGGCATGATCTCTATTCAGAAATCTAGTGTATAATAGTGAATTTCCTCGTGAGGAACTGGGCGTACGCAACGTTCATGCGGTGCTATCGTCTTAAATTTTGCCTTGCTAGTCGTGAATTTTGCTCACGCACAGTCATATGTTATTCCAAGACTCGTATCGTGAAGCAATAGAAGAAGGATGGTACTCTTCGTTTGCCTCCCACATCATTAAATTCTGCTATATGTCTCTACCAGACAGTCACTTAAGGAGTGTTTAGCAGTAGGTTCGTAGCCGTAATATAAGGATTTCTGAACCATTTCCCGGTTGATTGTATTTTATATTAGCTCGACTTTGCTTTGTTACCCATCAGGCAAATTATACCCATTTGATGCTTCGCTGCTGTGAAGCTGTTAATACTTGCGATAAAAAGAGTAGGTAGAAGTAATCAATATTATCTTAAAAAGCAATGTTGATTACAGGAATAATTACTGCAAATTGTATCGATAAAATTAAGGAAGGAATACGGGAAATCTTGAAACATTGCGCGGCTCCCATCCATGCGTCGTGTTGGAAAGTCCATTCCAGACGAATTGTAGAGGTTTAAGTCCTGAAATCGCTGTAAATTTATTGATTGCTTCATAAGTGAATAAATGTTCGTTTGGGTGGCCATGAAAATGAAACAGCAAAATTTGGGGCAACGTTGTGCTCAAGAACATCGTATGAGAGCGCATCTCTTGATGAGCTTTCGACCGATCTTTTGTTGACATTAAGAGTCACTGGTTAATAGGGACCAAACTTGCTTCTCAGAATGCTTTGAAAGAACATCATATTTGTTCTAAGGATAACATTTAAATAAGCGTGACGTAGAAGCTATCCAGATTGAATTCTTCCAGTATTGCTATCAAGACTTGGAGACGAATTTACCGGTGTCTAGCTGTTTAAGGGAACACCCTGAACGAGATAACATCGATGAATAAAAATCAATGAAAAATTGGCGCTTGGTAGTTCTCATTATTGAGAATATTCTTTTAAATGATTAAATCTCTTAGTTATGTTTCATAATTTTGGTACCTGGTATCTGAAATAATTCTTAAGGTAACAACAATAAAATAAGCTCATCGGCTGCTGGGCAGATTTTATATTGTGGTCTCCTCACTGTCCGAATTGATAGGATTGGTCTCACCAGTCAAGGTGTCTACATTACTATTGCATATTTTGGTGAAATTAACCAATATGGTAAATAAAAAAAACAAAGAGAATCTGTGGAAGATGCAAAGAAAAGTGCAGAATTTTCCTGTAAAAGTCGATCTTCTATTTCCTTAATCGTGATTGGAGGGTTCTAGTGTTTTTTCTCAGTAACTCAATTAGTGTTAAGTTTCATTTGTTATATGACTTATTATACATAGAGATATTTTCTTATGCTTATCCAATTTCTTTTGCTGCGGCATCCTAAAGACAGAGAATTTTTTTAATATTTCACTGTAAACGTGATAATGTAAAGCTAAAGCGACTCATGAGTAAAATGTCGTGAACTTCTAATTTCAGATTTAGAGAAAGCCGAAAAACGTGTACAAGAAAGGTAGTTTTATATATGTGACAAATTTTTAAACATATTTTTCCACTGGTCAGAGTTTGTAATCATTTTGTATCTATAAACATCCTTCTATTCATTATTGCCTTTTTTTCTTATTGGCCCGCCGCTTTTCTAACTGGCTCAACATGCAATTGCATGCATCTGCTTTTACCGTATATCATGTCTATTCTTTCCTTCCGACTAATTTATCAAAGATTTTTCTCTCCACCCTGTCCTTTAAAGTTCTATGTTATGTAATTAATAGCACCACCCATTTCCTCTGAGTTTCCCAAATCTCCCGTTATAGTCTCATTTCCTTCCCATCCACATCTTAAGACTTCTTTATTAATCCATCTCGCCGTCCAGTTATTCAGTTGCGTTTACCTCAAGATGGAAATTTCCAATTCCTCTTATCTATTTCCTTTCCCATGTCGTGACAATACCAAAGTTCACTAGACTGACTTTACTAAGATGATATTTTTTTAAATTCGACGCGAAGTGAGAGTGGTGTGTGATTCCATAAGTCACACGAAGTTTCTCATTTTAATCAACTCTCCGAATATCTATATTTTAGCTGAGTGTGTCTAATAGCCTCATTATCAGAGAGTAAAATGACAACATATTCGGTGAGATACTACCTCAAATGTCTGCATGTGCCAATTACTTCTGCGGGCATAAAATTCACTACAACAATAGAGCAGAGCAAGGCAATTGATCACCACGCATTTATATTTTTTTGTACGTTCTTTTTGCGTTATCTTATTTCTCTTAGGCCCTTTTTCGGGGGTGGTCCTGTAAGACATTCTATCACACGAAGTTTCACCGTCTTGATTGCAGTTCGCCGGATAGTATTTAGCATCTACGCGTGCATTTATATTATAGATCCCTAATTTATACTTACCGCTTTCGTATAATATCTCTCTCCACAACATACTCTACACCTACACACACTTTCCGTTTTTCTTCGTGTTGGCTGATGGCTGCTTTGTGCTGGTTCTCATATTTTAAGTGAAGATTGTAAAGGTGGGAGGAAGATGAAATGGGGGAGCCCCAAATTAAAACAAGTTCCATTGCTTCTACTCGTGGAAAGCCGGCTGAAAATATTAAAAATGATCGATTGGATGCGAAATCGTGGGATAGGGCTAGGAAGAAGCAGTAAAAATACAAAGTAAATTCAATAATCTTTGAAATCAACATGGTCAATGTATTGACCATGAGTAATATTTCGTCTCTCATACACAAAAATTAAATTTTCGACACTCTTCACTGGCTTATTATATTAAGATACCAAAGAATTACTCTATACAAATCATTGTTTTTGTTATTTAAATTAAAAATTCGTCCGGCACTTCGGCCAGCTCCGGCTTAGCTCCGGAATGTGTCTCCTCTAGACTTTGTGATATCTGGAATTTTTTTGCTGAAATTTTATGCAAATAAATGAAAAATAAAAAGTAACTTAAGCTAATTGTTCCATAAACCGAACTTTTTCTAAAACTTCAAATGATAAGATAACATTGTTCGCAAGATAAAGCCATTTTTTGTTGGACTTTGGATTTTCAACAAAATACCCTGACGGTGACGTATCCATCGTTAGGTGATTGGGATTACGGGAAAGAATAATAATTTATCACCCGATATGCAGTTGTGACTTTTTAATTGTGTGCAAAATTTTCTTAGCGCGTCCACTCAATGCCTTGTCTTCAACAAAATCTTCTCCACTATTTTTCTAACGTTTTTGTTCTGAGCAAGTCCCATATGCTTGTTTCACATTCTGGTTGAAGATGTGTAAAGGTGGGGGAAAAGATGGAAAGAGGAAAGCCCTGAATGGAAACGAAGAACCAAAGTATTCTGGACACAAGGGATAGGTAGGGAAATGCGGCAAAGGGGACGGAAGCAATTTTTAACCTTTTTCATTCGCATACCATCTCTTTCCTCCCCGCACCTTCCCTCCTCTCCCACCGTGTACCTTCCCTCATTCCCAATCCAACCTTTTTTATCTCTCCTTAGGGATGCTAAACCGTCGTGGGCAAGGGCGCTTATGGAGATTTAAGAAGGGGATGCGGGGGGTGGGGCAGGAGCGGCCAGAATGGAGGTGTGGGGAGAGGAGTGTGGGAGAAAAGACGATCGCTCTTGTGGGGGTTGGGATGGGGGCGGAGAGTCCAAAAAGTTGCGGACGAGGGGGTGAGGGGTGATGGTGCTTTCAGGAGGATTTTGAGGAAAGAGGGTGGAAAGGATAGGGATTTTGAGAGGAATGGGACAGGAGGGTTTTCATAGGCGACCATTTTTTCTTCGACTTCGGCGATTTTTCAGCGGCAACGGTTAGGGGTGTGGGAAAGCACTCGCATTGTGGCGGGGATGAGGTGGAAAGGGAGAATGGAATCGTCCCGCCTGAAGGAGAGAGGATTTGGGGGTGGGCAGGGGGGGGAAGATTGAAGGACGAGGACGAGTTTGGGAAGGGATCGTCGGAGGATATTTGGATAAAGGTCGCACAATGGTTTTCGGGGGATTTCGCGCGCGGTAACCGCGAGAGAGAGGGCCAGGCCCCTCGGTGATGACCTCCCGAGAGGAAGGATTGCAAGCCCTTGTGCCGCTTGTGGCTCTCCAGGCGATGATAAGGGGGAAAGAGAAGGAGAGTAACTCATTCCGAAGCGATTCCTCTTGCTTACACCTCTTTGCCCGACCGCCATTGATTTCCATTCCTACGCTGAAACTCATATCCTGCTCCGCACACTTCGACCCTCCAGTGGTTATGGTGGTCGTTAGTCTCTACCGCTTCCCCTTCAAATGCGTCTATATGGTCGTTTTTCAGGGCGTTTCGGGTCAATTGCTTGATACGTCTGTCGGAAGCCTCTTCGATTCTTACGAATATATACGCTCATATATGTCCTATTTGGCGCGTCGTTCGTTCCTCTTGCTTGGCCCTGCCATATTCTTGTTAGGGGTCCTTGTGCATTTAACGGTGTTCCGCTTCATGTCTTGTCATGCATGGAATAGCGGAGAATTTGAAATTCTCCATATTTTAATATTTTTGTAAGCGTTTCTGTCAGTCGTGTGTCACAATATATGTGCATGCTTTTTCCCGATATTTTGAGCTCTTTTTCAATCCTCGTTGAAATTTCTTGGTTAGATTAGCATTTAGTTGATTGGCTTATGGTATTTTTATAGATTTTTTCTAGTTCTTCGATTTACCTGTCTTCTTCTTCTACCTACCTTCGATTGCCTGTCAATTAATTAGTTTTCGGTATTTACTGAAGTTTGGGATCCTTATCTGCTTATTTTCTGCTCGTTTTCTTTCTGAGCTGAATTTTGCGACAAACATGTATTTTATTTGGAACGCACGAAGAATAAGTGTGCATGAAACGCAGCACAAAGTTAATGGATTTCATTTGGCTATAAAGTTCTATTATTATATCGGGACTATGCATGTATCTAGTTTATGCTTAGGTATTATATTGGGTTTGGGTTTAAAAAAATATCCTGTTTATGGACTACAGAAACAAAAGTGAAAACTCATCACTTAACTCCCCCATGAAGGGGTAGGAAGAAATAAGAAAATAAAGGAGAAGAGAAAGAGAGTAACTCTCAGAGAGAGGCCTATTTTGCATTAATCAATCCACACTCAAAATATTAACGCTGAGTTTGTATTTCTGTGCCAGTAAAAGAAACGTTAACAACTGAATTAAGAATAAACTACGTGTGACACGTGTGATAATACAGACTCTTCAATACAATACAGGGACAAGTGGTGGATTGTCATTGTAAAAATCGTGATAGAACCATATTTTCCAGGTAGGTAAGACATCTTGTGATTTGCATCGTAGTTGCGGGTTTCTTCCCGTCAAAGACGGAAAATTTAATTTTTGTTCTAGATTGCTGGTAACATGCTTGATGGTGTGGTATTACATTAGCCTACATATAGTTGCAGTGAAGATCCAACTCCATCTAATCATCTTCATCAATTCAGGAAAAAGTCAACTAGATCTTTTAAAACTTAGGACATTTAAGTGTACTTGGGCATGGTGGCCATTCTACTGTGAACAATGATCACGGTAGCCAGTCAATGGTGAATCCTTAAAGTTTTAGTTGTCCTGGAGTGTTGAAAAGGGTGACGTTGTCGTGAAATTTGTCTCTAAACCTCTAAGAATTTATGAACTCTCCACTGTAACTAATATTTTAGGGTGATATAGAGCCAGTTTTATTTCATGCGGAGAGCGATTTTGGGCAGCCAACTGGAAATTTTGATCTATTTGCTTCTTTTGACCAGTTAAATACACTATTGTCGAATTTTCGTCATTTTTTCTCTGCAGTTACGACTTTTCTAATCATTGATATGAAAAACTCTTCCTGGAGACGATGGATTTAAACCGTAATCTACCATTATAATGTTTTTTCCGGAATTGAGATGTCATTGTGATTTGGGATTTTTGAGTGCTACTGTGAAATGACTGAAAATACGTTCTTATCGAAAGATAGGTTTTTGCTCAATCACTTAAAATTTTTTAGCGAGCGTATAAACCAGCTGTAAAAAGTTTTACAATTTATCCTTTCCTAATTAAATTAAAAGTACCTTATTAAAGGGTTTACTTGTAACATTTTCATTTTATCAGAAATCATCATACCTTACAAATTATTTTCAATGACTGTGCTTATAACTCGATCACATCAGTGGAATAGGCGATTTTGTTGACCTAAAACTTCGTATAACCGTGATTTAAAGTTCTGCGGCCTATAGCGGTTTTCACGTTTTTTAGCGTTCAACGACACTATCCGATGCCCGACCGCAATGCCTGTCAATTCATCCCCAGGCCTTCTGGGAAATGATTTTCTCTTAATGCCTTTTCTATGCCCTCTAACCAACTAATTCTGGGTCTTCCTCTTTCTTTCTACCTTTTGAATCCCACATTAAAATTTTCTTCGATGATCTCTCGTTCGTCATACGCTGAATGTGACCATACCACACAAGCTGATTTTTTATTTTCATTGACTATTGTGCAGGTCACTTCCTTTATATTTCATATCCTCTCATTCGTGATTCTTTCCCGTCTGGATAAACCCTCAGATATTCTTCAGTAATCTATCTCCGCAACATTAAGCATTTGTTTTGTTCTCTCCTTCTTCTGCAATATCTCACTCACATTCATAGTGCTTCTTATAATAGAATTATTTATTTTTTATAGCTTTGCATATACTTTGGTCCCATAAGATGATTCAACATGGATATTGCCCTCTTTCCTTGCAAATGTCTTCCTTTAATTGCATCATCCAGGGTTCCATTTGGAGTTAACACCCATGTAGTTGTATTCCTAGCAATATTGTGTTTCCAGTTCATCTTCTAGAATTATATTCTCTTGTTCTCCAATGCACATATTTCGAGTCTTTCTGATATTAATTTTCTTGCCCCAGTTTTTTTATTCTTCAATTAGCTTACGTGCCATGTAAGAAAAGTCATCGTGGTCCCTGGCTATCAGTATCTGCAAAGCACAAAGAATATAAAGAGCTTGTACTATTCAAAGGGATACCCAATTCTTTACATTTGACCATTCATTTTTTTAAATGTTTGATCCCAGTATACCGAGAATTATGTGGGGGAAATGCCGCAACCCTATTATAAGACCTTTGTTATTTTAAGTCCCTCTGATGTTCTTTTGCTTACTTTGATTTTTGTAGTGCTATTTTTGCATAAAATTTTAAGTAGTTTGATAAGATTTATGTTGACGTTTAGGTTATCTAAGCTTATTCATAGACTGAGGGGAATACTGTCGTAACCTTTCTGTAAATGGACGTAAAGTAGGTGGATTCCCTGGCTGACTCCCTTTTCCTAATTGTCTGAATAACACAAGATTGATGGTCAATGGTGGATCTAACAGCTGGAAAACCTTCCTAATTTTCTACCTCTTGATATTCATAATTGTCTTCAAAATTATTTTTCAAAATACTTCCATATATTCTACTGGTTTTTACTGGTGACTGATATCACCCTATTATTTTCACATTTGTCATTCACACCATTTGTGATTGACTGGAATGGAAGATGCTGTCCACTATTGTTGGACCTCTACTCCATCAATAATCATTTGAAATTGTGATATTAGGTGGCAGTAAAGCTTTGCTGTGCCATATTTTATCAATTCAGCATAGATGCAACCATGGTCAGGAGGTTTTCCATTCTTAAATGTTTGACATACTTCCTAAACTTCAGTCTCTGTTATTATTAGAACGGAGGCTGTTGCATTTCTTGGATTTTCTTCCACGTTTTTGTCGGTAAATTCTATTCTATTTTCTGTTAATAGAGCTCTGAAATGCTGTTTCCACCACTGTCTGGCAATGCTCTTAGTCTATTACTTACACAAAATCACTGGTATACATTATATGTATATAATAATGTATACCAGTGATTTTGTGTAAGTAATAGACTAAGAGCATTGCCAGACAGTGGTGGAAACAGGATATCAGAGCTCTATTAACAGAAAAAAAAAAAAAAAAAAAAAAATATATATATATATATATATATATATATATATATATATATATATATACATACATACATATATATATATATATATATATATATATATATATATATATATATATATATATATATATATATATATATATATATATATATATATATATATAATGTTATTATAGTTGAATTTGAATAAAGCTGGGAGAAGACTTTCCTCACTAAAAACGGAGAATCAAAGTGTTCTGAACAGGACGAGTTGGAAGGAAAGTGTACCGAGCTAACCGAAGAATGTTTTACGCTTTTAATATGCATGCCATTTTTTCTCCTCGTGTATTAGGAAAAAAAAATTCCCCTTTAAGTAAGTTAAAGGTTCGGTTTTTTATAATCACAGAAATAATCAGTAAAATTTCTGCCTGTGATTTAGTTAAGATCTTGTTTCTACAATTTATTATAAAAATAATAATTTGCCCATCTATTATCGTGTTCTCGGAATATCAATCAATCAATTGGATCAACAGATGACTCGCAGAAAAAAGACCATTATCCTCACGAAAATAACGCTGATGAATCCTTTTAGAAATTCAATGAAAGCAACATAATTCGGGAAATATTTTCTTTTCAGCCAATTGATAGGTCTCTCATTTTTCAAGCTGCTATTTTGTGAATTTTTGTGTACCTATTTTCTGATGACTCCTGCGAGTAATTAAATCGCCTAACTATCATATGATACGCATCCCTACCTGTTCTCACTGAAAAATGGTATTCGACGTGAATTATTTCAAAGAGCCCATCAAGTGCGTCTATTGAGCACCAACTCAGTGCGATCTTTGTTCGTTTCAAACGCTCCACCCACGTTCGGTTTACGAACAATGGCGAATATTTCTTCGGGGCTCATCGAATTTACGCTTTCAGTCATTCCGCTCGACGCTAGATTTCCAAAGCCCGGTGTTCTCCGTTTCCATTATCGCTCCAGACATAAGAGGCGTCTACTCTGCCTTCTCTCCGATCAACCTAAAGCACCACAGTGTCCCGAAAGGCATTGTGCACACCCTTTATTCCGCTGAATTCGCTTCTTCCCTCCTGTAGAAATATGTGTGCCCCGATCACTGGAATCCTCTTCCTTCAGACTCTTCGTATATCTCCGTGTCCTGTCTACATTCCACTTCTCTCATCAACCGTGTTCCTGTTCTAGTCTCTTTCTCTGCCTTGCTCGTTCCCTGAGACTCACAGATAAATCCTGAAGCTTCGCATCTTGCAGGCACGGCATCTTCATCAGCCGGCGCTTCTGCCTCAGCTGTGATGGATTTTCGTGTAATGGGAAGAGGAGCTTGTGTGACGTAGCGATAGAGTGAGATCTCAGAATATATGAGCAGTGTCGATTTCAACGTTGGCGTCGATAAAGCAGAAGTCCTTTTGAGGGAAGGATGTGTATTGGAGAACTCGCTGGAGGCGTGTTGGGTTTTGAGCAGACTGAGGAGTGCGTGGAGGGGGATTGGAATTGAAAGCAAATTGAGGAGAGCGCAAGAGAAAAGGCATTGTGAGGTGGAGTGGCTGCGAGGAGAGGCACCAGCGAACGCTCAACTCGGGGGAACGCACTCGCATTAATGGATTCGGTTTATTTCTGATATGCTCTTGCTGTTCATATCGTGAATCGTGCGTGATGGGTTAGGCTGACTGACGTAATCGCATTGTTCTGCCTTAGCAACCTATCTAGCATCTATAGGAAATATCGCATCTTTGGCTCCAATTTCGGCACTCCGATTTTTCTCCGTTTTAAGATGTTAGTAGTTTCAGAGCAATTAAAATGTTTCATTCTTGAGACGCATAAAGTAATAAACTTCAAACTTTATGATCTAGTGTTGTTAATTTTCTTGGATTATGCATTCTTTTTTATCCAAGTCAAAGATATATTTATTTTTGTTAATGTAAAAAATTCATTATTTTTATTTACCTGTAAAAAGGATAATTACTTTTGTAATGCAGGTGTGATTAGTGAATAATGGATGAACCGTTATAAATATTCGATATATTAATAAACAGTACTTCTTTCGATTTAAGCACGAAGGCAAAAATTTGCCATATACAAGGCTTACTTCATAATGAAAGCGGTTAATGCGTAAATTTGTAGTAAAATGCTATCTACGTAATGGTGAGAGTAAAAATGTGATGTATATACGTTTCCACACGTTTTCTTCCACCCTTCATTGTTTCAACCATCAGTGCTGACCTTGAAAATGATAGAAAATGTTGAAACCATGGTTGGAACGTATTGAATGAGTGTGGACATTGACTAGAGAGTTTTATTCTCACCATTATGAAGTTTTACTTTGATCAACCGTGACATCTACTTGCTGTAGACAGATATCTGCGCAACGAAAAATCATATTTTTGTATTAAGGCTTCGGTGGCTAATTGAAAACTTGGGAAGCACTTCAATATTGAAGTTTCATAAGTTTAAACCATAAGTGAGCCCCTCAAAAATTTCCAACAGTAAGTTGGAACATTTCTTTTTGTTTCGTAATTTTTTATCAAATATTAGATCAGAGGTAACTCCAGTAAAATATGTATGAATTGTTTTCTTACTTTGCTGCTCCATGTTAGTCAATCTATCTATTAAGTAAAACAGTTTAAACTATGCAAGACTGTCAATACGAATACGGGAATACCGTAAGACTTAATGTGCACTGCACGATCTAAAACTATTTTTTAAAATCAATTAAATTGTTGCAGAAAAACTTTTGAAAGAGGGAGAAAGGATATTTCTAAGGGAACTGAGCTACTGTAGAAAGTAAACTTCCTTAGAAATATCGATCACAGATAATATGCCATGCTCCTGTAACTTCAGTCACAACCTTCTCTGGAGAGGTTGCTGTGATGCGTGCTAAACACCACATGAGCGGAGGAATATTGGGTTCCTGCACTAAGACCAAGTCTCCTTCCTTAAGTCCATCCTTGGATAATATCCACTTGGAGCGCTGTTGCAATGTATGCAGATATTCCAGGTGCCATCTTTTCCATAGACGTTGAGCCAGGGCTTGGACTAACTACCATTGGTGAAGTCGATTAAGGGGAATCCCTGATTGATCTTCTTCTGGCAGTGCCCTTAGCGGTCTCCCAATCAAAAAGTGGGCAGGTGTTAAGGCTTCTGATTCGGAGGGATCGGAAGACAATGGAGTAAGGGGACGAGAATTGAGCATGGCTTCCACTTGAACTGTTAGCGTAATGAACTCCTGTAAGGTTAATATCTGCTCCCCTATGACTCTTGACAGGTAATACTTTGCTCTTTTTATAGAACTCTCCCATAATCCCCCTTGATGAGGTGCATGTGGAGGGATCAAATGGAAATTAATTGTGTTTTGAGCAGTAAAATAAGCAAGTTCTTTCTCTATAGTTCTAAAAAATATTTTAAACACCTTACTAAGTTTAGAAGATGCTCCAACAAAATTAGTGCCGCAGTCAGAGTATAAGTTAATGCACAGTCCTCTGCGTGAAATAAAGCGAGTCAAAGCGGCAATGAAGGCATCTGATGTGCGATCAGTTACCACTTCGAGATGTACAGTCTTTGTACAAAAACAAACAAAAACACATAAGTACACTTTAATAACTTGAGCGCGTTTCATTAGGTGTATTTTTACTTTAAATGGCCCACCATAGTCCATTCCTGTCGTACTGAAGACTTGTGCTTGGGTGACCGTTAATTTTGGCAGATCTCCCATGAAAGGTGCTAAATTTGAAGGCTTACATCTGAAGCACCGAATACATTTGAAAATGCAGGAACGAATGATTGAGCGAGCTGATATAATCCAAAACTCTTGGGATAAAATTGATTGCAATAGTTGCGGTCCAGCATGAAAATGTTTCACATGATACTGAGCAATGATTAAAGTTGTAATACGATGAGACTTAGGCAGGAGGATGGGATGTTTAGCACTTTGTGGTAAGGTTGAGTGACGAAGTCTTCCTCCAACTCGGATGTGGCCATCTTTGTCCAAAAAGGGAGAGAAACGTTGAAGTTGAGTGCTGCATGGATTTCCCTTTGAAAGAGCTATCAATTCAGACTTAAAACTAGCCTTTTGCACTAATTTACATACAAAGATAGTTGCTTGCAATAACTCTTTGCCAGTAATTGGGCCTCGTTGGTTGGTGGAATGCCGGCAGTTATTCACTTATCTTCGTACATAACATAAAACATATTGCAGTTTAGACCAAGAGGAAAATTTAAAAAGTAAATCCCACTCCGGTGGGTCGGCAGAAAGGAGAGCACTGACTACTGTAGGCTTACATTCAGGTAGGTTATCAGAGGATTTTGGATACTTTTGTGTGTGGCCACTGGTCAGAGAGAGCCACTGCGGTCCACTCCACCATAGCGAATGTTCTTGGAGCTGGGAGGGCATCAGTCCGCGCGAAGCACAGTCAGCAGGGTTGTGGCTGGAAGCAATCTCCAATGATAAGAGGGCATCCATTCTTGAATTTCAGCCACCCGATTGGCCACAAAGGTTTTGAGGCGGTGAGGGGACATCTTAATCCAGGACAAAACAATAGAGGAATCACTCCAGGCAGAGATAGAGTCTATGCTGCAATGAGGAGATAACAGAACATGAGAGTATTTCAGAAGTTTAGCCAACATGTGGGCTCCACATAACTCTAATCGTGGAAGAGTAATACGTTTTAGGGGCGAGACTCGTGACTTTGCGATTAACAAAGCAAGTCTCACTTCACCCTGGTAGGTAATTGATCTCAGGTATACATTGGCTGCATAACCTTGTTCTGAAGCATCAGAAAACCCGTACAACTGGAGGCTGAATGCTTGAGACAGAAACAGTGGGCGCGTTATTGTGATCTTACCAATTAGAGGTAATTCTTCCAAAAACATAGTCCACTTTTGTGAGAGATGAATAGGTATGGACTCATCCCACTGCAATCCTAAAGTCCATAATATTTGAATAAAACATTTAGCCCAAAAAACAATAGGTGTCAGCCACCCACAAGGGTCATACATTTTTGCAATTATGGATAGGATAAAGCGTTTAGTAGGAAAACCATCACATATATTTACCGAGTATGAGTAGTAATCATCCATAGCATTCCAATGTAGTCCTAATAGACAATATAGTGGTTGGTCCGGTATCTGGAATGTGAGGGGTGTTTCCTTGCTTTCATCTTCAATGTAAGAGAGAAAAATGGATGAATTACTGCACCACTTTCGTAGTTCAAAGCCACCACGACGCAGTAGTTGTTTCAACTCGTTCTGAAGGGATATAGCATCATCTATGCAATCTGCTCCTGCAATAATATCGTCCACAAATGTTTTTTTTTAATTTTTAATTTTTGATGATTTTAAGAGAGATTTTGAAGAGATTTCAAAACTTCAACTGCCCGTGGATAACGAGATCCCTCATCTTGAGCCAACTGGTGAAGGGTTCTAATGGCCACAAATGGTGAGCTGGTTATCCCATAGGTAACTGTAGTTAATTTATACACTAACAGTGGGTCATAGGGTTCTGATCGTCACAATATTAGTTGATGGTGTTGATCATCAGGGTGCATTTTTATTTGACGGTACATCTGGCGGATGTCACATAAAAGTACAATAGTGTGGAATCTGGAGCGCACCATGTGGTCGCGAATGTTGTTTTGTAATTTTGGCCCTGAGAGCAATGTATCATTTAATGACACACTAGTAGAAGTTCGAGCACTTGCATCAAAAACAACACGAAGCTTAGACGAGGAACTATTGTGCTTAAAAATTCCATGATGCGGCAGGAAATAATGAGGCGTTTCCAGACGTGTTTCACAGCTTGTCATATGACCTGATGATAAATAATCTTTCATGAATTCCTCATAGAACCTTTTATACTGAGGGTCCTTAGCAAATTTTCTTTCTAATGCAAAAAATCTGCGTTCAGAATTAATGAAAGAATCACCCAATGGCCTGTGATTTTCCTTAAACTGTAGGTGCAAAATGTATCGTCCAGTTTTGTCACGCGGGTTACTTGAAAGTGATGTCCACACATCTTGTCCTGAGTAGGAGTTGCGGACGATGGAGATTCTTCAATGATCCAAAAATTCTGAATACTAGAGTCAAGATCACAATCATTAAGCAAAAGGGACAAATAGCCATTATTGTGATCTTCTGTTATCAGAGTTACTGGTGAAGGGCCCATGAAAACGAAGCCAAATATAGTGTCCATTGCTACCGGCATATTTGGCCCCAAAGAACACTTAGTTCCCGTAAACACAAAAGGAAACAGATCTGCTCCTAGTAAGATGTCAATTTTTCCAGGTACATCAAAGGTTGGGTCCGCCAACACAAAGGATTTCATTTTTCGTTTGACCTCAGGTGATACAGATAAGCGTGGGATAGGAGAGGTAATATTTTTCACTATAATCATGGGATGTGATATTGCAAGAGATGAGCCACTAATGGAGGCCACATTAAGGTTTGCAAGACCTTGTGTTTGAACATGAGCTTGAGACACTCCTGCAATGGGATTGATCACCCGTTGGCGTGATAGCTTGAGAATTTGGGCACATTCTTCAGTAATGAAGCTGCATTGCGCTGCGGAATCTAATACTCCTCTTACAATACAAGTATTCCCATGATGATTAGAGAGACAAACTAGAGTTGTTGCCAACAAAACTATGCACTTTTCTTAAGAGGCATAGGGTGGTGTTGGTTCAATCATGCGGGTCGCATTATTACTATTTGAAAGTCCGGCAAACACAAATGTCGAAGGAAGATGAAACTTATTTTTGGCAGACGAATCTATATGCAAGAGAAAATGGTGTTTCCGGCGACAAATTTTACAAAACTGAGTATATTTACATGACTTCATGCTGTGGGAAGTCCCTAAACCATTAAAGCACCATCCCTTTGATTGAACAATATCGTGCCGTTCTTTAGGTGTTTTACCTCCAAAAATTGGGCAATTGTAGATTGAGTGCGTTCCTTTACCACAAAATGGACACACTTTGGCATTGAATGCGACTAATGCCGATTTTGAGGTACGACCCGATTGATTTCTGGTGGTTGGGCGTTGTGATTTAACTCGAACATCAACTAAAGAATCTTCTAGGTGAGCACATTCCCTCTCTATAAATTTAATCAAATCCGTCGCTTTCGGTAGTTCATGACTGACGTTACAAGTATCTTCATACCGTTTGCGCGTCTCAAAGTCCAACTTGCGAAGCAAAATTGTTACCAATAAGGTATTTTCTTTCGTGATGTCATGACCCAGTGCACATAAGGCTTGAACATTTTCCCAGTAATTTGTAAGAAATGTGCGAATACCGTGAAGAGAATGCGCCGAGAGTGTGGGCATATCAATTATTTTACATATGTGCAGAGAAACTAGTTTCCTCACATTGTGGTATCGTTTCTTTAACAAGATCCACGCGATTAAGTAATTTGAGTCCGAGAGGGGTAAACCATGAATTAACTCCAATGGTTCATCTTGGAGACAGCTGTTTAGATATTGAAATTTCTCTGTACGAGAAAGAGAGAGACACTGGTGAATGGTAGTGTCAAACGTGTTGTAAAACGACATACATTTGACACTGTCTCCCGAGAAGCGAGGCAGTTCCAAGTTTGGCAGTCTTACGGCGGTAGGGGTTTGCGAAACAGCTCTCGCAATATCTTGCGTGGGAGTTTGAGGATTATCATTTAACTGAGGAAGTAGGGAAAGAATAATTACTCTACTTACACTAAATAAGTCACTCATATCATCTTGAAGTTTAAAAACAGTATCCTCATCATACTCGGAGGGATCTTCGGAAAGGCACAAATTTAAAACATGTTCGAAGTCCGGTTTTTTATCAACAATTTCCTCATGATAGCCCGTTAGGCGTCTTATTAAAATGTCTGTGAGGGACGACTGACTAACAGTAATTTCCATTTGACGAACAGCGTCGCGGCACTTTTCACACCTCCGTTTGAAGAGAGTAGCCTTTCGTACAAACGTTGCATAATTCATCTTAAAAACTTTCATGTGGCCCCAAAATGAAGAAAAATACCGTCTGCGCTAACTGCGTGGTGAAGAAGTTACGATGCATTTAATGCGGTGTCCGTCCTCCAGCGTGGTCGAGCAGCTCCCGCGTCGAAGTTTCCACCGCTTGCCAAGTGGGAGGAGGGATAGGGGAGGTTAGAGCTAAGGAAAGGAACAGTATTCGTAACAATTTAACGAAAGACATATAATACCCAGCGGAACAAAAATACCCTCAACATAAAGGAAACTCCAACCGGAAGTCATTTAATTAGGCCCCTTCAAGAACAATTAAACGAGCACATGGTCAAAGTTAGGCAAAGTAATTCTGTCACTCTCTCCAAGAACAAATAGCGAATTAGGACGCCAAAAGCGCAAGCAATCCGGCCCGAAGGACCAAATTTATGTGGGGTAAAGAGGGCAATGAGTGGACTGTAATAAGGGTTACAAAAGGATTACTTCCACTGTATTTCGTGACAGTTACACAAGCTTCATAAAGTGTGCCGAGTAAAAGGCACAAACAAAATAAGCGACATCGAAAGGCAGGCAGCGAAGCGGGCGTGGTGCGAGCGATGGTAACAGCGTGCAGCAAAGCGGGCGTGGAGTGGGCGGTGATAACGGCATGCAGCGAACAAGGCGAGGTGCAGGCAAGCAAGCAAGTCGAGGTGCAGGCAAGCGAGCGAACAGCAGCGGCGGTGCCAGCGGGCCAGCTGGGCCAGCTAGGCGAGGTGCGGGTGAGAGGGTGAACGACAGCCTGCAGCAGAGCCCGCGAACCAGCAGAGAGAGAGAGCACGAGAGTATGCCGAGCACAGGAGTATCCCGTCAGCGCCTCCACCGGAACACAAGAAAACTCGTCAGCAGACGACAAAACAAAAGAAAAACAAAATGAGTTCTCACAAAACGCAACAGATACCATTATTATTTTTTACCGAAATTGGGGTTTTAAGGAGGATAGTAATAACGGATAATGACATAAAGTTTCCGAAACACAAAACGTGCGCCAACTCATTCCTAAATTTTTAGCATAAAAAGTCATAAGTAATGCCTGTCTCGCTTATGACCCGCAGCTAGTTGATCACGGATATCGTGAATTTCCTTTGTGAGGAGGTAATGTTAAACGCAGTTGAGAAACCGTTTTTGAAATATTCTATAATAGATGGAAAATCATTATTTCGAAGTGAGATGATGATACCATATGGCGTACATGGAAAGCTAAAATTAGCCTATTCTAAACCACGTTTGGAATCCTCTCCTAAAGAATTCATGTATTAACGCAGGTCAGGAGTTATTTATAGTTAAATTGATGCATCTTTTTTTTTGGCTGTATGGTGAGAATAAATTAGTTTTACCATGCTATATTATGTGGGTGGAGACTAAATCCTTTCATTAGTTTTTCTGTAATGGTGCTAAAAAATGATGCTTAAGGGCAGAAATATTTGCAACTGTGTTCATAATTTCATTAATTAGCTATACAATCCATAAAATATTTAAAAATGTACTGCAAGTAGTGTAATTCTAATAAGAGTGAAAAAATGGCCTATTGCCTTCTCAACACGAATGACAAAAGTAAACATGTTATTTACTTGTTTGGCCAACACTTCAAGTTAGAGGTTTACGGCAGTTGCAAATGTATTTATCGTTAACGTTGAAGCTACTATTACCATTTGCTGTATTTCCGAGTTACAACTAGAGACAAAATCAATTGAATGACAACAAGATTGTCAACGGTGTTTAGAAACATATGTGAATTTGTTTACGAAGGTGTTAAATTTTAACCGAATGCTGCTAGTACGTATTTGACAAAGCTTTCTGAACCGTATGGAACCATTCAACGATAATTTATAAATAACACATTTTTCTACAGAATCCCTTAGTAACCTAACTGAATACCACTCAAGGCCCACCTGTTTTTAAAAAATATAGTTAAAATGTTGCTTGGCTATTCCACTTTTAATTCTTAACTATTTAGGATTGATTTAAAAGAATCCCATAAACTATGTATGTAGATGTTGCCTATTGACTTATTAAAAGCTTGTCTTTTCATGGCTACGTGCATTAGCAGTTAAGCTCTTATATACTTAATAAGATGGATTAATGTAACGTAGCATTATGTTAGCATTACCCCTCCCATTACGGAGAAATAATATGCCATCCGTAAAATTAGTGGTGCCGCCATCTGTGGTAATTAAACATATGATACCGCAAATGTTTTTCTATTTGTCACTGGTGCTGCTGGTTCCAAAACAATATGCAGGCGATGCAATTTCCAGGGCAGCCGTCGTGAATGCAAGTCATTATTGTCATGAATACTGCACTAGAAATGTGGCGACTTAGCTTTTGGTCATCGCTATTCAACTGTATTTTCTTAAGGTCCATCGTCTCTTGTTTCCTCCCCAATCTCTTCCGATACTCGTCCGAAACACTCATGCATCGCATGACGCTGTCGCCAGGATTTGCGGACGAGTGAAGAGGGGAGATAGGACGGGCAATCCATCAATTCTGTTGGGAGCGGGCAGGGGATCTCACCGCCCCCACTCATCCGCCCTATGGACGCCTGGTGATCCAACTTGCCCGTCGGACGCGGTCTCTTCTCTCTTTCTTGGACCGATCGCCATACGGGACCATCTCAAGACGCGGACAACTTTCGGGTCTCACCTTTCTATGGCTGCCTTTTTCATCTCAAAAGAACACCGCTGTATAATGAATCAAAGAGAAATTAATAGATTCAATACATATTTACTCACAATTACCTTGGCTCTGTTTTGGCTATTCTTTACAATGGGGCAGTGTTGGATCAGTTTATTTTAGTGTGGAATAAATGTTACTTGGCCGTTCCCACAAATTAATACAATTATTACGGTTGTGGAGTCTTTAATATGGTAAATACTCGGGACACAGAGTATACAGAGAGGACATCGCATTTGGCGTTTCAACCTGTAATCTCGAAATGCGCTTCCGGCCATGTTGTAAGCGCGTTAACTTTGGAAGAAGCGAGCACGTCAATGTGGTGAAAAGTGAGAGCTTCACTGAGTTTTTCTCTTTCTTGGTGATTTACTCCATCTCCCTAAGAGTTTGGCCAGAGTTTGTTTCCCTGGAAATACAAAATGTCTGAAAAGGAAAGAAAAGGTGGATTTTCTCTATATGCTCAATGTAATCAGGTATCAGAAATTAAATTCCGACCCAAGCTGCGCCGATGTGCGTTGAATGCGCATTAAATGCGCGTAAAACCTCCTCGTTCGTAAATCTGCATTAGTCTTGCATTAGTAATGCGCGTAATATGCGCATTTTCCTCGACAACTTATTAGATTTGCTATGAGAAGTCACATCAACTTAATGAGAAATAATTTGAGCCTTACAAGGAGAGAACTTCAAGCCATGTAAGGCTCATGACTAGGTTCTTCTTGTGAACAGGGATACATGAAAGTGAGGTACTTTGCTGCAACACATCAGGCTGAGTTCCATTTAGCGAACACCTACCACAACAAAATATGAAAATAAATACAATTCATGACATAGAACATATTTAACCTAAGTACACAATCCTAACTTATCAAAGAGCGGTAGACGAGAGGTAACGCCGAGGACTGTGACGCGGATGGTGTGAAGTTCGGTCCGCTCTAGAGGAATATCTTTTTCTTCTTTTTCATAGTTTTTTCACTTGAATAATGTAAACATTTTGTTTTCATCATAGTGACTCACTTTAAAAATATTTTTCCCCCCAAAAAATATTAATGTGCATTAATAATGCGCATTAAATGCACATAAAAGACATGGAGAAAAATGTGCTTTTGATGCACATTTGAAATGCGCACTAAATGCTACTATTAATGCGCATTAAATGCTACTATTAATGCGCATTTAATGCACTTTTAATGCGCATTGGTTCTGCCGGGGAAGAGACAACATTCTGTGACTGTATGAATCTTCATTGCTTCAATTAAATTAGCTACATCATTGATATGATTGTTTTTTTCCAACTTTCATCCATGAGTCAGCATGAATATGTTTTTGAAGCTGAGCAAAGGACATGGTAGGAATCTACTTTTATAACTATGTAAATGTAATCGTAAAGGTGTAGTTAATGAAAAAAAATTAATTTTACTAATTCATGATACAAGTCGCATAAAGATTCGCGTCTATCCCGAGTAGCATGTAGGCTCTTGTACCATTTTATTTGAATTTGTTTAAAAAGAACCTAGGTTCAAATGGACAGTGCTGTTTAAATGGCCTGTGTCGATCAACTCCCTACTAATCAGATCATTTGGCTCTCATATTACTCATTTCTCTGGTACTGCCAAGGCTTTGAATAATTATAAACTTGAGGCTTTTCTCACCATTATCAACTTAATGCTTATTATTTATTAAACCATATATTCCTGGACCCAACTGGCTCTCCACTACCCATTACTTTACTATCTCGTTGTCTAAGCCCGAGTTCTCTATCATGCAGCTTTCATATTCTCACAACATACCTCCAACAATTTTTTATTTTGTTCTTGATTGAATTGAAGCTAATTTTTTACCCGATGTGATTAACAGGTGCTTTACAAAAGATTCCTCACCTGCGTTGCGAATTGTAGTAATAGGTTAAGCAGTGAAAATGATTTCTACGGCTGTGCTATTCATCGCGCAACTATTGCTTTTGATTTAATTTAGAGATACATGGCAGAATTACCTTCAATCCACTTCAGGCCTGAAGTTTATAACGTGAGAGGGGTGATTACACCTCTGAATACCACCTGTAATGCGGGGATACACCTATACCACATAGACCATTTTAAATTCCCGCCGTTTTTAACGCGCTAGGAACATGGCCGATGCGCGCATTCCGCATTCCAAAATTTAAAGGGGGGAAATAGAAAATGTCCTCTCTGTATACTCTGTGCTCGGGGGTTTTAGACCCATGAGTATAGAGATACTTTCCTCTTATCGTTCTAGTTTTCTTTCCCATCACCGACAAAATTTTGATTGTTGACAAGGAAATCATAATTACAATAAGCCTCCAGACTTTGAGTTTTTTTAATAAAAGTGTTTATTTGTATAAAACACGCCATTGATACAATCAACGTTTGCTGTGCAGTTGGCAAACAAAATCTTTCAATGGCCTGATTAGAAGACTACAAAATAAAGGATATTGTTAATCCGTCAGTATCATTGTTCTCTCTGCAGGAACCAAGTACCCTTAGTGCTATTAAAGATGTATGCCGGTCAAGATAGGTTTAATAGGACAATATAAATCTTCTACATTGTTAAATGTGGAGAGGCCTATTTATTTGGTTACCTCTGTGTTCATGAGGATAAGTTTCAATGAGAAAAAGTCGACTAATTAATTTTGTTCACCTCGCACAAGTTGCCCACATATTTGGCAAAAGAGCCGGATATTACATACTTAATGGTAAAAATTTCGACATCATTAAACTCGATCCATTCAAAAATAAAATGTTTTCTTTGTTGTGGATGGATGCAATCAAATTAATACGCAGATGATTAAAAAGAAATTTCTCTTTTGCGGAATCAAAAAACCTCTTCAATTGAAAGAATACAATGGTTAAAATTTTATTTATTTCGTTGCTAGACATTCAATGGAAACATATCTCCCAGATACTCAGCGATTTATAGTTCCTCCCTGTAAAATTGCTTAGCCAGTTTGTTGTTGAGTTTGAAATCGGTGTATCGCGCTCTTTACCTCATGATCTTTCAAACCGTTTTCGTAAAATATTTTCTGTAAGCATTTACCATGGTATCCCTTTGTACATATCATCGATTGAGTACAATCAAACTACACTTTTCGTTCCGATATTTTAGTAATGCAAGGTTTTGTTATTCTTTGTACAAAAACAACATTCAATGTGAAAATTATAGGACTATAAAATAATTCAGATTGTGTTGAGTGGAAAAAATATTAACGCAATGGGAGAGAGTGCTTAAATGAAATATGAAATACCTGTTGATTACGCCAATGTTTTACGCCTATGTCGTCAAAAACATTTGTTACCGGGTATTTTGCTTTATTTACTCTACTCCGCAACACCAAAATTAACTAAAGTTAACAATGAATGAGTTACATTTGTTATTACGTACAGCTCAGTTTGCATAAATATTGACTGTTACTGGCCAAGCGCACCTCGTTGCTCCGTTAAATAGTGCAGTAATGATTTTGGATTATTCATTGTATAATATAAACCTTATTTCCGTTAAAAAGAACAACTTCTAGCATTTACATTATTTGGAATTGCTTTTGCTTTGGTAAATTTATTGACGTTTATTTACTCTCATTAGTAACTAGCTTTTTGTGATAGTCAATGCCGATGATAAGCTGAAAATGATGCGGATGCTTTAACCTCCAATCAATGTACAAAATCATACAATTTTATGGCGAGAGGTGACGGTCAAAATTTTCCGCAGGGTGATAGATAAAAGAGATGCAATTCAAGTTGCATAGTGAACGGGACCCAATCACAAGGCGTGGATTCAGAGAAAAAACTTATTAAGGAGGCTGTGAAAACTTATTTTAAGGCACTGCTAAATTGGGTCTAGATCTAATGAGTCCCTATTCGAAACAAGACAAATCTTACTAATAAGGAGACATTGGTAAAATAAATATATAAATATTTCAACTAATCTGTAATACAAACGTAAGAAATTTTGCGAATGGCGGATCCTGGAGTGCAAGAATAAACTTAAAAGTTGCTAAAAATTGCTGCAAAAGCATCAAATTCCACTCGCCATACTTTCGTATGCCTGTGTTGACATTTGGAAGAGAGAGGTGGCTAATTGGACATGGGAATTTTAGTATTTTGTCAATTTTATTAGATTTAATTGTCAACGACTCATATGTTTTAACCATTACGTGGTGATTTTGCATGTTTCCAATCACTGGAAACATATTCCTTTCTCGATCGTTAGTTTTAGAGAGATATAGCAGCGGACGACACCCAGGTCAAGGCTATATTGCCCGGCTATAGCATCTCGATTAAAAGATTAAATCGATTACTGGAATGAAAGCATTTTGATCTATCCCAGACGCGATTTGGTGACACAGACTCTCTTGTGTTACGGAAGTACTTAACTTGGAAAATCTAATTGAGGGAAGTTTGGACTCTCTTAAAGGAATGTCACTCGGTTTATGCACATAGTTTTCCGAAAGATCTGCCATGCACCTGGAAAGTTCTTAAAAGCACATTATATTATTATAATTCTTTTGCCGTATATATTTGCTATTTATTTTTCTCCAGCAGTTATGCGACAGTAGTTATCAGTTATGGTATTTGTATGGAGTATCTTTTCATAACTCCTGATGCCATATGATATATGAATAATACTGATATGAGAGATTTGTGCTTTAATAAATCGTTGTTTTGATTTTAGTGTCACTGACAAATTATATTATCCAGATGCTTCGGAGAGGAAATATTCGCTATCAAGTCTAGTGAATAGTATCTGATAATTCTGCAACTGTTTCATGGGTTCTAGTGACAAAAACTTCGTCAATATGTGGCTGGTGACACCGGAATTGCAAACCTCATCAGTGTCTTTTTCATTGCTTCATCGTAGCATGTGTCGTAATCATACCAAAGTGATGGATTTCAATTATAGTATTGAACAATGCCCCTCTGCTGTTTTCTCTTGATTCAAATGCTAAATCTCCTCTTTTTAAAATGTATCTATTTGATCAAAGTACAATTGCTGGCATTTTGGGTGAAACTGAAAAACGAGCTTTATTGCTGAATTGGACGAAACGGTATCAGATGGATGAAGCGAAGAGTAACCCTTAATTCCTGAATTCTAGAAGAAATTCGCTTCATTAAAAGTCTCTCTCTCCTAATGGTCTTACTTCTGCGTCATGATGCCGTCGTCTTTTCTTGCTGAGAGAAAATTCTTCTGGGGAAATAATTTTTCCGAAGAACAAAGTGTGTATATTGTTTTCGTCCCTCGACGTTCGGGCTCAGAAGTAGAATGGAGACGCAAAATTTGAAACGGTAATACTCGAGTGACATTTGCTCGCGACATCACTATCGGAAACCGTCCAATAAAAAAAGGAGAACCGAAATTTCCCCGCATCCACGAGCCCCGTCGGCGCGGAAGAGAGAGGAATGGCGTCGATCCGTCCGGTTTGAAGGGGGCGCATTCGACGTCTAACTCCTCTCCGTTATAAGGATGGGAGATCCTGTGGCATCGCACATATTCGCCCGACACCCTCTCCTATATCTCCCCCCATCTCCTTTTTGTCTCTCTCCTCCTGGTTGCGGCCGAGCGATATTGTGGTGTATCGTCCGAGATGAGTGGTTTTCATGTGATATCTCATTTTACATCCCTCCCCATTTCCCAAATACTTTTTTCTCTTATCTCCCCTCCTCATTGATAGTGACCGTTACACCCACTGCTACACATTCTTGGAGCATATTTTATGCTTGTATGAATGTGAACTATATGGTAAAGTTATTCCAAGATTACAAGATTTTTGGTGTGATATGTTCATCCACTTTTTACCATACGATATGCGATATCAATGGACACAGTGTGATGTTAATTATCTGGCGCTTTCTCTGATAAAATATTTAAGTTAATGATATCTGTGCATTTTACCGCATCAGAAGTTCAGTTACCAGCGCTTTGATGACTATTTATCTCACCCATGGCCTTCCTAGAGAACGCTTATTGTTCTCCTACCGAGGTTGGAAACCTGAGAATAATTAACGTAAGTATCGGTTTTGTGAATTGTGATTTGAAATCATTTGATGTACATCTTCTTCCGATATCATTCAACTAGCAACAAAGTATTTTACCTTGCTTTTTCATATTTGGAGCATGTGATGCGTCAGCTTGTCTATGCAATGTAATAATTGTAATATTTGACACATATTTTGATGTGCGTATTCAAATTGTATCTTTCAGTAGACTGTACTACGTAGTATCATATGTTGTAATATACTGCTATATGTGATGCTGTGTGTTGCAATTTCATGAGATATTAGATGTTTTTTTTCTGATACAACATTTTCATCGCATTGCGATATGGACTATTAGAGTATCACGCAGCCGTATTTTTGGACACCATTTCCCCTTCTCCTCTCTTATACCCTCGCCCTGCGTACTCCTGACCCTCAGGCTATTTTCCCTCCCTCCTAATCTCCTCCCCTAACTTCCCCTCCCAAACACTCTAATATCCCTTCCCACACCCGCCCGCCCACCGGGCATTTCAAGGCCCGAATTCCGCCCATCATCCCCGTCACTTCACAAATGACAGGCACTGCCAAACTCCGCCCCCTCCTCCACCACACGATCCCCGAACGTCCGGCGGGCCTCACACTCTTCTTTTTTTCCCACGGGCAGATGGCCGGGGGAATGAAGAGCGATGGCACCCACCCACCCCTAGGACCTCCCCTTCTCCACCCCCCCCCCCCGTCTGCCGTTCCACCCAAGCTATCCGCTTCACTCACCCACCTCCCCATTCTCTCTGTCCTCCATATCTCATTTCAGTTGGTCTTTTCCCTCTTCTTTTTTTCCTAGTCCCTTCCGCGATCTGCACATAGACAGAGGCGTCCGCAGACCGCTGGTCCCCTTTGCCTCCATTTCTTCCTTACTAAACTCCCCCATTTCAATCGCATCAACGCTTGGCTTCTACTCCTGCGGCTATTCTCTCATTGCTGCCCCGACAACCAATATCGTCAAGTAGTAGATGCCCTCTTCAATGATATCTCGCGGCCAATTTTTTGCAAAAGCATGTGGCGCTCCCAGGTGCTAGTGAATGCTTTTCGCTCCCAGTTTCCATGCGTGTTTATTCTCCATTTCTTGGATGGCATACATGTTACCAATGTCAAGAAGTTTTTGGGTCAGGTTAATTGTTTTTAACTAGAAGATTGGATCTACGCTTTCGTACGGCTGCAGTGCAGTTTAAACATCTGCTTTCAAATTTTGATCTTAATATTTCCATCATCTGTACTATTCATGATCCATTTTGTTTGCTTTTCAGTGTTAAATATGACTTTTCATGGTGCAATTTCACATAGCATTTTGTTTTATGGTCAGAACATAATTGCGTGAAACGGGAGGATTTTAGGATTAATCAAGGCTTTTGATATTCCGAAATCATTTGGGATATAATTGCATATGGGATAATTAGTATGACCGACAGATAATTAGTTTATCAGTTAACACAACTCAGGTTTCCACTCTTGTCTTGTCAATTTTAAAGCATGGCAATAAATTCACCAAAAGTTTGAGTACCAGTAATTAAATAGACTGCCCATAAAGCATCATCTAAATACCCATTTAATCACTCATGACATTCCTAGTTAAAGTATGAATTCCCCCTTCAATTTATACTTAATCCTAGCATTAATTTTCTTGCTAGATATGTTCAATGAACATTGTTTATCACTAGTAGGGTCTGTATGTTAAAGAATCTTTAAATTCAAATTGCAACATGTAAAAATACTATTCAGATTCATTTTATGCTGTTTTAGTGAAAAAAAAATCCTTTTCGCATACAAGTAGTACCTCTCTGGTTTGTTGTAAAAATTACATCTACCTATTCATATTTCATTTACTCTCTTTCTATGCTACATTGCTTTTTTATGATTGACGTCGTGAAATTTCGATGTAAATTAATGATATAGCGGTAATGGTCATATTTACGACGCAGCTTACAAAAAGCGTAGCAAATTTATCAGCTAGCCAATGCATTTATAAATACAAATGCAAAGGCAATTTATTTTCCTTCTGTTTACTACATGTTCCACCTTATTTCTTCTTCTCTGCATGTGCTCTCAGTTTTTGATTTTTTACTTCCATTTAATCTCTGAGAACATCTTACGCATATAACTTTCGTCCGGAACTAAACTAAACTACAGTTTTTAATTTTGTTAAGTTAAGTTTAGTTTGTTTAGGTTTAGCTATCTGAAACCAGAGAGAGGATTTAAATAGGTGGAATGAATATTACCTTGTTTGCATACTCTGGAAAAACGGCCGGATCCATGGAAGGCAATATTTAATGGTCAAACCTTGAAAATATTTCTCTATTAAGTAAAACAAATGAATTTAGATTGGAAAGTTGGCAAATTCTCCTTCAAATATAAAACAAGATACGAGGACATACCTTAAAAACCGTCAAAAAAGGAAATTTTTTAAACAATATGAAAGCAGTTCATATTCCTTTACATAATTTCCGTCTCCAAGAAGCGTTCTTTATATTATGCATGTAAGATATTACATATATAAGAGCCTTAATTCGTTAAACTTTTGTGTAACCATAGAAATAGTATTTATGAGGATAACTTTTTATTATTATTCACATTATCTTTAAATGAATTTTCCTAATACACTCTAACCATAAAGAATCATTAATTTTGAATAAGTATCTGTAACATGACCTTCCCGATCCGAAATAAATTGGCAAAATGATGAGAGTTTTCGTAAATTTTGGTTTTGAGATGCTGTATATTTGATATTTTGCTAAATGGTCGATATTGGCGGAAGGAATAGGTTTTATGCATAAGGAAATGCGAGATAGTTCTGGTGTTATCCTAACAAAAGAATGAGCCAGAAACGTTGTTAAATTTTGAAAGAGGAAGAAAAGTAAACAGATGCCGTTTATATCATCGACCATTGGGTCCGATGTCTTCCTTTGTTTAGTATCCATAGATGTAAACTGCGACGAGAGGCTTAATCTGTCCAGTCGTAAATGCATTGCTTCTAATCGCCTTCCTCACTGTAGTAGTGGAGAGGCACTTGTTACTGTTGCGCAAAGTGACTCAGTTTAAAATATTAGCATTAGAACCTTTAATCTGGACACCAGGTTTGGAATATCTCTCTTCCACTGGGACATAAGCATCGGTTTTCTCGGCAGCTGAGTGACTACTCGTAAATGTTGATGGATTATAATTATGCTCTGCCGGAATTTCGTAAATTAATTTGTGCTCATACCTAAATTTATTCTTAGACTCTAAGAAC
Organism: Ceriagrion tenellum; assembly: GCA_963169105.1. Classification (NCBI taxonomy): domain Eukaryota; kingdom Metazoa; phylum Arthropoda; class Insecta; order Odonata; family Coenagrionidae; genus Ceriagrion; species Ceriagrion tenellum. Next base: position 94,152,176 of record OY720641.1, read on the forward strand.
TCCTTACGAAGGTATATTTTGAAGAGTATTAAATTTGTATGTTGAACGCATATGATGGGAGCGCTATTTTTGTTTAAACTAATCGAATAAAATTACCAGGGGTACCCATAACAATGTATAATTATATTGCAAACCTTCTGTCGGTATAGCACCGAATACTCACAATAATGATCGGTATTGTTTTGCTGCATTTATAAAGGCCCCTTAAAATTGATTCTGAATTATATGGAAGCATTCAGCACGATATGAACAATGAGATGGGTAGGTACTGAAGAAGGCTATTCAATGCTGAATCATACTCAGCCAACTCAAAATCATATTCCTTTATGTGACTCACTTGCATATTACTAAACTCTCATATAGAATTCCATTCAAGGCGTAAAACTATTTCCCTTCCGTTGGATTAAGCGCACATCGCATCCATTGAAACATTTTTGGCCATTTGCGATTTTTTATATCATTATATCCCGCTGCTGCGTCGTGCTTATTCAAGAATTGTATACTCACGAGTGTCTGGACATTAATCGATGATCATCATGGCCCTCAACACTGGGTTATACTTATCTTCCCTTATACTTTACGGAATGTGATATCATCAAGGAACATGTTACGTATTGTCATTTAGCGTCGTCATGATTCGATGTCTCCCAGTCGTATTGTGGGGGAGCAAGTCGGTGTCATCGCTGCATGAGCGCATCTACGATCGATGCATATCGCCTTCGACGTGTATCCCCCGGAGTTGCGCAATCATAGGGCGTCTCACATGGCCCCAGCGCTAATGGAACGGGCGTCTAGAAGGCGCCAGGGGGGGGTGTAGGAAGGACGCGGGGGGTGTGGGGTACGTAAGGCGGGCGGAGCGGGATTGGAGGGGCGTGGGGAGAGATTGAAGAGAGCGTTGTGGAAAGGCCTGGGCTAAGTGGATGGAGGAGGAGGCTCCACACGGCCACCCCTTTTCTCAAGGCTTTGGATGGGTAAGGCGTTTTGGGGTTGACTTTTATGGGGTGTTGAGAAGATAAGAGGGAATTGAAGAGGGGTGGTGTTAGAAGAGGAGAGGGTTGGTGCGAAGGGATAAATATGCTCTCGGAGGAAAATAGGGTTGGGAGGGATCTAAAGAAGGGAAGTTTAAGCCAATGTGTGGGAGGAGAGTTGAATGTGTTGGGAGAGCCCAGTGGGTGCCTCCTGTCGTGGAGGTAGCGAGGTGGGACGGTTGCAGCAGGAAGATGGGCCTAAAGACGAGGGCGAGAAAAGAGAAAGCTATCGGAATAAGAGAGTGTTAAGTGACAGGAGAGATGAAGACTAGGAAGGTGATGCTGGGAATTTAGGTGTGGAGAAGGGTAGATATCGGTCTGAAACTTCCTCGATCAGCCAGCTTTCGGCTCGGAAGCAGGTTGACGGTGAAAACTTCTTTCGAGAACTGAAAATATGATACTAATGGGCGCTAGCTCTCAGATGGATAGCTGCGAAATTGGAATTGCGAAGAAATAATTGAACTTTAGTTTGGTAGCTATTGCAAAAACTAAGCAAAAGTGAAAATAACCCGGAACATTCTTTGGTCCTCCTCACCGAGCGCCTTGGTGGACCGGTACGTTTTCTGTGAACAAATTACATTGCTCAAAGCTGGCCATTGGTCTCCTGATTAACGGTGTGCATGGAATAGTGGAATAAGACCTTGGTTCCATTTTGTTGGTTTCAGAGCTCGAGGTAATGATTAATTGGGACGAATGGGGACATATGACGGGGGGGGGGCAAGACGGGCGTAAGATGAGCGGATATTTTACTTGCTAATATACATGTTATATTGCCTATAGTGCAATTTATAATATTTTGTCCTTAAAATTTGAACCAGAGAAATTAACAGCTGACTCAGCTATGTTAGCTTTGAAGCACTTGGTTTTTGGACTCAAAAAGCTTAGGTTTGGGCTTGGATGATGATATAAAACCTTTCCTCCAGGAAATGTTTATGGAACTAAAGACACAATAGCTTAAGGCAAGGTAATCGAGGAGTTGAAATCAAGCAAAGTTGATTAATGAATCTGATTGTTAGTGATGCTTTTCACTGACATTGATGGTAGTTACAAATATACTTGAAATAGGAGACTGTTAAAACGAGTGAGGCAATAAAAACCAAGTAAAATGTTGATGACGTATCATCTTGCGAATTTTATCGTAAAACGTATCATCTGTCGACATTCAAGGCACTAAGTGAATCTATATATACTGCTCTCCCATTGAACTTTATATTTCTTTGTAAGGGCATTTGGCGACCATTGCGGAAAATCCTGGCAATATCTATATAAGTATACACATCTTCTTTCGTTGCTCCAAGTTTTCCACACTGAAATGAAAGATTCATGCTCGTCCACCAATTATATGATAGATGATGGAACCATGGTTGTGCTAACTCGCATTGACAGATAAGGGTACGTTTCACCGAAAATGGTGCTTTCCACAATATCTAGGCTTACAGTATCAAATTCCTCGAAATATGACTCGGAATTGCGCGGCAAATGTAGCTATACGTTTGGACTCGTCATTAATGCATTTTCCTGAATACGACCCAGGTCCAGCCCTCTTGCCAGAAAAATAGTTAAATCCTTGCAATATCTCCTTCATAGTGCCTGAATCATTATCGCCAGGGTGATGAGTACATGAAGAATACGGAGGGGTCCTGAATTTCTGAATATCATAGCATGAAATCAAATTGACTGGCGCAATTCAATTCAGATTCGTAAAGTTTATTTCCTACCCATATCACTCACACCGTATATATCATTGTAATTAACTGGTTTGGGTTCTCTCTAAATTCTTTTCTTTGGTTGTGTTTGCTTTGATTATGTAATGATTATTTGATTCTGGAACATTAAAAACTGAGTGTTTTTTGGCAAATAATTAAAATTTTCCATGCTTCGATATCCCTTAAAAGCTGTTTTTGATAGTTTTAAGGTTTTCCTCTCTCTGGACTTCTATGGAAACACACTTGTCCTTCGCTCGAGAGCCAACAAATTGAGAAATTGATTTTCCTCTCTCATTATTCTATGTGTGGTCATTTAAGTATTGAATATTCTTTGAAGTTATCTTATTTCTGGATTTTCTGGACTTTAATAGGAACAATTATTTTTGTTTGATATGGAAATATTTGTCGTAATTATCGTTACCTGACTTTCATCTTAGGGGGAAGATTGCACCACCGAAAACCAATGGTGCAACATGCAGCATCTTAACATTATCTCCTTCCCATTCGGCATCTATAAGTTTCGAATAAATTTTCGAATTTTCGATTCATCCATGCGGTCTGGCGCTTTTGCCGGATAATCTTCTGGTCTCGTCTTAAAATTTGCATTTATAAGTTCAGAGACCTCTTTTATACGGATGCGATGATTTGCTTTGACCTTATTGTTTGACCTCCCCCGTCCATACTCTATGAGGATATTTGCCGAGTCTGGCGTCGACGTGGCCAGCGAATTCTCTGGAGAAGACAATTCCAGACGAGAGACCTCGCCACGTTTGTTTTTTCCCCAACTTAACGAGGCGGAGGATATTCCCCGAGGGTCTGCGGCAAAAGTGGGTGGTAAACGTAAGATGCGCGCTCCTTTGTTTGTCAGTTTAAAAGTGTTAGTCTTCTTTCTTCCAAATATAATATATCTGCAAATTTTCATGGTTTTAGGTAAATTCGATGACGATTTGTATTGATATGTATTGTGATTTTGTTTTGTGTGAATATTGAAGTTTCTACGACACAATGGTTGTGCTGTTTTGCTGGGCTTGTCGTGAGTGGTCGGCCCGTGGAATCTCTTTTTGAGGGTTTATCACAACAGTTTATTTTTTGTTTCAGCTGAAAGGTATACAAGAGGCCTGAGATGTGGGTCCTCTGACCAAGGTGTTCTACAACATTAATGGTAGGTTCATCTTCAGATCTTCTTTCACATTTCCGTATTCTTCGATGTTGTTATATATGAATATTGAAATTTCTATGACGTATTGATTGTACTGTTTTGTTGGTCTCATAGTGTCATGTCTCATTCTATGTTATCTTAATCCTTCTCTTCCCTTTCCATGTAAAAGTAAGCAACATTCTCCTTTGTATGAAACTCACTAGCATGTTTATACCCCTCAAAACGTTTTAGTCAATTTTCATTCCTCTATCAAATTTGTTGATGTGTAGACTCTGTAGTAATGACTGTGACACTCCACTCTTTGCGTATGTATTATGACCAAAATAGAAATGAAGAGAATCAATAAAATATGTCAACGTTAATGGGTAAAAATAAGCGAGAAGGGAACTTATAAATGATGCATTTTCAAATCCATTCCATTTATATCGTAGTATAATCCGCGAATGCAAGACTAATAATCAAAACTTAACTTCTGCGCCCACAAAGTGTATAGTAATTGGTTTTTGGTGGTATTGAAAGAGAAAGTTTACTCTTACGTTATGCTTTCCTCCTATGCTCACGAAGGGTATTTTTAATAAAATTTAGTCAGAGATACGAATGTGAAATAAAGCGAGGGTTGGAAGACGATGTGCGGAAGAGGAGCTGAGTAATGGAGTGCAGGCATGCTAGAGTTGGCTTTATGAAGGTATAAAGACGGGGAAATATGGATTTGGCGCAAGAATATTGTGCAGCGTTGTGCTGTTTATGACCAAAGCAAGTTGTTTCCTTGAAAAAAGAACATCGTAACTTTTTACGTGCACATAACACAGAGCTATAAAAATCAGCGTTAAATATCTTTATCATGGAAAGGAAACCAGATTTTATACTGATTTGGTGATCCTCTTGGAAGATCTCGTTCCAGAGTCCCGGCAGGTGGTGATGGCACTTTAAGAGAGCAAAACTGTGAAATCCTTCACCTAGTTCATTCCTTCAATCATTGCAAAATCACTTTTACGAGCTTTGCAAGATCTTTGAATGGTGAGTGGCTGTTAATCATGGTTTCGAGCTTTAAGCCATTAAACTTTCTGAGTGTGTCCTACTGTGCTGTTGAGCAATTACGGAGTATTTTTGCGAGGGGAATAAATACCAATAAATATAGTTTTCATGATTAATTTTTGTGGGAAATCCGGTTGGCATGTTTGCTGGAGTGTCTGTCCTTCTTCCACTCCAAACGTCAAACTTTCAAAACCCAGATAGATATGGAGATTATTCTGTAGAATCACGGCTTGTGTTGCATGAAGATGATTCCGTCTGGTGTCTAACTCTGCCCGCGGAATCAAACTTATGTTACTGAACATTTGGAGCATTTCGTTTGAAGCGGACATATGTACCTCTCATTCATTCGCCCTCGCATTCTGATTTGTCATTCAAGTTTTGCAATCTCCAAATAATTTTAAAATAGTTCTTCCCTTGGCGATATACTCGCCAAATCTCTAACCTGTCATCGACGTTAATGACTTAAGAGGTTGGTCACCTCCGTCTAATAATTAACTGACCAAGTTTCATACCACCGGCGTCACTGTTTAGTTTAACATCCCATTTATTTTAATAACTCAAATCAGTATTAGCTCTTAATACTGTGACTTGTTGTCGCTCGTAACTCTCTCCATCCAATACTAATTCAATCGACCACTTATAGCTGGTCTGCCTAAAATCTCTATCTTATTACCCAATATTTCCTTATCTACTTGGTCTCAATCATCCCCTGAAATAGTTCACTTATGTTATTAACTAATCCGTGTAATCTGTAACGTACCAAGTATGGCCTTTTATATTTTGTTTGGGTTCTCTATCGATCTGTTAAAATGTTATGTGATTAGTTTACGGTCTTGCAGCTCTGGGTAACTTTGGATATTATTTTGCTCAGCATCTACATTTTTTCTGAGGGTTCATGCCTCAGGAATAGGTAATAAATTACCATTGAATTAAAAATTGAGCAATGGTAATATTTTATTTGAATGTTTTTCGTGCCGCTATATTCAATAGGTTTTAGAACTATTGAATATGTATTTAATTTTTTCAGGTTGATGAATATCGAATTATTAAGGGTACCGTATATTCTAGGGAGATGTCATTGGAAAATAATGAAAAATCTCCGAAACTATTATGAATATTTCGTATATATTGACTAACAAAGACCTAGAGCTTGGGGAACTTCGAGGTGAGTATAGTCATTTACAAAGTTTAATGCTTCCCTATTAGCTCGTTCGGAAAATTAATTAGAGTGACAGTAATCGGAATATGGCTATTTTCCTCTGGAAAGGAAAAAAAACCCTAACTTGCTACAGTTAAAAAGAAATATTATAATAAAAGTCCAGAAATAGGACTTAAATAGTCTATAGAATAGGATCTAAAAACAATAGTTGTGCAAACACATGGCCACCGTCAATTTTCCAAAGCCCACAATAAGCGTAAAACTACATTTAATAGTCAAACATGTATGAACTACATTTCATAGTCACAGGTGTCTCACCTAAAAATTGTATATTGCCTTCCAAAGTGTCATTAAATTCGTATGTCCTTTGTGTAGTGCAATGGCTGGTCGTAAATAAGTTTATGAAATTGAATGTCATATAGTAAAATCATAATAGTATTACACTTATTTTAACCTATGGTAAAAATTGTCTTTTTTATCTGTTTTACAGAATGCAAATCCTCTTCTTGCTTTGCTACTCAATTCAGTAATCAATCTCTGTAGTGTCTTGAACCAGCGCTATCACTCAAACCAAACGGCTAGAATAACATTTTTTGTTTTTCTCTGAAGCAGAATGTATCCACATAATGGGAGTAATAAATCCTGGTTTGATATGAAGCCCTTGGAAACATATCTTTAGCCTAAGATAATATGCATAAGGTGCTTCAGTTTTGTGTCCTCAGTTCAGGTATTATTTCAAGTAATCACTTAAGTGCTCTTTTTTAATGGCAAATGCAAATCTAGAGTGCCACGCTGCTACTTTAGTGCGTCTTATGCTTTTGAAGAAACTTCTATACAGAAGTGATATTAATATTTTTGAAGCTCATAAATAAAAAGGTCAGATTTTTCCTGTCATTTGGACTTGGAAACTTGGACCTTCTCATAGCCTCCGGCATTTCTCACGCCTTCGTTGACTGGAGATATGGAATGTAAAGGAAGTGCCGTAAGCAATATTTCGAAGTGACGCATCGCAGGGCCCGTTTCTCAAAAAAAAAAACAAAATTGCGTTCACACAGAAGGACTGGGTGGTGGCGCCTATCCGTCCGGAGCTGCGCCGGGGACATTCTTGGTGAATGCAGCTGGAGTCAAGGAACAAAGTGTGCTCGTGGGATCGGTATGATGTGGGGATGAGGGTACTTGCTTCTTTTCCCTTAGCTATAGAGTTCAGGTCCCAGTGGTGACGGATATGCATTGGCGGTTCGCTCACTAGCTTACCTACTTCTTTTAAATGCCGCAAATAAAATAATATATCGAATCTCATCCCAGATAAATAACTAATCAAATAGTCGGAGCATAGTGCGAGCAAGTTTATGAGCGACACAGAGAATGTAATTTTGAGTCCTCACTGCATTTCTAGGTCTGGCAGAAGTGATAAATAAGAGATATACATTGTTGATCAGATAGGTTCTCAAATTCGTTCTTTCCACGCATAACGAATAACCATGATAAAAACTGAGCTTCACTTAAATCACGCTTGTAAAACGTATCACCTTTTCACCTCCCGAAACATTTTCCTCTATGATATTGATTGTCCGTTTCTATGAGGATAAATCAGTACTTTATTCCATATATTCGTAATATCTCTCATCTGTGGCTATTGCACTGCTCATATCGGATCATATGCCCTCGATTCGTTTTATTTGCCGCTCGTAGGATGGAAGTTTATATAGTTACCGAGTACCTTAATACAAAAAAATAATTCTGAGCATTGGTATTATGCCTACTGTTAAATGCATGTTGGTGAATGTTCCCCCGTTTTTCTAGTTTTTGTAGGTTCTTACTCGTGCATTACTAGTCCTAGTAACTTAAAATTTACTATGGTAATTAAAGTGTTTGTTAGTGATAATTCACCACTACAACACAATCTTGAGGTGGCTTTCAGGGTTATGTGTAGATGTAGATGAAGTGTTGAGCGAACGTGTCCTGTCCGAATGCGTCGAGAGTTGTTTTCTGTTGAGGCGACGGCGCTGAAAATCTCTTGGAGCCCCCGCGCACGTTTCAGATGGGCATCGTCTCCTCATGGGCCCTTGGCCGAAGCCAAAGCGGTCCGGGAAACCGGACGAAAAAAAGAATTAGGATCGGGGTGTGTGGCGGAGGGTGGCGTACTCGGATTTCGCGGTGGAGGAGGGGTTCAACCCCCCTCCCCCCCTCCCCCCCCATCCACAAGATTAAGGCCATTCCGATGCGAGTGTGTGATGCTCTCTTCTCGGGAAAACGGCGTCCTTTTCGGACGGGTGGTGGCATTGCGGCGAAAGGCGGGGTTGGCGATATGTGTTAGGAAGTATAAGGGGTCCGCTCGTGGTGCGCGGCCAGGGGTTGTGCGGTGCAGCTTCGGTCGGGCATTCCGCCGGCGTCTGTCGCCATGCTATCCAGACACTCGGTGAATTCTGAGAGCCGATTTTATTTCGAACACATGCGTTCCCGAGGAATAGATCTCTCTTCTCGGCCGTGAGGTGCCAGGGGGGAAAGGCCGGGAGTCGAGTTTCTCCAGTTGCTCCCTCTACCCGTCTCCTTCCCCTTCACCAACCCGTTGTTCTAGTTTTTGTTCATCGCCTATGTGTGTGCGGAATAGCAAATCAACACGCTTGGGATAATTCTGCGTAGGACTTCCACTGCAGTGACGCCTAGGGTCGGTAATCTTACTGTTGTACGGTAGTCGTGTGAACTGTTGAGTTAGAGTGATTCTTTCGTTAATATTCACTTTGATGCATGGTTGAATAGTCAATGTAAATTTGAAATGATGGCGCAGTGTAAGTGGAGTGATAGAATAACTTAGTGTTGAAAGCGGGCAGGGTAATGAGTGTGATATCATGGTATTTCTTTTGATATAAACTTTGTAAATTGTAGAAAAATCCCTGATGCCCCGATGACGATGGTCGACTCGTTTATCGAAACGTCGGCCAAGATGAAGAGTTTTACCCGGTAAAAAGCACGAGTAACCTTAAATGACCTTTATTGAATTAAATTTGAAAAACTTGTTAAATATTCCTTTTAATAAAATTCTGCTCCTGTTATAAATATGTCACAATTCTTCAATACTTTTGACAACATGGCTGTTTATGTACTATTTAAAACAATTTTGAAATATACGATGCCTATGCATTGTCTTAGGGAACATTAAGTCCACGAATGCTCGCGATCATGAGTACCTTGTATTGGGTATCTTGGAGGTGTGGATGCTATACCCCATTACTTTCTTCATTTACCTACTGTCCGCAACAGTCTGGCTCGCTTGTTTCAATTGATGAATCACTCACGCCGAGTGTAGGTACTCAATAAACTTCTATTTTCCTCCCATGACTAATGCAGAGTATGGCTGCATTAAGGACCCCTTCCCCAAATCATGTGGTTGAAGGCATGGGTATCGATATAATTTACGTAATTACGTTTTACATATTTAAGTAACTTTTTAGGGTCATGAAAAAATGCTAAGTACAAGATTTAAGGTGTTGTTACAGCTGTGCACTGATGGAATATACATTTTTCCTAAGCGGTGATTGCCGCGCTGATGGGAGGGATAAAAACTCAAACTTTTCATTCAACCTGATTTAAAGAGTGTGAAATTGATTGTTTTTAGTGATTCAGGTCTTAGGCGACATTATCTCCACTTCTCATATGTTTAGATATTCGGGAGAATTAATCTTTATGAACATCTCACTAGTTCTATCTGGTGGAGTATATGTGTACTCCGCCTCTAAGCCCACTACGTTCTGCACCATAACAATTAGTAAAAACACCAGATCCTTATTTTACCTAATGGTGCTGAATCGAATGTATAATACTAAAAGCGCTGATACTATTAGGGAAAGAGATATTATCCCTGTTATTATCCCCATATCACCCAACACACACTCAATGATGAGTGATAATTTTCATTTGCCCTTTCTAGGGATGACTAGGGGCGACGACTACAAAGCATACAAGAGCGGAGTTAATAGTTGCTGGACAAAGTCACAAGTAATTACAATTTATTTGCTACTGATGACAACTCGCACCGTCCATGTGCTCACTTATCCTGGAAGTGCAACCCGCCGGTCCCGGTGGCGGCGGTGTAAATTTCTTACCCCTCAAACGGTTACGTAATTTAATCGGCTTGGGTTCGATTTTCACCACCCATGGAATGCGGGTGTGTGGTTATCTTTTGATGCCAATTAAAAAGGCCCAAATTTGATGGAACTTTGGGCTGCTTCAGGATTATGCGAAAAAAATGAAATAATAATTTTTAAAATGTGATCCTTGCTGAGTAAAAGGATTCAGAATGTTTACGCCTGTTATGGTATGCATGTGAATTGTTGTAGTTCTCTCTCTCTCTTTACTGCTTGATGGTGCAATAGGTGTGTCATGAAGATGGTGAAGTATATGTTTACCATGCAGATGAAAAATATGCTCGAATATGTTCATGCTGTAGAGCGGATGAAATTTATGATTCATTATTAATTGGCCACTTAAGTTTTTTAGCCTTTAAACTTTATCTGTGATCAGTGTAGATATCGTATTCCAAGAACGGCGATCAATTGAAAATTAATGCGTCGAAATAAACCTGAGGATAATTATTATTTTGCCTTCGTTCAAAACATTGGCCTTTTTCCCCCCTACCTTCGCTATATTTAGGCACCAAAATTTCTCTCAACTAATGTTGCCACTTTTTATTTGAAAAAATATAAATGTTTGCGTCTTATTTTACAATTATCACGCATTTTCTGTAAATCGGACGAGATTATTAATAAGTTTGTGTTTAATTTTGCCAACTATTGCTTCAAGTATACATTTTCGCTCGCTGTGATTGCAGGGGAAAGGTTTTCTAATTTGTCAGCTAATCTCATGTCCTCGTGGATCTTGCTAGTCAGATGGTCTTTATTACAGAAAATAACAAGATGATCGTAGTGTTCAATTCACTTACCTAATTAGGGGTACCAGTTCCTACTTTTTTGCCGCGCGCATTTTCTCAGAAATATGTGTTTAGTTGGAATCACGCGTTTTGGATTTAGATTTAAACATCCTGCGGCCTCAACATATCCTGTCGTACAAAAAAACACCTTTGGAGTCCCAAGACTTTTGTCAAAATTGATAAATCTCTTCATTTTGGTTTTATCTTTAATCTGCACAACCTTATGGCATATTTTTCCTTGCCATTTCACGATAAACTTATCTTTTGTCTCCCCAGTACATTTGATTGTCTCATATCTCATATGTTTGAGATTTTGTCTGAATGTGGCTAATAATTTCTCTAAACTGTGATCATAGCATTTTATCAATTTCAGAATACCTGCGTAGTATTTTTAAAATTGCTTGCTCTATAAATCTTGAAACGGAGCTTGAATATATTTTCATGTATTTCCCATGAGTACTAGGACCCCAGATACATAAGATTTTATTAGTACACCATATTAATGACTAGTTTTCATAAAATGTCAACTATCTCAACGAACTATTGTTCATATTCTACTGTGGTATCTTCAACGATTCTCTTCCCATTGGCATATATTTCCGTATGGCTTTAAAATCAAGATGATGTTATCGGTATTCGGCTGCCCGTATGGTTATGATTCATAGGAGAAAGGAGTAAGCATTTCTTTGAGTTTGACTTTGTTTTATTTTACGTGGTCGAGATGAGGCCTAATGGCCCCTTCTTCCCCTCGGCCACGGCTCTCATTACAGAGTTTAGGTCAGCTTTGATTTTACATTTTTTTGTTTTTGTCATACAATATTTCATTTATGTAATACTTTTCCTTTCGTGATATATTTTTCAAATGGTTGACAGCAGCTTGGTACCGCAGAACTTGGCGACCGATGAGAGCCGTTTGATGTCGATGGTAGCAGACGGTCGTTTCGTGGCGTTAACAACCCTGCCGTGGTCAAGGTTACTATTCGTTAAGGAATGGTATAAAACTTCACAAACAACAATTAACGGAATGATTTGATACTTAAAGCTTATCGCCGCGTAACACTTAGAGCCAAAACAATTTCCGCTGTCCTCGAAATAATGGCCTCCGTCACCTCCATGATACCTCGTTCACACCACATCAAACAACATATCAACATTCCAGATTCATCCTCAGCCTTAGCATAAGTCTCTGTTTCCCGTAGACTCTTCGTCTCAAGAAGTCGAAATGAACACGTATTTGCTATTGTATCTCCTCATCTCTCCTCCTCCACGTTTTGACGTTACTTTATATATTCGCGAGGGAGCAAGGGTACGGGGGATGGTGGCGGTTGGGGAAGGCCCACAATGCAAGGAAAGAGGCGGGAGAGGGGAGGCGCTTTTCACATGCATTATTCATCTTGCCTTCCCGCGTGAGGCAGTCAAGAAACCGGGGAGGTCCGCCCTGCGGAATAAGAAACCGCGGAATGGTAAGAAAGAAAGAAGTTGAGGACGGCAGCTTTGAAAGATAAAAATCTATTTCCATGGCCATATTCCCGTATCTCCGTATTAGTTTTCTGTCTTTCTTTCACTCACTTCTCCTCCGGACTCTAACGAAACCATTTTTTTCTCCAACACCACCCCAGCTCCATTCTATGGACAAGCTCGGAAGCTAACGCAAACTCGGAGAATTCCTCGAGTTGAGCAGTTGGGAAGAATCGCCGAGGAATGTATTACCGGATTTGGGCACGGCGCGGTGTGGGCGGACAATTGCATTCGATCGTAAACGTGCCGCTTTACGCGCCAGCTTCAGGGTACCTATCGATCCTCCCTGCCTTTACTGAATGCGTTTACCCTGCCTCGTCCCCTCGACGCCAGTCAATTTGTTTGCCTGACACCGGATCGGTGCATTTATTCCGTCGGAAGCGTCGCTTGCCTCGCGCGCGGGACATGGACCAAAATACACGTCCTTGTACTTCTTGTACAGCAAGCACTCCTTTTTTGGTTGCGATGCTTGCCATGTTAAAAGAAGATAACATGTGTGCCAGAAGTGGATTATGTGAACAGCGCGGAAATGTTGAAAGAATGTCAGAGTGGGAACAAGTGAACTTTGAGGCTTAGAAGTAAATCATTAGAGATCTACTTTCAGTATGTGGCGATCCTAACAGCCCATTTGTTAATAAATATATTACTGATCAACATGTCGTCATTATCTTACTTTAGGCAGCAAGGTTCTTATATCTTGTACGTGTTAATGAACTGTATTTATACAGTTCAGATGTGCAGACAGATGTAGATTTTTAGAGCTTATAAAAGCCTGTTATACATTTCCTGAACATCATAGATTTTATAAAGTGAATAAACTTAATTTATCAGGACAGGTAAAGTTTATGGTTTTATCTAGTCAAATTTAATGAAAATGTTAAGGAATATTTATTGTATTATAGTTTACATTGCCTCAAATATAGGTATATTTAACAACGAGTAAATGTGTGCTTGCTCTTAGCAAGCAAGGGGGGTTTGTGCATTATTTTACATTTTAAGTATCGAAAAATGATTGCATCATCCTTACAAAACCAATGGAAGCTCTCAAGTCTGCGTGCTACATGCAGGCAAAGAAAAATATTATGAAATTCTCGAAATGAATTTCACGGTCTATGAGGTACCTGACAGTTCTAGTACAAATCATATTATATCTCATCCGGTAATTAACGACATTTCAAAATACTATAGTCAGTGAAATGAAATGTACGTGGAACCACTGCAGGTTCAATATAACTTTATTTGATGGACTTTCTACGTTAGATACGCCTTTCAGTACAGCATACTTAATAAGGTCTAACATGAAAACTAAATAATAGAACTTCGATCCGAATCGACAATTTTCATATGCTAAAGTTCATGTTCAATTTTTCTCTATCAATGTTCTACATGAATTGAACATGCTTTTGAATAAAAACTAAAATATCATAAACACTGGTTGGTTAAAGTTGGTCATCGAAGCTACGGTAGAGGACAGGAAGAAGTGGAAGAAATTATACCCAGGACTTAGCAGCGATGTATTAATAGCACCTGTCCATTTAATGATGCCTATATGGGTGCTTGAAAGTTGCAAGCAGGGGGGGGGGGAGTGCTAGATGATGATACTCTTTAAATAAGGAAAAAAATGAAAGCTCTCAAGTCATGGTGCTATATATAATTCTCGAAAATGAAATACGCGCCCCATGAGGTATGGATACCAGACAGTTTTATTACAAACTTATATTGTATGTCATCCGGATATTAACGACTTTTAAAAATACTATAATCAGTACACCGAAACGAACGTGAAACCACTGAAAGATTATCATAATCTCATTTGACGGCATATAAGACGTTCTTCTACGTTAGATATTTTATTTCAGTTCAGCATACTTAATTAGAGCTCACATGAAGAATTTTACTATATAAGTTCGATCGGAATCGAGATTTTTTATATACTAATTTTCATGTTCAATTTTTTTTCTCTTCTAATATTCTACATGGACTGCATATTTTTTGAATGAAAACGACAATATCATGAAGCTTGGTTGAGGGAAATAGGCCATCAAAGGTATGGTAGAGGCCAGGGAAAGTTTGAAGAAATTATTCCAATTATTTAGCAGTGTGAAAAATGGCATAGAGAAGAGTAAATTACATGCATTTGGGATACCTAACTCATATATGTAAAGCTATCGATTGCAATATCTCGAAGCCGAATCGACTTTTTTAACTTTTCCGATTTTATCCCAAATCAAAACATAAATATAACCCTTCCCTGAAACTGTCCCGCCTAGCTTAGTTTGAAACCTGAATCGACACTCGGCTAGCCGACAATGGAATAAATCCATAGCAACGAAAGTGAAAAAAATTCTAAAATCCCAAATAAAAGTTTAAAAATATCAGTTTTACCGTAGGTAGGAAAGAATCGATTGAAAGAATTAGATTCTTCAAACATTCAGCCTCATAATTGTGAAATAATCAGTCATGTAACTTAATTATTTCATATTTTAATGAACGAAAGAAAAATGGTCTACACTACAATTTTTTGTTTTTCCCGTATAATCCGATGTGAAGCTTTCGATTGCGATAAATCGAAGCCTAATCGACTTTTTAAACTTTTTCGATTTTTTCCCAACCTGACACATGATTCCAACTCCATCCTGAAAATTTCAACCACCTAGCTCTTTTATAAATACCCTAGAGGTTTTGATGAGTCAGTCAGTCAGTCAGTCAGTTTTGTAGCTTTATATATATAAATAAACGAGTAAATGGGTGCTTGCTGTTAGCAAGCAAGGGGGGTTTGTACATTATGATACTCTTTAAGTAACGAAAAATAAATGCATCATCCTTACAAAACCAATGGAAGCTCTCAAGTTTGCGTGCTACATGAAGGAAAAGAAAAATATTATGGAATTCTCGAAATGAATTTCACGGTCTATGAGGTATGGATACCTGAGAGTTCTAGTACAAATCATATTATATCTCATCCGGTAATTAAGGACATTTCAAAATACTATAGTCAGTGAAATGAAAGGAATGTGGAACCACTGCAAGTTCAACATAACTTTATTTGATGGCCTTTCTACGTTAGATATTCCTTTCAGTACAGCATAGGTACTTAATAAGGTCTAACATGAAAACTTTATAATAGAACTTCGATCCGAATAGACAACTTTAATATGCTAATTTTCATGTTCAAATTTTCTTTTTCAATCTTCTACATGAATTGCACATGCTTTTGAATGGAAACTAAAATATTGTGAAGATTGGTTGGTTAAAGTTGGTCATCAAAGCTACCGCAGATGCCCGGAAACAATTGAAGAAATTATACCCAGTACTTAGCAGCGATGTATTAATAGCACCTGTCCATTAAATGATGCCTATATGGGTGCTTGCAATTTGCAAGCAGGGTGTGGGGGAGTGTTAGATGATGATACTCTTTAAATGAGGAAAAAAATGAAAGCTCTCAAGTCTGCGTGCTACATGCAAGCAAAGAAAAATATAATTCTCGAAAATGCCTCTCGCGCCTCATGAGGTATGGATACCAGACAGTTCTAGTACAAACTTATATTGTATGTCATCCGGTCATTATCGACTTTTCAAAATACTATAGTCAGTATACCGAAACGAACGTGGAACCACTGAAAGATTATCCTAACCTCATTTGGTGGCATATAAGACGCTCTCCTACGTAAGAAATTTTAGTTCAGTACAGCATACTTAATTAGAGCTCACATGAAGTATTTTACAATATAAGTTCGATCGGAATCGAGATTTTTAATATACTAATTTTCGTGATCTATTTTTTTTCTCTTCCAATCTTCTACATGAACTGCTCAATTTTTTGAATGAAAACGACAATATCATGAAGCTTGGTTGAGGGAAATTGGCCATCAAAGGTATGGTAGAGGCCAGGAAAAGTTTGAAGAAATTATTCCAATTATTTAGCAGTGTGAAAAATGGCATAGAGAAGAGTAAATTACATGCATTTGGGATACCTAACTCATATATGTAAAGCTATCGATTGCAATATCTCGAAGCCGAATCGACTTTTTTAACTTTTCCGATTTTATCCCAAATCAAAACATAAATATAACCCTTCCCTGAAACTGTCCCGCCTAGCTTAGTTTGAAACCTGAATCGACACTCGGCTAGCCGACAATGGAATAAATCCATAGCAACGAAAGTGAAAAAAATTCTAAAATCCCAAATAAAAGTTTAAAAATATCAGTTTTACCGTAGGTAGGAAAGAATCGATTGAAAGAATTAGATTCTTCAAACATTCAGCCTCATAATTGTGAAATAATCAGTCATGTAACTTAATTATTTCATATTTTAATGAACGAAAGAAAAATGGTCTACACTACAATTTTTTGTTTTTCCCGTATAATCCGATGTGAAGCTTTCGATTGCGATAAATCGAAGCCTAATCGACTTTTTAAACTTTTTCGATTTTTTCCCAACCTGACACATGATTCCAACTCCATCCTGAAAATTTCAACCACCTAGCTCTTTTATAAATACCCTAGAGGTTTTGATGAGTCAGTCAGTCAGTCAGTCAGTTTTGTAGCTTTATATATATAAATAAACGAGTAAATGGGTGCTTGCTGTTAGCAAGCAAGGGGGGTTTGTACATTATGATACTCTTTAAGTAACGAAAAATAAATGCATCATCCTTACAAAACCAATGGAAGCTCTCAAGTTTGCGTGCTACATGAAGGAAAAGAAAAATATTATGGAATTCTCGAAATGAATTTCACGGTCTATGAGGTATGGATACCTGAGAGTTCTAGTACAAATCATATTATATCTCATCCGGTAATTAAGGACATTTCAAAATACTATAGTCAGTGAAATGAAAGGAATGTGGAACCACTGCAAGTTCAACATAACTTTATTTGATGGCCTTTCTACGTTAGATATTCCTTTCAGTACAGCATAGGTACTTAATAAGGTCTAACATGAAAACTTTATAATAGAACTTCGATCCGAATAGACAACTTTAATATGCTAATTTTCATGTTCAAATTTTCTTTTTCAATCTTCTACATGAATTGCACATGCTTTTGAATGGAAACTAAAATATTGTGAAGATTGGTTGGTTAAAGTTGGTCATCAAAGCTACCGCAGATGCCCGGAAACAATTGAAGAAATTATACCCAGTACTTAGCAGCGATGTATTAATAGCACCTGTCCATTAAATGATGCCTATATGGGTGCTTGCAATTTGCAAGCAGGGTGTGGGGGAGTGTTAGATGATGATACTCTTTAAATGAGGAAAAAAATGAAAGCTCTCAAGTCTGCGTGCTACATGCAAGCAAAGAAAAATATAATTCTCGAAAATGTCTCCCGCGCCCCATGAGGTATGGATACCAGACAGTTCTAGTACAAACTTATATTGTATGTCATCCGGTCATTATCGACTTTTCAAAATACTATAGTCAGTATACCGAAACGAACGTGGAACCACTGAAAGATTATCCTAACCTCATTTGGTGGCATATAAGACGCTCTCCTACGTAAGAAATTTTAGTTCAGTACAGCATACTTAATTAGAGCTCACATGAAATATTTTACAATATAAGTTCGATCGGAATCGAGATTTTTAATATACTAATTTTCGTGATCTATTTTTTTTCTCTTCCAATCTTCTACATGAACTGCTCAATTTTTTAATGAAAACGACAATATCATGAAGCTTGGTTGGTGGAAATTGGTCATCAAAGGTACGGTAGAGGACAGGACAAATTTGAAGAAATTATACCCAGTATTTAGCAGTGCGAAAAATGGCAAAGGGAAGAGTAAATTTCATTCACTTAGGATACCTAACACATATATGTAAAGCTATCGATTGCAATATCTCGAAGCCGAATCGACTTTTTTAACTTTTCCGATTTTACCCAAAATCAACACGTAAATATAACCCTCCCATGAAACTGCCCCGCCTAGCTTAGTTCCAAACCTCGAATCGACACTCGGCTAGGCGACAATGGAATAAATCCATAGCAACGAAAGTGAAAAAATTTCTAAAATTCCAAATAAAAGTTTAAAAATATCAGTTTTACGGTAGGTAGGAAAAAATCGATTGAAGGAATAAGATTCTTCAAACATTCAGCCTCATATTTGTGGAAGAATCAGTCCTGCAACTTAATTATTTCATATTTTAATGAACGAAAGAAAAAAGGTCTACACTGAAATTTTTCGTTTTTCCCGTATAATCCGATGTAAAGCTTTCGATTGCAATAAATCGAAGCCTAATCGACTATTTAACTTTTTCGATTTTTTCCCAACTCGACACATGACTCCAACTCAATCCTGAAAATTTCACCCACCTAGCTCGTTTAGAAATGCCCAGGAATTTTGATGAGTCAGTCAGTCAGTCAGTCAGTCAGTCAGTTTTGTAGCTTTATATATATTAATTAACGAGTAAATGGGTGCTTGCTGTTAGCAAGCAAGGGGGGTTTGTACATTATTTTTCACTTAAATATCGAAAAATGAATGCATGATCCTTACAAAACCAATGAAATCTCTCAAGTATATGTGCTACATGCAGGCAAAGAAAAATATTATGGAATTCTCGAAATGAATTTCACGGTCCATGAGGTACCTGACAGTTCTAGTGCAAATCATATTATATCTCATCCGGTAATTAACGACATTTCAAAATAGTATAATCAGTGATATGAAAGAAACGTGGAACCACTGCAAGTTCAACATAACTTTATTTGATGGCCTTTCTACGTTAGATATTCCTTTCAGTACAGCATACTTAATAAGGTCTAACATTAAAACTTTATAATAGAACTTCGATCCGAATCGACAACTTTAATATGCTAAATTTTATGTTAAATTTTTCTTTTTCAATCTTCTACATGAATTGCACATGCTTTAGAATGAAAACTAAAATATCATGAAGATTGGTTGGTTAAAGTTGGTCATCAAACCTACGGCAGAGGTTAGGAAAATGTTGAAGAAATTATACCCAGTACTTAGCAGCAATGTATTAATAGCACCTGTCTATTTAATGATGCCTATATGGGTGCTTGCAATTTGCAAGCAAGGGTGGGGGGAGTGCTAGACGATGATACTCTTTAAATAAGGAAAAAATGAAAGGTCTCAAGTCTGCGGGCTACATGCAAGTAAAGAAAAATATAATTCTCGAAAATGAAATACGCGCCTCATGAGGTATGGATACCACACAGTTCTAGTACAAACTTATATTGTATGTCATCCGGTTATTAGCGACTTTTCAAAATACTATAATCAGTACACCGAAACGAACGTGGAACCGCTGAAAATTTTTATCATAACCTCATTTTACGGCATATAAGACGTTCTTCTACGTTAGATAGTTCATTTCAGTACATCATACTTAATAAGAGCTCACATGAAGAATTTTACTATATATATTCGATCGGAGTCGAGATTTTTAATATACTCATTTTAATGTTCAATTTTTTTTCTCTTCCAATCTTCTGCATGGACTGCATATTTTTTTAATGAAAACGACAATATCATGAAGCTTGGTTGATGGAAATTGGCCATCAAAGGTATGGTAGAGGCCAGGAAAAGTTTGAAGAAATTATACCCAGTATTTAGCAGTGGGAAAACTGGCATAGAGAAGAGTAAATTACATGCATTTAGGATACCTAACTCATATATGTAAAGCTATCGATAGCAATATCTCGAAGCCGTATCGACTTTTTTAACTTTTCCGATTTTACCCAAAATCAACACATAAATATAACCCTCCCATGAAACTGCCCCGCCTAGCTTAGTTCCAAACCTCGAATCGACACTCGGCTAGGCGACAATGGAATAAATCCATAGCAACGAAAGTGAAAAAATTACTAAAATCCCAAATAAAGCTTTAAAAATATCAGTTTTACGGTAGGTAGGAAAGAATCGATTGCAAGAATTAGATTCTTAAAACATTCAGCCTCATATTTGTGAAAGAATCAGTCCTGTAACTTAATTATTTCATATTTTAATGAACGAAATAAAAAAGGTCTACACTGAAATTTTTCGTTTTTCCCGTATAATCCGATGTAAAGCTATCGATTGCAATAAATCGAAGCCTAATCGACTTTTTTAACTTTTTCGATTTTTTCCCAACTCGACACATGACTCCAACTCTATCCTGAAAATTTCAGCCACCTAGCTCGTTTAGAAATGGCCAGGAATTTTGATGAGTCAGTCAGTCAGTCAGTCAGTCAGTCAGTCAGTCAGTCAGTTTTGTAGCTTTATATATATTAATAATAAACGAGTAAATGGGTGCTTGCTGTTAGCAAGCAAGGGGGGTATGTACATTATGATACTCTTAAAGTATCGAAAAATGAATGCATCATCCTCACAAAAGCAATTAAAGCTCTCAAGTATATGTGCTACATGCAGGAAAAGAAAAATATTATGGAATTCTCGAAATGAATTTCACGGTCTATGAGGTATGGATACCTGGCAGTTCTAGTACAAATCATATTATATCTCATCCGGTAATTAAGGACATTTCAAAATACTATAGTCAGTGAAAAGAAAGGAATGTGGAACCACTGCAAGTTCAACATAACTTTTTTTGATGGCCTTTCTACGTTAGATATTCCTTTCAGTACAGCATAGGTACTTAATAAGGTCTAACATGAAATCTTTATAATAGAACTTCGATCCGAATAGACAACTTTAATATGCCAATTTTCATGTTCAATTTTTTTTTCAATCTTCTACATGAATTGCACATGCTTTTGAATGGAAACTAAAATATCGTGATGATTGGTTGGTTAAAGTTGGTCATCAAAGCTACCGTAGAGGCCCGGAAACAATTGAAGAAATTATACCCAGTACTTAGCAGCGATGTATTAATAGCACCTGTCCATTAAATGATGCCTATATGGGTGCTTGCAATTTGCAAGCAGGGTGTGGGGGAGTGTTAGATGATGATACTCTTTAAATGAGGAAAAAAATGAAAGCTCTCAAGTCTGCGTGCTACATGCAAGCAAAGAAAAATATAATTCTCGAAAATGTCTCCCGCGCCCCATGAGGTATGGATACCAGACAGTTCTGGTACATACTTATATTGTATGTCATCCGGTCATTATCGACTTTTCAAAATACTATAGTCAGTATACCGAAACGAACGTGGAACCACTGAAAGATTATCCTAACCTCATTTGGTGGCATATAAGACGCTCTTCTACGTAAGAAATTTTAGTTCAGTACAGCATACTTAATTAGAGCTCACATGAAGAATTTTATTATATAAGTTCGATCGGAATCGAGATTTTTAATATACTAATTTTCGTGATCTATTTTTTTTCTCTTCCAATCTTCTACATGAACTGCTCAATTTTTTAATGAAAACGACAATATCATGAAGCTTGGTTGGTGGAAATTGGTCATCAAAGGTACGGTAGAGGCCAGGACAAATTTGAAGAAATTATACCCAGTATTTAGCAGTGCGAAAAATGGCAAAGGGAAGAGTAAATTTCATTCACTTAGGATACCTAACACATATATGTAAAGCTATCGATTGCAATATCTCGAAGCCGCATCGACTTTTTTAACTTTTCCGGTTTTACCCCAAATCAAAACATAAATATAACCCTTCCCTGAAACTTGCCCGCCTAGCTTAATTCCAAACCTGAGTCGACACTCGGCTAGGCGACAATGGAATAAATCCATAGCAACGAAAGTGAAAAAAACTCTAAAATCCCTAATAAAAGTTTAAAAATATCAGTTTTACGGTAGGTAGAAAAAAATCGATTGAAAGAATAAGATTCTTCAAACATTCAGCCTCATATTTGTGGAAGAATCAGTCCTTCAACTTAATTATTTCATATTTTAATGAACGAAAGAAAAATAGTCTACACTTAAATTTTTCGTTTTTTTCATATAATCCCATGTGAAGCTTTCGATTGCAATAAATCTAAGCCTAATCGACTTTTTTAACTTTTTCAATTTTTTCCCAACTCGACACATGACTCCAACTCTATCCTGAAAATTTCACCCACCTAGCTCGTTTAGAAATGCCCAGGAATTTTGATGAGTCAGTAAGTCAGTCAGTCAGTCAGTTTTGTAGCTTTATATATATTAATAAACGAATAAATGGGTGCTTGCTGTTAGCAAGCAAGGGGGGTTTGTACATTGTTTTACACTTAAATTATCGAAAAATGAATGCATCATTCTCACAAAAGCAATGAAAGCTCTCAAGTATATGTGCTATATATGATAATTTTAATGTTCAAGTTTTCTATTTCAATCATCTACATGAATTGCACATGCTTTAGAATGAAAACTAAAATATCATGAAGATTGGTTGGTTAAAGTTGGTCATCAAACCTACGGTAGAGGTTAGGAAAAAGTTGAAGAAATTATACCCAGTACTTAGCAGCAATGTATTAATAGCACCTGTCCATTTAATGATGCCAATAGTGGTGCTTGCGATTTGCAAGCAAGGGTTGGGGGAGTGCTAGACGATGATACTCCTTAAATAAGGAAAAAAAATGAAATCTCTCAAGTCTCCGGGCTACATGCAAGCAAAGAAAAATATAATTCTCGAAAATGAAATACGCGCCTCATGAGGTATGGATACCAGACAGTTCTAGTACAAACTTATATTGTATGTTATCCGGTTATTAACGACTTTTCAAAATAATATAATCAGTACACCGAAACGAACGTGAAACCACTAAAAGATTATCCTAACCTCATTTGGTGGCATATAAGACGTTCTTCTACGTTAGATATTTCATTTCAGTACATCATACTGAATAAGAGCTCACATGAAGAATTTTACTATATATATTCGATCGGAATCGATATTTTTATTATACTAATTTTCATGTTCAATTTTTTTTTCTCTTCCAATCTTCTGCATGGACTGCATATTTTTTTAATGAAAACGACAATATCATGAAGCTTGGTTGATGGAAATTGGCCATCAAAGGTATGGTAGAGGCCAGGAAAAGTTTGAAGAAATTATACCCAGTATTTAGCAGTGCGAAAAATGGCATAAGGAAGAGTAGATTACATGCATTTAGGATACCTAACTCATATATGTAAAGCTATCGATTGAAATATCTGGAAGCCGTATCGACTTTTTTAACTTTTCCGATTTTACCCAAAATCAAAACATAAATATAACCCTTCCCTGAAACTGCCCCGCCTAGCTTAGTTCCAAACCTGAATCGACACTCGGCTAGGCGACAATGGAATAAATCCATAGCAACGAAAGTGAAAAAAACTCTAAAATCCCTAAAAAAAGTTTAAAAATATCAGTTTTACGGTAGGTAGGAAAGAATCGATTGAAAGAATAAGATTCTTCAAACATTCAGCCTCTTACTTGTGAAAGAATCAGTCCTGTACCTTAATTATTTCATATTTTAATGAACGAAAGAAAAATAGTCTACACTTAAATTTTTCGTTTTTTCCATATAATCCCATGTGAAGCTTTCGATTGCAATAAATCGAAGCCTAATCGACATTTTTAACTTTTTCGATTTTTTCCCAACTCGACACATGACTCCAACTCTATCCTGAAAATTTCACCCACCTAGCTCGTTTAGAAATGCCCAGGAATTTTGATGAGTCAGTCAGTCAGTTTTGTAGCTTTATATATATTAACTCGCGTTCGCTCGCCAGGGAGCTCCGCCCCCTAGAACCCCCGGAGCCGGCTTCGCCGTCTATTTGTGAGTGAAAGTGAGAGTGGGCGTGGTGAGCGAAAATACCCGGAAAAATGGCCACAGTGGTGATGCACGGAGAGAAACGCAGGTGACATCGCCTGATGTGCGTGCATTCCGGACGACGGGAGCAATCTGCCTGAAATCTCCGGAGCAAATTAATATTTTTCCTCCAAATGGCATGTTCGAATTCATTAGATTTCTTAGAGACCTATCAAGAATATCGAAAATGAATTTGTGTGCCATTGATGCTTCGTCGAAAACGATGACTCGGGCTTTTCGGATGAGCTCTGCGCGTTGCGATCCATTCGTTATATTCCAAACGCCAGTGCCGTCTCCTAAATCCAATGGAAGCCTGAACATACTGTGTGCGGTGGTTCCTCCAGGCATGTTTGCTGCGGCTATTCCAGAGCTGGCTACGGCGAGAGCCACCTGACGAAGGCTGCGTACGTAGGCGAGGATCACGCGGATGAGAGCCGTTTTGCCATAACCTCCAGGTCCGTCGATGAAAATTACTCTCTGAACCCCTCTTCCTTCTTTTTCGCACAGAAACTTGAGATATTCATAAACTCGTCGTTGATCTTCGGAGAGCTTTGGTTCCCATTCTCCGACGATGGCGTTCTGTTGGTCTGTTCCATAATTGATAAGCTCTCAGTCCAGCTCGGTCGTGTCATCCTGCACGTATGGAAGGCCGTGATCGATCAAACAAGATCCCTGCCGACGGAGGCTTCGATCGATATCGATCAGGGCAAGTTTGTATGCCCGTTCTGGGTTTTCACGGTGACGGTCCAATATATCCTCGCATATAGAGTCCTTGAATGTCTCCCACAGCAGGGCAGCCGGAGCTCCCATGTTGCAAAGCAGCACGAAGAAAGAGCGCAGTCTGTAGCCAACCATGAACGTCGATGCCTCTCGTAGCACGTGGTTATACTCTTCTTCGTCTTCTATTAGTCCCATTGATCTCGCGACATCCTGGAATGTGCGGCAATCATCGCCACCTCGTGATAAAAGATCGTCGTATCCTCGACAATTAGTAGACATCAGAAGTATCCTCAGGTAGTATAGTTCTCCGCGATTAGGAGAAACCCAATATATCCTACACACCTTATGTCCACGCTGGCGAGCCGTGATGAAATGTTGTCCGTCGGGATGTTCGTACGCATTTTCGTTAGGGCGTTTGGTGTGTACCATATAATTCTCATAAAAACTCTGATACGTTAAATAGTCGAATTCATGGTGATGAGGACGATTGAAATAGATGATGAGCTTTGAGGTTGCTCTTGATGTCACTTCTGATTGGTCTGATCGGTGAGGTCTAAATACGATCGTTTGTTTTCCTTGTAGATGAACAGGGAGACATTCGACAGTGGGCTCCGATTTAGATATCGGGAAGTCCAAGAGACGCCAGCATGCGTCGCTAGCACCCACCATCCTCTTCGTTACATAATGCTCAACCTCATCCTCCTGTCTACCCAGTGGAGTAACGTTGACGTTCTGTAACGATCCTCCTTTCATTAGGTACTTGAATAAGTATTTGATGACGCGACGTGTTGATGAAATCTCCAGGTTGATGTGGGCTTCGTACTTCAAAAGCAAGGCCGGGTTATACGGAACCACCCATCCGTCGTGCACGGCCAAATCTCCTCGTCTTGTCTTGATTACGCCTTCGTTCCCGTAGTCACGTCTGTACTGTACGAAACCCCTATCATCGACGTGGGTGGTCTGATGTGCAGGCTTGGGGTAAAACTTGGTGCAGTATCCCTTCTCCGCGTCCCAGCAGGGAAAGTCGGTGCGATGATCGCTGCCACACGGGCCGTGAACCAACTTCTTAAGGACCAAGTCTCTAAGTCTTCCTCCGGCCTCGCGTTCGGAGGGAATATTAGCCCGAATGACGGAGTCAATTTCATGGGCCTGAACTGGATCTTCGCCGTCCATCTTGAATACGATGTGTGCATGAGGAAGGCCCCGCATCTGCATTTCGATGACGTAAACGATGTAGAGTGGTTTCCCGAAAAATGCTCCACTGCGAATATCCCTAATTAGTTCTCCAAGCTTAATCTGGAAAATTCTGCAGGCAGTAGCCGGGTCACTGAGACCGGTGCCATGAGGGCAAGCCTTTTTATTTTCATCCCAATTCGCGCTGTAGGTGAATGTGAGGAAAAATGACGGTGAACCCAGACGAGAAACGAGACCCATCGCGTTCTCGTAGTGCACCTTCATGTATCGAGGGCCTCCAGTAAAAGAACTAGGGAAATACACTTTTCCTGGCTGGACCCCGCCTTCTCCTTGGACGGTTTCGTCGCGATGTAAATCCTCCATGACTTGTCCAACAGCTTGCCTATTCCTTTCTGCTTCGAGCAGCTCGTCCAGGGGAACCACCCGCAAGGCTGTTTCCGTTGTTGACCTATGTTGTGAGAATCTGATGAATCGCAGACGTTCCTCTTCATATCTTGCAAACATTTCAACCTGCCAAGCCTGCAAAAGTCGTCCAGTGTGAGAAAATCGAGGATCTGACAATAAAAGACACCGTGAATAGTTAAACTGAGTCAGCTTTCTCCCATGGTTGTCGATACGGCCAATATGCCATCCCATTTCACCTTGAGGGTATAGAAGAGGGTACTGGAATGGCTCCATTAGGGGGCTAAGCAAATCCATCGAAGACGGACGTCGATCACTTCTCTTCCAGATGGTGAGCTGCCGGGGATATGTTAGCGAATCATCATTACTCAATACGGCGTGAACTTCTATTCCGGTTTGTCTGTCACCAAGAGTTGGCCCGTGTGTAGATCTACTGGTGACCTGAAAAGTTAAGTGAGCTTCAATGGATGGCTCATCGCTCAGTCTTTTAAAGTCCTTTATGAATGGATTACATCCTCTAAGAAATTCTTCGATCTCATCGATTATCCTTGGACTGAGAGATCTCCCCATGGCAATATTCCTCCGTTCTTCTCCGTCGTCTATATATAACCGGCATCGGTTGACAAACTGGACGTTTCCATCCTTGGTCCTGAACCTCTGACCAGGTGCTTCCAGACTGTGGACCTGGTGGTACATCTTCCCTTCTATCTTGAAGAAAGCTATTCCTGACGGATGTCGGTATCCACCTGAAACCTCTAGGGCACAGAACGCGAAGAGATCGTTGTATGCACGCGCACGCTTGAGGAATTCTTTATTCAAGTAGAATGGTGCGGTAAGTGAAGGCAGTCGGAGCACGTTGTACGATCCCTCGCCACAGCACCATTTATTCCTGGCCTTCGCTTCATCGAATAGCCGTGCTTGGCAGTAAGGACATGTGTATATTCCGTCATCCCAAAGACTAGGTTTCTTCAACTTATACGGATGGATGTCATCGAGCGCGTCTGCCTTCCAGTAAGCCATAGGCCCGACGGAGACGATCTTTCTCGCAGTAGCTGCAGGAACGTGTCGCATGTCTTTCCTTTCTGGATTTCTCTGTCTGAATTCTCTTGTTGTTTGTTGTGATGCCAATGAATTTCGTTCATTGTAGCGTCGCACTGATTCCCTATGAATCTCTGGTCGCTCCTGGATGTACCGCCTCACAGCTTTCTGGTTAACTTCAGGATGAGCTGCTGCGTACCGCCTAACTGCTTCCCTGTTGACGTCTCTATGTTCTTGACTGTATCGACGAACCGATTTTTGATTTATCTCTGGGTTCTTGGCGGCATATCTCTTCTTTGCTTCCCGTAACTGTTCTTCACTACTTGATACAAGTGATTTAGGACGACCTCGTTTCACTATCTTAGGTTGTCCTGCGCGATTTGTGTTCTCCGATGGTAACGATTCCAATCGAGAAAGGAGCACTACCGGCTTCATGAAGAACAACTTGGGGTCTACAGATGTACTGTTATGAGAGGCAGATGTAGTTTTGCCGCATATAGTTCCCTCTGGAGTGTTAGGAAGTAATTCATCCTCAGAATGCGAGAAAGTTAGCCGAGTCACTGTGAATTGGCTAATCCTGCCTTCCAACAACAGCAACCTGGCCAGTGAAACATAGCTGTCACACTGGAAGAGACGTGCTAAATTGTTCTCTTTGTTCTCTTGGTCATGCCTACGCTCACTGTTTACGGCGTGCGAGTCGAACAAAAATAGTTCATTGTTTCGACTCCAAAACGAAATAGTCTTATGTAGTCCAGTGAACAAATACCCAACGTTCCTATTGAAATTTGATAGGAGGCCCTCTAAAACTTCTGAAAGTGATCTTACACAGTCATCAACATTAGCATTATTCTGAGGGTATAATCCATAGTGTACGTCTGATACTTCAATGTGCACGCGTCGTCCGAAAATGTCAAAATCCCTCGGTAGTTCTTCCAGGTATAGTAAACGTTCTTCACCGGTGACTCTAGGATTTCTTACACTCTTGTACAGCCTGTCTCCACACATTAAAATAGAATTAATGGAATTTGTTGTGAATGCTCCACCAACAAACTTCCATGCTAGAGCACAAGCCGAGTTTGCAACACATTGAACATTATTACTCCACCTAAACAGCTGCTCGTTATCCTGGTTGAAAGACCCCGACGCTATGCAAACAAAGCCCTTGTCCGGTGAAAGCATTGCTGAAGATAATTATTAAAAAATGTAAAAAAATGGAATTAACCTACCAATAATAATATTACTACTTAATATGTACTAAATAACTAACTTCTAATTTGATAAATGTACCCTGTCAATTTTTACGAGTACCTCATAAAAATTGACAGGGTATAGTTTGTACGGCCGGAAATTATGCTCTGCCGAGTAGGAGTGGGGAAAAAATGCGTAGTAAAATATCTACCAGTGATCTCCCTATCTTCCTGGGTAAGAATGTCACCCAAAGTCGTTGCAAATGCAGAACGTATGAATTTTAAAATGGCAATATTTTTTTGTGTTTGAGCCGGAAATAACGCCTCGAACAACCACTCAATCTCTTCTCAGGATACACTGGAATATAATATTAGATGTGATAATGGCAGAACCAAGCAATTGAAAGGAATTAATATAAAGTTTTTTTTACCAACTAAAGGGAAATCGTGTTGCCTTAAGGTATCTTTCGTTTCAAGACTAAATGTATATAAATGATAGGGCAACATTGAGTGCAAAAAATAGTGAATGTAGATAAAAGTTTTGGCATAAGACCAGTATATAATTGACAGAAACACTATTATGATGCCAACATTATCAACTCATTTATTTTAAGCGATCCGGTTTCTCATTAGGAAGACAATATGTTGCAGTGTATTCAATGTGAAACTGATTTAATTGATTTGTGAAGTGAATATTAATTTTCTTTTTGAGCCAAGAGGCCTTTTTTTAATCCTCAATTAATGATTATTTTTAGAATATGCAGTGGCTATTAAAATATTTCGAAGCCCCCAGTCTAGTCACAGACACTGGGTCTGCATGAATGTGACAATAACAACTGAATGAGTGGAGGAAAGAGAAGTCATGAAAACCATAAGAAGACGGAACAACCTAACCGGCCTAAAAATGAAACAAAATAAGCTGTTGTGGATCATTATCTAAGGATGGCAAGAACGGAAAGGAAGGCACATTCACAATTGCAAGATATTTACAATAAAGTAAATTATCGGTATAAAAATCGCACTGTGTATTGCGGATCCTGCACGATTATTTCCTCATTTATTTGTGTTAAATAGTGTTTTTGTTGGAATTTGTCGCTCAACCTTTACATAAGACAAAATATTCCCGGTTATTAAGTGAAATGTAAAGAATCCACTGCAATTAATCTTCATGTGACATGCAAAAGAAATATAGGGAGTTTAAGCAACGAAAACATTGATTTCCCTGTGAGAATAATTAATCTAAACCCCATAGGTAACCCAACTCAAACACAAGGTGATCTTGGAAGTCCCTCAAGAAATCACCGCATTAAGATGAGGACTAACCTTAGTAGTTATCTCAGAGAAAAGCAGAGCTCCTCAACAAACCAAATATAGTTAGCATGTAATGATGACAGTTAAGTGACGTCGGTCATGAGCATGTGCTGTAATTGTTTGGCCCGCGAGGAGAGGGGAAGGTGGAGGGGGGTGTCGATGGATTAACTGTTGTATCGACAGCCGGGAGTTGTCGCGTAATTAATCAATGGCATATAACGTTTAATACTACGGCTTAGAATCTAGGTGCTTTTGTAATTGTTGCCGCGCGGGATCGCTGGCACAATTCAAGGGCGCGTACGCGGAAATCGGTGGAAAAGCATGCCACATTTAGTTGAAATGAATTCGTACGTTAATAACTCGTTATGGAAAAGGCCAGGAACGACACATTGTAGCAAACGCAGCTGAGATTCATGACGTGATGGATGTTTTTATTCCGACTAAGTCGATTTCTTTAATGTTGACGTCAATACTGGGTCTGTGAATACGATGGAAACCAAGTGTCGCTGTGTTTATTGTTAAATTGAAGTAAAGAGTCGAAGTGAAAATTAGCGACTGGTTCCTATAAAAAAATTTCGTTTAAAGGTACGTTTGAGAGGCGGAAAAAATTACCGGATCGGATATATAATCGGATCCGTTGAACTAAATAAATGCACTGTAGAAGAAATGAGTGGAAAATAAAGTGACACATGGTCATTGTTATGAAATAACTTACAATGTAAGGAAGCGTAGAATAACACGATCGAGACATTATTTTAAGACAAATAATTAACTATTTCATAAGGCACACAAGTACTAAATGAGGCAGTGCAATTGCGAAAGGTTAGATGAAACGCGTCAAAGACAACTGCGAACTCCCGATATTAATTATTTGTTTTAACGTACCTATTACTAATCTAATACCCTTGTGTATAATACTTTTACACTAAGCACTTTGATACGTGGAAAACTAAAATTAATGAGTACCCTACGTTGACGTAAGTACATATTGAAATTTGCGTGTACACACTTAGTATTGCATTGCATCAGTCAATTTATTACGCCAGCTGCATTTTCGAATCGGGTAAATGGGAA
The DNA here is from genome assembly GCA_963169105.1 of Ceriagrion tenellum. Classification (NCBI taxonomy): domain Eukaryota; kingdom Metazoa; phylum Arthropoda; class Insecta; order Odonata; family Coenagrionidae; genus Ceriagrion; species Ceriagrion tenellum. Next base: position 94,183,324 of record OY720641.1, read on the forward strand.
GTGAACGCCTGAAAAACTGCAAGACATGCTGTCAAATGAAAAGGACACTTCAACCGAAAGGCGGGAAAAGAGAGGCCTAATCATCACATGCATCTTAACAAATCATCTTTTTTATAGAGTGAATGGAGTCAACATATACAGATTAACACTCAAAATTAAAATCGACATTGAAGAACACATATTGTAAGCTCCTACCATTAAATATTCCTCGCGCTACGGTGGAAAATCGACTTGTAGAAAATACGAATCTTTTAAAAAAATTGAATAAATCTTTAGAACAAACAACGTTCAATCCAGTTATTAAAGGGGAGAGCAATGTATCTTATGATCCGAATCCTTATATTAGTGGGCGGTGCAAAATGTGACATGCAAAAGAAATAGGAGATATAAATGGTTTACCTGAGGATGAGTCTTGGACCCCCTGGATGTCCCTACTCACACACAAGATTATCTTATAGCACTATAGCACTGATAGCAGAAATGCCGAGAATGAAGTGGCGTTGGTCATCAGCACGTGCTGTAATTGTTTGGCCCGCGAGGAGAGGGAAAGGTGGAGGTCGATGGGTTAATTGTTGCAGCGGTAGTTGCCGCTTAATTAATCAACGGCATACAATGTTTGAGACTATGTATTTCAATCGAGACACTTTTTTAATTGTTGGCGCGCGGGATTGTTGGCACGATTCAAGGGCGCGTACGCGTAAATTGGTTGGATAAGAAGTCAACATTTATTTAGAATGAATACGTACATAAATAATTCCAAATGAACGAGGCCACTTATGGATGGTGTCGTTTTATTAGGAAATTGGAATGCACGGTCAAATGGAATGTTTATTTATTTTTAACTCGGTTACAATGGGAATCATAAACAGAACACTAACTACAGATTTTAGTGAGGCTTTTATATAAAAAAATAAAATTTTCGTTACTTATCCGCAATGTGCATGTAAAGGCGCATAAAACTCTTAACGTTGAAGGCGATGTAGCCACTAGTAAAGACATGACGGGCATTTCGCAGGGATTAAATATGGTATCATTTTCATAACGTCCCATTTTGGGGATTGTTCGTGAAATTAATATGAAAGATAGAGAAAAGATAATGATGTCATCATATTTACCATTTTAGTAGCAACAAGAAGAATTTCTAACGTCAGCAAACTATTTAACCATTCAGAAGCAACACACGAAATACCAGAAGCTTGCGCGCCAACCGAACATAAAAATCCGCCATTTTAAATTTTTTTGGCGGTTTATAGGAAAAAAGGCGTCAATTTCACTAATAACCCATAATTGTCATGTTTAGTAGCATATGCATGCCAAATATCAAGGTCAAATATGCGCTTATAGCAAATAAAAGGGCATTTCACAGCGATAAAAAGAGTTTTCATTTTCAAAGTGTCTGACTTTGGGGGATTGCTGTGAGATAATCTTACATAATAAAAGTAAATTGATGGTACCTTCATTTAGCGCAATTTATTGTCTACAATTAAAATTTAAAACATTGGGAAAATGTTAAAACATTCATAGGCTACACACCGTAATCCAGAAGACAGCGTCACAAATGAGCGAAAAATACGCAATTTGTAAATTTTTTCGGCCATTTGTAGATATAAAGTTGATAATTTCACTAAGAAACCTTCATAATCATGTAATGCTGCTTATGCATGCCAACTTTCAAGGCTATATGTGCAATAGTAGACACGTGACGGGCATTTTACCGCGATGAACTGTGTTATCATTTTCATAAAGTCAGATTTTTGGGGATTGTTGTGAAATATACTTGAGAGATACGAAAAACCAAAAGGTATTTAATCATACGTCATTTAAATAGCTACAACAATAATTCATAATATTAGTAAAATGTCTTACCCTTCAGAGGCAACACAATGAATTCCAGAGACCTACGCCGCCACTGAGCGAAAAATCCGCTATTTATTTATTTTTTCGCCATTTTGTTCATAGAAAGACGGCGTTTTCGCTAAATGACCATAAGGACCATGTAACGTACCATACGTCTATCAAATTTCACGGTAATATCCCCGCTATTGGAGACGTGACGGCTCCAAACATGTTTGAAAATTTCAAAAATACGACAAATTCCGACTTTGGCGCCTTCTAACTCCGTAACTAACGAACGTAGAAACAAACAGTTTGCGTCATTGTTTAGAAAGCTTAGTTGCCTGCAAAAAACCCGCTCACCATTTTGAGATCAGATCGACCGTTTAGACGCTAGAGCACAAAAACCGGAAAAACCGGGAAATTTTAAACTAATTTTCGTGTTCAGAGACCTCTGGTGAGAAAACTACGAGGCGTAGAAAAACGACATATGGCACATTTTGTAGATAAATTGATTTGGCTGGATTAATATTCCATCAGATTTGAGATCCGAACTATAGTTCAAGAGATATTAAGTGAGAACCAAAGGTCTAATTTTCGAAAACGTCGAAAAACCGCCATTTTTATATTTTTTCGACGGGTTCCGGTTGGAAATTCCCGGTTTTCGGAATTGTCCCTCCGATGAATTTTTCCATAGAAGGTTCGTGCCAAATTTCATGTTCCTACCCGATCTAGAAGTGGTCGGGAATTTATATACGTGAGTGAGTGAGTCAGTCACACGTCCCATTGTATATATAACGGAGGATTAATTAATTAACGAGTAAATGGGTGCTTGCTGTTAGCAAGCAAGGGGGGTTTTTACATTATTTTACAGTTAAAGTATCGAAAAATGAATGCATCAACCTTACAAAACCAATGAAACCTCTCAAGTATATGTGCTACATGCAGGCAAAGAAACATATTAGGGGATTCTCGAAATGAATTTCACAGTCCATGAGGTATGGATACCTGACAGTTCTAGTATAAATCATATTATATCTAATCCGGTAATTAACGACATTTCAAAACACTATAATCAGTGAAATGAAAGGAACGTGGAACCACTGCAAGTTCAACATAACTTTATTTGATGGCCTTTCTATGCTAGAAATTCCTTTCTTTGAAGCATACACAATAAGGTCTAATATGAAAACTTTATAAAAGAACTTAGATCCGAATCGATAATTTTAATATGCTAAATTTTATGTTAATCTTCTACATGAATTGCACATGCTTTAGAATGAAAACTAAAATATCATGAAGATTGGTTGGTTAAATTTGGTCATCAAACCTACGGTACAGGTTAGGAAAAAGTTGAAGAAATTATACCCAGTACTTAGCAGCAATGTATTAATAGCACCTGTCCATTTAATGATGCCTATATGGGTGCTTGAAATTTGCAAGCAAGGGTGGGGGGAGTGCTAGACGATGATACTCTTTAAATAAGGAAAAAAAATGAAAGCTCTCAAGTCTGCGGGCTACATGCAAGCAAAGAAAAATATAATTCTCGAAAATGAAATACGCGTCTCATGAGGTATGGATACCAGACAGTTCTAGTACAAACTTATATTGCATGTCATCCGGTTATTAGCGACTTTTCAAAATACTATAATCAGTACACCGAAACGAACGTGGAACCACTGAAAGATTATCACAACCTCATTTGACGGCATATAAGACGTTCTTCTACGTTAGATATTTCATTTCAGTACAGCATGCTTAATTAGAGCTCACATGAAGAATATTACTATATATATTCGATCGGAATCTATATTTTTATTATACTAATTTTCATATTCAATTTTTTTTCTCTTCCAATCTTCTGCATGAACTGCTCAATTTTTTAATGAAAACGACAATATGATGAAGCTTGGTTGATGGAAATTGGCCATCAAAGGTATGTAGAGGCCAGGAAAAGTTTGAAGAAATTATACCCAGTATTTAGCAGTGCGAAAAATGGCATAGAGAAGAGTAAATTACATGCATTTAGGATACCTAATTCATGTATGTAAAGCTATGGATTGCAATATCTCGAAGCCAAATCGACTTTTTTAACTTTTCCGATTTTACCCAAAATCAACACATAAATATAACCCTCCTCTGAAACTGGCCCGCCTAGCTTAGTTCCAAACCTGAGTCGACACTCGGCTAGGCGACAATGGAATAAATCCATAGCAACGAAAGTGAAAAAATTTCTAAAATTCCAAATAAAAGTTTAAAAATATCAGTTTCACGGTAGGTAGGAAAAAATCGATTGAAAGAATAAGATTCTTCAAACATTCAGCCTCATATTTGTGGAAGAATCAGTCCTGCAACTTAATTATTTCATATTTTAATGAACGAAAGAAAAAAGGTCTACACTGAAATTTTTCGTTTTTCCCGTATAATCCGATGTAAAGCTTTCGATTGCAATAAATCGAAGCCTAATCGACTATTTAACTTTTTTCCCAACTTGACACATGACTCCAACTCTATCCTGAAAATTTCACCCACCTAGCTCGTTTAGAAATGGCCAGGAATTTTGATGAGTCAGTCAGTCAGTCAGTCAGTCAGTCAGTTTTGTAGTTTTATATATATTAACGAGTAAATGGGTGCTTGCTGTTAGCAAGCAAGGGGGGTTTTTACATTATTTTACACTTAAGTATCGAAAAATTAATGCATCATCCTTACAAAACCAATGAAAGCTCTCAATTCTGCGTGCTACATGCAGGCAAAGAAAAATATTATGGAATTCTCGAAATGAATTTCACGGTCCATGAGGTATGGATACCTGACAGTTCTAGTACAAATCATATTATATATCATCCGGTAATTAACGACATTTCAAAATACTATAGTCAGTGAAATGAAAGGAACGTGGAACCACTGCAAGTTCAACATAACTTTATTTGATGGCCTTTCTACGTTAGATATTCCTTTCAGTACAGCATACTTAATAAGGTCTAACATGAAAACTTTATAATAGAACTTCGATCCGAATCGACAATTTTAATATCCTAATTTTCATGTTCCATTTTTCTCTTTCAATCTTCTACATACATTGCACATCCTTTTGAATGAAAACTAAGATATCATGACGATTGGTTGGTTAAAGTTGGTCATTAAACCTACGGTAGAGGCCAGGAAAAAGTTGAAGAAATTATACCCAGTACTTAGCAGCGATGTATTAATATCACCTGTCCATTTAATGATGCCTATATGGGTGTTTGCAATTTGCAAGCAGGGTGGGGGGTGGTGTTAGATGATGATACTCTTTAAATGAGGAAAAAAATGAAAGCTCTCAAGTCTGCGTGCTACATGTAAGCAAAGAAAAATATAATTCTCGAAAATGCCTCTCGCGCCTCATGAGGTAAGGATACCAGACAGTTCTAGTACAAACTTATATTGTATGTCATCCGGTCATTATCGACTTTCCAAAATACTATAGTCAGTATACCGAAACGGACGTGGAACCACTGAAAGATTATCCTAACCTCATTTGGTGGCATATTAGACGCTCTTCTACGTAAGAAATTTTAGTTCAGTACAGCATACTTAGAGCTCACATGAAGAATTTTACTATATAAGTTCGATCGGAATCGAGATTTTTAATATACTAATTTTCGTGATCTATTTTTTTTCTCTTCCAATCTTCTACAAGGAATGCTTAATTTTTTTATGAAAACGACAATATCATGAAGCTTGGTTGGTGGAAATTGGTCATCAAAGGTACGGTAGACGCCAGGACAAATTTGAAGAAATTATACTCAGTATTTCGCAGTGCGAAAAATGGCAAAGGGAAGAGTAAATTTCATTCACTTAGGATACCTAACTCATATATGTAAAGCTATCGATTGCAATATCTCGAAGCCGAATCGACTTTTTTAACTTTTCCGATTTTACCCCAAATCAAAACATAAATATAAACCTTCCCTGAAACTGGCCCGCCTAGCTTAGTTCCAAACCTGAATCGACACTCGGCTAGCCGACAATGGAATAAATCCATAGCAACGAAAGTGAAAAAAATTCTAAAATCCCAAATAAAAGTTTAAAAATATCAGTTTTACGGTAGGTAGGAAAGAATCGATTGAAAGAATAAGATTCTTCAAACATTCAGCCTCATATTTGTGAAAGAATCGGTCTGTTAGCTCAATTATTTCATATTTTAATGAACGAAAGAAAAAAGGTCTACACTGAAATTTTTCGTTTTTCCCGTATAATCGCATGTAAAGCTATCGATTGCAATAAATCGAAGCCTAATCGACTTTTTTAACTTTTTCGATTTTTTCCCAACTCGACACAGGATCCAACTCTATCCTGAAAATTTCACCCACCTAGCTCGTTTAGAAATGCCCAGGAATTTTGATGAGTCAGTCAGTCAGTCAGTCAGTCAGTCAGTCAGTCAGTCAGTCAGTCAGTTTTGTAGCTTTATATATATTAACGAGTAAATGGGTGCTTGCTGTTAGCAAGCAAGGGGGGGTTATACATAATTTTACACTTTAAGTATCGAAAAATGAATGCATCATCCTTCCAAACCAATGAAAGCTCTCAAGTCAGCGTGCTACATGCAAGCAAAGAAATATATTATGGGATTCTCGAAATGAATTTCACGGTCCATGAGGTACCTGACAGTTCTAGTACAAATCATATTATATCTCATCCGGTAATTAACGACATTTCAAAATACTATAGTCAGTGAAATGAAAGGAACGTGGAACCACTGCAAGTTTAACATAACTTTATTTGATGGCCTTTCTACGTTAGATATTCCTTTCAGTACAGCATACTTAATAAGGTCTAATATGAACACTTTATAATAGAATTTTGATCCGAATCGAAAATTTTAATATGCTAAATTGTATGTTAAATTTTTCTTTTTCAATCTTCTACATGAATTGCACATTGAATTTTGAATTGCTTTAGAATGAAAACTAAAATATCATGAAGATTGGTTGGTTAAAGTTGGTCATCAAACCTACGGTAGAGGGTAGGAAAAAGTTGAAGAAATTATACCCAGTACTTAGCAGCGATGTAGTAATAGCACCTGTCCATTTAATGATGCCTATATGGGTGCTTGCAATTTGCAAGCAAGGGTGGGGGGAGTGCTAGACGATGATACTCTTTAAATAAGGAAAAAAAATGAAAGCTCTCAAGTCTGCGGGCTTCATGCAAGCAAAGAAAAATATAATTCTCGAAAATGAAATACGCGCCTCATGAGGTAGGGATACCAGACAGTTCTAGTACAAACTTATATTGTATGTCATTTGGTTATTAGCGACTTTTCAAAATACTATAATCAGTACACCGAAACGAACGTGGATCCATTGATAGATTATCATAACCTCATTTTACGGCATATAAGACGTTCTTCTACGTTAGATATTTGATTTCAGTACATCATATTTAATAAGAGCTCACATGAAGAATTTTACTATATATGTTCGATCGGAATCGATATTTTTATTATACTAATTTTCATGTTCAATTTTTTTTTCTCTTCCAATCTTCTGCATGGACTGCATATTTTTTTAATGAAAACGACCATATCATGAAGCTTGGTTGGTGGAAATTGGCCATCAAAGGTATGGTAGAGGCCAGGAAAAGTTTGAAGAAATTATACCCAGTATTTAGCAGTGCGAAAAATGGCATAGAGAAGAGTAAATTACATGCATTTAGGATACCTAACTCATATATGTAAAGCTATCGATTGCAATATCTCGAAGCCGTATCGACTTTTTTAACTTTTCCGATTTTACCCAAAATCAACACATAAATATAACCCTCCCCTGAAACTGGCCCGCCTAGCTTAGTTCCAAACCTGAGTCGACACTCGGCTAGGCGACAATGGAATAAATCCATAGCAACGAAAGTGAAAAAATTTCTAAAATCCCAAATAAAAGTTTAAAAATATCAGTTTTACGGTAGGTAGGAAAGAATCGGTTGCAAGAATTAGATTTTTCAAACATTTAGCCTCATACTTGTGAAAGAATCAGTCCTGTAACTTAATTATTTCATATTTTAATGAACGAAAGAAAAAGGTCTACACTGAAATTTTTCGTTTTTCCCGTATAATCCGATGTAAAGCTTGCGATTGCAATAAATCGAAGCCTAATCGACTTTTTTAACTTTTTCGATTTTTTCCCAACTTGACACATGACTCCAACTCTATCCTGAAAATTTCACCCACCTAGCTCGTTTAAAAATGGCCAGGAATTTTGATGAGTCAGTCAGTCAGTCAGTCAGTCAGTCAGTCAGTCAGTCAGTCAGTCAGTCAGTCAGTCAGTCAGTCAGTTTTGTAGCTTTATATATATTAACGAGTAAATGGGTGCTTGCTGTTAGCAAGCAAGGGGTGTTTTTACATTATGATACTCTTTAAGTATCGAAAAATGAATGCATCATCCTTACAAAACCAATGAAAGCTCTCAAGTTTGCGTGCTACATGCAGGAAAAGAAAAATATTATGGAATTCTCGAAATGAATTTCACGGTCTATGAGGTATGGATACCTGACAGTTCTAGTACAATTCATATTATATCTCATCCGGTAGTTAACGACATTTCAAAATACTACATTCAGTGAAATGAAAGGAGTATGGAACCACTGCAAGTTCAACATAACTTTATTTGATGGCCTTTCTACGTTAGATATTCCTTTCAGTACAGCATAGGTACTTAATAAGGCCTAACATGAAAACTTTATAATAGAACTTAGATTCGAATCGACAATTTTAATTTGATAATTTTCATGTTCAATTTTTCTTTTTCAATCTTCTACATGAATTGCACATGCTTCTGAATGGAAACTAAAATATCATGAAGATTGGTTTGTCAAAGTTGGTCATCAAACCTACGGTAGAGGTTAGGAAAAAGTTGATGAAATTATACCCAGTACTTAGCAGCGATGTATTAATAGCACCTGTCCATTTAATGATGCCTATATAGGTGCTTGCAATTTGCAAGCAAGGGTGGGGGGAGTGCTAGACGATGATACTCTTTAAATAAGGAAAAAAAATGAAATCTCTCAAGTCTGCGTGCTACATGCAAGCAAAGAAAAATATAATTCTCGAAAATGAAATACGCGCCTCATGAGGTATGGATACCAGACAGTTCTAGTACAAACTTATATTGTATGTTATCCGGTTATTAACGACTTTTCAAAATAATATAATCAGTACACCGAAACGAACGTGAAACCACTAAAAGATTATCATAACCTTATTTTACGGCACATAAGACGTTCTTCTACGTTAGATATTTCATTTCAGTACATCATACTGAATAAGAGCTCACATGAAGAATTTTACTATATATATTCGATCGGAATCGATATTTTTATTATACTAATTTTCATGTTCAATTTTTTTTTCTCTTCCAATCTTCTGCATGGACTGCATATTTTTTTAATGAAAACGACAATATCATGAAGCTTGGTTGATGGAAATTGGCCATCAAAGGTATGGTAGAGGCCAGGAAAAGTTTGAAGAAATTATACCCAGTATTTAGCAGGGCGAAAAATGGCATAGAGAAGAGTAAATTACATGCATTTAGGATACCTAGCTCATATATGTAAAGCTATCGATTGCAATATCTCGAAGCCGAATCGACTCTTTTAACTTTTCCGATTTTACCCCAAATCAACACATAAATATAACCCTTCCCTGAAACTGGCTCGCCTAGCTTAGTTCCAAACCTGAATCGACACTCGGCTAGGCGACAATGGAATAAATCCATAGCAACGAAAGTGAAAAAAATTCTAAAATCCCAAATAAAAGTTTAAAAATATCAGTTTTACGGTAGGTAGGAAAGAATCGATTGAAAGAATAAGATTCTTCAAACATTCAGCCTCATATTTGTGAAAGAATCGGTCTGTTAGCTCAATTATTTCATATTTTAATGAACGAAAGAAAAAAGGTCTACACTGAAATTTTTCGTTTTTCCCGTATAATCGCATGTAAAGCTATCGATTGCAATAAATCGAAGCCTAATCGACTTTTTTAACTTTTTCGATTTTTTCCCAACTCGACACAGGATCCAACTCTATCCTGAAAATTTCACCCACCTAGCTCGTTTAGAAATGCCCAGGAATTTTGATGAGTCAGTCAGTCAGTCAGTCAGTCAGTCAGTCAGTCAGTCAGTCAGTCAGTCAGTCAGTTTTGTAGCTTTATATATATTAATAATATATATTAATGTTGTTAGTTTTGGAAAGAATGGGGATCCAAAAACTTCAAATACTTTATATGAAGAAGTAATATAGAAGCATCATGGAGAAACAAACGTGAGCCCCTTAGTAGATAAAATTACTAAGATAATTTCTCCCTTGCAAGGGAATGACAGGTCAAGAATGCGTGTATATTACACATTCAAAGATTTATTTCCAATTAAAACCCACAACATCATACTTTTTTTTATTAATGTGCCCACCCAAACGTAAATGTACTCCACGGTGTGTGTAGTGAATATTGGCGAACTCATGATTTTCTTTATCTATCATGTTTTAAAATTGTTTGTACAATCTCCATGTTTACAATCAATTCATAGTTCATTCAGATACGTGTGATATTCACCTTATGTGATTAGTTTACAGGACTTTAAATGGCATATGACACTCTATGCTGCGCGATTTGAGTATCCTTCCTGGTTGTTCTAATTTATCACTCTAATCTAAGCATTTCTTAATCATGCTTCAGTTCCTCTAAAGATATATTCAGCTGATTAGTCATAGAAAGAGTGCGATTCAAAATTTCAAATACTTTTACCCTAGGAACAGAAAGTTTCTAATGCTTTTTGTTAGCCTGTAATATATCCATCTGGCTGCTCAGCTAAAATATAATGAATTGCTTTGCCCAGATATGAGGTATTAGCTGCTTCATTTGAGTGAATGGTATCATCTTGATCTGTAAGGAAAGTCCTTAATCTTAATCTGGCCACTTCATTCACTTAAGTTCTTTCTTATTGGATAATTCAGTTTTAAGCACAATTAACTTAGATTAATCTTTGTGAAAATAGTGAAGTTGACGTATGGGTTATAAACCTTTTCTGCACCCTATATAGTAACTAAAAAGATCCCCTGATGAGCATTAGTCTTTCTCCTTCGGGCATCCTTAATAAGGTTCCAATCCAAACCTTTAAGCAAGCGCTTGTAGAATTGGTGAGAGGGGAAGCCTAGCCTGAGACAATGAATACCTTTAGCGTCATTGCCTTAAATCTCTTCCCCGACACCCTCACGCCTTGGCATGCCGACCCACTCCTCAGCTCAACTCCGTCCTCACTCCCAGCCTTTCACCTTCTTCCAGTTAACGATTCGATGAGCGGCATTTATATTGCCAATGTTGATCCATCTTATTTATATCCCTCCTCCTTTTAACGTCGAGATTCACTGAAATGGGTGGTTGGGTTTTTATTCGGCGAGTCGTGGGAAGGAGCTGCAGGCGGTGCCAAAATGGTTAGGGGGTTTGGAATACGAAAGGGGGAGTTGCTATTTGAGTAGAGGGGAGAAGAAAGGCTGCCTCTGTCTACTTCACCCTGTCCTAAAGGGTCGAGGGAGAGGGGGACGAAGTGAATTTTTTTTGTTCCTGCCTGCCTCCTTCTTTTGAGGGAATCCGAAGCGAAGATATCAAGCGGAGTCGGATTCCTTAATTGCAAAGGAATCCACTCGGTTACATCCGGGCGGCCTTTTTCCGCTAAATAATCTTTTCCCGCCTTCGTTTACCAATTTCCTTGCCCCAATCATTTCCTTCACCCCTGATACGGGGGTTAATTTAGCGTCCTCTTAAGGAGTATGCAATGGAAGTGATTAATAATTGTCACACCGAAGTGCGCATTGACAGCGTGATGCTATGTGTTCAGTAGCATTGAAAATAAGCCATTTACAGTTTACTAAATTATACGCAGGTACAGAATATGATATGTATGACTCCCGAAAAGTGAGTGTGAATTGTAATTGCGATTGAATACCAACATTTCTAAAAAATTTCCAAACTTATCGTTTCCTCTATACTTTGTTGTGCACTACGTCGATTCATTTTAATGTCTTTGTGTAGTGTTTTGTTTTGCATTGTAATATATGATTCTCAGTGTACAATGTTATACAGCGGTGGGCATGATAGTTATTTTAAAAGTAACTTTCAATTCATGACATTTTCTCTACGAATTTGTATTTTCCTTTCAAATCGGTGGGAGAAACTTATTTTCACTTGACTCCAACCAGAGTAGTGTTGCCGCGAGACTCGAGACGAGACCGCTTTTTAATGAGACGATATGATACCACTTCCACGAGAGTCAAGACTCTCAAAAGTCTTGAAATACAGATATATGTGATAAATTGGTGTTTAGTGTAAGATTATCCATAAAACTAGGTCCTTCTGCTAATACGAATTAAATGTTCCGTTTTCATCAATTATTAAATTTTCAATATAACTCAATGATAATATTGAGATAAATTAGGTATTAAAACTTATTTTTGCAGATAAAACTATTTTTGATGGTATGAGCGTGACTTCTGGAGCAAAGTAAGGGGGTATTATGGGCTTAATACTTTTCCTTAATACCTTGTAAAAGTTCAGCAAAAATGTACTCTTTTATAAAGTAGTAATTTTCAGTGCTTATTTCTACGACAAAAGTATCGTGGATTATACTCATGTATTGTGTTAAGTATAGCCCAGCGGCACTTGCAGTCCTGCTTATAACTTTTTGCTAAGAAAAAAGGATCCCGAAATGCCGAATTGCGCATCGCACATCACATTGGCGTAACGACAATTGAAATCACTGTGTACCTCTTCCTGCACGAATTCTTCCTCGGTTTGCGAGGATGCTTAGCATACTGTTGTTCAGTTTTCTCGAGGATGATACGAGAAAAATTTATAACTATAATTGGCTTTCCTTTGTCTCTAATTGTTTTCATTTGCTGTTATTATTCTAACAAAAATTTATTAAATGAAGAAGTCCAATCCTGGAACATTAAAATCATTAACTGTTAACAAAATAGGGGTGAAAACCATTAAACATTAAAAAAAGATTACAATAAAAGTTTATTGATTAATTTAATTTTTCTGATCTTTATGGTCAAAATAGTTAAGGTAAGTGAACCTAATCGACTCGGGGTAAATAAAGGGAAAAGCTTAGTTGAAAGAATATATCTCTCAGTACTGGGTCGTGCCTGCTTATACAGAGCATTTATTCTTCTACAATTCATTCTAACTCTATTTATCCTACTTTTCCCACAAAAAACTAGCAGTTATTCCATTTCGGCTTCATTCAGTTGATTCTTAAAGGGGCAGGGTACCTCGCGAAAAAATCAGTTTGCAGACTGTCGACTTTTACACTGCTACGATGGATTAGTGGCAGAGAAAACTACAGTTTTCACGATTCGCTGTAAAGATACAGCTATGTCGCAATAATGTTATATCTTTTGTGTGTGATTCCTACTTTATGGAAGCGATAAACGCGGTGCTTAAGTCTAAATCAACCATTTTCAAATATCCTGCAGATATCAATCAATTTCCATGTTTCTCAATTCTCTATTTACGACATGTCTCTCACAACGAGTGCCTCTCACAGCAAAACACAATCAGAGTGCAAAATTACTTCCACCTTCCTGTATCTGCACTCTTATGAAAACTTTCATTGCATCATTTAGATGGGGACTTACTGTTATGCAGGTAAACTATTTCCTAATATTTTTTGACTCACAGTAGAATTAACGCAAACATCGTGTTATTGTCACTTTCTTATGCATAACGTATACGTTCCATTGCAGAACTGAGTGTATTATTTGAATCGGAAATATTACATGAATGTGCGGTAGTTAGCTAAACTCTTTGAACTTCTCCTTAATTGCTCGGTTATTTCGAAGGAAATTTGTTGTTGGAAATGCCAACTGAAGTGATTCCCAGAGATGAATTTTTTTCAGGGTTGAGATGTATTTGCAGAGGCATGTTTGTTATACTACATGAAAATACATATTTTTTTAAATCCTATGCTTAATTCCATGTAAATTTATCAAATAATTGTTGGACAAATACCCCATATTTTTACAGTATTATTTATTATGCTTATATATTTATGTGAGGGACGTAACTTTCTTTCATTCGTCGTAATCGTGGCAATATTATGATTAAGTAAAAATATACTAAGTTATTAAGGCAAGCCCAGAGGATCTTTGCTCTCTTTATGGCGTAATTTGCCGGAAGGGAGTAACTAATGGAACTTGTGCCTATCAGTTTTCCCGCAGCCACCTTCAATCGGTTCAACCACGATTTATGTCATGAGATAGCCTCAAGAGCCTTAAGAGTGAGACCTCACTTAATATCGTCTTCATGCAAATGATCCCCAGTGCCAAATCAGGTGGAATGTTACACTCGTGAGGGATGCAGCCCTATTCCTACCAACCAATCAAAAGTTTCTGGGATCGATAATAGCCCTTCGGTTCTACGGTTCCCACTTTGCCGTCTTATAAAGCTTTCGAGTGGGAGGGAGCCGAGATACGCAGGGCTTTAAAGAAATGGCCTGAATGATGTCGCTCCCACCAGGAGCCCTCTGTCGTTTGTCAAGCAGCGTTGAGCGGGCAAAAGCCTTTGATGGAAGTAACCTTTCCCGCCGATAGATGGTGCCATCCGCAAGGAACAGGTGTGGAATACGTTCGGCGCTTAGGGAAGCCGAGTGAGAGAAAGTTCCGGTGGCAAAAGAGAATTGTTTTCTGCGTATAAGATGATGACGTAAGGAAATACAGCTCCTGTATTAGATACTGAAGTCCTATTTATAGTCACAGTAATTACATCCTATACATTTTTGTGCTCCTTGGCTTATTTACTTTTTATTGAATCTTACCTCTATTTATGTTCTCAATTAAATATGAATTGTATGCATCAGGGTTCTTTTCCTGAGAAAATGTTCTTATTTTTAGCTAAGTGATGTGCTTTTTCTCTACCTTAGTGCTAAAATATCATTGTGACAGTTATTAAATACTTTAGCTTCAAGTTTTTTATTCATTGACTGAGTTTTTGTGTAGCTAAACAATTGAATCAATACTTTCAACAGCAGGAGAATGCCCATGTATTCGTCTGAGCTAGTATGTGCCTACGCTTTAAACTAGGGCCTAGTTTTAACGAAGAGTTTTAACTGCTACGTTCAAAGAAGATAAAACTTCAAACGAGGAAGCAGTATGTGAAAATATTCTTGCGGAGGGTGGCACTCTATGGATTGGAAGTATGGACCATTGGAAAAGTAGGACAAAAATGACTAGAAGCCTTCGCAGCCTGGTATTGGAGTAGGATGATGAAGGTCAATTGCACGAATAAAATAAGGAATGAAGAATTACACGGAAGAGTAGAAGATAAAAGAACATTATTAAATACGATATAGTAAAGAACTAGATGAATTAGGTAAACCATAAGTCGTAATTGGTTTGTAAAGAATTTAATCGAAGGAAAAATAGAGGTATGTGCCCCAATAAATGTCAAGGGATAAATATATAGGACAAATACAGGAGAAAGTACATGAGAAAAACGAACAGGAAGAAAGCAAACTTGCATTAGGTAAGAAAAGGTGAAGGGCTGCAGTCAACCACACTTTGATTGGAACGACCGATAAGAGACAGAGAGAGCATAGATTATTTTTTAAACCTCATTTTGTGAGTAGAAATCAGTCGAAAATTATAAATTTACTCTGATTCATGCGCTTTTACCCAAAAGCTCATGTAGATGGTTAGTTCATTTGAAATGATAATTTATTGCTCTTTAGTAGGTCGAGTAATTCTTTGTAATTAACCGAAATTATTAGCGTTGATTTCCTTAAGCCGGGTTTAAGTATTATAATTACTTCTGTTGAAAATTTTTCTAGGTATCAGATGTGCCTGACTTGTTACGTATTTGTAAGCGTTTATTTCAGGTTATGATCTTGGAAAATGACAATCACTTCCTCAGATTCCCTCAATTAACATGAAAAGATTGTTTATGAAAAGTGGAATTCAGTAAAAAAAGGAAAATTATGAGCACAGCAGAGGAGGTAATTGGAAGGAAAACGGCAGAGGGCAGAAAGGAATGGATAACTCGGGATATAATAGAGGAAATTAATAAAAGCTGGGATTTGAAGTTCTCAATCAACTGGAAGACAAACGAGAGTAAAAAAGTGGAGGAATGGAAAAAACAGAGCAAAAGGGCCAAAGAAGATTTTTGGATGAACGTTGCAAGGACGTCGGAAGAGGAAGACAGAAAAGAAGTGAAGGAAAAGATCATGGCGGAGAAGTTGGAAGCTGCTTACGCGTGCATAAAATCCTTCTTCAGTCAGAGGAAAGTGAGCTGAGTACGTTGGAGAACAGCAAAGGAGAGCTTGTGTGCGATAAGGAGGCCATAGTATATGAGCGGAAGGAATACATTGACACACACTACAATGGAAAACGACTGTGAGAGTGCGAGATAGAATCGGGAGAAAATCTGAGTGTTGAGGAGTGAGGTGATTCCATCCTAGAAGTTGAGTTTGATGTGACAGTACAGAAACTCAAGGCAAATAAGACACCTGTAATTGATGACATTTCGGGAGAACTGATCAAAGCAGCTGGCGAAGGTCATATACAGACCATATATGAGGTTATCTTTAAGATATACGAGACGCTAAAGACACAAGGAGATTTTTCACAATGTGTCATAGTCCCTATACCTATGAAATTGATGAAGTCCTATTGATATTCACACTATAATCTCAATTTTGCAACGGAAACTCAAAGGTACGATGGATAAAGTACTATCAGGTGACTATTTAATTTACAGAAGGGGAAGAGGGAAAGTACAC
Organism: Ceriagrion tenellum; assembly: GCA_963169105.1. Classification (NCBI taxonomy): domain Eukaryota; kingdom Metazoa; phylum Arthropoda; class Insecta; order Odonata; family Coenagrionidae; genus Ceriagrion; species Ceriagrion tenellum. The sequence goes on from OY720641.1 coordinate 94,199,958, forward strand.
GCTAAGCTATTCTGGCTTTAAGGTTAACGTTGAAGGAAAGAATCAATAAGGATTAGGCAGCGTACATGGCCTTTGTTGATGTTAAGAAAGCGTTTGATAATGTTACATGAAATTAGCAGAACGGAGAACCTCCTTTTGGAAATAGTTGTGATGTTGAAGGAAAGAAGGGTTATAAGGAACTTATGCGGTGATAAGACTGTGATAGAGTGCGAAAAATATGATAAGGAAATAAAGATATGGAGGGAGTTAGACAAGGGTGCTCACTATCACCTAAACCTTTCGAGCATATTTACGCGGACGTTTAGCAGCGGACGAAGTAATTCTACTAGTTCAAGGGGAATAACAGTGCAAGGAAGAAGGATCCAAATGCTTATATTTCCTGATTATATCGTGTTGGTATTGAAGAATAAAAAAAGCTACGCACATCCTTGGAGAAGAGCAGCTTGTTCTTAATGGCGTATGTAGTTTTCGAATGAATCGGCATGAGACAAATGCCCTAGTGGCTAAATTAGAAGGAGATCAGGATGTGAGGGTTATGTTGAACGGAGAATTGCTAATAATTTTGTAAGAGTCTGAATGCTAAGGAAGGAAAATAATTATTTACAGAAGAATAACAAAAGAAACACGTGGTAGAATACTTAAAGCAAATACAGAAAACTATTCGCACCCTGATATATTACTGAGGTAAAAGCTAGTTAAGATATTTGTGTGGACTGATTCGTTGTATGGTAGCGAGACATGGACTAAGAGACAAACTGAGAGGAAACAAGGGGAGACTTTTGAGATGTTATATAAGGAAGAATGTCTAAGATAAGCCGAACTGAGTGAGTGACGAATCAAGAGGCATTGAAAAAGTTGAAGAAAGATCGGAGGCAGGGGATAGCAGTAGAAAAAAGGTGGAAGGGATGGACAGGTCATATGCAGCGGGTAAAAAGGATTTGTGGAGATGATTTTAGAAGGGATAATAGAAAGCAAGAGGTATGAAGGAACACCTAGATAGGACTTTTGGAAGCAGGTAGTGTAGTGCATGGGATGTTGAATGTTATTTTTAGAAATAATAAAAAAGGTAGAGGATAGAGAGAGGTGGAGGTCTGTCGCAAACCAACACTGATGGATCGATAACTAGAGAATAATACCAGGTTATTTATATTATCTTCGGTGATATTTAAATGTTTTATGAATATTTCGGGTAAAACTTCGATTATCTATGAAAACTAATCAAGCGAATCCAATGAAGGGTCAAAAGGGCCAAAAGTGTTAATTTATCTTCATAAAGAGCACTTCTGCGTTACGTGTGTGGCTTATGATGTGGATGATTAAGGCTGGTGAACTTGTCAGTGAGAGCTTTTGTGTCAATAAAGGCTAACAGCTGTCCAAGACGTGTTTGTTTTAGATTTGCTTTCAATGAAATTTAAATTGCATACCGCATATATAATTGAAAGCTTTATTGAGAGACTTTCCTGAAGCTTTGAAAACAAAGTGTTTGTGGATTAATGATTGGACCAATGATGATCAATGATTCGGAATGGCATAATTGCCGTAAACGTCCATCAAGATTTTTAGTAGTCATAAAGAGATGAGATGTCTCATTACATAAGCTCTGCTTATCAATTTAACTGCGTTTTATTCCTTTATTGTGAGAGAACATGTTTTCTGGAAAGTAAAATTTTTATATCCGCATGTACTATGACAGTGTTAAATTCCTATTGAGAATGTGTACATTAGAGAGTGATGCAGACAAGAACAGAGGGTAACCAGAGCTTTTTATAGTAATTGCATACCACATGGTGTAATGGAAAGCTTTATTGAGAGACTTGTTTAGTGGTTTTTATAAATGCTGATGGAGAATCATGGTGGGTAAGCAGAGGCCGCGGGGTAAGACATTGTTACCATCCTCCTGTTTTTAGTGTTTAATCCGGGATAAAGATAGAGAGGTATTAGTATTGCTATATTAAGGTAATGGAATGACAACGCCAGTTGATGATGTCGTTAAATTCGTAGACCAGCAAACGACTCAGTCCGCCATCAGTCAACAACTTTGTAATTTCGCATTTGAAATATGATAATTTGGCTTAGAACGACATGAACAGTCTAAAACTTTTTCACTACCGTATGATGTGAACTGCAGCCTCCACCTTCAAAGGTTTCTTCGGTATTGTGATTTCCTTTCTCACATTGAACCAGCATTGTACGAGATGACAAAGAGACTGAGTATCTGCCATCTTCGCAATTATCTTGGACGCACTCCAATCCGTCATCCGGGGGATACTGGAAAATTGTCATAAGGAAAACGGGGGACGCGGATTCACGGTAAATATGAGTAAATAGTAGTGGATGGAAACAGGAATTTTAGCGAATGTTCGAAGGATTGAGGTAGATGGAGAGTGAAATATGTAATCAAAATGTAGCCTGGCAAGGAAAATAACAACCTTATTGGTTATTTCTGCTCTTTCCTTACCTTCCTCAGGAGAGCACGACTAAATGAAAGAAATATCGGATCGATATTAAGAATATCCACCATCTGTTTTAAATTTAAGGCATGTAACTCTTGAAATATAAATTGGCTATGTGTGCAAAATAAAAAAACATAGTGCTATGAATTTTAGTCAATATTACTATAGAATCTTTGAGAATTTGGACTATTATTAATTTAAATATGTAAAAATATTTATATAAGGAGAATGCATATTTATGAAGTAAGAACATGCTGATTAAAAGCGAGTTATCAGTGGAAAATATCGCAACATTGCAAAACTAACGCATCAGCCCGTAAGCGGTTAAGGGAAACTGGGGCTAGCAAAAATGGGGGACCGGCCACGTTAACATTATGGCCTTCAGCATTGGTCACCATTGCAATCGCCCTCTTCATCTACCTAACTGGTTAGAGGAAAATAATGATGGCAACGACGCCGCACCCAATTAAAGGAGAGTATTAATGACGGGGAACTTGAGTAGGAATATGAAGGATAGATAGCGCTTCTAGAATACAGCGTTTAACTGTACATGAATGGAAAATCGGAATCATGCACAAAGTAAAGCAAGTAGAAATAGGTTGCTGCCATTTGAGATGTTTATGGGAAGGAGAATGAAGGCAGTGAAATAGACGCGGAAAACGCTATGCATATTAGGTGAGGGGAGGAGACCGCTATAGGAGGTTAGGAGGTGGCAAAGTGGATAGTTGGATGAGAAAATGAGGGCTGAAGTGATACTGAAGGCCATAGTAGATGGGAGGATATTGAATTAGCTAGGAATAGAGATGAGGTAAGCTAGGAAGATAAGAAGGAAGATGAGGTAAAGGCTTTTGGAAGGACATAGGACATATGTAAACTTTACTCTTTCAGGCGTCACTTCGTGGAAGTATTTTATATTCGAATCCATATTGAACACAATCCTTGTAGTTTTCCACTGTTATTTATTGCAAACGTACAACACGTTTTGCAGCTTGCTGCATCTTCAAGTACACTTGTACGTTTACGTTTGTAATTGTAATTTACGTACGCGTAGTATGTTTAACTGTTTATAAATAGTTGTGAAAAAGTACATGGATTGTTTTCAATATGGATTCGAGTAGGACATATGTAGTAGAAATGTAATCATGCTATAAGCTAGTTCTCACAGCTGTAAGTGATAGTACAAATATTCCATCTTCCACAAAAGTATCCTGTCATAGGTAGATGACTTCTAACGATAAAAGTTGTTTTATGATGAATATTTATGGATTGCTATATCTTTGCACTTACGTTTGCGGTTTGTTCGCGATGTCTCACAACAGCAGGCCATTAGCGAGATTATTTTTCTTTCACGAGGCACGTTGAAACGGCGGACCACGTTCTACTTAACAACCTGAGTTATCTTTTGGAGCAAAATAATCAAACGGAGAACAATTTATTAAAAATGCTCATTCTTTTGGCTGCTCGAACCATCCCCGAAAAGTTTCCGCTCCTTGGTCATATTTCTTACTTCTTGGCATTTTTAAATTACTCTCAGTAATATACATCATATTCAACAAAGGAAACTAATTTCAACCTACCATATTATTTCCTTAGCCCTCTCAACCTTTAGACAAGAGGATATTGGGTAGTGACTTTTGTCCCAAACCCCACCATCTTTCAAATCTTTAACGGACGTCTCTTGTTTAATTTGTCCTCGGGGGTAATTTTCCAAGTTGTAATAGCGAATCCTTAAAGCGCAAGTTATTATGTGCTTCCGTGATATTGTAAACTCAATATTCAGTGGTATTCTTCCGATAAAATGGTTTATATAATATAGTGTTTCATGATATATTTTCTCGAGTTAAGCCTTCTTGTTTCGTCGCAGAATGAGAACATATCTCGGCGAGAAAATTTCTTTGGTGCGTTTCATTGAGCATAATCCTCCAATTTATGTTTCTATTTAATGATTTCTGCATCAATATTATAGTAAACACCGTTTTTTGCTCCATGTTTGGATTCTTAACCAAGGTCACTAGTTTGAATTCCTATGAATGCTATTTTTTTAAATACTTATTTTTTTTACTAATTATTGTAAAGTGAGTAACGCAAATGAGGTCTCTTGGGAGAAACATCCAAGTGCTCCTTTCGCTCATAATAGCTAAACTCGACTCCGTGTTTTACTTTGTATTTCTAACGTTATTGAAAGTACTAGGTTGGCGTATCTATCTTTTACATCTCTTAATGTTTTTGGCCTGCCGTCAGTGCGTTTAGTTGAGATTCCATTATTTCAATCGCTATTTTGCATCTTTTCTTGGGATCAGAACCATTCCACCATATCCTCTCTTCGTTTTACTGATACCTATCAATAGTTGTTCATTTTCAGTCTGTAGAATACTTTGTTTAAGTTTTTTGAGCAAGTGGCCAATGAGTACCTATATTGGATCCCATGGCTTCAGGTACTTTTGCGTGCATCATTTTAGTTGAAAATGTTTTTCCTTCGTTACAGGAGACATCAAGAGCTGTAAGTGTTGTCGTTGGGTGGTTCTCAGGCTGTTGACGTCAAACGACGTACTAAATTCTCCTCTTCGATTTCATTGGCTAAAAGGTTGAACAATCTTTTCCACGTCGAGGAACGTGAGTACCTATCTCCCCTGTTGAAATTCTCCGGGCTCTTAATTATCTTAATGGTTTAGTAGCAAACTCTTGGGTGGTATCTATTTTCTCTGGCAATCAGCCACGTGTTCTGTAATATGTCCATGTAGGTCCTGTAACATGCCAGTCTACCATTCTCTCGTTAGACTCGCATCCAATATCTCATTTTTAAATAGTATAGTATCCATCGACTCATTATGCTCATGGTGGTTAAAAATACCACTAAGGAGGCGTTTAATTTCTACCGTTTTTTGAACAATGTAGTTAATTTTTCTATAGCTGCCTTTTTGGTCTATCTAATAAATGTAAACAATCAAATTATGAAATTATTTTGAGATAGTTTACTCCGTAGTTTTCCCATGAGTAATTCACGTAGGCATGCAGTTCTGGAAAAATTTGTACAGAATAGTCCACTCCAACTTCACAATCTTTTATGAAATTTAAATTTTATTGAACTTGCGTAGTATTTCGGAAACGACATGTCATGATAAGTGGTAAGATATGTTAATAAAAGTATCTACATTATATCCTATAGCCTCTAGCGACTCTGTTTTTGTATAAGTAATTCTCGTAAATATATAACTCCTGCACTGCGTTTTTAACGAATCTTTAATAAGGTACATTATCGTTCATGAGATGGCGATGTTGGTTTAACTAGTGTAATCTTTTGGAAAACTCCTATCGTAATTAGTCGTGAGATCCAACGGTAACATCTCAATCCTCTACTCTTAGGTTGACCTGCGAATATCTGCAGTCATATGAGACAATACATGCAACGTTTTTCAATAAAGCAATCCACCCATTTTGACAGCATAGCCGTTTATAAATTTGTGATAATGCTGGATCTAGTTTATTATTTTGGAAAATATTTTCCTTTGTGAATAATTTTGCCTGAGAGTGACGTGTCAATCTTAAATTGCCGTAGACTTGCGAGTTACTTTATTGCTTGATGCTGCAGCAGTCTCCTCCAACTCATTCCGTTCGGGTATTGCGATAATCGCTTTACTAACGCCTCTCGGGCGAATATTCCCTCCAACCCACCCAGCCGCCCACATTCCTTTCTCTCGCTCTCTTCTCGGCTTTCAAGCAATCCTAATCCAAATCTCGCCGCCTTCTCTTCTCCTTTTCGCCATCATCATCACCATCATCCTCCCTTTTCATTCAGCGAACCGATTCTTTGAACAATCCACCCCGGACCCACCAACCAGAGGCATCCCCGCTCAACTAAACCCTTGCGCTATCGAAAAACTCTCCACCCTCCTCTCTCAATCTATTACCAGCCCCCCTACTTCCTTCAATTCTCCCTTCCTCCAGCACCCCTTCGGCCAATCTCCTGAATGCTCCCGGAGTTTCCATGACGCCTCATTATCCAGGAATCTGCCCGGCGACCCGGAGAATGCTTGCTAGCTCTCCCACCTACCCCGCCTCTTCTCCTCTCACGCCCTTATCCTTCTCAGGATTCTATCCAGAAGAAGGGGGTACCATGAAGCCGTGTGGAAGGTTTGAGTGGAGGGACTAGGGTCTCTTCGGGAGCAGGAGGTAGGGGGGGGGGGGCGTAAAGGTTCGGGGTGTAGGGATGATGAGATACTAGGACTCGCTCCACCGCGCCACCCCCTCCCCCCGTTTCCCCTGCCCCCCACTCCTCTGCATATTTATCCGGAAAAGAAACAAATGCCGTCCGACTCGGGCCCCGAGATTGAAATTGCGAGGAGAGAGAAGGGAAGGGGAATGGGAATATCCGTAACGTGGGGTTGGGGGTGGGGTGGGAGGGGAGGAAAAGGGTATCGTAGGAGTTTGGGGCAGGAGTGGAAGAGAGGCAGGGATTGGAAGCTGAGGGGATTCAAGACTGGAGGCATAATTTCCCTCGCCGAGATTTTCATTTTCAGATTTCGAAAACCACACTCCTTTCCATTATTCCCAAACGTTCGGACACTGGCCTTAATCCTTCCGCAGCAAACCAAGAGGTTTTCATTCCCACGACGGACCTAGCTGCTTTACACGAATCCCTCCCGCCCTTCCCCATAACCCACCACTCTCCCTAGGTTTTATGACGCCATCCCAACTGGTCATATGTATATATACATATATATATATGTACACTCATTTTTTTCCTCCCCAGTCCCTCTAACCTATCCTTCACCCCTCCCCCCTCCAACCCCAACCCCTTCCTCGGTTCACATTTCCTCTTACTCTGTCGTATTCCCTTAGCCCTCTCGGCCATATTCCTCCATTCTCTACCTTGGGATCCCTCCCCTCACTTTTCCGCTCAAAAAATAACCCTTCGTCACTTTTTCGCCGCAATCTGAAGCAGTCGACCTCCTCCTCATCTCTGACTCCATCGGCCCTACCTCGAGCCATCTCCACTCGCTGATCGCCCGCTTGCGTCCCGCTGCAAAAGAGCACGGCTGAAAGATCTCGTAATTTCCTTCTCTCTCTCTCTCCAACTTCAGATGGGCGGGTCTCTTAATTTATTTATCCAATTCTAATTCCGTTACCTAAGTGGTGTTGGGTATAACGCATGAATGGTTTCCTCTTTTTACTCCATGGGGGTATGCACATGGTGATTTCTGGACTTTCGTGGTTATTTAACTTCGTAAGGTCCCTCCCCTTCACCAATTAAATCGCTCGTTTTTATCTCATATGTAGAAGCATTGTGAGTGGGTGAAATAGGGGTGAGAGATCATAACGTAAAGTCTAGCAATTGATATAATGTTGGCTAATGAAATATATATTTGGGTGGAATTATAGTTCTTTCTCCAATGCACGCTTAGTGATATCTTTTAACGGGCTCAACTTCAATAAAACACAAGGGATCCTCAAGTTATAATATAATTGTGGTATCAAAAGTGGCAGTCAGGTGGAAAATTTGCTCTGAATTTCCTTTCTAAAGCGGCATTTTTTAAATCAATATTCTGCTGGTACCAGTAAGAGTAATTCTTTATTTCCATTTCTTAACATTTTTACCTTCGTTTTTTTTCTGCCGTACTGACACAGTCTGTTCCAGTTAAGTTTTAAATCCTGGGTTATCTCCGGCTTATTAACTGTAGTTAATCGTATCATGTTTCTCATAAATCTAGTTTTAACTATATACCATTACAGTATTAAGTATAGTTTATCGCATATATGCTCTCATGACTACACCAGGGAGTAAGAGATGAGAAACAACTCTAATTTTTAGATACCATGAGGTAACAACTGAAAAAACCCATATAAATTGTGAAATATTGTAAAAATTATCATTCTTCATCATCATTGGTCGTCCACTCCCATGATTGGTTGACTTTAGCACCCCATCTATACCTACCAAATGATAGTTTCCTTACTATCTGGTAATTCTTCTTATGTAATTTCCTCTGTATATGGTCAAGTTGTTTATTACTGGGTCTTCCTCTTGGTACTTTACCTCCTATTTTACCTTAAGCTACATTCTTCATAGACCCATTGTACCGCTGGGTACAATGTTCTTCTCAACTGTATAGTGCTCCATATTGTCCTATTCTCTTATACTCTTCTCTTAACTTCATCATTTCTTATTTAGTTCATCAGTATTATTTTAGCATCTTCCTCCAGCACCAGGTTTAGAAATCTTCTGGACTTTTTTGGTCTCTTTTTCCTATTGCTCATGCTTTCGATCCGATTATTGCCACGTTACATACGACTGCTACATGTACCTATTTTACATTGTTATCTTTCTTATTTGAGCTCAATTACCTCCTTTCAAAGTAAAAAAATTCAGTTACAAATATTGGGAGAGTCAATTCTTAAATCCTAACCTCAGCCATTGACAAGTAAGGAACATATTCGTCTTGTTTAGAAACAAGGTGAAATCCGCCTGCTTGAAGGCCATGCGGTGACTTGGTTAGACCCGTCACAAGTTATTCATCATCTACCCATTAATTTTGATACATTTACGGATACTAGAATTTATCAGGTGATGGCTATATCGTTTTCATTCTCGGCTGTGTAAGGATTTCTACCCAGCTCTCTCACAAATGTTCCGCCAGAGCACTGCTAACATGAGTGTCTATTAGTATGTCTTATCAGCTGGGAACGGAAACTGGAGGACGAAGTATTAAGAGGTCGCAAGGATATGCTACTTTTAAACCACAAGAGTAATGCATTTCTTCCATGTTTTGTAATCACTGGCCCACCATAGCCAGGAAATCAATGTCAGCTTTGTGACTTGTGCAATAGCCCCAAAATTTGACAGTTGATACAAATGAATATATTGTTATAGGCACTTCAACATTTAATTTTCGTTTTCTGCCACCCTTATAATGAAGGCAATTTTAATTTTTGAAAATAGCGCCTTCTTCCGAGCACATAATCTTTCGCAACTTTACTTTTAGATTGCATTCTTCGTGACTCTGTTAAGAATTAGGCCAACGAAGCCATTTTACACCAATTCATCAACATTTGTCTTACTGTTAATTATCTCTCTGCCAGTAAATTATTGCTTGTATTCCTGTTTAGTAAGAGAACTGAGTAATACCACTGCATAAAATAATCTCTCTCCATATTTCGATCAGTAAAAGAAAATTCATTAGGTTTTGCCTAAACAAATGATTCTATACACCATTAATCTTGACATGCTCACGGTAAAAACAGATACATACATTTATTTCTTGGGTTCCAATCTTCACCTTCACTTCTCACGTGTTTCATTGCAAATTTTAAAATGCGATAATAAACCAAATGATATTGATGGTACATTTCATGTAGCATCTCAGTAAAATCAATTGTTTTTTAATTTTTGCAATACTTTTTATCAAAAACTTCTCCGAGGTCCACTTCAACCTTTACTTTAATTATGTAGTCATACAATTGGGTGAATCTATGGCACTAGTATTTGACTAATGAAGACGTCTCAGGTTTATGTGGCCTCAGGTTCATGCTCAGCCTTCGGGTCTGTGTGGCTTGCTCTGTATCAGATTTCTCTCATCAAAATCATGAGCGGCATTAACCCTTCGGCAACCAAGGTATTTTTTCACCTTACCTCTCCCGAGGGGGGGTAACTCGGTTACCCCACAGTATTTTTTTAAATCGCTTAATTTACTAAATTAATGGATCCTGTGTGACATAAATCTTAACTAAAAACAATAATACAAAGTTATAATAAATATGATTCATATTTAATCAAATAGCACATAAATATAGTTATATTATTATATATGTTCATTCCACTGCAATTCAACGAGTGGAATTATTGCATTTTATTTATTGTACATTGTACTTCCATTGGCAATTCCATCTATTGAGCTCAAAATATCCTATTATCTTTGTTTACAATGTGGATAAGGATTTTTAGAAAAATCCGTTCAATTTTTTCTAAATAAGGATACCAAGGTATTTTCACACCTTCTCTCTCCCAAGGGGAGTAACCGGGTTATCCCACCGTTGTTTTCTCTCTTCAGGCCTTATTTCTAAAAAAAGGAATTTATTATCACATATTTATTAAGTAAATAACTATTTATAAGCTAAATGATTTTATTTATTATAAAAATATTTTACAATTGCTTTAATAGAAGTTCTTACATGACATTTTTCTATTTCAAATCTTATCACAATCCAAACACTTTGTAAAAGAATGTTCTTTCCTATGTACGTTACACACAGGTTTCTGGCACTTTACACATATCATCCTGGTTTTTCTATCCACACCTCTTTTGCAAAAGGCACATCTCCTTCCTTGTGATGGTTTTTCAGGTCCACTAAAAGTCTCTCATCTTTTGCGCTTTACACTGACTCCAAGGACTTCCATTGTATTAAAAATATCTCTATGCAAACCCAAAGTTTATTAGCTCTCTCGGGAATATATGGTAAAACCAATTGCAAGCACAACTCATGCAAACACTTCTTTCTTCTCTTGGGGTTGGTGTTTTCCCATGCCTCATTTTTTTTAGTCCAAATAATATAGGAATTCAGAGCTGCTATATCTAACATCTCCATGAATAGGCGGAATGGCCAACGGCTTGTTTGTCTAACACGAATATTCCCTTGTCATTTGATCGCCCTGGTCTACACCGCCTTTTGTTTGATTGTACGCGAGTATCATTTCAGGTTTACTATAAAATTCTTCACGTGTGCACTTATCGTGAAACTGGCTTGATACACACAAGACAGCCTTATTTTTTTTGGGGACATAAGAAACTAATGTAATATCACGGGTAAAACCAAATAGAGAGGAGTGAATCGCTTTATTCTTAGAAGGTAGAAATTCAAAAGGTTTTCCCTTTTATTTCCCCGCATGGTCCCTGTCGATGTTAAATTTTTATCAACCAATGCAACTGCCAAAGGAATAGAGGAAAATAAATTATCAACTGTGATTCCTCTCCCAGATCCATGGTATGGCTCAGAAAGATCCATAACAACCCTCATCCCTTGATTTATTTCCCGTTTATTGTCATGAATGCCAGTATACACTTGCATATTGCAAACATATGCGGAATATGCTTCAGCGCATACCCATATCTTTATCCCGTATCTTCCAGGCTTAGATTTCATGTATACTGTAAATGGGCATTTGCCGCGGAAAGCTGCTAGACGCTCATCAATCGTTAGATATTCATTTGGGGAATAATTGGAGTGGCAAGATTGAACAAAAATATTAGAAACTTCTCTGATTGCTTGCAATTTGTCTTTCTTTGCTATGATGCGATTAGATTTAGTTTCTGAGTCATCGAATCTTGAAAGTGCTGTAAGGAGCTGAAATCTGTTTCTGGACATAGGTGCGGTAAAAAAAGGCATGCGAAACGCAGAATTAGTCGACCAAAGCTCAGGCACAGATATCTGATTCCCATGTATTTTTCATGCGGCCAAAAGAATTCCAATTAAACATTTAAGCTCTGTTGGTGATGCTTCAACCCATTTTTTGGGAGACGACTGGTGTTCCTCTTTATACTTTTAAAATATCCTATTTCCCTTCCAATTAGTGTATTTACAAATAATATCAATTATCCAGGAGTAATGAAAATATTGAATGCCTTTAATATTGTTTAACAATTTTACTTGCGATGGCAAGTCCAGGTGTCGAGCGAAAAATATTGTAAGGCCTTTCATTTACCTTGTGGTAGAGGATCCTTCGACCAAACCATTCCATTTTTCCCTATGAAATCAGCAATTCTTTCACCTTGGTCACAAGGTGCGACATCAGCAGGGCTGTGATCCAAACTAACTTCATCCGGAACCTCAGAATCCTCTTCAACGCTATCTTCTTCATCTGTCTCCAAATCTCCAAAAAATAGTTCTTTCTTCTTATGGCAATTCATCCGCATTTTCCGTATTCAGAATCCTATCCAAATCTTGAAAACTGTAAGTTTTATCCTTATCATCTGAAAAAAAGTTGAAAATATTTATGAGGAAAGCATACAAAAAGCAAATTCTTAAATCAAACAAGTAACACTAATTGTAAATTAATGGCAAAAATATACATACAGAAAAACTTATGTAATCATTTAACTTTTATATGGACTAATATGCGGACTAAAAAGATGTTAGCGGATAGCAATTATTTAAGTAAATGAAACAGTGCATGTAATAATATATGGTTACCTTGAATTTTGAGAGAGACACCTCTTTTGAAATGTTTACTTCTCGCATCAAAACTTGAATTCAGTACGTATAAATGTAATACATGAGTATATGATGTTTCCTGTAACGAGAGTGAGGATCGTATGTTAGAAAAAATATTTAGTGCTCCACAAAAATAAAATAACTGTCATAAATTAAAAATTGGCATAAAATTAAAATAAATATTTCAATACTAACCTTTGGGACTCCACACGTAAGAAAGAGATGGATGGCAACGTATGGTATGCCTTTACTGCCCAGTCCTGCCACAGTTCTACCAGCAGCATAGCTCTACCAGTCAACACTACGACGCAGCTCTGCGAGATCCTCCTTTTATAAGGGGCTATCATGATGTTGGTGACAAATGTAACAAATTTTATTCAAAATGTAGAGAATGTGAAACGATAGACGTATAACGGATACATTTAGCTTGAAACTAGACATGTTTGTGGTTCTAGAACATCTGCTTCCAAGGCGTGACGTACGATACGAAATATTCGCAACGGTGAACATGGGCAAATACGCTCGGTTCCCAATTTGATATCAAAGGACTTAAATAAATACAATGAGACATATTGAGTAAAACTTTGTGTACATTTCAAAATATGCTGGCAGACCAAACGTGGCCGCTTATGAACGTTATACTTTTCAGGGCACGGCGGCGCCGTGAGTTGTGGAGCGTGCGCAGTTGTGTGCGAGTCGTGACCCTTGAAATTGTAGGCGCCGATTGGAGCATACGCGCCGGTGTAATCGGATGTCCTGATATTTCACAACATTTGGCTTTTCATTTGCTGCTCTTTCCATAAATGCGCAGAAGTCAAGGAACTCGAACAAGTAAATCAGGTGCCATGTACATTTCACGGCGCAGCGCCGCGCCCCGTCGGATTGAAAGCATCTTGATGACCACGATTGCCGTCCACGGTGCGGTTTGATACATCTGAAGGCACATTGTTATTACACATAGAATCCCATTGTTATTTTAAATCTCGGTACTGTGCTGTGAACGGTGCACAGATCCTTAGAAAGCGGGCTGTTGAATCTGAGACGAACTATCCCGAGAGAGGTAACTCAGTAACCCCAACGAGTTTTTCAGAAATTAGCCGAAAAAAAACAATCAATGGATGAAGATTTCACATGGAATAGTATTGTAAGGTTTTAGAAAACGAACTCATGGAAGCATAAAAATATCAGAAAATAATTGTAAAAAATACAGTAAAAGTGTGGCGTTGGGGTAACTGAGTTACCCCAACCCCCCTTGGTAGCCGAGAGGTTAAAGAAGAAAGTAGTGTACCCTGATGTGTACATTTCTCGCTCTACTCTGTACAATATTTGTGGAACTGCATCATTATTTGATTGCGTGCTATCAGTTTTCTTCTTTAATGTTCTTTACTGTTTAGCAGCCAACCTTTTTATAAATTTATGTATTGATCCTCTGAGTGAAAGATATATTCAAATATATTCGTTTCGGTTCAGTATACGCTATGATAAGAGATTACAGCTAATATTCTTCACGATCTCACGTCGATGTTTCTCTTTTGAATGTTACTACAACATTGCATTAAAAGGTTCTTTGATACATTTAATATGCCTAAAACATTGGTGTTGCACGCCAATTAATTATGAAGTCTGCCATTGAAATATGAACAACTGATGTTTTCTACAGTTTCCAGCACTTTGTTGACATCCAACGTTTTTTTATCTAGTAAAATGCTATGAAGACACTAGGAGGCTATAAAATGAGTGGTTTAAGTCTTACTTTTGTGAGGCTATAAATATTTCTTTCAATTATGATAAATTGGAGGGAATAAGTGGAAAACAGAATCACTGTACTCTCATGGTTTTATCTCAAACGTCTATATGGCTATGGGAGGCTAAGGCTTCTACTATTAAATTCTAAGGTTTGCGTTAGGTCTAACATGATTAGGATGTGAAAGTAAGAAAAAGTTATAGGTGTTCGTCTAAATATGAAAATGATACAATGGTTAAATTTATTGAACGTTTTAGTACCACTGGTTCAATAACCTTTATGAAATAGTGATGGCACTAACTCCGTGGAAATTCTTTAGCTGCATCTTCTTAAGAGAAAACACACTTGTTCACATCAACAATTTATTTACTTCCAACCACGGTTTCGGCAAGTTATGTTATAACCAGAGTAACGGTCGTACATTACATGTCCTAATAATGTTGGATGTTGAGGGCAGATGATTAGGAATTGGATGTGAAGGTTGGAAGGGTAACCACTCTCTTTAGGCTCATTTTTCATTTGGTTAAATAAGAGTGAGAAGATGAGCTTAAAGTAGTTTGAACGAAGTATCATTTCTGCTAGATATCAATCAATTTTAACTATCAATTTATCCTAATTTAAAGAAAAATATCTTCCTCTTCCAAAATCAATAAAATATCAGCCCCTTATCGAAATACTTTGCAAGATATTTGCCAAATAATATCAGACATTTTGCATGGAAAATGTGACGTGCTTGCACTCCAGTGAGACATAATTTAAAAAAGAGGAATTTCTTCCACCTAGATCTCGTCAAATCACCATTGTGTTGGTTGTGTGTTTCCGCAGGTACTTTACAAAATAAATGTTCCAAATTATTTTTTCAGGATCACAAGGTCCTTTCGTTTTTGAGGAGTTTTAAACGCCCCGACTGAAGGAAATGAGTCAAGTTAAAAACTTACATAGATTTTCTTATTTAATTATAGATAATTAGATTATATATTTTTTGCTATAATCAAAGCTTGTTTCTTTCGGCTTTCAGCTTTGTATTCGATATTTAGGCGAACATGTTAATACAGTTTTTCGAATCTCTGAGGCTACGTGGCCCCTTTTTATCGATAAATGACCCATTATAGTCATATGCAATGTATTATATCGTCTTTACAAGAAAGTGTTAGACATATAGTTGAATTTTATGAAAAATACCGAGTGCGCTGTTCATCGACATGTTTTACTGGTATTGACTTGCTAAAGAAAATGGCAATATTCAATTTTTTATTTATAATTTTTTGTATCAGTACTTAATACATGCCGGAAATTTTTTAACGCAAATAAAATTGCTCCAACTACTACAATATAAAGCACACGGGCTTAGAAATAAAGTTACAGCCTACGCTAAGAGGATCCTCGGTTCGGTCCGTTCCCGGGGTGAACTGATGGCGCACCATTTTCCACATAAGCCGCATACCGAGGCAGATGGACAGTAGAAAAAGTGTTAACCTCTCGGTCTTTTCCTATTCTTCTTCGGATGATGAAAAGGCCCTGCTAGTTCTCGGGAGAAATCTCGGGAGAGGTGCTTTAAATGTGTAAAATCAGAAGAAATGTTCATGAAAAATTGACTTCAAGTGCATTCCAGTCCATTATTTTAATGGTATTTTCTTTTATGATGCCCATTTTCGCGAAAACCTATCGATCATCATTATTAACAAATTACATTCCATCCGTAAAGTTTCATCATTAATTCATGTAAACTGACCGTGCTCGTTTATTTGGCCTTTTCTTGTTCTAAGGTCAATTGCAGTTATGTCACTTGGAAAGATAGTTGTTGGAAGGTATTGGAAGCTGGCATCAATGAATATCTCAATCTATCAGCTTCTTTCTCAACATAATCGTCATCTTTTCCCCTTCACATCATTCCTTCCTTAGTGCTTTCCACCCTCACCGATTGCACCCGCACCGATGAGTGACTCCCTCTAGCGTCTGACATATTGTGCCCTCATGTCATGAGAGCTTTTAATGCCTCACCCCAATATCTCCTGAATGTTGTGAAGCATACCCAAACATTCTCACGTTCAATGGCGATGACCCTGGGTAATCATCATATTATCTTTGACATTAGGCTTATATTGCAGATTTAAACGAATTGATTGTTTGTCGTGATGCTTATGACTGTACATATTGTCCCGTGAGCTGCCAATAAGGCAACTGGAAGGAGTAACGAGACACCAGTCTTGATAATTAATAGTAAATGATAAAAGAATATGTTATGATGGGTAAGTCCAAAATATATTACATCGGTTTTTTGATCCGCTTTTGATAAACACAAATAAGCCGTACATTTTGAGTTGGAAGAGGGGATTCTGATAATCATCCGTTCAACTTAGTACCTTCCGTGCTGTACCACTTTCGCCTAATTTATTGGGTTGGTTGTGGCAGTGGTAAAATTATATCCACCGTTTTGTTCTTAAGTTAGTCGAACTAAATTTTTGTGGTAAGCTTTTTTTTGCGTGAGAATATCTTAAAAGCTAACTCCTAACCCTCTAGTTAGAATAATAGCTGCGTCACTCGTTGGCACACTTGTAGCGGTTTTTCGCGGAACATCTAGTTTGCCTTTGTGTTTATGCTCTGTCCCAATTTTTGAAGCGCGTGACACCCTATTTGTGACGTTACATTTTTCGTATCAAACTTTATATACCCTTGTTATGTCTCTAACTTGTTAGAGCTTTTTGTAGAGCAATAAAAGGAGATTAGAATTAGAGTTTTCAATAAAGCATGTCTCTTTTCTTCGTTTTGATTATTCGTCGTATTACATATATGTCTCCGGGCTGAGCCTCAGGTGCTCAAGGTCTCATAATTTTTTATCCTTTGAAAATGTCTATTATTCGCTGGATCATAGTTTCTTACCCATTTTGGTGCAGCCCAGTTAATATTTCGTGTTTATATAACACAGGTTGGTTCTGAATTAATTTTGATTTACAAATGCTTGACTCGCTTCTGGTTCACTTATATAAATTTCCCCATTTTTCCTGTGTGGCATTGGTGTTACCTATTTTGTTCGACGCTCATTCTAAGAGTAAGAGCCGTTTGCTTATATTTAAATATTGGTGGGTCAAAACAATATCCCACGCTTGCCACGCCATATCGACATTCTACTTCACCAAAACCAGAAAATATCAAGCAATCTCCTTAATCGAGTCAGGAAATATGGCTTCCATTTTCTAGGACTAAAGGGACATTCTTTTGGATTGTTTCATGTAATGTAGGACAACAAATTACAACTGACGTATGAACTGCGAAATGCTCGCTCATCATGTATTGCAGTCCTTTTCCCACATAAACTTCGACTACCCATGAAAACCCTTTTAGTTGACTTGGCCAACATTCAAATATTTCTCGATATTACCGCTTTGTCAGCAAATAACCTTTCAGCTGGTAAATATTTTCGTGTTGGGTCCTGAATTCTGGAGGAAGAATGAAGGGAGAAATCCTTGGGAGAATGAGAGCGATGCGTGGATTTTTTAAGATGCTTGCAAGAATGAAGAATTAGTGATTAGATTCAGAGACTTATTTGGAGTGGCAAACATGAGGATAGTGTGTCCCTATGTTCTTTCACTCTTGCTCCCAATCTCTTAGTGGTTATACCTATTCGACCACCTCCCTCGAGAGAGCAATGGGCTTGAGAAAGAGATTATTGGGTGGATTTAATAAGCTCTGGTCGTAGCAAAAGGGAACTGGGACCCTATAATGATTTCTCCCATCGTAACATACCCCCTAACAGTCTGCAGTTTTCCCCGAGAGGAGAGCCCTGGGCATTAGGGGAGGGCTCGAAAGGGATACCGGAGGGTCATAGCTGGTGACAGGGGCGGCAGTGTTGTCTGAGGATGGGTGAAGGAAGAAAGCAAGGTCATCAGAAAACATCCATGATTCCGTTTGTATTGGGTTTGATGACGCAAGGTGGTTAAAAGGAGCTTATGGCTCTTGAAGGTGGCAGTATACAGTCGGGGGAGAGCAAGATACCGAGTTACCGAGCCCTCTCAGAGATCATGAGAACTGTTTTGGGTGAGGTTCATGCTGATTTGTGGCGATAGATAGCGGGAGAATGGAATGGGTTTTACCCCGCACTGTCATATAACCAGCAGAATACTAATTGTAAAATAAAGGATTGGAGCATGATCGAGCATTTCAGCCGCTTCAAGTAAGCTGTAGAGCGACTTAGTACGTAGCGATTAGTGTATACAATTCAATCTTTTTTGCTCTCTCTCCGATGGTAAGGATCTTATGTCTCTTTTACCACCTTTAAGAAGAATTGATATCTCGATATATTGATAAATTATTCGTGGTTGTTTAAAAATCTGGGTATAATGTAATGAAGTAAAATATAATGTGCTAATACTTTGTAAGTATATCGAATGGAATAATGGCGTTCTATATTTTGTCTTAATAAAAAACATTTTCTATTTTAGCATATGTCAATTATTTAGTATTTTTTCTGGAATCACTTATATTGTTCTCTTTACATACCCAAGCATATCGATATAGATGGGTACAGTGACGTAATGAGCCTTTGAGATTATTTGAAAATAATTCTTTGGATGATAGTCGAAGAAATTAGTTTTTTAATGCAAATATTCTTGGATTTTGATAAAAGGGTTAAAGCGCATCATTGTTTCATTCACAGTTCAACTTGAACTGTTATTCGTTTCACCGTAAGCAATTGACAATAGCTCGAAATGGCTACGGGTATAGCTTGTTCGTCGCAGCAAATCATTTTGTATGGCAAGGCACGGCAGGACTCTGTATCTGCTAGGAACATTAAAATGCATACACTCTACAACGCATCAGTAATATGATAAGCCTGCAAATGTACTTTGCATGTTTGCCTAGCTAAATGAGCTCCTTTTGTCTTTTAATATAGCTAGTATTTTTTCGTTTAAATTTGTCTATTAGGGTTAACAATGATGTAAATGTAATAGCCTATCGACTTAAAGATATTTAAATGAAAGTTCTCCTCTTAGTGTAATGCTTTAAGTGCTGTTCCTAACTTTAATTTTCTTTTATCCCGATGGAGATCCTCTGATAGATAGAGGGAGACATAGACACATTCGGAATTGGTTACTTTGCCCGTGTTCTATCCCATGAATTCTTCCGCGCAATTATCAAAAGCTTTGATAAAATTTACCCACGACTTCATTTCCTCCAGGGGACGCAATTCTACATGGGATACTCTCATCTCGATTTAGTTTCCATTATTATTTCATGCTTTGTCTGTTATCACAATCCATTCCAATTTAGTACTTGGGGTGACATTCTTGTGTGATCTCCAATGTATGGTGTATTTGTATGATTGTTTGGTCGTTAGTTTTTTATCATACCAAGTATTTATCTCGGTATCAAAAGGAAAACTATGCCTTAACAATTAAATGACGTCTAAACTATAATGAAAAACCTTGAGTGCTGTGAGGAGTAGATTTCTCTCTAGACAGTTTATTAAGTATGCACAATAACCTTGAATTTTTCAGTGTAGGAAAAGAAAATATTTCTATGGTACGTATGGTCGTATTTACAAATGATTTTAATCACTTCGCCGACTAAGGTTTCGTCCTGTACAGTCACTATAATTGAGTTTTCATTTTCTTGCCCTTTACTAGATCATGGAAAAGTACCACAAAGGGACGTCTGGTATAATTTAGTCTTGTAGTTTCACTGTGCGTATCTTTGAATTAAGTAAATAGACTTTTCTAGATGTTTTACGCGTTGCAGTCCTGCTCAAAACTTAGTCACGAAAATGCATTGCCAAAATATTCCAATGTTCAGAGATAAGAAAATATCCCTCTCGTTATGTAAGGTGATCTGCTTTATAGGGTGGGTTTAAATGGAAGTTCGAATGCTTAAACTTATCTTTTACAGCTGTAGGTCCTTGTATCAGTTTATGTCGTATAGCTTTCGTTCTTCGTCTCGACTTATGTCCAACTCCTCATCGTTCCATCCACAACGCCTATTCTTAATTTTTTTCCACCCTTGTTTGCCCATTATCTCCTCTTTATAACTACTTCCAGCATAACATCGTCACGCCTTGTTTTTTCCAGCCACCAGCTCTGCCTTCTAACTTCCTCCCACATTTTCCTCTCCTCATTCACTACGTCGAGCTTATTCTCGTTTCTCCGCATTTCCGTCAGTTGAACCCTCTTCTCTTTCCTTTTATCCCATAAATCAATATTCTACTACATATTCGCATCATCTATAAATATATGAGAGTGTCGATGTTACACAGTATATGTGAATATTCGCAACCGTACTGTTTTATAAGAATCAACTTCAAATCTCCTGAGTTTTTTTGTCCTTCAAATATCGTGTGTTCATCGTAGTGCACGCCATCTCTGTGATATTACATCTCCTTGCCATCGCCCCCTTTACTGGCGATCATAATCAAATGACCTGAATCCTTGGCGTACGACGAATTAAATTGGATTCTATTATAGCAATAACAGGAAAATATAATTGGAAGGACATAAATGTAAGAACATAATAGAAGAAAAAATTGAGGGAAAAGTCGCCAGAGAAAGAACTAGGAATAAGTTATAGACCAAATAATGAGGATAGTACTTAAGAATAGATACCAGGAGGTGAGGGAACTCGCATTAGCTTGGGAAGGGTGCAGGGCTGCAGTCAACCAATCTTAGGATTGAACCACCAGTGATGATAGTAATAACCTCGGTACTGCCATATTTTTGCTAAAATTCTGTCCTAACGCCGCATTCACGCAATGCGTCTTACGTAATGCCTCTTGTTCTTACGACTCATAATAACCTCTTCCCACCAATCCCTTCTACCTTCTTCACCAAAAATTTCCTCTACCTTCCTCTTCTCTCGCTCTATTCACTCCTCTCTAATACTTTCCCAATCTACAATCTCATTGATTCTCTCAGCATGCTCAAAATATCGAATTTTGTTATTTTCACCTTCGTCCATAGTCGGAGAATCCATTCAAGTTCTTTCAGCACCCTCTCATTTATACCTTATTCCTCTTATTTTAACCGTAAATTCTTCTCAGGTAATTAATACCCACTCTAATTAGTGTGCCTATTTTTAGTCCATGCATGTCCAAGTTTCTCTGCTATGGAATGAAGTGGGGAGTGCACTTTAGTGCACCGCGAATTTTTCTATATCACACAAACACTCCAGTCCTTGATGTGGTATAGTCATCCTTCATTTTCACAAGAATTTTGCTTCGCTTTAACAGGATGAATAGGGGAATGTATGATTTGATATCAGTGCATCTTCGAGTTCAAAAGTTTCCCAGTCCCCATTTTTTCTAGTAGTAATTTAAATTTTACCCGCGCACTGTAATTTTATGTGCGTGATTCTACTCCCGGGAGCCTTGTTCAGAATTATCACTGAGTATTTTTCTGGGTCACTTTATACTATAATCCAGTAAAAGTTATGTACATAAATGTTGCGTGTAGTCATGCGCGCTATGGTGGAGTATAGTTTGTAAACATTTGACAAAAAAACAGATTTCAAGGTTAGGATTTAATCTAGGATTTTTCTCGTGCCAAAAATGTTTGCTGGAATCATCCTGATAATACATATATATTTACATCAATTTAACCAGACGACAGCATGGCAGGCATTTGTGAGACACTGTTTTGGCGACCTGTTAGAGCATATGATTTTTATATGAAAGGGGCTGAAAAAATGCCTGATAGTTTGGGGTTTTCCTCATGCTAAATGGTCAACTATGCACTGCGTGCGTTTCAATACAAGCTGCGTGCGTTTAAAAAAACACATAAGCATGAAATAAACGCAAGCATCACGAAATGTCTCTGTATTTCCTCAGTAAATTAGTATTTTCTCGAAAACGGCCGAACCGTTTCTCCTGAGATTCGGTATTCACGGTACGTGGCGTACGAGAAACCCACTGGAGCAAAGACCACAAGGGGCCCAAGGCCCATATTTGACTCCAACTTTAAAAGCATTGTAATGAGTGCTGAAGTTTATTTTTTATTATTTATATTACTTGGAATCACGATATTGGGTGATAATGTTCACTATCAGATGGCAGAAAGAAAGAAATTATTTCATTCTGGAAATAGATTTTGCGATAAAATTCGCTGTCATTCAAAAATTACTTTTCAATATCAAAATTATAATTTTTTCTCAGATTTCAATAATAGAATCTTTCCGTGGTCACATGAGCAATTATTATTAATGGTGAAATTTCTTTGGGCTATTTAATTCTTATCTTACCTTATTAAATGAGTGATCTCACTCTCCTCTTCCTTCCATTCCCTCTGCACGCGATTCCTTAGACACTCGACCAATCCCCTCATGACCTTTGCCCTCACACTTTCCCAAGGTCTCGCGCATCCACCGTTGGTCGTATTGGCTGGGAAACCTGGCAAGGGACTATGTCTCCAAAAACCCCCGTCCTAAAGTAGAAGATTAGTCCATAAACCTTTCGCGTCGGGAGCTCGCAAGCTATCTGCTCAAGACACCCGTCCCACACACTACCCCGGGCGGATGGGGAAAGGAGACGAGGGCTTCGGGAAGGGGGGGGCAGACCCCCCTCTCTGTATTTCTCCTCATATCCTTCTGCTTTCACTTAAATCCCTGTCTTCTCAGCTTCCACCCCCTCCTTCCGAGCCACCCTGTGCCTTCCTTTCCCTCCTCTCCCATCTCGCTGACTTCCCCGTCCGTTTCATATTATTTGGAACATCCAGTGCTCTCTGAAAAGATGAACCTGGTCCAGATGAGGTGGTTATTGCTTCATGGGGAACGACTCCTTCTCCTCGTGCGCCAATATTTTCTTTCTTCGCCCTCTGGCGATCCTTTCCGTCAGCACCTCCTCTCCCTCCTTCTCATCCGGTTCTTCGACCTCCCCTTCTTATTTCCTTCATTTCCAAGCCTTGTCGATCCCAATCATTTCCTTTTTTCTTCCACGTAAAGAGGGGGAGAGGGAAAGAGAGATATCCTTTTCATTTTGCGAGAGCCCTGATGGCCATAGATCCTTTTCATAGGTTTACCTCGGGAGGCTTGTTGAATGCCCAGCGAGAGGCTTAAACGAGCAATTACGTCGGTCAGCCGTGGAGGTCCGTTTTCCAAATGGGTCGCCATCTTAGTTGAATTGAGGAAAGCTTGAACATTTAGCTGTCACTATCCCCGTGTTTCTCATTCATCTTCCTCTGTTGAAATGAGAAATGCAATTTAAAATATTCTGGTGACTTTCTCGCATCGTCATAATTAACGAGTGTATAAGAACTACTTAATTTATTTCATTCTCTTAGATAACTTTGTTATTTTGGTGATAAATATTTAATCCGGCAGTTGAAAATATCACGTAAAAGATAACTAATTCATTTCCATTTCAACGGTTTAAGGAGGTAATTTTAGTCCTTTTGGTTTTTACCATCCCTGAAAAATTAGCTCTGAGTTTGAATGCATAAATTTTGTTAATGAGGAGCCCTCAGCGTAATAACACAAAAGAATTTTAATTTGTGAAATAGCATTTCATGTGCTCATAAATCATTAATACTGACAAAACCTAGTGTACTCTCCCATTTTAATGAATTCGTTATTTAAGGAGTATTGTACTTTAACTTTTTCATTTTGTATAGTTAAATTAACCTGGCATAGAGGTATTGACTAATTTTTAAGCTTATGTGTGGTATTGTGTGAGAAAAGAAAGTTATGTCAGTACAGCGAATTATTTTAATGTTCAACGGCTTGGAATGAATGATAATGGTTAAATATTGATGCACTCCGGAGGTGACGGTACAGTTTTACTATCCTTCAGTAGTTTTTACCTTATTGAGCTTTTAATGTCTTAGAAACCTTGATAGTTTGACTCTTAATATCAGTATTTTCAGTAATGCGATTATTTTACCTCAGCACTCTCATCCTTACCCAACCCTTGCTACCTCATTTTCATAGTTATTATTCTCTTGAGACTTTCCGACTATTTTCCGTTTGCTATACTAATAATGATTCTCTGTAAATTACAGGTGATATATGCGTACATCTCCTAAAGGCAATGATTTTGATGCAAAGCAACCGGACATTGTTGCTTTCCAATGAATGCATGTTCGTGCGTAATAGATTACTATGTTGACGTTTTAGTGACAGGTTTTTTTCAACATTACTCAAACTAATGTCGTAGACTCGGTGAGTGCATTGAAAGTTGGTGGACAAGAATCATTTTTACTGATTGTAATCATCTGACGGGTTTAAGAGATGTTGTCTATTACACTTCACTCACTTCATTGTGATTTAGAGATGCTGGGGGATATTGCATCACCAGACATTAGTCAGACTGTCATGACACTTGCTTCTTTTTCTTCCCCGCCAGCCCCTATTCATTTTCACCGAATCATATCATCACCCATCCCTTTGACCAAGAGAATATGGCCCTTCTTCCGACCTCCAATCTGCCTCTTCACATGGGCTGCTCCTTTCTCTTAAGAAAACCTGTGACTCCATCGGCGTCGCCCTCCGTCCATATATCCATGCCATCAATATTCCGGCATTTCCCCACCTCTCCGTTTATACTGAATCCTCATCATCCCCCTCCTTCGCATCGTATAAGTTCGCGCTCTCGTTCGTTCGTGAGGGCTCTCTTCTCTCCACATCGTCATCCGATCAGTTCCGCTTCCTGTAACTTCTCCTCCTTTTCTTACCCCACCGATATTTGTCTCTCTCTCCCTTCTGCCCCTCTTCCAACGAGCAACGGCTGCCGACTTGTCCCTATTCCGGTAAAAAATCCCCTTCCTTTACCATTCACGCAAAAGTTGTGGGACGTCGCTCCCTTTCCCCTTTTTTATGTTCATCGAAACACTACCCTCATTGATACTTCTTGAATTTTCTTCACACAATGATTTAAGATCAATGTTTATTTCACCAAATCTTTGTTTTGTTGCCATGATATGAACTGCCATGGTGTGTTGAAGTTTTTAAGGTACTAATATCTATGTCGGAAAAAATTAGTTTATAATTTGCGTGAGGATGGCGGAATTGAGTCAAGTTTTCAATCGACGGTATGAAAGCGATTCCCATCTCAGTTGTTGCAAGAGCTACTGGCCTCGCTTGTGATTTCCGGAATGATATACTCTTGCATGATTTAGTACATATAGACACAGTAGTATGTATGTGTAGATGTAGGTGTACCGTGTAGTGTTTTAAACCTGTTGCATGAATATCACTAACCAATATCTGTATCTTTATTCGTATACTACTTGGTAGTATGTTTGTTCACGTAGCACTCTCCAAGTTTCTGGTTTGATCGCGCCCTGTTGTCCAAACTGCTTTTGGATGGCACCTGGCATCCGAGGGAACGTGCGTGGTTCTGATTTCTGCTGGGATGAGTGCTTTAAGCCCGGTGTGGAATCACCCCGTGCAAAACATCCTCTTGGTGGCTTGCACGGTATTTCGTAAATGTAGATGATACTTTTCTTAGGATGGTGGGACTAAGCGCTCCGAGGGAATGTATTGCATTTAATCAATTAGAGTTTTTCATCATCTGAGGGTCGGAAGGGCAAGGCATGTATGGTAATGTACAATACAGCAATAGAGTTATAAGGTGCTGAGCACTATAAACATCGTACTTTCGGCCCATTTGCATTTGTTAGTGACACAGTTTCTCCCACTCTGAAAGAAAATTGGATTACCCAGAGGGAATTAGTATCTGAAAACATTCGACTGGAGTGTTGCACCATGTGACTCATATGTGGAGTACTGTTCATTTACATCTTAGAAATACCGTGCAAGCCACCACTGGGGTGTATGGCACGACTGGGGTGTATGACACTCCAGAATGTCAGGTGCTAACCAAAAGTAGTCAGGATAACTGTGCGCGATTAGACCAGAAACTAGCTGGGTACTACGTAGAAGAACATACTACCATGTAGTACACTCCTTAAGATACGACTATTGGTTATAATTACTGTGACAAATTAATAGTTCTAAAAAGTACTCAATCATGCAAGAGCTATATCTTGCCGGAAATTGCATGCGAGGGTAGTCGCTAATAATGACGTTAAGCTATTTACCACAAGTGCAAAAACCAATTTTACCTATTCATACTCAAAGTATCCTAGAACTAATCCATCACAACTACTACGGTCCCTTATTATACGTGGAAAAATTTGCATTTTAAATCTATCGGTTCTGAAATCAATATCCTTAATCTTATGCCTGTGATCGTTTCCACCACATTAGTTTAGGTCTTGCCCAACATGTTGATCGTCCGGAAAAAATAGTCCAAATCAAACTTTCGTGAAAGAAATTGTAACTGTATGAGTTTGGATGCTATACATGGGTGATGTCTAAGCTGGAAGAGGAAAGGATGAGTCAAGGGTGGATTCTAAGCTGTAAGAGGAAAGATTAGAGGATTTCAAAGCTTAGAGATGGAAGCTGATACTGATGATCAAATTCTTTCATGGGTTCAGATGCAACGAGGAACTCTGCAGAATAATAAGAGAGAAGAAAACCAGATGGTACCCTATCAGGAATTCTATGCCCAGTTTCAAAGAGTTTATTGGGCGACGGGAGTTATCCAGTCTTACGATTTAATGATTCATGTTCATGAAGAAATACATTTCTTATAACGCGATATATCGTGCTTTCGTTGCGTTATTTCCTTCTAAGTAACCCAGATAATTGATACGGAATATTACCATTTAATGGGACCAACACCAGTCTTGGCTTGGCTTCTCAATGTCCTGCATGCTAGGTTGAGATTATGTAGAAGGGGTCAATCTTACAAAGATTCAGGATGAAAGGGTAAATTTAATTTTTCACCAAACTATATCTGTGGAACTGTCAAAAATAACAAAATATGTCAGATGCAATGTCAAATTCATGAGTAAAGAATTGTCCCTCTCGCTCACAATTATGAACTGCAGTAAGAAAAGATGTACATCCTTATAAATAGTTAAGCTAAAATGCGCCAGTAATGCGACTTACATAGTCAGATAGTAAGAGCGCTTAGTAGAATACTAAAATCGTATTCATATAACATTTCTGGTAAGCTAAAGGAGCTACGAACTTGAACTACGAACGAATGCTACTATCGCATCTATGGAACGGATAATATAATTATAGTCAGCGGTGCTCTTAAAAAAGCAACTGTTGGTAATACTGTCACAGGCTTCTATGTTTGTGAATTCGTCTGCCGTGCACTAATTAAGCTCATTCAATAAATGACATTTAAAATGTAAATGAAAACCCATCGTTTTCACTTTATAATGAAATAAATGTAGACTAACCTCCATGTCCTACGAAATATTCTTGGATATTTTACCATCCTGAATATATTTATTTACTTTTATTTCACATTTTCCGGATATGTCGTTCACTCTGTAAATGATAAATAAACATTGACACGGTACAGCTAACAATGTCATACTTTGATCTGGATATATGTCCTTTCATGAATCCTTTCCCAGCAGCAATTAAAAACTCCATATTGGAGAGAATAAAACACAAATTAAGATTCTATAAATAGCTGAAGCACCAAAAAGAATCCTTTTTTCTCATCATGAGCCATACAAACGCTCTGTAACCAAAACTGAAACAATCGCGAAATGAAATATGA
Organism: Ceriagrion tenellum; assembly: GCA_963169105.1. Lineage (NCBI taxonomy): Eukaryota > Metazoa > Arthropoda > Insecta > Odonata > Coenagrionidae > Ceriagrion > Ceriagrion tenellum. The sequence continues at coordinate 94,227,922 of OY720641.1, forward strand.
AATACGACAGAATGTAAACAGACAAGAGCTCTGATGAAACATATCTACCTGTAAATATAATTAATAACATGTGCGTAAAACTAACAAGAAAATAAGAAAACATTTGTGCATTTTTATATTTATAAAATATACATATTTTCTGGGTTAGTACAAGAAAAATACGCTCAGACTAAATTCTCCAAATACCTCGCCTGATGAAATAGATACAATGACTTATATTCACTTTAAAATTGTTTACCTGGATTCCTCCTCGACGCATTCAATAAAGTAAGACCTTGATGCTTGTAGAGTGGTCATTTATTTCCACAAATGAATTATATCAGAAGAGATACAAAATAAAATTTGCATTCTGAGAAAGTCATCACACATTAATTTATTGATGCATTTTATCTTACTGTACAGCGCAGCACTTATTAAAGGAGATAAGAAAGTGATGGAGAGCACATTCCGCCGCTCGAAACCACAAAAATCACCTTACTTACTTTTTTCCTTATGTTAAATAAAACAATCATGCACCACAACTGTCTATCTCAAACAGCGTCGCAGGCTAAGAACTAATAATCAAAATGTTGAGGTTAATCCAGCGGCAACAATATACGCCGCATCTGCCAGACTTAAGGAAAACAATTTCGCCAAAATCTTTGGTATATTTTTCATAAATCTCCGTGATGGCTTTAAATTATCACCCGAGATGCATAGTTTGTTAATGGTAGCCATATTCAGTAGCGTCTTAAACCAGGCGGGAGAGTGTTTAAGAGCTAGCTTCTAAAATAGTATCGTACTTGGCGCTGCCAAGCGGTCTAAGAATACCAATTTATTTGTGGAAAACTATATAGCGCGCTTCTCTGCTGACTAAGGAATCGATTAATACAGCCTGTCGCTATGCAGGTCTTAATACGCCTGCGGGTTGGGTTAGGATTCTCATTCTGAGAAATGAAAGGAACCCTTCGAATTCCACACTTTATTTTTACAAAGTGATTGCTCAGAACAAAGTGGTACCTGTGGGTCTTAGGCGGTCATTCCTCCGCCGAGTCTGTTCAGCTAGATTCTGCCGTCAACCGTTCCTCAGCGATCGGCTGCATAGTGAGTCACCGCTGGCAAGACTGCAACGTGCCGGTTTGGGAAGCCATTGTGGGAGTATGAACGACCCAACACAGCCGCTAGGCTTTAAGATAAAAATATCTTTTTGCCTTTTCCTTCTTCCAATTCCTTTTCCCTTTTATATCTTTCTTTCTGGATGGGTTCTTAACACCCATCACCACACCTCCGTACAACGGGTTGTTGATTGTTGTGCAGATATGTTTTCCCTCATCTTCTCAGAATAATAACTGTACACATTCAGCCATACCCATGTACCCATACTATCATTGTTGCCGAATAATGTCATGATAGTCGTGATTTGGAAGCGTTTCATTGCACATTGAAGAAAAATGCAGTATTCATTCAATGATGTGAAAAAATGGTTGAAAAGAGGTTTGCATAAAATACTGTAACTATATCAAAGAAAAGTAGAGTATTTATATAAACAAAATAATTCCTTTCAAGCGTGATGAAAGCAGTTATGATTGTAATGTTAAGGTATCCTAATGCAGAAAGGTAATTCTGACGTTGACGATATACTTAGGCTCCCTCGCGACATCGGTAGACTAAACAGCAGACGAAAAGAAGACGTACAATAGAATCGAGAGGGTTGCCAAAATTATAAACAGGGTCCTTTTTAAACCATGACACAAGAGTAAAGAATACCGTGAACACAGCCGACATTAAGAGCTAAAAAATGTATGAAAATAATTTATTAGGGTCAACACAATACAATATAATATTGTTTAAAAGTTGCTAGATATTCACGGTGATGGAATCATTCACCTGGACTGAAGTTCGCTTCTACACCCATTGATATTCTGTTGAGTGATCTCACAAGTTATGCTACCCAGGTATTGCCTTTCGAGGTTAATGTCGGAGCTTTATGGAGAGAGGTGTCCTCACAGGCACCGCGCATTCGATGTCATTAGAACCCGTATTGCTTGAACCAAGCGCCTTTGTCCACGCCGAAGAGCCCAGCTTTAAACTCAAAAGTGTCTACATTAGAAAATTTCTTGAACAGCTGCGCAGCAGCGAAGTCACCCGCTGATAACCATACACAATACACGCAGGTACTCAAGATGAAATTCAATTCCTAGTCATTCAGTCATCATTTAATATCATGTCGCATTTTTTTGAGTTTGTGACTTACAAAGAACGGTATGAACTTGCTTTTTTACTGGGCCAAATATTTTTATGATAAATTTATAGCCTCTGGAAATCGACGTAATTTTCATGCTGACCGCTTCCCGTGTTTGGCATATATTTTCTTTGCCGATATCATTCAGGACTCCCTCGCACACTCCACCCCCAAACAACCCTCATCCCGGGTCCTCACTACGAGCTGTCCCGTGCCCGTGCCTCGGCTTCATCCGCGGCTCCGCTGCCCAGCCATTTATTTTCTGCAACCTCTGCATCTTGCTTTCCTTTTCTTTCCCCGAGCACGGACAGTAAGTCTTCGTCCCGCGTTCCTGACTCACCCTCCTGTCCCCCCGACCGTTTCCCAAAACCCAAGTTCCGCCGACCTTCCCGCCATCTCCGGCCTAGCGGATAATTAAAGACCACTCCGGGGATAATTAAACAGTATTTCTCCACCACACTCTCCCGCCTCCATATCACGTTACTTCCTTCCCTCCTTTTGTCTTTCTCCCCAGCCAGTGTGGATGCGAATTTCTTTCTCCTTACTTTCCCAGCACCTCCACTCTTTCTCGTTACGTCCCTATTCCTTCTCCCTTTTCCCTTTTCCTTCCTCTCTCCAACGCAGTTCCTCAAATGCTCATTTCTCGTTCCTCCACGTGCAATCCACCCTGGTAAGAGGGACGTAAAGGAACCCCTCTTGCCCCCACGCCTCCTATTCAAGCAATCCCTTGCTCTTTTGTGTCCCACCTAAATGGCCTTGTTTCATTTCGTGGGAACAAACACAGATCATGTTTTGGCTCCGAGTCTTCAAAAGGTCTGAAAAATTAAGGCATACGTGGGCCCTTAAAATAATGAGCTTTTAAAATGAAGAGCTGCATGTTGCTCCGTTTCATTTGGCTCTTTACAAAGTAGTGTAATTAAGGATGATCCGGATAATGAGCTCATTCAACTAAATGCGGAAAATTGCTTTAAAGCTTAATCATAGCAATAATAAAAAACCTCTCTGATATGGTTTGAGGTTCAGATAAGTAAGGATATTTTTATTTATATGGAAGCTCGGACGTACTGAGAATTACCATCCGATATTTCCCAAAAATTAATTTAAACAATAAACAGATTCACGTCGTAGATCCCAGGCTCAAAATAGTCAACTTGATTTTATCGTTTCGAAAAGACTGCAATGAACCCGTGGCTAAGAAGATATACCTTAAAGTCTCTTACTCTCAGTTGTGGAAGTATGTAGTACCTTACGAACTCAAAACCCATTTAATGTGAATCATGGTGTACAGTTGGCATGCAATGCAAACCAAGCATTCAAATTGTATTTATCTTAGTATATTAATAACGCACGAGAAAATGGAAATGGTACTTACTAGCATAGTGACGAAATAAGTAACGTCATCTGACCGTTATACGGATTTAATTATCCTTGGAGTGAACCACTGCTTAATACCGAGCGAAGTTCTCATTTCTGCTGACAAAGAAAAGGAAGAATTGCGTTTACATAGAAGTATATTATTTACATTATAACAACCTGAGGCGAGAACATTTGGTGAGATAACTTATCATTGTGAGTTTATACAATTACTTGCCGATCGTGAAGTTAAAAAAATAATACTGAAATAAATTATTGAGAACCCCACAAAAGTGATCCGTACCAGTGCATTGTTTTATAATATTAAGCCGTAAGTAGGGAAATGACAGCTAAAATTACTCTTATATTCACAATTATATAGCAAAATAAATTAGACTGGTGTAATAGCTGAACTGGCTTCAATTTCAATGGGTTACTTTCCTATTCAATTAAAGGAAACCTCTGACTGGGTCGTGAGAAAATACTTTTTTGAACAATATTTATCTCTCAACGAATAGTAAAACTCTGGCTTCTTTGCCTCCTTAGTTAGAAATAACCACTGATGCCTACGCTACCCTCAATAAAAGGCGTGATGATCTGTCCTCGGTCTTCTCTCAACTTGCAGGAACTACACTGCGGTATAGTACTTATAACACATAAGTGGAGCCACAAGCTTACTATCTTTCATATTTCAGACCGGCGTGTTATAGATCTAACAGCAAGAAAAGGGAAATGTTTTCTATATTAATTTCTTTTGAGACTGGAAAGGATTTATTTTATAATAACGGTTTGAATACGGCTGTTAAAATGATGACTTTAGCTTACATTAATACTACTTAGTATGAGGTCAAACCTTAATGTAAAAATGCAGCAAAAAACAGTTCCTGTGAGCTATTTAAACTGAGAGGAGATACCAGGACATCAAATAAGTAAATAGCTATTGAATTTTTTTAGATAGTGTGAAACACGTGTTAAATATTCAGTCAGGTTAAAATAATTCGGAAAAGGTTAAAATAATATAAATGCATTGTAAAATGAGCTCTGTAATCATTACTCTGGCCACGTCACATTGATTTGCCATACCCAATACATGAGAACTCTGAGTAAATCAATGAAAATCGTTACATAATGTAATCATATTGGAAGTAAACTATGCTGAACCACTGTCTTAAATATAATAAAACGAAGTGATTTGATGTGTGAATTTAAAAAAAAACATGAAACTTTTATCTTTCAGTTTGAGTTTTTTTCCTGATTTTTCTCCCGTTTGAAACAAGCTGGATAAAAAGCGATCGCCCGTTTCCCGGAAGAAGTCGTAACACTCGACGTCCTCGGGACCCGGCGCTGCCTTCGATTGAATGACTGTCGTACGGTGACTGACGGCGCGTAAAATGTTTGCTCGCTTTCGTGTGGGACGAGGTCCGAGTGATTGCCATTGAGTCCTCACGTTGCCGAGGTGGGTTTTATGTTAGCTTGGAGCGAATTTTTTCTGATCCCTTCATGGATTCGTGGACGGTTTTGGCATAGGTCGAGCAGTGCAAATTAGGCCTCGAATGGAGTCCAAAACGGGCTTTCCACGGACGTTAAAACGAGGAAACTAAGTGTCGCGTCCGCTTCGAGCTTACTGAGATGTCCTCCTATCGAGAGTCATTGTCGTTCTGCACCAAATCCTCAAACGTACGAGTTCTCAGATGGAGAGAATGCTACTTGCATGTAGATTGTTGCATTGTAGTTATTTCAGGGTTCAAAAACTTTTTGATTCCGTAATGTACACAGTTTATTTTTAGCTACTGTATAATAGGCTAAAGATTATCAGATGCTCATATTATCCATGTGCATATGTAAGAAAGAGTTTATCTTAGGATTGAGAGACGAATTTAATGGCATCATACATCACCATAGTGGTAAGAAAGAACTAATTAACTTCCACCGACATTTAATGTACACCGACCATAGTTTCAAAACCTAGTTTCTTTTTCAAGGTAAATCAAGTATGCGTGATTTTGGTGCCTACTGATGTATCCACCCAGCCTATCCTATTACCATCGTTTTCATTACACCTCAGCAGTACTAAGAACTTCAAACTCTAAAGAGGATATCGAGGTTATTGTTTCATACTCAGTTCCAATTCATCACTTAGAAAAATCATGCTTGAACTCATAATAAAATATTGCCGCGAGTGATTGGCTTGTAAGGGGTAACTTTCATGCTTACAACACTGATTGACCTGGTGCTTTTTTGGACGGAAGATGCCCTTGGCTTCAATAAAGTTATTACATTTTCATAATTTCTGATTTTTTATGAGCTTCTCGAGGTATTAGGTATAGATCAGCTACAGACTCGGAGACAAAACGCTAGGCTGAGTTTGCTTGGGAGATTCTTAGCAAGTGTATTTGAAAGCGACACAGAGGATATTATTTTGACACCTCACTACATTTCTAGGTTCGACAGATGCGAACAAATGATAGAGATATGTTTCAAAGCGGATAGGTACAAAAATTTGCTCTATTCACGCACAATAAGTGGCCATAATAAACACTGAGCTCAGCAACAAACATTCCCGTAATACACCTCACCTTTTCGCCCAAACCCTCATCCCCATTTCATCCAAACTGTTTCCAAAAACCTTATCCTTTACATCTTTACACGGCTGGTGTTCTAACAACCCCTGCCGCACGCTCATGAGGCGGTTTGCTGGAGAGTAAATAGATGTGGATTAACTGGTAGGCTAGAAACATATTCGGTTTTTGCATTCGTCTTTGGTGATTGAAACAAAACATTTACTTTAAATAACTGCTGTTGTACTAGCAGTAGCTTAATATTTGACATTTTGCTGCGATTAGCAACCTTTTCTTTTTTTTGCTATTCTCTTACAAAAAATAAGTTTATAATAACCTAATGGCTACTATAAAAATGTAGGAACAAATGTGAATTGTCCCGAGAAAACCTTTGTTTAACTTTCTTTCCCCTATTTGCCATCCTTTCCACTCCACCAAAATCAAGAACCTACAAAAAAAAACACTCAATCATGTATTTTGATAAGAAGAGGTCAATACGCCCTCCTTTTTTTATGCAAGTGTGAGTAACTTTCAGATAAAAAACATGTGCCAATCGAAGAGTATTCTTTTCTGATACGGGATAAACTGAATGGAGTTCCATGACGATAGAAAAGGAGTGGACATAAATAAACCGAAACCTGTTGATTGGACCAATGCTCCATGATGAGTATTGGATCTAATTTTGCAATTTAATTTCCCCACGCTTCAGCGTCTCGGATACGAGAAATGGTGAATAATCCCAATCCTTCAATATTGGGGACTCGTCCGTGAGCCGTGGGAAGGCGTGGGAGCTGGGTGCGGGAAGAATCAGCTTTTATGCCTCCGGTCAGTTGTCTCAATCCTGGAGTAGGGAGGGCCAGGTGTCAGGGTGAAAAGGCTGGACAGGGGCGTTGGGACGTGGTCGAGGGGCGGGAGAGGACACGAGCGGACTTCCTTCGTTTATTGGAGCTCTCCGGGGTGAACCAGGGGAGGGGAAATGAAGGGGAAAAAGAGTTTAGAGTCCCCACACTCCCAAAGAAAAAAAGATCCAGGTCGTAGGGGAGAAGAGAGCGGGGCAGGGGGGGTATCAAGGAAGAGATACGTCCAGGAAATATCCCAGACGATCATCGCGGGAGGGGTAGCAGGTGAATCCATCGACTCGGTATTACCTCCGGAGGACATCAAGGGGGATCAGGGTATTACCCCTTAAGATGGAGCGGTCCCAAGGTTGCGAGCGTGTGTAAGGCCCGCCGGACTGGTGAGGAAGGACCCGACATGCCATTTTCTTATATCTTTTATATATTTTTCTGACTCCCTGCTCTCGTACGAGGGTATGAAACTGCAGGAAAGGGGGACGAGTATACGGTGGGGCAACTTTGTTTTCCGCTGAAGGGGAACTTTGAGCGAGAGAGTGAATTTGTTCGTTTTTGACTGGTCAAAAAATAACAGTTGTGAGATCATCTTTCTATAAAATGAATTATTATTATTAACCAAAAGAGTAACTAATTGTTTATTTGCCAGGTGGTAACTTTAAAACTATGTAAAGCAGACGTTTAACCAATCACCAAAATTAAACATAAAATCAGATATCGATCGAAAAAATTAAAGTTAACTATAAATTAATCATCCAAAGCAAATTTTCTGCACCTATTATTTAAAAAATGCTTATTGCCAGGTAAGAGCTCAAGCAGTTCTGCAGAAAGACTATTTCAATCTACAATCGTCCTGTTGAGGAAAGAATTTTTTTTTACATTGCTCCTTTGCGGTCGAATTCCTACCATTGAAGTCCGGGTTTTCAACCTTCTGTCGCAGTTCCCAACAGTAATTTCATGATCACCAGTATTTATAATTTCAGTCAGATAATCAAGTCTTAAGTGCATTTTCTCGAAAGGAAGATTGGGGTTGAATGATTTCGAGTGTACCAGAAATTTTCGATGGAATTATTTGTTCATGCCATCCAAATCATCTCAGTTGATATATTTTTCTGTATTCCATCCATATTTATCTCTTGATTCATTTCATGTGTCCGTTCTCGCTCTTTCCATATTGACCCTATACTTCTATGCTTCTGTGTTACATTTCTCATATATTTATTTTTCTTTGCAATATTCTATTAGCGGTATCTCTCGGGTCCAATATTTTTTTCCGGGTAAGACAGATTTCCGCTTACCCACCTGAACCTGTTTCTACTCTTTCATATCAAAGATCACGTTGTCCTTTTCTATTTTCCTTCTTTTTATGCCTTCTCATTTCTTACTAATGCCATTTCGGAATCGTTACTATTGCGTCTCTTTTCATTTGGCAGTAATCAATCTAAATATTTGTTTTCCACAGCTGTGTCCACCCTATTCTCTTTCTAAATAACCACTTTATTTATCCTAATTTATACTTCACCACCCTCATCATGATTTATTTTACCGACCGTAGATTTTTCCAAGTAATTCATTCCTGCAAGTCGGAGTTTCTTCCAATATTTTTTTCAGGAACTGCTATACAAGTTATTTACAACCTGATAAACCAATATATACGTTCATACTCGTAGGAAATCTTTACTTACACTCTTGCGTTTAACATCATATAAAACAATAATATTCTCTACTAAAATATTATACATTACGTATGTGTATAAATATTATGTATGTCGTATCCTGTCCTATTTCCAAGTTATCAATTTAGACGATGATTTAGGCATATTATCATGTTCAAAATATGTATACGGCATGGTGCTTATTTCTAACACTTTCTGCTGTCCTTCTAAATTTGCCTATGCAATCTCTGGTGTTAATTACTGCCTACTACTGCTAGGGTGGTTGAGGACACTTGAAACTGGCAGCGGAAAATAGGGTGCCCAAATGCGGCATCTGGCCTCATAATGCTTCAATATAACCCCACGGGGAATCACATTTTCCCAAACAACGTGGAAGTTAGATTTTATTGAGTTGGATAGCTAGTTTCATATTTCCAGCACAGTGTTAACTAGCAGCTCATTTCATATTTTAATGCAAATGGAGGTTAGAGTATGTATTTATGTCAATGGCGTTTGAAGATTGAGGAATATGCATAATTATGCGGTAAATATGTGAGAAAACAGGAGAATAGTTTCACAATCAATGTAGGTGTTAATGCAGCTATAACTCCTGAGTTTATTTGCCTCTAAATATAGTGCATATTTAATTTGAAAGCATTCACATTTTTATTTTACTGGCGTCCTGTACCGTTTTCAGTCATCCAATCTTGGCTGGGAATGTTGTTTGTGGTTCAAATTTGACGAGAGAAATATTATATTTGAAAACCTTACGTATATACCTAATTTTTTTCCAAATAAAATGCCAACTAACTCAACTAACGAGTGTTTTTACTTTGACCATGAACTAAATTTTCAAAAGTTTTTTTGGAATTCTCAGACGTGGGTGGATATTTGGCTTATTTTGGTGTCATTCAACATACTTATCATTAGTCTCAATCGAGCTCAGGCAAAGATTCAGCAATTTTAATTTACTTGCCAGTAAAAATACACTACAGAACATTTTATTGTTTCCTAAATGTAATATATCCTGCCATATGTAAATATTTTCGAATCAGTGGACATATATCTTATTTAGCCTTAGATAAAGAAAGAAACCACAAATATAAAGAAATGAATTGAGAATTTTAGACCCGTTATCATTTGCAAACGGTAAAAATACTCAATCTTTGAAGCGTCGCATTGTAACACCCGATATTGAAGATAATTAACTGAAATAGCGCTATTCTGCTTTATTCCACCGGAAAAAATAATTAATGAGCAATCATAGCAGTCCACAATTTTTGTAACTGATGACGGCCTAGTGAAGCTGTAACATTTGAAGTGTTTGTTTCATTTTTGGCAGAAATTATGCTCAGCCATTCTCGAGCAGTAAGCAGGTAGCCGGTTTTGATTCATTGATCAAAATGTGAGCAAACGCTCTTTATTCGGTGGAAATCTACTTCCATGTACTTACGTGGTACATCCAGAAAGTAAGATCCGTTTGACAGGTCAAAGAAAATAAATACATTATTTACAAATACGGTGAAAAAAATCTTTAGATCTTAAACAATTTTTATGTAACTCCCATCATTTTATAGGTACTAGTCATAGCGCAGCTCTAGCTTTTGTATTCCCTCATCATATAAATGTGCCGCCTGTGATGTCAATCTAGTAATAACATTCTCTTTGTCGCCATCTTGCCATCTTTGTAAAACCTCTTGCCACCAAAGCTCGAATTTAGGTGCAAAGAAAATGGAAGTAACGAGGAGCGAGGTCCGGGCTGTATGGAAGGTGGTTGAATTGTTCCCAACCAACAAGTTCTGTCAAAGTTGTTGTGTCACATGCGCAGTGTGTAGGCGGGCATTATCATGAATCAAAACAATACCATTGGTGTGCATCCCTCGGCAGCGGGACTTTCAATTTTACTCTCTTTTTTCAAACAAGCACCACGAAGCGCAAACAACAATCAGCTTGCTCATAATGACGTTGGATCCTTCTAAATAGGTCATGGTAAGTACCGCGCATGCGCGAAACTTCAATTACAGCGCTGCGGTTGCTAGAAATATAAACGTATCTTACTTAGTGGATGCACCTCGTATATAGATGACGCATGAGTTATATAAGAAAGTACTTCTTTTAGTAAAATTTTGTGAAGACCTTTCCCTCGATTACCTTACCACATATTTGTGTATCAATAAGAATGAAGTGTAATATAATAATACAGTAGTTGGGAGCATTAAATTACTTTCTTACTTACCCGGGTTTATGGTGCGGAATACGAATTTTTGGCGCACGTAACAATTATATACCTGTTATTTTTACTCGCTATTATATCTTGAAATATTTTGGAACCATTACATTGCATAAAACATAATTTTACGTTTAGGAGAAAATGTTTGCATAAAAAGTAGAATTATTTTGAAAGAAATGTCAAGTGCCATAATTCTACCAATTGAAATAGCATTAAATTGTCTAGAGACCTAATCGGTAGCCTGTACTTTTTTCACATCTGTCTGTTCATAGTACTAATAGGTACATTCATGCAAAATTTCACGGAAATCTGTACAATAAATAAAATTGATCAATCCATCTTAAAACAGAGAAAGAAGATATGATCTCGCTCTTGCGAAGACTTATTCTTCTACAACAAGCACTTGTAACACTGCAGAATGATTATCGGCATAACTAGTCTGAATGAGTTATGAACGTTATTAAAATGTGCCGGTGTGACCAAAAATGTAGCTATGAAGCTAAAATGTAATGACACAAATGTAGATTTCAAGTATATTGCAAACCTCATACATTTCAGTCTGTCACCATGGGTCTTATTTGAGATCCTGTATCGTATCTAGAGCAGTTAAAAGTAACAAAGCGGGAAGTTTTCCCTCATACCAAAGGCATACCAGAGTTTCTTCTTCAAAAATGTATCCCACGTTTTTCCTTTCCACCTATTTCAATTATTCTATTGTCTTCCTGTGCATGGCTTATGTTCTCACAGCTACTGTCACACGTTCGTGTTGCGCCGCGGTGTCCGCGGTGGCTAACATTGATGCAGATATATTCGCGATCGCGATGATGGTACTTGATTCATAAAGTAAAAAGTATCACGGAGCAGCCTAAGGATCCACGAGTTGCACACACTTAACAGCGGCGGGGAGTTTTATTACAAGAAAAGCGGCTTTTGGCGGGCAGAGAATAGGATGTTAGCCGTGTGTCTGCGCCAAAAAAAGAAAGATATGGCGCCTCCTCAAACTTGAACAAAACTCTCTAGTTTCACAGAAGGAACATACGAACAAGTACTTACGCTCGCTGGGTTAACATATAAAAGGAGAGAGGAAGGCCCTTATGGTTTCCATAACTTGACGATGCTTAAGCTACTGTAATAGGTTACCTTATTTTTTTCTTATATCCCTTCCCCTAAGCTCTACCCTTCTTTCTCCCTGTGACTCCTTCCCCTGCTCCTCCACGGCGGCAGGAGGTGATGCTGCGGCGAAAAGGAGCTCTATGGGATAGCAGAGAACTCTGGGAAGAGGAAGGGAGAATGGGAACAGGGTGGGGAGGGTGAGTAGTCACAAGGTTGGATAAAGATCGCATAGCAAACACAAGTTCCGAGTCAGCAGGCACCCAGCCGAGCGGGAAATGCCAGGCAATGGAAAGAAATCAACTAGCTGGAAAGGAAGGGGTGTTGTGTGTGGGCCTGGCTGGGAACGCGTCTTTGGAGAGGCGTGGGGAGGAAGGGTAGAGGCGGAACTACGGCAAGAGGAAGGCACAAAAAGACAAGGGAGGAACCCGTCTTGCGAAGACGGTGTGCGGGAGGAGAACCGTAGGCCTGGGAAAGGGGCAGGAGATGTTCTGACGGTGAGGGAGTAGAGACGGTGGGGAAGGGGGGCCAGCCGAAGCGGTAAAAAGGTTTCTCCCTGCAGTATTCCCTATGTCTCCCTGGAGCGAAATCGGAGGCGAATATTTCAAATGAAAGTAATGAATCTGGGCGCTCTGCTGGATCGATCAAATTAATTGGTAACGATTTACTTTAGGACGCTTTAGGGAAATTGGCTCCATTAAAAGAAATCTCCAAAGAAGCTGATTAATATGAGGTTTTGATCAGCTTGTTTTGTACGGATAGTTTTAATCGTAATTGTCGTCGTACTAGCAAATTTTGTATAGAGCCTATGGTCAAACAACATCAACTCACAGAAAACTAACACATTGGAATCAACACAATGATCTTTAAAATCCATAACGCCGTGAAACCTCATATGTACACTTTAAACCGTATTGAGTTTCACGGTGGACCACTTTCACGGCCGTCCTAGGCCCTGTGTGGCTCGCGGACGACTAGTTACATTTAGCTTCTCAAGGTTTTAAGTGAGAGTAAGATGCGCAGAAAAATGTTAGGTAAAAGCATTAGCAATGTATTCCATACAATAAACATTGTATTAGAGGATATTTTTGGAAAAAAAACTAGAGCGAATTTGATCGGAGTTACTGCTTTCACTATACGATCCATGCTCTATAAGTGGCTATTGTATTCCTAGCAGAAGACGTTTATAGCGATATCATAAGTACAATAGATTGAACAGATAAAAAGGGGCTTAAAGTAATTGGATGAACAGGGGTAAAGGTATTAGCAAGGGGAGGGAGGAGCGGAGGACTGCAGCGAAAAAATTCCCTTATTGAATATAAGATGAAGATTAGTCAGTGGCGTTGTAACCCAGAGGGCAGGATACTTGTTTATCCTTATCGATTTCTAGGATCAGGAAGTTGTCTAAAATCTTCTGAAGTCTTCTTTTCTTTCAGAATTAGTTTGATGTTTAGTGCGGAGGAAATTGATTAAATTTGTTGACATCGAGGGGTTGATTGTCGAAGCCCCGAGAAAATTAATTTATGCGGAAAAGACACTTTCACATTTTAAGTATCACTTTTATGAGTTGGGTCTGCTAAATAACAACTTCGCATTTACATTGCCACCAACATCACATTGAACAGGATATGAATCATGGAGGATTATGTTTTACACATGTTGCATTCTTTAAATCGATTGAGCTTTTATTGGCGTTTTGGAAGTTAAACTCGGGACTTCGATTATTCAGTGTCTAGATAATATAGTAAACACCTATAAAATCTCTGAATAGTCGGAAACTATGGGGAAGTGAGATAAATTTGTCATTGTAATTCAACGACATAGTTCGCCGGGAAAACCTTCGATCAATGTAATTCATCTTGACCACGAAACATCACAATAATTTTGCCTCAGAATAATACTGTGATTTCTTACAGTGCATGTCCTCCTTTGCCTTCCTTCCCTAGGATATAAATACTACGTCCGAAAGGTTATTTTCAGGATGTTAAAGATTTTATCTCCACTTGTATCTCTTCATATTTCCGTACTAGAATCAATCATAATTTGAAAGCAAGCATATCAAAAGGAAAAAAGTCGCATACTTTACCTTTCATACATATTTTCAACTAAGTAGTTCTAGTTTATGGGAAGTAATACGAAAACCAACAAATGTGTCATGCAATGACGCTATATATTTTAATTTAGTCATTTCTCGATAATGTATGTGTCAAAAAACTTTTTTAATGGTGCTTACTAAGGATTAATTTGCACGTGCTCTGTCGTGCAGGCCAAGCCATTCACCGCAAGGACGGTTGTGTTTAACCCTTAATACCTATCGGAATGGTTCCGACCACGTAACTAAAGAGTCACGTGGTACAATCACGAAAGGGTTCCAAATTTTGATGGTTTTATCGCAAGTAAAAATCTCACGCAGCCCTCTATATCGAGTTTTTCTCGCGGGAATAATGCTGATGGACCCGACTGTTGTGATAAGGGGCACAATAAACGATCTGTCGGACACTTAAGCTATCCTTATTTGTGAGTAAAGCTTACCAAGATCTCCAAACGTTCATTATTGCTCCTCGTGACTACTGGGTTACGTCCTCAGAATCATTCAGAGCGGTTTCAAACACCATCCCCGAAGGCGCTGCAGTCCTACCCAGCGGCCTCACCTATATGACTTACAACCCTTGAGGATTTTTCTTGTTTTATGGTGAGTATACATTTGCATTTTCGAAAAATATCCACTACCCTTCACGTCACGTAAGAATTTCGACTGGAGATGCGTTGTCAGCGTCCCTTCTCCCCTCCTCCATCCTCCTTACAGGGAATCTGTATACCTTACGGCATGGCGGGAGGGCGCGGTGGCACAATCTTGGCTCAGTGGATAAGCCGCCAGTTGGGGTGAAAGGGATGAAAGGAGGGGCCGAGTAGAGTTTTAGGGAGCGATGGAGAGTTGGTACAGGACCTTCTCCCTCGTCCAGATGCGAGCGGTCCCACGCTTTAGAGCAGCAGAAGGGGGTAGTCGTCATGTGGCGGAGTTAGGTGGAGACCGTTGTAGCCGGCGACGAATGAGGAATATTTCGAGGAAAGAGGAGGGACATCCACTTTGGAGATCTAACTTTTAAAGCGGCATTAGGGGACGCTCCTGTTTCCATGGGAGATGCCGTGAGGCTTTCCGTTTACATCTCTGGCTGAACTCTCCAACGAAATGTGTTATGAATTGAGGCACCGAATGATAAACAACTTAGTGCTCGGGCTTTGCAAGGTAGGCAAGGAACTTGACTTTTACGTCCTGAGCTGCTGAGCACTTTTCAAATCTTTTAGAACCTCATTGTCACCTAATTTATGCCCCTCAGGAAATGGTATTTTCGCCGAAGGCAAGGTTTAACTGACCCTTGCTTATGAATGTACAGAAAAGTCTGGTGAAGAGTCTAAAATTGAATGTAACTTTCTATTTTGCGTACATGAACTATGGGGAAATATGATGGGTACCGGCAGCTAGAGTTTGAGGCGTAGATTTGAGGAGAAATACCAATGGACGGAAAGGTAGACAAATTGAGAATACCTGGTATGAAGGGTGAGATGAGGAAATTTCTGAAGGAGGTTAGAAAGAGGCAAAATAAGAGGTTGGATTATGCCCAATGAAAGGTAAATTTATGCTGAAGCCTGTATGGAGCAGAGGTAGCTGGATAAGAGGGGAAAGGAAAGACGGAGGAAAGGCTTATTCAATGGAATAAAGAGTTGGGCGAGTGGATTTAGAGCTAATGAAGGAAATAAGGTCAGGAGATAAGGTGATGGGGTATTAAATATAAATTTGGAATTCTTCCTTCTACCAAATCCTACCATTAACTCAACTCAACGGAGCAACTCCATGAATTAATATTTTAAATGTCATTTGATCTTATAACACCTTACGAAATTACGGGCACTTCTACGATGGGCATTGACATACGGCAATTACGTACTATTGGAATTTCGTATTTCGTTGAATTTGGCGCAAACAGGCAAACTGTGTGCATACTACTCGCAAGTACATTGTATGAGTACCATGGGATTGTTGTATTGCTTTTTATTTTGAAAACAGATGGAGAATGCGTGAGTTTTTTTCTGTAGCGCTAGAGAGATATCCCATCACAGCCAGTTGACAAATTTTGAAAGGGAGTCATCCTCACAATTTTCTTACTTAGTACATACATTGTAGACTTATCAACATTAAAATAGAAAAATCTAAGCCAGAAAAAATGTGGTGGTCGAAAATGAAAAATTTTTATCGTAAAAGATAGATTGAATAGGAAGAAGAAACTGCCATGTGGAGCTTTGAAAAAGAAACTGCGAAAGATATTGGCAAAATGTTACATTTGGATTGTGGTTTTGTATAAAATTGAGATTCAGGGCCATATTACAGAACCCGAGTCTCAACTCAATCCGAGTGGGCATTCACTCTCGGTGGAGTAAGCACTCGCGCTCATATTGGGAGTGAATGTTGATTCGTATCATAGAAACGCACTCACACGCGGCTCATTTGAGTGATAGTAACGAATCTAGAAAATGGTATTTATTAACGTTACTCCAGTTCCTTTGACGTATTTACGTGAAACAAATGACAAACGATTTCATTTAGCCGCGCAAGTAAATAATTTTTTGTAGTTAAAACGTGATTATGATGTGAATTCACTAAGAACAAATTCCAGATTTTATAATTTATTCAATGAAAAATATAGTTATACATATTACCATACATTAAACACTAAATTTCCAAAACAGAAACTAGAATTGCAAGTGAAGAGATATAAGTAGTGGCGAATTGCAATGCTTTTTTGACGCGAGCATCGTGAAAACTTATAATTGACAATCATTTATCAGGCACTGGTTAACGTCAAACTCGAATTAATCTAAATTATCTACTGTACGTTTTTAAATGGCATATATTCACCGTAGTCAAGCCAAATTCCGCTATATTCATAATAAAAATATCTTTTGAAACTTATGATTATTATCGGTGATTCAAATCACTCACAAGAATGCTATCTTATCTTGTAAAAACGTGTTCACAATTCGGTAAAATAATAGCAGTTGAAGAGACCGCATTTAAAATGGAAGATTTAATAGAGCATTTCCTTTATTTTACCAAATTTTCAAGAGAAATAGTGGCATCCACCTCCTATAAGTAAAATATAACACATTTGTTCATAGGCAGGTTGCAGTATTGTGTCAGTATTGTTAATTATATGTATTGTTAAAGATTTTTTCTTAATACCCTTTTCATTTATTAACAGCAATGCCTCTGGTCACAATCCCGACCATTGCACACAATTATGAGGTATTCTTATTAGGATAATTGTACACATAATGGCTAAGCATGTGACCCTCGATGTAGTCTTTTCTTTTGGAATTTAGTTTTGAGGGACGTCAACCAGCAAAATAAATTTCAGAGTACAAGCTGCTATTAGCCTCTGTTGAGATAAATTTGGTAACATTTGTTAAACCCAGCCAGTTTCATTTTTATTGTAAGGTTGGCAGTGTTTTGTTGAATTATGTTTTGCTTTTTTTTCTGTCATCAAATAGACGTCACATCCACCGCGACAGTGGCTTTGAAAGCACGACTTCGTCTCATGTGCTACAATGTAGACTTGAGGCCTGAACATCTAGTTCGCATAAACGCCCCTCGAAATTCGCCTTGAAAGATGGCTTGGTGGTGTAACTCCTTTTTTTTGCCCTGTATGGTAATGAATATGTTATTGTTATAAATTATATGCTAATGAATATGATATTGTAATATGATATTGTTATAAAACAAATTCATTGGAACAACACACCTGACCGGCAATTGGTAGATCCGGGTTCGAATCCCGGTCAAGTCAAATGATTTTTTCATAGCGAATTTCAACCCTGGAGTATATGCAACCGTGCGAGTGACTTCGTACCACATCATTTGTTAAATGCAATGTTTGGAAATTTGTCTTAAATGAAGTTTGATCACTATCGCTGCCATTAACATTCACCACTAATAATTATAAAACAATAAAATTAAGTTGTCTACTTAATTCTAGTCTCATTCCTTAAATACATACTGTATTTTCAAATGAAAAATAATGAGGCAATATCTATAGTGGTCATAGGAACAATACTTTTTACCGTATCAGTTTCAATTGTACCTCATTCAAGACCATATATTGTGAGAGGTATACAATATTCAAATTAAAACTCACTGATAGGCCCACTATTTCCAGTCGTTATTTGTATCAATGAAATAACCGAGGTAATCAAAAACAAATTTTACACAGGAATACTATAAAAGTAATAGAACCATAGGAAATGGACTCCAAATATATGGAAAGTATAATTTGAATTGGCATGTACATTGATAATAGTTTCATCATCTCGTCATTAATCAGCTGATCTGAACAAAGCATCATTCTTAAAAGGAAATACCCCGATTGTAGAATTAAACTATAGCAAAGTATCACTAAAACCTCAACACTGGCAATAGCACTAATCCTACTAATATTATAAATGTGAAAGTTTGTATGTTTGGATGTTTGTTACTCAATCACGCAAAAACTACTAAACCGATTGAGCTGAAATTTGGCATGTAGATATAAAATATATATGTGGGTAATATAGGCTATATTAAATAGACCTTAGGGTCCCATAAGGCCCCTCAAAGGACCCTCTGGTGGTCCATGCTAATCATTGGGTTCGGTGCAGTGGTTTTATTGTTTGCTTTTTAAAAGTATTTTTACTCAAGATAGGGGGCTGAAATTTTTTTATCGGATAGCTGAATAAATAAAAATTTTAATTCTTTCAATCGATTTTCTATTACGTTTCGTATTTGTGTGAAAGTCATGTTCTTAGTTAAAAAATCTCACATTTTCTCTGAAATCAACAATACTTATCACATTTCCTTGGCAACCAAAGATTTGATTTTCAAAAGATATTCACGCTTCATTAAATAAAATTTTTTCCTGCATGTCCATGATATCATGTTGAGAGAATATCTGTATAAGAAGGGCATAGAGTCTCATGGATCCCTATGGGCCCAGAGTCCTAAGGGTCCCATGATGGATTGCTTAGGCAGGTAATCGATAAATTCCATCCATAATTATAATAAGTATACATTCAACACTCCTGAGGAAAAGCCGTAAATATAATGTTTAAGTTTATTTTCTAATGAGCTGATACCGATGCTTTAATGATGACCAGTGTTTATAAGCATTAAACGAAAAACTAAATAAAAAATTAAACACAAAAATACCAAAAAAGAATACCTATATGAAGAAAAATGGGAAACTAAGTCGGTCACATTCCCGTGGTGTATCTCGGGTTACACTAAGAACCGCACAAATCTCATCCTAACCCAACCATGGAAGATTACCCAGCTATAATCTGGTTCAAATATTGACCCGTCTGTTTCGAAACTTCAATCTGTTTTAATATTGCGGAAACTATAATAACGTCAATAAATTCACCTTACCCGAAAGAAGAATGAGGTATTCTTCTCAATGAACGTCATCCATGCATGAAAATGGACGATTGCCCTATCATAGAACGTTAGTAAATACAATCGAAGAAGCTTGCATAACATCATCACGCAGATATTGGGAAGAACAAGTTTGCTTACATGTAGTGGTGGAGAGGTAAAATCATATTAGTATAGAGAAGATACAGTGATATAGAACAGACTCGATTACTAAAAAGAATACTTCCTGCATTAAAAGCGTCGTTCGTTTAAATTTATTGTACACATCAGCCAGAAGAGTTTTTCACAACTTAAGACAAATTTCATTACGTCCAGAGGCTGAATATATTGTCAACTTATGGCGTTGATATTAATGGGTAATCCGAGATTTGATTAACTCAGCTATAACATCGATGATAGATAGTAACAGATGTTATACACACGGATCTTACACCTTTCGAATAGGGAATGATACGTGATACGTAATTTTACAACCCAGAAACTTATACATTCCCATAGCACTTGGGTCACACGAGGCAGCTGCAACATTGTATATACTTGTCCATATTGTTCTTGGCGGCCTCGCAGTCCGCAATGGTCTGAAAATGGTCAATTAATTTGTCACACAATTTTCCCGCGTCGTCCTGTTTGTTAACAGATATGACTGCTGACAATGTAAGAGCAAAATTCGCAGTTGTTGAGCGATTGTTTCATTTGAATCATGACGCGGGAAAGTTTTATCCCTTCACGTAATGATTTCAATGCACTACACGGATTAATTTAAGTTCTTTGTTGCTAAATAAATAAAAATAAAGCTCTAGAAGACAATAAAGTGAATGTATTCATATCATAAGTCTGTAATAATCAAATAATTACATGAAATATCGTGACCATCACACTTTCCGTAATATTTTCTGAGGCTTTGCGAGCATTTTGGCCGATTAGATCGTCTTAAATCTACTTAAAATTGTACTTTGATTCACCAAGTTTATTTAAACGCAAAGCACCATGATATTTTCTGTCATTAAATATTCTAATACCTTTGAATTGGTAGTGTTGTAATCCAGGAAGTATAAGGGATTTGCAAGGCCAAGTAATTTAAAAAATTATGGCGATTGATGCCACGAATTTCACTCCAAGCAGTCACATCACCAATAACTAGGATTACTGAAAAATAATTATGCCAGTAAAATTATTTCATTCAATAAAATTTCATTTTAAATATGCCAGGTGATTGCGGCAGATATCTTGAAAATTGCTCACTCGAAATGAGTGGGCACTCGAGTATCCAACTGGGGTCCTTCGTTTCTGATGGAAGTCCGAGAGAGCATCGTGACTCGAGTGACGTCGTATAATACCAAAGTAGCAATCGAGTGGTGTTTGAGTGAGGTTTGGGATAAATCCGCACTCGAGTGTCGTTTTGTAATATGGCCCATAGACTATGCGGAGAGATGAAGTAAAATGAATAGATGCCTTCACAATGCGGATCTGGATGAGGAGGTACCGTTGAAGGATGTTTGGAGAGTGAGTGTTTAGCTTCGGAAGCTGAACCCCCCCTGATGATGGAGGACAAGTCGTTCTCCGAAACGTTGGGCCCCATGGACCTGCTCACCCAGTGGAAGACCCGAGAAACCTTTATCCAACCCGAGATGAGATTAGTGAAATAATTCAATCGGGCTTTTGTTTTGGGCAGCACATTGGCCTTGAATGGGAATTTTTCTGAAGAATACTTTTGAGGATGGGAATGGTCTGAAAAAGGACTTGAAAATGGATCTGAAAAAGAACGCTATAACCGATAACTTTAGGGAAATCCGTGAGGTATCGACAAGTCTATATTTTGATGTTGAAATTTGCTGAGTGCTTCCGTAACCTAGATCAAATGGGAGTGGTGTCCCCCGAGAAATGTGTGATTAAAATGATGAAAAAGTGATGTCAAAGAAATAGAAAAATAATCAATTTGGGCAGTAAAGGACGCAAATTGCAAGAAAAACACGCATTTTAATGAAATGGTTCGTTGAATGAAGTTACAGATCAAACTTATGAGTTGAGATCGAACAGATAGGAAATTATTGCACGTTTTACTGTATATATGTATAGCCATCAGTGTCAACAATTTTTTTAATTGAATTGTTTCACCTTAAATTGGTGATCGCTTTATCGCAGTCGTATGAGCGATCCTGATAGGATAAAAGAGTGAGCTGTGTGCAATGAATCCGAGGATTAATGACCGACGTTAACGCTGGCCGATAAATCATAAACCCCACGCCTATAACTTGGGTGCCATTTTCCACGATCACCACATTGAATGACCAATGATAAGGGTAATGCATTTACGGCAGCGTGGCTATCATTCGATTTGCCTTTTCAGATTTCTAATAAACTTTCATAATGCTAAATTGCTAGACCCGTCAATCACAGTTGAGACAATGCTCGGGTTTAAGTTTGAATAAAAATCTTTGGAGATAAAATGGTCTCCGAAATTATATGAAGAGACTTACATTAATATCTTGCATGGAGGATCTAAGTCTTTCCCGACTAATGCTTAGAATGAAGAGTTCTCGGGTTTCCAACCGGGTTATGGTGTTGAACTGCACACTGAAGGTTCAAGTGGATTCAATACCAAATAGCAAAAACGTTTTAGCAAACAGCCAACAATCACACTTATAGATAATAAATTCTCAGGCTTCACTTGGTGGAACAGCATTGCGATGGTTTGTAAATAAACTCACTTCGCGATATTCCACAATGGTTTTTAATAAAAAAATTGTTATGGTTTGTAAAAAAAACTGACTTTGTAATATTCCACAATAGTTTTTCATTAAAAATTTGTAATATTCCACAATAGTTTTTCATTAAAAATTTGTAATATTCCACAATAGTTTTTCATTAAAAATTTGTAATATTCCACAATAGTTTTTCATTAAAAATTTGTAATATTCCACAATAGTTTTTCATTAAAAATTTGAAATATTCCACAATTTTATTAAAACTTTGTAGTGTTCCACAATGGTTTTTAATAAAAAACCATTGTGAAATATTACAAAGTTTTAATAAAATTGTGGAATATTACAAATTTTTAATGAAAAACTATTGTGGAATATTACAAAGTCAGTTTCTTTACAAACCATAATAATAACACTGTTAGAAGTTTACTATTTACCGTCACTTCGCAGAATTTAGCGAGTAGTAACTTTCCCCATATCCTCCGCCCTTGATCCACAGCTGCTTCAGCCTTTGCCTTCCTCAACCTTCCATAAACATTTTAAGTTTTCCACAAATTCATCAAATGACAATACGTGAGCATTCTCTATACTTAATACTCTGATGATGCCGTAAGTCGGCGAAATATGTCCCATAGTAGCTGAAAAATATGGTCGATAACTACGAAATAATTTACTCAAAATACTAATCAAGTTGATCTGCTGTTTTAGTTACGTTTTAGTGAATACTATCCTGCCTTTTCTGATATTTTGAAACCACTTATATCTTCCTTTCTGTCTTCACCTCTGTTTTCGTGTTGCTTCCATTTGTTCCATCTAAATGCGACCTTTTAAATATTACTATAGATGTTTTAGGGAGAGAAGATTCTCTGGGTGTTCATATGATGCCTAACTTATAGGAGTGTGTCAGTCAAAGATCATCTTATATAGTGTTTTATTCATACATGAGATTGCCTTTTTATCACGTCTTTTATAATTGTGGAACGAAAAACCATAGTTTTTACGGCAGAAACAAGTCTAAGGTTTTCGTAAAGAAAGGTATGTGGAACCATGAAAATACTTTTAGCTAACGTACCTCGAAGTAAAACCAACAATGGTTGCCTCTACAGTGGATTCGGGTACTGGTTCATCTTAGAAAATATCATAAAATCTAAACCTATATTTTTAATTATAGGATCGAACAATATCTAAGAATATTTCCCGGTTCAGTGTCTGCATTCCCCAACTGTACATTATTTGAGCACTGGAAAATTTTGATTACTAGTTTATGACAGAAACGAACCAATACCTAGGCCGATTTTTCCCTAGTTCATTTGTATCATGATCTACGCACTCCCGTTTGCCTAATTTTTCATGTTGGGAGATGAAAAACGTCGGTGTCATTATCTCACCTTCAGTTGCTTTTGCTGCTATTCTACTACCATAGCCCGAAATGGAGTGAAGATTTATCTTCAATAAGTTAATTAATGCGCCTCTTTCCAAAATCGCATGATAACTTACGTGAGATGTGACGGAGAGGAACGCAATATTTCGTGAAATTATAACATGTCTTACCTGGATGAGAAAAGAGTCAAAAAGGTCCAAAATCAACTTACGTAGCATATCATATGTTCTAGAACCAATTCTATTTCTTTATTAATCCCACATAACCAAAATCCTCTCCTCTTTCACGACCTCCATCATTTCCTTGCCCGTCATTATCTGTTACCGCACCTCTGCCCCCATTTCTCTCCATTCCTCTCGCAGATCACACTCCATACCTATCGCGCCTAGCACTTCCTTGCTCCAGTGGTTCGTCTCGTTGCTTCCAACTCATTACCATGTAATAATTTTCCTCTTCCCGGGGAAGAAAAATTTTATTCACCATTTATGGTTATCATAAAAGAGGGAAATTGTTATATAAATACCAATGGGTTACCTTATCAGGTTGCCTGCCAAATACAAACTTTCCAATTGTCTTTTGCCACATCCTCTATAATGCAAGAGTTGAAGGAAGACAGACTTGGATTATTTTCCCCTGAAAACTATCTGGTTCTCAAAATTTTTGACCCATTACAAACATCTCTTTAACAAATAAAAAGGTATTTTATTATTAGTAAGTATAATTACTCCCGTATTTTTATTCGAAGTTTGCAATTTTATTTTCGCGAAAGGTGAAAGAACTCAAACTATGTTTTACTTTCAAAGAGAGGTAACGTGGAATGTTTAGATTTATTGCTAATTTGTTCATTCTCAAATTAGAATCACACATTATTCTACGCGTCAGTATATCCTGCATATGGATCCTGTAACCTTCGTTATAGAATACCCTTTTTCATGCCATCCTGGGTTTTATTATCACTAATGTTCATGGGTACATTCCATTCTATTGATCTTTCAGCCGACCGTGGTTTCTGAGACTTTGGAAATACGGACTGCCATCCCTTATTGTTGCCTTATTAAGCACCTCTTGAAGATCACTTTTATCGCAATCTCCAACTTGATGCACAATGAAGGACTGTGCAGACTTAGGACTACTTAATGCAAAAGCCGCATGCTCTTATGCTTGGAAATCGGTACCAGTTGAGTGAGTGAGAAGTAGCTGAGAGCTACTTGGCCTCTAGTAATTACTACCGCAGCAGTTTAATCTTACCACATCTCGAACCAATCGAATCCACCTCTAAAATAATTATGCTTAAATCGTAAAAATGTGCATTGTCTGCTCTTCTACGATATTCTCCTCTGCCTAAGAGTAATGGTTCGAATTATGCAGCTAATATTACCGCAAAATTTGCTTTTACTGACTTACGTTTCATGCATCGCCCTATGAGAAAGCTCTCCTCAATTAAATTACGATGTCTTTTGCAAAAACCTCATTTCCGAAATTACAATTTGATTTAAAAAATAATGTTATCGATTGAGATATTATTCAATACCTATTATGATAATCACATCTTTAAAATTGGTTTCTTAAAGAAAAACCTCTCCTCTTATGTATTACTCCGTTCTCTGCCAAAACCGTTGATAATATAAAATTTCATTTTATATATATTTTACATGTGAGTTCTTGTTAAATACCTAAATTAATATTCATAATATAATTCATATTGGTTTTAGCGGCTTCGTTATGAATATTCGTCGTAAGTGACCTATACTCTTCATTTTTCTATACAACTTATTCTCCAACTTATAGTGAATGGTCATACGATAGAAGTAGTAAATCGGAAACGAAAATAAAATTATTATGAAAAATCGTGTCAAAATTCTGTACTCGTTGTCCCTTTCGTTAATGTTTAGGTCATATTTTATAAAAATTTTGGTCTTCTTTTGCAGTATACTATAATAGTTATGGCTACGAACAAGATTTCTACTCAAAATGGCCTTTTCTTTGCTTGAAAATGTGGTTTTTAAGACCTTCGGAGAAAATTTCAGCTAAAGTAAATAGGTAGTTGATGTATTAATAAATTGATTCTTTCCTGGCTTATATTAATCTAAGTTCCCCATGAATTCATGGAGATATTTATGCCTCAAGCGTGCATTAATATATTCCACATGGCTGACACATTTACGATACGCATTTAACCTTAAGATGTAGGTACGCATTTGACTATATTCCTGCTCTCAACATGCGAGGGCATGTATTTATAAGGACCATCAATCTTCCCGTAAGTGTGCGCAGACTTGTGCGCCCTCGAATAAAGAATAAAATTAAATCCTTTCATCGGGAGTGAATTGCGCATTTGAATGGGGACGGAAATATCACTCCAATTGATATATTGCTGGGAGCTCTAAGGGGAAAATGCGATAGAGTGAGGCTAAGGAAAGACTGCATTTCTCTTAGCGATTCAAAGTAGAGAGGAGACGCAAGACTAAGAAAGAATGGATAGAAGGCAAATGAGGAAAGGAGGAGGGAAAGGAAATTACTTGGTAGGTCAGTCATTACCTATGCATGTGTGGATTTTTTTCATCGGTATCCGTAGGTATTTTTTAATACACACTTTAAAATATTTCCAGGCAGAATAAAATTTCCTGGGACCGTATTTTATTAAAATGCATCTGTTTATGCTGCGAAATCCACCGTACCCATTGTAATAAAAATAATGCAGGTATTATATTTTATATTTACACAATAATTAAAGCATGTAATAACGTAAGCTATTGGTAGTTTTTGTTTTTTTTTATTTTCAGGAGAAATTAAATTTTAATATTTTTCCGACTTTTGATTCGACGTGCTTCCTTGATTATTGTCAACACTGAATAAGATATATTATTTTGCTTTCATAAGATAACTTATATTTGAGTAATCGCATTGTTATGACATGTTTCTACATCTCTATTGGCATATTATCCTGATAGCCACCTCGAGAGCGTGTTGCTCGGGTGAGTTATCACTAACATGCACCTTAATACACCATGATAATGTCAGGGAAAAATCGTTTAAAAGTACTTTAACAAGAATCTACTAAAACTTGTCAAAAGAGGAACGTTCGCCAACATGCACAACTCTATAGGCACGCTGACAATGCCACAGCATATATTTGCATTAATGTATATCGCAAATACATAAACGGTCAGAGATTCAAGAGTCGTGCAGGAATCATGCCAAACGTCCAACCAATCGTCCAACTTAATTTTACGTCCTTTTAGCGGCCATTATGGTCTCTCATCGAATTTCTTTTCTATTTTTTTTCAGTCTATTTCCCTAAATTTATTCTCGGAACATGATCTACTGTGGTTTAGGGATTGGAAAATCGATTTCGATTTTAATCGAAAATCGATTTTCACAATCGATTTTCAATTTAATTGAAGACGACTTTTTGTTTTGAAAAATCGATCAATATCGATTCTAGCTGATCGATGTTCGATTTTTAGCTTGCTAGAGCATTTGAATTTTGCCACCTCTCTTTGCTTCACGCTGCGCTATTTCACTCTGCATCGCTGGAGGGGGAATCTTGGGGGGGAGGCAAAGTGCTTCGGACACCGGCAGGTTGGAGTTGCCAACTGTTGGGCTGCGGATTTTTATTACAATTCTAGTCTTTCCGGCGGAGACTCGCGCTCGGCAGTAATAAATTGTAGACCGTGAGACGAAGATTCGAAATGATAATAAGCGTTGAAATTGTGCCTTTTTTGTAAACGTATTCTCAATAAATCGCTTCAGAGCACTCGCCTTCATCAAAATAGATTATCCCAGTCAGAATATCGTCTTCTACGCATGGGCCACGAAGTTTCAATCGCACTGCACTGTAGGCTGCGTGCGTTGGCCAGTATGGGTTTTGTTTGATTCGTCACCGAGCTACCAGTGTTGCGTTTGTGTAATGCCGATCAAGAAAGCGGTTTGCCGCCCGTTGCATCAGCCATGGCTCCTCCAAGTGCTGTTAGCCAGTAATTTTAGCAAGCAAACAATTAATAATAAAACCTTCGCTAAGTGCTCAAAGTGTCAAGTGTGTTTGACTTACTGTGGCTCGACTAGTACTTTGATCAGACATCTGAGGAAGGTGCACAAGATTGAGGTTTATGTTATTGCGCCAAAAAGAAAGAGAACGGTAAACAGTGATGATGATAATAAGTTTGAGGAAGAAAAAGACCTGGCAAGTGATTATGATGCAGCAACAGCAGAATTTCCCTTACCTCCGCCATCACCACGATTAGATGAGGTAAGTGTCCGGAAGTTTGTTTACTATTAACATTTTCAGGACGGACGGCGAGGCGACAATACTTGAGGGCTAGGGTAAAGAATATTGTCTTGCTTGTCAAATTCAAAATTTTTTCAAAAGTAATTAGATGCTGTAAATGAAAATTTGTCTCCATAGGCTTGTTCCCATCGTCGATCTCTGTCAGTTCAATCGTTAATGCTCTCACCACCCTCGTCACCTGCACGATTAAAACCGCCAAGCCGAGCAGGCTCTTCAGGAGGATTTTCTCGTCCAGATAGTCGCGGTAACATTTTAGGACCTCTAGACAGATGTTTCAGCAATTCCTCTGCATTTTCTGGTGAGCTCACTGTTTAGAACGTTGGGAAGGTTTGATACTATATACTCCATACGCACAGAAAAGGATATCCCCTCGTATACAAAGTAGCCAGCAGGATTTTATCTATAGTTGCCACTTCCGTGCCGTGTGAGCGACTGTTTTCTCACGCCGGGTTAATTGCAACTCAGGTGCAAAATCAAAGATTTGGAAAACATGTAAATATGTTGTTTTTTTTAAGGTCCATCCCTTAGGAACACTCGTTTCACGGCTTTGCAAATAAGAAATAAATAAAATTCAGTTTTTCATTTTGTGATATGCCCACTTTTCAATATACAATTCTTATGGCTACTAAATTATGTAATTTGCTTGTTATATTGTATATGTATATTAGTATCTGGTATAGATTATTACTTTCCTGCATATCTTATTAATATCTTTAAAATAATATCTATATTGTATTAATACATTTAACCGTATTAAGTTCTTATCCCAAGTGCTTCCATTAACCCATATTTTGAATTTTGTTACAACAGCACATCCGTATTTCAGGAGACAACTACTTTACTATTTTAAAATATCGATTTCGACTTTTCAATTATTTTGGGCAAAAAATCGAATTTTCAGAAAATCGAATTTAAAAACAAAAATCGAAAATCGATTCTGGATTAAAATTTTCAATCCCTATTGTACTGTGTCGGGTTTTATAAAAAATATGGAAGTCTTCATTGAATATATTGCTGTAAAATTAACATAAAAGATTAAGTCTGACCATCAATCTGAAAGTGATTCCCAACCCAGTGTTAGCAAAAGTTCAGTAAAACTCATGAAATAACCATTTTAAGCATATAACCGATGTTTTATGCTTGCGTCCTAACTCGGTTTTTTACTCTTCCTTATAGGGATCCCGAATACTGTCTTCATATTAAAAGTGATTTCCAACAAAGAAAAGTTGCTGATTTCTCTGACTTAATCGTCTCACTTGGTTGGAACTCTTTTATCAGATCCCAACCTACGATTAGTTTGACCAGTTATTTCCAGAATGAGTTTGCCCCACGAGAGATCATCAACTAATGTATTTCCGAGCTTTTTAACCGATTTTACGACATAGCATTGGCTATGCTGCATTCAATGCTGGAATTAGAGTAGTTTTTTTTCCTTTTCTATAAGTTAATCGCAACGCATATTTACCAATTTTATTTAAGCTGTCAGGGATCGCACCATGTTTGGATGTCATCGAGGTCCTTTGATAGAGCTTGCTTGCCATAATTCCATTTGATTACTCTCTATACTACAGCGTTGTCTGCAGATAATCAAAGCATACTGACTATTACATCACCAGGTCATTGATATTGAATGAACATTTTCCGCGACGGAGCATCGAACTCACCGTTATACCTATTGCATTACTACAGTAGCCACCCTAGCTACTGAGCAACAATAACGATCAATCCCAATGCCAATATATCGCTTGGACC
Organism: Ceriagrion tenellum; assembly: GCA_963169105.1. Classification (NCBI taxonomy): domain Eukaryota; kingdom Metazoa; phylum Arthropoda; class Insecta; order Odonata; family Coenagrionidae; genus Ceriagrion; species Ceriagrion tenellum. Next base: position 94,257,485 of record OY720641.1, read on the forward strand.
ATCAGTTTCTATGTTGAAATAACAATGAATTTCCAAAATACCAAATTAGTGGTATGATTCACTTAATCTCAGATTTATTAATATATATCTAGAGTAAACGCGTATTCAATGTTTCACGCAAATCTGTACTGAGGCGAAAATCGTTCCAGCCACCTTGAAGTTGTACCTTTTGCCTCTCGCTAAAAATCTTTCCAATATATTATACTCATCAGGTGTTATTCAGGGACATATAAATGTATCAAATATACTCCTTGATTATGAGAAATCAGTCATTCAGATTAGTCCTTTTATTGGAGATTTTCTTAGAAATCAAGTCTAAGTTAAAAAGAGATGTGTATGCTGAGACAAAATGTAATAGCTGTCGATGAAATCATGCTAGAAAGGTCTGCTTTATGTTTGTAACTTTGTGGCGGCAATATTTTGCATCTTAATTAAGCTAGTAAAGTAGATTGGTAGGAAAATGGGCGTAGTTCAGTCGTTATGCCACCTCAGCCCCCGCTTTTTGGTAAAACTGTTTAGATCTGATTTTTTTAAATAAATTTTTGCAGCGATTAGATGCACAAGTATCCACCGTTTCCGGGTATACAACTGCGTGATGAACTTAAACGGCTCAAAGTTTTGTTTCTCCTTCTGGGAACGTTGTCGGGAGATGCAACGTTGAGCCTTTAAAGTTCACGACGCAGTAGTATACCCAGACATGGTTGATACTACTGTTTATACCTGCATGAGTGAGTAAATAAATTGCTTCCTAACTGCTTATCTCTTCTGTAAGCATCCTTTCTTACAGAAATCCCTAATTTTTTCGCGACAAAGTATTAATAATGAACGAAATAATGAATTATATAACACAAAAAAGTTCCACAAATCTTTCACTTATAAAATAGAGAGTATAATCAAATCAAAGATAAAAATTCTTACTAGTTATGGTGGTAGTATTTCTTAAATTTATGTACGAGTTTATTGGAATTTTTTTCCATAGAAGGCTTTAACGATATTATCTGCAGCTAAGTGTAGTTCTCTTAACAGGTTTGACAATTGTCGCTATTTAGTTTTTCAAGAAATTTTTTATAAAAAAATGAAAACTATTTTGCTTTTGAAAACAGAGAATATTTTTGATAATAGATGACCATCATGAAAGCATTGTAAAACAAAATTTTAGCATTTTACCATATCATAAGGTGCATTCCGTGCCGTGAACGTCAAGTTGGTGAAGATAATGTAGGACTTATAGTGTTTTAGAAATAATTAGCAATAAATGTCCTCATTTTGGACGACGAAAAATGAGTAAGTCTCATTTTTCAGTAAATAATTCTGTAGGCTATAAATCGACAATTAGGCAACGTAGAAATGGTTTGACTCTTCCCTTAAAGGGAAAGACACTGCCCCTGGATTTGTCCCGTCAAAAACGAATATTTTGGAATATTTCCTTGGTTCATCTTCGAAGGATAGATAAGCTGCATTTCCCATTTCTTCCTATATATAAGGTACTTATATTTATGCATATATTTCCTTGCATTTAGAAATTTTGCCGATTGGAAAAGGTAATAGGCAAATATATTTAGATATTTGTTGAGCGGAACTGCGTTTAAGTGGATACAAATCCTACGGCTGGGCATTGGGAATGAAAAGAAAAGCTATACGATTCTGGATGACCTAAGTCTCTAAGGAATGTGCTAGCAGGAAATAAGCTGACGTTTTCCTCCCGCGTTTTTCAATAAACGTATATCCCGGGGACTTCGAAAAGATTTCATTCTTCCCCGAAACCATTACGGCGGGCTTGGGAGAGCTTTCGTTCACTGCATCCCAGGAAACATGAAATGGATTTTCATATGGGTCAGAAAATATGCCCTCATAAGAAATAGAGGATCGTACATTTTAGGAAGCATTGAGGGCCGCTCTACTTAGTGTAAGATGGCGTATTTTTCTCGGGATGTAAGTTCCACTTCTTGCAATTATTGCGGAAATTTGATAATAATTGTTAAAGCAACGTAATTTGGCTCAATGTGCCATCATTATACCATAATTTACTCCGTAAGGCACCTAAACTACAAATGTCCTTTTTTTCATTTATTACATGCATAAAATATTATGGCGCGCAGTCACCCGCACTGGTGCAACGATGTACATACACCAAGGAATAGAATTTGCCATGAAAAAATCACTTGACCGAAATCCGAACCTGGATCTCCCAATATAAATGTGTATATAAGAACACGAATCTCCCAAGAGCCTCCCTCGATAATCTGATTGGAGAAAGATGGCTGGGTGGTAGATATTCTAGATACACTGCTGGGTTGCACACCTGGCGGAAGATACGGGTTTGTATCCCGGTCAAGCGAGTAATTGTTTTAGCGAATTTTATCCTATAGTTCGTAACAAAGGGCTAATTACAGAGATCAATAATTAATTTGTTACATGCATTATCAGTATGTTTGATTATACTTTTTATTTTCATATAAAAGTTAATTATTAGAGGTTTAAGTTTCAAATGAATTCTACTGATATTCAACCATTGATGGAAATGTTCGTTTTTTGTTTTTTTTGTTCGGTATTTTAAAAGTTATTATTGAGTTAGTTATTACAGTGGTAGTTAAACTTATTATTCGTAAAATTTATATTAACTTTTACGAATTTAGTTAATTTAAAAATCTAAAAAGTTAATTATCTTTCGTTGCTGTAAAATCAAAATTTTTCCTGATTAATTTTTAAGAATGAGCATACTTGAATTTGATAACATTTCATGGTCATGCTTTACTTCTACTTTCACACCTTATCACCTCCGTTTTTGGTTGAAATTTGCGAAATCATATTAGAATATTTTCTATATTCACTTCACTGAGACTGGAGTAATGGGAGACTGCAGAATTAATTGATTTAGAATGCCTTTACATGGTTTGATGAGTTGGTGCTTGGTGCAAAGGACACGTGCTATTCCGGAAAAAATATACAGCCATACTATAGGGATATACAGGCGTATAGTCTACAGGAATGGACCATCCCTGTCATGTACCGAAAGGCACACGTGGCCGCACAGCCAAACCAATAAGGACGATTCGCAAAGTCGTCAGTTTACATAGACAGTTCCATTGCGGAATATGTTATTGGACAATTCTTACGACTTTTAAAGTCGTGCGAATCCTAGGAGAATGCGGCTTGGTTTCGAGCACGTACGACACATAAAATCGAATGTTTTCAAATCGCATTTTTCAATTAATTATAATCATTTATTCCAGTGCAACCACAAAATGCGCTACTTTGTGTCCTACGGATGCGTTATCGGGGCCTATTTACCTAGTCCCGTCGTGTATTCCCGTAGCCCCCTGCCTCGGAGACACCTCCGCGTCCAAAGCCTCTCCCTATTCCCATCTCCCTCGATATCCTCCTTCCCGCATGCACAACCCCATCCTGCCCCACTTCCACGTCGTATTCGACCGACCCTCCGCCACGGAGGGCGCTCTCCGAGGGCGGCGCGCCGTCATCCTGGAAGTTCTTTGTGCTGTCCAATTCCTCCCTGGCGGAATCGAACCTCGATTTCCATTTCACTCTGTAGTCGCCAGGACAACGTCCACCGTCCACGCCTTGCTCCTAGCGTCCGGAAGACAGACACTGAGGAAGCAGAACTACGGTTCATAGAATGTTGCCGATATGGACAGACGGCATCATTAGAAAAAAATTCCCTGAGCTGAAATCTATCAACGCTCACAAAGCGAGTGCACTGCCGGAGCGCGCGGCTCCGTGCGGCGCCTCATGTTCGCCGCGCGGTTGCCTCGGAAATTCTAGCGACTAGACCATTCGCCTGCGCCGCTTGCTCACTGCAAGTTCGCTAGTTTCTGATGATGCCTTCCCATAATGATGGTTTTCTCCAGCCGCCTCGCTGGAATAAGGAGGGAGTTGTGACCTCTGCTCGCCCTGTCTCTTTCTCTGCAACCTTCCTGGTGTTTGGATGGCTGTGCGACAAGCAGTCAAAATCAACCCCGCCAGTCCAGATTTAGGAGTCGTAGGGACACTCTAGCCATTCCGCCATGTCAAGGTTGTTGTCCATGTGAAAGCCGTTAACCGTCACTCATTTCTTCTGAATCCCTCGCCATCTTCAGCTCTCGCCTGCCGGAGATTCTTCTATTGTTTCTTTTCCTTGTAGACTGTGCTATCAACGGGCGTGAAAGAAGCAGCCCTAAAAATCAGAGAAAGAGGTGACGAGTAGGAAGTAGTCAAATTCCCCTCCGTCCACTCGGGGATGAGACCGTGTCGTTTTCCCTCGGTTTTTACATGTTTTTCTTTAACTCACTTTTCCATGGACCCGTGGGTCCATGGTTACCACTTAATTTTACCCTATATACTTACCTCTTCATTCATTCAAATTTGTGTCGATTTAGAATAGTGGTAAAGCATCAGAGTCTCGTCCTGTGGGTCTATCAGAGACGTTGCATCGACTCAATAGTATGGCAAATTTTTTAGTATACAGTCCTAGTTTTTTTAGTCCTAGTCAATAACATTTCCAAAAAACAACTTGTTTTTTTAAGCATTTCATTTACTAGGAATGAAAAGTAAAAAAATGAGAAAATGAAGAAAGAATGTTTAAGCATGCTTTTCTAAAAACATTTAAAAATATAATAAAGAAATATCTTAACATCGTACTAAAAAAGAAAAAATAAGATTTCTCGGGTGAATGAAAACTTTACCTAGTACCTGCTGGAATATTAAATTAAATTCAAGGAAATCAGCCACACAATGATAAAACCACAACGAAAATCATGGGGCGCGACCTCATTTTGGACCTTAAATTCATTTAAAGATTTCATAGAAGTTGTATATTGAAGATCTCTATTCCATTGAAAACCAAAACCTTCATATTTAATGAATTTATATTGATATAGAATATGAAAGAGCGCCCCACGCTTTTTTCTTATCCTTGGTCACGTGGTCTTATCATCGTGTGGCTAATTTCCTTGAATTTAATTCAATTATTTCCAGTACTATGCTAAATTTTCATTCACTTGAGAAAATATTACTAACGAGTCTCTTTCACTTCCGAGTTTCTCGTCGCTGCGCCCCTGCGCTTTTGGGACTTGACTTTTATGCCCGCCGCCCTTTTTATCACTTTTAGTCCTCTATTGTGTCCTTTAAGACGATGGGTCCCATTTTGACTTCCCTTTTTCCCAATTCCGTCTTCTTTTCCTTCTTTTTCTTTTCGCCAAGCTCCTCTGCAGTTCGCAATGTCTGACTCGCCGTTCACTCACTCCTTGTCAGAGGTCATAAATTGGAATGGTCCCGTTGTCCTGATGTGTAGTGACTTCTCCTAGGAAAGAAATTCATTCCCATCTCGATCACGAAGGTGAAGACTGAGTCGAAGGTCTGGGTAACAACTGGTAAATAGGTGTCTTTTCATATGGCCTATCTCTTTGATTTAGACGGAGAGGGCGATTGATATGGTTTCCAATGCTAAAAGCTGTTATACGGGCGTGGTCTGTTTGCCATGTTTGCTAACCCCAATTTTCCTTTGGCGCTTACGGGTTGAAGCGCTTGTTTTGCAATTTTACGGTGTTTTACTGCGACAACTCACTGGGAATCGGCATGCATTTACATTTTTATTTGCATTCTTCTTAAATCCATAACTTATTTATTAAAATTATAATAATCCGTGTTCTAGATGAAAACTGTGTTTAAACCTAGTAGAATCCATAGCACGAAGCTACTAATGTATGCTTTAAGAGCTACTTACCGGATATATCGAACATACGATGGATATTCTTGGATTACGTACGCCTTTTTGTCCGATTTATTGTTCTTTTTAAAGGAAAGTAAGGAATGAGCAAAAATAATCTATGTGGTTGTTATTTAGGTTGTCAGGCTAAAGTTTGATGACATAATGCCCTTTTTATCTACCTCAATGGTCTGTTTAATGAAAGTGTCTTTCTCACAATCAGTCAACAATGAGGTTCCTCTATCACAGCGGTTCTCAACGTGAGGGTCGCGACCTATTTAGGGGTCGAATCCGGGTCTCCTAACACCATCGAGTAACCCATATTCCCAATGGTTTTATTAAGTAGCAGAGAAAATAATTTTATGGTTGGGGGTCGCCACAACATGAGGATTGGTATCTAAGGGTCACGGCATGAGAAAGGTTGAGAACCACTAGTCTAATATTTTCAAGAGTTTTCATTGGTCATATTGGATACCAGAAGAGTTTTAAATTAATTCAGCTCATTAGTAAAGTATTTGCAAACATTTCATTTATCACAGATTCGTCCTCTATGGATTCATATCGCATGTGATTCAAGCGCGTCATATTTCTACCTTTTCATACAGTCTTTCTGTGTCAAAATTGCCGTGCTGATATGTAGCGAACTCAGTTTAGTCTCGATAAGTCTGATATTTTTCTTTTATATCTGCTGCTGTACGATCTCATTCCTCTTGTTCTCTTCCTATGCTTTGCTCTACACTTGTGTGTGTGTGTGCTGCTACTAAGTGTGCTGTCTACATTTTTTTCATTACGGTGACCTTAAAATATGTTTTCTCTTACGCTGCCGTAATTTATTTCAGTTCAGTATCTCGATATGAAATCCCTCTGGGTATTTGGTTGAATTAAATTCCATTTATGGGAGTGAGCGCAAGATATAGTTCAATTGTATTTTAACGTGTATTCTTGTCTCTGGTGTATTATAAATGATGCTGAAATGAATAAATGGCATTATGACTATTATAATCTAGGGTGATCAACGATTTTTGAAGAAAATAAGGGAGATTTCTATATTCTTGACCAAAAATAAAATAAATTTAGAACACCGAAAAATATTACAAAAAAGAAAAAAACAATGCAGTGTATGTAAAAAAAATTAAAAAGAACTTTATATTATACTTTAAGAAGACCTAAATATATTTGCAACAGATTGTACTTCAGACAACAGTTTGCCATCATTTTTGCACATTCTAACATTTCAGTACAAGAATACGTGAAGTTCATGGCAGCTTGCAGTTCTGATTTGATCAGCTTTTTACTGCTCCTATTTCTAACATCTCTCTACTTGTTATCCATAAGGGAAAAAACTCTCTCTGTTTGAGCATTACTACCCTCTCGCCCAGTCCATGCTCCTGTAGCTGAGATAGTGTCGTACTGTGTGGTAAGCTAATGGAAGTTCACCAGCATTTTTTCATCCTCATTATTTAGGCCTCAACAAAGGTGGAATGAACTGAAGAAAGTCGTAACCTTAGACGAAGTGCCGACATCTTTTACTTTGTCTTTGTGACCTAAAAGAAACCACAAGGAGTTAACTTAGAAAGGGCAACTTATGTAATTCGAACAATTTATGCACTGAATAACAAGACATAACATTTCAGAATAAATAATACTAATTTATTACCTGCAGTGTTCGTGTGCTATATACAGTCGTTCTTGCCGCCATGTGCGATGGTAAACTCGGGTTTTCAGATCGAACACTTTGCTTTATAAACATCAGACTGTGCAGGTCCAATCCAGGAATATACACTTTCCCATTTCGAAAGATGTGTACACATATATTTAATTTTCTTTTTTGGTGGCGTTTAGGCTTAGTAATCACTGCCCATTATTGTATTATTAACTCTTCCCCCAAAACTGCTCACAGGTGATGTAGAGTAAAACCACTGAAACCAAGTCAAGCCAAAGTACCACCTGCTGAGCAACACAAAGAACGGAAGAAAGGAAGTACGCGTTCATTGGCTTAACAGACAAGAACATTTAAACTCATCGGTTGGTCATTTCCGTCATTTATATACGAGATAATCAATAGAAAAAACTTGATATAGAATCAACTGCGTCTGCTCTCGAACGTTTAAACGAATTTCAACCGTGTGCGCAAAATTTAAATGATTGAAACTGAATGATTTTACTTGACGAAAAAATACGGGAGAAATTCACCCAAAGCTACAGAAAATACGGGAGCCGGGAGATCGTGAAAAAATAGGGTCAAATACGGGAGATCCTGGGAAATACAGGAGAGTTGGTCACCCTATTATAATCTGAATGAATGAATGGATGAACTTTGATTCTAATACCCCAGAATCAGCCCTATGATATTACGTCGTATCGAAACTGGTCGTGCCAATTGTGTGAAATTCACAGTGAAAAATCAGTCGCCTGGACGGGGAATTCCACGAGTCCCAGACCCAAATCCCTTGATTTCGTGCGGATTGGTCTAACCAAATAAGCTACCAAGGCGTTCTCTTTCATGTGAATCTCTATAGAGCTTTAAGGAGCAAGTTGTTCTCACAGGTAGCGTGCATGCAAACTACGGTTGTATAAAATTGATGTGTTGAACTTTGCTAGTGCATTTCCTTACTGATCAATCACGAAGGAATTTCATCATGTTTCGCCTGATTACATTGAATCTAGACTACTTACTGATTAAAAATGGAGTTCCTAGCGGAATAATTGACAAAAAAGTTAAAAGGATCGCTCAAAAATCACTTATTATTCCAACCTTATTATTATTGGCAACATCCTCCCACGCGATACGACTGGGCTCATTACTTAATTGACCTCTGGCCACAGAGCAAGGGTCAGCTTTCTCAATCATATATTGAAAGTGTGATCAAGAGTAATCAGCTTGCAATCATCAAGGAGCTGTAATCGATATTCACGGCGATTTTATTTTGTGGGAAGAATTTTGGAGGCCTTTGAGGGGTGGAAGATGTGAAAAAGTTGACGGTTTCGGGGGCCTGAAGGTATAGTTAGCATTTGCCCATTGTTGTTTCGGTCCATTCCGGTGAGTGACACGATTTCTGTCGTATTCCATTGCCGCACTCTTTTTGTTACCTTGCATCTAGTAGCCATCCCTCAAAACTCACTTCTTTCCGTTCTTCGCACAATGGAAAGGACAATGCAGTCATGTAAGGAGTGGGCTTTTTCGGTTTCCTCAACAAGATGTTTCAGCGTGATTCATCCCGCTTTTGTTTATATTTTTTACTATGCTCGAGGACGTTTCGAAGGGAAGAGACGACTGAGAAATGGTCGGCAGCGCTTTTCCGTCCATTAAAATATGGCGGATGCTGAAGCACTTAGATGGCTTCTAATGGCGTGCGTCCTTTGTGAAGAGAGAACGCAACGGCTTCGCTCTTCAAGTGAAACAGTGTGTGTGTGTGTCCATTTCATTTTTTATTCTCTTCTTTCCTCAAAATGGACCAAATGAATATGAGTCGCGCGATTTCTCATTTTAGTTCAGTGAGAGAAATTGTGTCTTAGGGGCTACAGGATCCGCAGTCACCTCAATGTCGAATGGGTGAATATTCTTCGTGTAATGAAAATCTTCATGTTCAAGAAATGGTGGGTGATGTCGCCGAAAATAAAATCTACGATGTATACTTTTTTCATATTCATGGGATAAACCGTCAATTGATATTATTGACATGTGACTTTTTATAAGTAGGTACTCTCGACCTATCAATCCAATTACTGTTTTTTCTAAAAATACTAATGCTAAGTGTAGAAAGTGCTGTTTTAAGAATAGTCATTTATCGTCAAGGACTTCATTCATACCAACTCCTAATTTTTATAAATGTTAAAAAGATCGTATCAGCTGGAACTTCATGGCGCCATAAAACCTTGATGCTCATGCTGCTTGCCAACTCGTGTCGTCTTCTCTTTGTACTGATTTCCTGATTGCTGTTGAGAGATAAATTTAATGAAAAGGTAAGGCTATAAAAATACCCCGAATTTTTTTCTATCGATATTGAATTCTTACATCTTCTTCAAGTTTACTTGAAATGTGTTATCAATGCATGAACTTTACAATTACTTGTTGATATTTAGGTTAATCAACAATGAAAGCAAGCAAGTGTAAACTGAGGGGACTCTGGTAGGGGCATAAGTGATGGGTGTAAATGACAGGTCGATAAAAAGGAAGAGGAATTATTTATATATTGGACCGTAAGACGATATGAGAGGAAACGGGAATCTTTAAGATTTAGAGTGATATAGATTTAGAAGTAACAGCTTTATGTATGATTTTACACTTTCCCGGCGAATAAAATTTGTGTAAATTCCAAGCGATCTCCTCGGAACGGGAATTACAATGAAATTCGACGGGAACCACAGTAAGCCTAATAATAAGCTTCTATATTTCAGCGATAGCTCACAGAATAACTCCAGTACCTCCAATACTCAGACAATCATAAAGCTGTTTGTGTCAATTTCTCTGGCTCACCACCGGGTAAGATATTTATAGGCAGCCGACGTTTCGGGTTCCGACTCGTTACCCATTCTCAAGGCTACTGATTCGAGCTTGAAAAGACCGTTTAATTTGGCGCTAGGCGGGGCGGGATTGCTCGAGCCCCGATTGTTGAGGTGGAGGACCGTTGACCAGCTGGGACTTAGGTCTGGCGTTCTGAATTCTCCTCAGAATTCTATTCCAAGAGCTGCTGATCGTGTAACCAGTATCCCGGTTGAAATTCTTCCTCTCCAACCTTATCTCAATTGTATCTCATTTTGGCTGTGCCTAAAAGTAGTTGTGTGGTTTTGAAGTTAACTGTTTTATGAAACAAATCTGAAAACGGCGTGACTTTTTGAAACACATCAATTATATCCTTCTAGTTGTAATTGGAGGGATTCCCAATTTAGTTTTCGCCATATAAACCGTCAATCTTGCTTTCCTTAGTGATAATTTAATGCAGTGGATCCTATCCATGCCTCATTGACCTCCTCAATTAAAACTTTCTCCCATTGTTTCAATTTGCTTGTCTACGCCCCAAGTGTCACCCTGTTATTGCAAAGCAGCACTTGCCTATAGTTCTTTAATTGAATTAATTAATTTTCCGTTTAATAAAGTTAAGTTTCTTCAGTGCCTTGAGAGGGCCGAGAAGTGGATCCAGGGAGAATGAAAGGCAAGGGATGTTCTGCATCGACGCCCTGTGTTCATTTTCCATCAGCTTTCGGCTTGAAACTCTGGAGGGCCAAGGTGACAAAGTTTTAGATTAATAGGTTGATGAATGAGTAGGCAGGTTGTTTGTAAAATACGAAAAAATGAAAAGGAAACGCGAGAAGAAGTGAGAGATTGTGGACGGCAGTAGTGGTAGAGGAATGGGTCCAAATCGGGAAAGAAGATTGCTAAAGGGAAAAAAAATTCGGGAGACTGTGAAAAGGAGTCCGAGGAGAAAGGAAGTAGAAGCCTTTTGTGTTTGTTCGTCTGCTTGTGTGTGCATAAGGGTAGGGTCGCCTTCGTAATCAGAAGGAGAAGTGCTCGCTCGGACCCTGTAGTTAACATCAGCCCGAACATCTGCGTCCTCTTCAGAAATTCCGGCCTCGGTTCGGTCATTGGCCCCCCTCTCCTCTCCCTTTGTGCCCCGACACCAATGATCTGCTCGTTCTTTCTCACCAGGTCCCTCTTTACGTGAAGAGAGAGTCGCATTCCTGCCCGGCCATCCCTCTTTCCTCTCTTCGCTGTGTCGTTCCTTAATTTCCGCGAGCGTCCTTCGCCCCATTATGCCGGCTATGAAAACCTTTGGCCATTGATTCTTGGCTCTGGGTATAGCAGCAAGTGACTTACGGTTCTCCATTACCTTCTTGTTCACCACCGTTTACTTTGGCAGAGTGCTGCCTTTTTTCGCAAAACGGCCGCTCTGGGAGCGCTTTTTTTCTCAGTTCTATTTCAAGGCATTAAAGGAAGTGTGCTCCATAAAGGGAGGGCGATGATTTACTCCATAAGGTTTTCATATTAGCGAAAGTTTAAGATGAGGCTAAAATTTAGTAACTCCTATCTTTTTGCTTCCAGAAAATGCTCTAGTTTAGCTGAACTTATCGGGACCAAGAAGTATTATTTTTTTTAGATTATACATTATAAAATATTTTATACATGTACAAAATATTTTCTAATGACGATGAAATGGACGATGATTAGTTTTATATTATGTGAATATAATAGAAAACTTTTCATCGTCCAAAATCGTTCCTTTCTTGTTGTTTCCTAATGATGTTAATGGGTAGATAAACTAGGTGATACAAGTAGAGTTATATTCAGTGGAGCCGAACTGCATTTACTAGAAGTTACTAGATTTCGTTACTGATATACATTCAGTTGATTTTGCTCACGCATGCCGCATAACGCCAATTCTTCAGCCCATTATGGTGGTGAAGAAATTTGTGATGCTACAGTTCAATCACCTCACAAAGTACTTCTCCTTTCTTTGAATTGGGGAGCTACTTCAATGTTGAGCGAATAGAGACGTACGTTACTAGTATCTACGAGTTGATTGATGTAAATAGTCCTCGTTTGGAGTTATTTGACCTCGCTTGTCATCAAAGAGGTTTCAGTGGTTTTCTTGAATAAGTACGGAGTGAGTACTAGTCTAAAGAGACAATCGTCTTGCTGAGTCTTTTACAAACTCTTAGCTTCAAATTTTACTTGGGAAGTGGCTGCTATCACGTCTATATTCATTTTTATTATTGCTCGGAATAACTATTTTTGCCTTATTTTTCCGTTAATGATCCGTAATAATTTTTATTTCTAATAACATATGCACTGCCGACTGCCCAATGCTCATTCCATTTATGTTGCTTATTGCGCATTTTATTACAATTCATTGCCCAATAATCTTTTATGTACTTCATCTCGTTCATATAAAGATGAAAATTGTCATCACATCCATCAAGTTCTCCTAAAAGGGCTAAAAATGAGCCCTTGTGAGCCTGGCAGAGAGTTTTATACTGTTTTCTCACCCTAGAGTGACTATTTTTGGTAAATACCATACGAATTCAACTACTTTCGTTGTCTGTCTTTCAGTTGGTCGCATATCCTTAATTGATATTTAATGTGACTGACTCATTGATATTGTAGTCTCAAATTTCTTTTCCGCAATTTCATCTCAAATTATGACGACGTGGAGACATGTTGAAAGCCATTAAATCTCTCTCCCGCTTAAGAAATGTATTACAGTGTAATTTTTCTGATGATTTTGTTTTTTAAATTTGGATAGGTGGTTGGTAAACAATATTTTAACCACATGCATTGATTATAATATTCTCGAAATAGAACAGGCATATTTACTTTGTTAATATTTGAGAGAGTTATGTCAAAGACATATAAGATTTATCCCATTATGGTAATAATAAGTGAATTCTTTTTCCACATATGTGATCTACATATTTTACAGCGCATTACATCAAAATCTTCAGTAGTGAAACATTGCGGAAAGATTGGAAAAAAAGCTCCGTATTTGAGATACATAATTCGTCTGCCAATCTCGAGAAGATACAAGAATAGAACTAGGTCAAATTTTGATTATTCGTTTGATAAAGATCCTGCTATGTGCTTCATTAAATCCGATTGCTTTCGAAGAGTCGAAGGAATGCTTGGGATGTTTTCCCATTGTTAGATCAAAAGTTGCGCTAGCACTCTGAACTTTGTTCGATTCTAACATCATAGCTGTTGATGTGATACATTTCGTAAGAAGAGCGTCAACGCTAGTTTCATAGTAATTTGTTTTGAATAAGTACTGAGAAAAAATATTTTTTCCCGAGAGTAGTTAACTCAAGATTATATGCAATGACTAAATATATCTACGTAATGACTGTAAAGGATGCATTATCTTTGTTAAAGGCTGTTTTTGGCAAAAACCTTCACTACAAGGTAAGGAAATTGGTAAAGCGTATATCATTCGATTATAATTCAATTAGGATCCTATAGGAATGTACTAATTATCTACGTCTACATTTATACGTATACACCCCGCAAGCCACCTCAAGGGTGTTGGGCAGAGGTAAATTTAGCACCAACATGTAGAGTAGAATAAAAGTAACTTTCACCAACATGCACTACACGGCATGTGTCCTACCTATGCTACAGAAGCTATTGAATTAATGTATAATATAATTTGGTAAACTAGATACAAGAGTCCTGCAGAGATCACGGAGAACATGGTGTTAGTACTACGTGGCAGATTAAAAAAACAGCCATTAGGCAGCAAATCAACAAATCAGCGAGACGACATATCGACTTACCAACTTCAAAGTCTCCTAGGCTACCATTACGATCTCTTGTAGATCTCGGGAAAAAAGACATTTTAAACTTGTCTGTTCTGCAGCGCATTTCCTCAATTTTATTCTCTTGATCCGGTCATAGCATCTCATCGCTCGTAAGATATTTATTACTTCGTTGGAAAATAAATTTTCTTTGAATTTACATAAAAGATTCAGTCTAATTTTTAATCGGAAGTCTGAAAGCGTTTCCCATTTTCGTCATTCCCACTCCTACAAACTTTTGAGCTTTGTTATTCATTAATTGGTCGATGCTCTCCGTTCATACATCCATCCACGCAGACTGTAAGCGCCCTCTCACACCGTCGTCTTCCTCAAGTTTACTTTCCCCGCTCCCCAGCATTACCTCCGGGGAGGTATACAAAGAGCGAGTCAACAATGGAGACATCCTTTTTTTCCAACCCCATCCTAGAAGATCTTCCTGTCGTCCCCTTCCAGAGTCCGGTCTTTCGCAGGACGCTCCCCTTATGACCTCACCGACTCCTAAAAGTCCCCTCGAAACCCTTACAGTTATGGAGAAAGGAGCTTTGAGGGAAAACAAATTGGCAACTCATCATTCTTTCCCTAAAAGAGTAGCGTTTGGGTGAAATAGAGAAAGGGTGGAAAACATTTGTTGTCGCCTTTATCATATCATAACGAAGGGCGCAAATAGACAGATATTCGACATCTCATTTGAGCGACGTATCACTACATATGAAGCGCTGTCGATATACATACTGGGTTCCTCTGAAAGTATTCACCACTATCGAGGTTTGAATTCGGGCCCTTGTGTTGGGAAAACAATACTCTAGCCTCAACATCAATTCAAACCCCTTTAAATTGGTTGTATAGTCAAGACATGAGGTGGTTTCGGATTTCGTAAAAGAGTAAGGGAGTCCAACGTCCGAAATTCGTAAGCTGGCTATAGGTAAGAGAGTGGAAGGAGTAAGCGCAGTTGAGACATTTAAAATTATGATGAATGTATTGGTTGTAAATTTTACTCTCAAGTTCCTAGTGTTCTAGTACATGAATAACTATAGCGGAAGTTTTATATTGGAGAAATTGATAGCTTTTCGAATGAAATTTGTAAGGGAACGGAAATGATGTATTTGTGATGACTCCAATCAATTCAACTGTCATTCTTCTCCCTAAATTACTTAAGCACATCACATTAAGTGAAATTCCTAGGAACTGATTCAACCATTGATAAAGATAATGGAAAAGCGTCGATAAGTTTTGCGTCAGCTGGAGCTGTACGAATGGACCCACATCACACAGTAGTTCTGAACCCTATGCATACTTATACATTAAGCGAATGGATTTATCTTTCCCATATCCTGAGTTTTTTTAAATTCGTAACATTTCGATTATCCTTTTTCTCTTATGCTCTTGGTGACGCGAGCCTTCAGTTTCCTTCGGCATCCCATGTTCTATAAAGTGGTGCCTGGTGCGAAAGCACCCCCTGCCACACACCCTTTGGGTGGCTTGCAGGGTATGACGTAGATGTAGATGTAGATGAAGTGTTTTTGAACGCGTCTTTGTTCGTGTTTCGAGGAATCGTTCTCGTTCAGACCCAAATCCCTCCTTTCACCGATCATTGCGATATTTCTTCTCGTCCCACTATCTTGGCCTCTGTGAAGAAACTACTTTTGCAGTCTTCATACCCTTCCCCGTAAAACCTCATATCTTCTTCGTCCTCTCCGTTACCCGTGTCCCTGGAGGGATGGGCAGAAAACGATGGAGAGAGATCCCCCCACGCACACACTGAGCGAACATCCCGCAGTTTATCCCCCTCTGCACTGGAAACGTGGCCGTTTGTATGAGCCTCACGTTCACACATTAATTGTCATCGGAACTTACTCCGGTCACACAAGGTGCCCAAACTCCGTCTCAACTCTTCGTTCGATCCATCCTTTTCCTGACCTCTTCCCCTCTTCCGCAAACTGACGGCCCCTGCCTGGTTCATCGGCCACAAAACTCCTCTCAATGACTCCATTCCGTCCCCAAATCTTTTCCTGGAAGGGTGGGCCGACTAAAGGCGCAACCACCATGTTCCTATCGAGAAGATAAGAGATGTCTTTTGACATTGTCATCGCACGCTTGGAAAGCGTTCTTTGCCCCTTCTGTATTTTATACACGGTTTTCAGTTTATTCAACAGCCTCAAGGAATATTTTTCCTTTTGAATAATTTACTTTTAATCTCTTAAATAAATTCATCAAAACATAAATTTTTCCTTAATTCACTTTAGCAATTCCGCGTTTCTTAGACTTCGTGTAATAATAGTGACACGTGTAATTAGTTGCTTGGTTCAGGTCGGTGGCATGGAACTGAGGTTTCGTAGTAACTTGAAACTTTGACAGACCACAAAATATTAACTTAATTAACCACAAGATTAACATCTGAGTCACCACATCTTTTCAAAATCTTGTAAATAATCTTTAATCTTGTAAATGAATGATTGCTTCTTCATTATTCCCCTATCCTATATGCCCTTGTATAACCTTCCTCTTCTCCCAAATTTGTCCTCTCACAAATTTTCTCCTTATTCTTTCCCTCTACTGGTAGTATATAAGGGAATGAGCAAACTGTATAATCATCTGAAGATGATGCTTAGCCATCAAATCCAAGGTTTGTGAAGTTTGAAATATTCTGTGGTCTGTAAAAGTTTCAAGTTAATAAATTTGTGATGGAGTACCACAAAGGTATGAAGATCAAGTTTTATTCTAAGAGAACTTAGGTATTTTTCAGTGTTCGTGATCAGTGAGTTCGATGACAGTGTGTTAAAATGGGATGAAGAAGGGAAGGAGAGAAACGTGACTTATCTCCTTACGGGGTTTGACGCCTAGTCATTCCAGGCATTTGATCTTGCTTGATGGCGTCTTTTCGTGTTAGCTTCAGACTTGCTGTTTTTACTTCTCTACGGAAAAATAGTCATTTACTACTATTATCCGAATCATTATCTCAAAATTCGGTGGAGTATTTTTATGAAAAATACGAAATCATCCCATATTTGGTAATATTCCAGGGAGCGTTGAGTTCCTATAATTCGGAACGATGGTTTTCAATCCACCCTGAGGATTACTGGCCCTTTGCCTACACCTAGAATTAACCTCAATTTTAGATTTTGAGTTTATATTTATATCAAAGCGAGAAAACTCGTTCAAACTAACATTTTTTATATTGTGTGATTATTCAATTCGAGAGTCCACAGTGTATGATAGGTTCAGTGGCTTAGAAGTATAGAGCCTAAACTTTGGAAATATCTTCGCGGAAGGCATCCAGAGGAAGCCGGTATAATGTCCCGTCTGACGGACGGGTTACTGAAGTAAGCACTCTCCACATATTTCTAGTTAGGTATCGGTTTAAAAAATAAAATATCTCTGCTACTGAAGGGGGGTCAAAGTTCTGGAAGTGAAGTCAACCGGTTATTAGGATCCCCTCCATCCGTTATTTAATAACGCTGTCAGTTTTATGATATCGCCTATCCGGACCAAATATTGATCAATAGCTCATTCTCTGTCAGGTAAAGCTATGCAGTTATCCCATGCAGACATTTCCTCTGCTCAATTTATATATCCATTTTGTTTTCTTTTTATCGATTGGTTATATTTCAGATTTTATGTTTCTTGCTTCTCATCCTCAATTTATCACTTTTAATTTACCGATTCAATATTAGCCCTTGTGCTAAACAATTAAAACTTAGAATAAAAACCAGAAGACGCCCGTTTTTAATTTGAACAGAACTGTTGCTAACAGAAACAAACGCGGTGGCAAAACCGAAAGTTGCGAGCATCTTCTTTTACAGCACTTTAATCTGACTACTTAAATTTTTTTTCGGTTCTATAATATTATATATGCCTCTTAGATTTTATTAAATTTTGCTGATATAATATATTTATTGTCGTATTCTAATCACTATCACTTGTTGGAATCACAATCTGTATGAATACCTACGTAATGCATTTTAATAAGATTATTAACTTGTCAGTCTCAGTTAGTTGGATAATTGTTTGCTATGCACTTCTTTCTGAGATATACTTTAACCTTTGTATTTATATCGAAAATTTAAGTAAAACTGTCTTTTAATATCACGACTACATTTCTCTCTTAATATTACTGATCTTCACCTCATGCTTTTACTGCTTCATCTTTGGCTCATTTCTAATAGCATGGTGCTATTTAAGTGAAATAATTACGTGTTATTTCGTTCGGTCACACGATAGCTATATTTCTATGTATTAGGCGGGTAATCACCTCTCATAATAAAAGTTGTGTCGATTTTTAGAATTATCTTGTTAATGTTTTTTTTGAATGATCATGTAAACAAAAGACATGATCCCAACCGTCATATTTAATGAACGTACGAGTAGCACCATCAGAGTTAAGTGTTATGTGCTTGCTATAGTTCTCTGTATACTGGTTGCTTCAGTTATGTGCCTGTAGTGTAATCCTGAAACTGTATTTACTTCTCCCTCTAAACCCCAAGCCGTTATTCGTGTTCTGATTACCATTTATATGAGTTATTTGAAATGATTCGTTTACTATTTATAGATTAACTATTCTTTGTCTATCGAATGCTACCTACGGGAATGTATCTGACGGTTTTTCACTCGTACATCGTTTCAATCATCATCATTTGTGGACGCTTAAGTATCCAGCTGTAATCAGATCTTCATTAATTCCCTTGGAAAGCATGAATAGAAACTTCCCAATGTCTTTCTCAATTTTGAGTACACGTATCCGTTTTTCGAATAAAGTCGTATTTTGAATAACGCGCAACAAGAGGAGCGAGATACAAGGATGAGAGAATTGGGACCCCCACAAGTATTTCCTTGAAAAAATTCTATTCTCCTGGGGCAAAGGTGGAGACGGAAGTTTTTAACGCCTCGAGCTGAAATTGGGAGGGAGCGGGATAACTTCTGTTTCCAGAAGCAACTGAAAAAGTTTCCAAATCCGTGCAATATAAAAAAAGTTGTTTGCTCAAGGCGTATCTCTTTCAGTTTCTTTCCTTTTTGTCTTTGACTGCTACTTTTGGTGTCCGATATATGTTTTTCAGAAATGTTTTGTATAGTTTCATCAAAATTCTCCCTTGTGTATGGATTAAAGGGAATCATATGCGTATAAAGTATAACGCTTCCTAATTCTAGTGTTATTCGTTCCATTTCAATTACTCTCACTCACACAGCGCAAAAAACTTGGTTATTGACATTGATTTGCTATAATGAAATATTGCATGTTAAACCACTGTCGAGATTTATTTTTAGGTTTCATCCACTTGGTATAATAACAATTTCTATAATGATGTAGGTTTATTCAAGGAGAAGTCAGGACTGAAATTCACTCTTACCTTTCAACTTTACACGTGACAATAGCAACTCCTCCGGGACTCGAAACCGCAGCCTTAGATTTAGCTGGCCATGTGACCCATGCCGTCAAAGATGCCGGAAATATTTATGCAGTTTATCATCATGCACCAGATTCATACGGCTGACATTACTGAACTGGAAAAATAAATATCACCACTATGTGTACATGGTGGAGGATAGGTGCCATCATTGAGTTTTTTTAAAATATTATCTCTTGGGCCCTGAAAGTTGCAAAAATCATTTTCCTCCGTGCTTGCTATCTCATGACTGCTCATTTATTAATAGCGCGGAATGCTTTTCATTAGAATCTGGGTGAAGCTGTCCCTGTTACTGTCTCTGGCCCTGCTCCATGGAATTTAGCACTTTATTTTTATTAGGATGAAAATGACTGACTAAGGAATATTAATCCGTCAGTCAACCACTCTGCCAAATGAGGGAGTGACCGGATCATTAATTAGATTAACAAAATTTCCCTCACCAGATTTATTTAATTCCCAACTTGCTTAGCTTAAACGCTTTGTGCTCCATTATCCAACAATGATATTAGCTGATTCACAGCGAAAAGAAACAAATAATACGAAACCGATAACGTTTTCGTTGAAACGCTTTCTCATAATTGTGGTTGATTTTTGGTTCATTCATTTCGAGGAAAATTTTTCCTAATTACTAAGTTTTAATATTTATAGCATTAGCTTAATAGGCATCATTTATGCTACCTTGATTATATTTAAAACCTACAAGTTAAGATAAGCATCAACATTTTTAGTCCACGCTCATGGAAAATGCTTAATTGAGTATAATTTGTGTAGTCTTTATTATATCCTACACAGTAAGCTGTGACTTCTAATAGTTCTCTTTCCTTTTCACTAATGGGCATAGCAAAAACTTTTAGGAATGTATTTAGTGTTTAAAATACGTGATTACACTCGTTTCACACATGTTGCATCGGAAGGTATGATTCAAAGTGTATATTTATCTTTATCTGACTATATGTTTCTTCTTCTCGAACGTATTACATTATGTAAACTTTTGTATATTCTAACTGACCCATACAAATTTGCCTCATCTGTTTAATTTTATAGGTACACTCTATATTATTGGCATATAAATTAAATAATATTGTCGATGTTTTCCTTTTTTTCTTCCATGCTCCCGTTTACTTCTACGTGAGGAATGACAAAATTAGGTACAGTGAAGGTACCTTCCTTTAAAATTTCCCTTTGAAATGCCATAGTAGTAACCAGAGATCAATTCTCTTAAATGTATAAATATGGTGTGATTCCTGACACAAATATATAATGAAATGGCATGTTCATTCGCACAGATTTTCATATTTAACTAATGTTTCGCTGATTCGGGATAGTACTAAAAGAACTTGATGGTTGTGAATGTAATAATTTACTCAAAAGTCATATTTAGAAGGTTTTTACGCCTCTGGCGCTGGCACTCTGAGCTATTTCTAAAAGTTTCATGCTTAGTTACGTCTTTTTGTGTCTCAGCTCAGTTTCAAAGGGTACCTCCCTCCTCCTGACCTCCCTTCACTTTGAGAATCTAGGCTTCCTTGTCGCAGTTCACTCATCTCGTTCCAATATCTCCTCCCCGACTCCTCCTGCTCTCGCAATTTAACAGCCTGGAAAAGGTTATTTGTTTATGTTCACCCAGCAATTCATGACACGTACTCAGCAGCTTCACTTTTTTGGATTCGTCTCTCAGCTATGCAAACAAAAATCTTCGGTTGCTGTAGCTGCCTGATACATCTTAGCGTCTTTTCACTCTTCAATAATGGATAAATGAGCGCACTTAGTATGTTGACTTCTCACATCACACTGGAGATAGTATTGCTGTACGATTATTTTTACTTAGAGGCTTCATCTGGTTTCTCTGTCCAATAAGTGTTTTCCCTCTTCTGCCTTGATCAATTGTATTATTCGGATTTACTCATGTTTCATGGCTATTTTTGCGATGAACGCTGTCAATTGTAGCAGTATTCTAAGGTAGCTGATTTGAGAGGTTGCCTGCAGCAGTACATAATTTGTTAGCAAATTTCTAGGATGGATAACGTATTGGATATTATTATGAAAGATTTTGCAGCTTCTTTTATGTATAATGTTTTGCGGGGTTGCTACGTGTTGTCCTTTCTTTGCATCTACATTTCACTCCTCTTACTGTGACCATCGTGAGGAGAATTAGATTTGTTCGCTATCGGTTTCGTCCTTTGATCCTCTCCAAACGCAACATTCTTACGGGCATAACTTCGCTATTGCGCTGATTCAAGTAGCTTAAAGAATTACTTTTGCTACTTTTGAGTTTTCGTGGGTGGGAAAAACTATTCCAATTATGGCTTTGATTATAGGTATTCTCACCATTAAAGTTCTTAGGTATTTTTGCTCTCTCATTTTCCACACTTAATTATCTTTGATTGCAGTACTCTTCTGGTTTGTCAAAGATAACCTTTTGCACGTTGTGTGAAATAATTGTGAGCGAAACTTTGAGTAAAATAATGTACAACTCGCAGAATATCCCGAAAAGAAAGTTTTTCTCTAATGGAGAGTTTATAATCGTCATTTGAATTATTCTGTCTGCCTCTTGTGAATGAAGATTAAGTATGGTTGTGTGGTATCTTCTTACATTATTTGATTTTTGTCGAACGTTTGAGATAGCCTCAACGGGACACTCAGGAAAACTCATTAAAATTACGTGAAACATTTCGCGTTGCGTATTTTTCCTAGTAAGTTAATTTAATATTAATCAATTGCCCCTTGAGTGGTCCGTTTTGAATTTTAGGAATGTATATTTGGCTGCGCGTATCGTATTAAAGTCGAGATGAGTCGACATAGGCCATAAAGCGTTGCCTCAAAAGAGAAATTTTTTTTCTTGATCTGAATTTAATATCTCATACATTTTAGGTAATTAGGTTATGTTTGATATCTCTAATTTAACCTGAATTCTTGTTGGGTACAACTTGTTAGTGTTATTAAATGAACATCATTCCTGTAGACTAATTACTTCTGATCTTATGGGAACCTTTTGAGAAATGCAATTGCTAAAACGAAGGAGCATGAAATGTCGTAGCTAACGTCGCTACAAATTTTCTGAGTGCCTCAAGAATTAGCCTTGAATCTGCATTTCTGACGTGTATTTTCTTTAGTGGTGCATAATGTCGTCTGATTTTATCCATAATTTTAGGCATTAGACTCCTCAAGTGATTAGAGTCACACCCAAATGATACTCAATGCACCTTGAAAGTGACGTGCTAAAACTATGGTCGGTTTACATTTAAAAGAATGTAGCAATTACTACGAGTTGTTTTATTCTTACCATCATGGATCTAGAGGATATCCACAAAGTAACTCCTGAAACTTTACCATATAATAACTATTATTCCATATTATAAAATTAAGAGTCAATCAGTGGAAGTGGTTCAAATTTTGATAACCATGTGCAACCATGAGCAACTGGCGTCAACTTTTCAGTTTTGTAGCAAATGTGTTGACCCCTTAGAAAAAATTAAAAACTAGTCTTACAGGTGTGACTGATGACGAATAATGTGTATACATAAGTCACACATTTTACTCTTTGTGAATTGAAAAACCTGACGCTTTGCTGATATTGCAAGCGATATGGATAATGTTTCAGCCTCATCCATGAGTTTTACTTCTGTTGTGTAGATGATGTAGTTGAAAAGACAATTTATTGGATTGTGTCCTGTAACATTACGCTCATGTTGAGAAAATGGAAAAGCTTTTGGTGACGGATACGCAACTTTTTTGCACACTGTTGTTTCATCCTAGAAATGGGCATAATTTTTCTGAATATATTTCAAATAATCATTTCTCTTGAGATAAGGAAAGAGGTGATATGCAACACATTTACTTCTGAAAATCATCAGAAAACCAATTAGTGTATCTTGATGTTTGTTAAAAATTTGGACTTAAAAACAAATAACCTCGTTATTAGCAAAGTTGAAACTCGTTTCCGTTGAGACTAGAAAATGACGGCAGAAACGTGAGTGAAATACATTAGTAGAAATAGAAAACAATTTCATTGTCCTGGGACAAAGTCCCTTAGGTTATTAGGAATTAGTTTACATGCCTTTATGAGGAGTGGAATACAAAGACAAAATACAATGCCTTACAAAAAAAGAATACAAACAAACAACATTCAAGTCAGCAGAGAGATATAAAATGACATTAGTATAGATATCTACGAGTTAATCTTTTTCTACTGAAAATACTGAATGGAATTTCTTAGGTGACGAGATACGATCCTAGGTCGCCTGTGTGGGAGACCGCTCTTCCAACCGCAGCTTTAATCTGGTCCACCCACTGAGCTCCGAGTAGAATGAATGAACCCAATTTTCCAATCAAAGTCGTGAGTTCGATGCATCAATACATCGTTTTCCCTCATAGCTGTGGCGATGGACATTTCCAACTGTGAGGCGCGCGCCATTATTCCCCCTGTTTGTCCCCATTTCACTCAGTTCAGTCTGTTCCCCAATCTCTATTTGCCGGCATCTGGTTCCGCTCCAATCGCCTCGCCCGCCATAAACGTTCGGCGTGAAGCGAAGACTCCTTTACCACTCTACCTCCTCCACGCCCCCGCCACGGTTAATTTATCGGGCGGTAAATCTTCGATGGACTGGGGCGAGTCTGAGCTTGCCGAGGAAGAGGGGTGATGTCCAGGGTGTCCAGGGGGGGGGATCTTCCTCCCGCCATCTCTGCCGCCCACCCTCCATTATGCGACCCATGGCGCCTCCTTCCGGCCGTACGCCAAACTATCTCCGTCCTCCGCATCCGCCTGGAGGCGTTCCATGCGACTTGACGCACTCCCGTCCTCTCTTCCTTTCTTATCTTCTCCCACCATTTCTCCGCTCTGGTCATCCCCTGGAGTCGGTCTGTGTCTTACCCTCCTCTGTGATATTGTCAACCTAAGCACTTGCCCCTTTGTCCAACCCCTCAAGATCTCCATCCATCCGCAAAAGAAACTGCTTTCTTCCCCTCCTCCAAAATAATGTTTCCTCGATTTCTCTCCATAGTCTTCTCCACGGTCCTCAAGAAATCATCTCATATTTCTTCAACCTAATATTTCCCTGCAGCAATCACCATAAATTCATCTATATTTCTCAATAAAAATGCATTGTTTCTCTTCAACTTGCTCCCTATTTTTTAGGGGCACTCCTTCATGCCTATCAGTTTCTCACACGAAAACTAAGTATTACTGCAATGGATTAGTTTCATGATGAATAAAAACACTGATTAATCGTCCAAAGGTTTATTTAAATGGCTCGATGCGTTTCACTTCACTGTAACATGATCAAGTGTTTTTAATCACCATGAATATTGAAAACTTCCAGACAAAGTCCAGCCTGATAGGGTAACATTTAATTATTATTTTTTCTAACCAAATAATTAATTGTATACGAAACATTATTTCCTATAAAACTGGAGCGTAATATTTTTAACACAGTTTAATAGACAAATATATTTCCGTTTTACTTCCACGAATACAATTATTTCCCAAATAAAATTAAAATCATGTTGATCCTTTCTAGCTATTAAACATAAATTATCCCTATTCTTTTCCCTCGAGGAATGTATTATGCATTGTTATTTAATACTAAATGGGTAGGTACATGCTATATCTCGATAAATATCAATTTCAGGGAACTCAAAATTATAAGTGGCTATTATTCTCCAATTTTAATGTTCATTGCGTGGGTATTATTACCCGTGGAAGAGAATCTTGGCTGTCAGTCCTTTTTTCGAAGATTTTTAGCCTTTAAACCTTTTAGTGAACTTTATTGATTAGCCGAATTCATTATCGTGTAACATACTTAAACAGTCAAATCTGAAAAATCGTGTTTAGGTTACATGTTTCATTCCTTTGATTGTTGAAAAATACGGTGTTAATTATGGCTAACGCTATGTAGGGTTTCATATTATGTAAGTTCTGACTGCAAACATATTTCATTTTTTATTTACCTTATTTCCTACTCCAGTTAAAAGTCCTCGTATCCCATGATTCAACAGAAATCTCCCGACTTTTCTTAGCATAAAAAATGTTCAATCGTTGAACTAAATGAATTCGCCTTAGAATGAAAGGACCTTTCCATATGGACAAGTTTGAAGTCAGTCATAGAGAAGGTTCAGTTAAAGGTACATGAGCAAGAGAAGAAAAAAAACTAATTAAGTGTAGATGCAAAAATTGAGAAGAGGTAATTGAATTATGGTTCTGGATGATGATGAAGGAATTGCGTAGTAGAAATTCAGGTGTGAATACTTCAGAAGTTGAGGCATAAGCTTTGAACCAACTCCCCCGGATTCGCTTTCACATGAAGAAAATAGTTCTCCTCGTGTGTATATTGCTTAGAAACCAATATTTTATCGCTAGTGTATTGAGTGAGATCTTTCTTTGTGCACCAAAATTTTCCCTTTATTTTCTGTATGAATTGGTAAAATTTCTTTGGACAGCCGGTGATAAAATATGCTCTTTTTTAGTCTATTTGGTAGAAATTTCCATATTTTTTACCACTTTCAACGTGTTTTGTTTGATATTGATTGAAGCAAGAAAAGTTCTTTCCTTTCCATCCACTTTTACCCTATTTTTTCTTGGAGTTAAAAGCCAACTGAGGAATTCTTCGAGTCCTTAATGCATATGTGTCGCATTTCATATGGTTCATTTCGGCCTTCAACCCATCACTTGTGCTGATATGCCGTTTATTGAAAAATTATTCTTAATTCATCTAGAGTTTTCTGGACTTGATGCCTTAATATTTTGCATATTTTACAGATTTTTACTGTTGTTAAATTAAAATATCATTTATGATTATGAATGCCACATATCCCGTTCTTGATATTGGAATCACAACGAAGTACAACTAAATTTCACCTAACTCAATTGTTCGTATCATTGTAATGGCTCTAATTGAGGCATTAATTTGATGAGACTTTTGTTTTTTTATGAATTCTCTGATTGGATTCGTTGCTGTTTTCTGTTCCTATCCGTTTTCGCTCATTTTGTCTTTGCTGCTCTGCATGCGACACTATGAAACAAATGAAAATTTAGGTTCAATTGGTGATCCTTAGTTTCGGATGCGTTGAAATGCTTTTTTTTATGTTTCGCAGATTCATCTCAATGACTTCAAGCCGTATTTATTGGCCTTGACAGTTTTATTTCATTAAAATTTTTCCTTACATTAAAATGCCATAGCAGTATGCGTACATATCTGGAAGAATATCGTCATTCTTTGGATACGGAGTTCGACTTTAACTCAAAATATCTTTTGCTCCTCACTTTGGAGATGGAATATAATATTCCCCGATATTAGATATTATTTCCGATATGATTTCCGATATGATTTCCGATATTTAAGATATTATTTCCTTAGTGGTGAACGTACTACTACTCATCATTGATTTAAAAATAATTTTGCTGGTTTTATGCTAAATTATGCCATCGGTCAACAATTACTACAACTATAGAGAAACATTTTGCGAACTGTACTTACTTATTTTGCGGGAATATAACAATCAAAATATTCTCACAAGTATTCAGTAAGGGGATGATACATCAATGAAGTTCTAAATTCGATTTAGTTGCATGTAAAAGTGAAAGGTCACCGGTACCGGGCTTGCTGTAATGATCGTGGATAGATTCATACAACTGCAGCACAGGCCACGGGATTCAATTACAAAATCGTGAAGAAACTCAATAAATAAACGAAGACCGAGACAATTTTGACATAAATTTTCCCAGAAAATTGGCCACGTAAGTTTTAAGTTACATTAGTAGATAATGATCTCAAAGTAAAAAATTCCTTCGAGTAGCTTTCAAAACATGTGTTCATACATATGGTTGTAGTTTTTCCATTTCACCGCTAGTATACAAGCTGCTCGTCAATGCGAGTTAATTTCAATTAAACTTGGAACTTTTTGCATGTACTCGACAAATAACTTTGTCATAAAGGCTAATTATAGTCCGTTTACCGTTTAAAGGACATATGTTTGCCAATTACAATATTTCACTAATGCCATTATTTTGTGTTTCGACTGATGCAAAATTTATTCTCTGGGTAGTGTTCTGGAATGATTTGATATCAGGTTTATTTCATCGGATTTGATAAATCGGATAAATACGTGTTATAGTTGAATTCCCTTATGATTTTGTCACTCTACTGCTAGGATAAGTTTTTATAAAATAATTTATTTCCTTGTAGATTATGGTTCAGACATGAAGATTCACAAGCTTGCATTTATTTAAGGTATTTCCCAAGTTGCCTGCCTGACTTCTCCAAGTCATTTTCCTCTAATGTGATCTTCTTGGCGTCTTATGTCTAGCACTGAAGTTGTCACCTGGACCAGTGGTTAAAAGTCACGTATAACAAGGTGGAATATGGGGCAGAGAATTTTAAGTAAGCTTTCTAATGGGAAATAATCTCTCTCTGTTTTTGCTTTCTTCATTAATAATGGGTCTTAAGAAAGAATTCCCAAGATAATTTGTTTTTAAGAGACTGTCTCAGGCTCTTCTTTATGGACATATTTCATTATGCAGCAATGAAAATATTGCTTTGCAATTGCTTAAAAATCTATTGAAACCTTCGGTTGTAAGAATATCTGTTACAACCTTCAGAATTTACTCAGTTGTAAATATTTTTTTTCATTTAATGTGAAATGGCAAGGTGATTTTTTTAATTTTTTCATTATATTTCTGATCTAAACTTTCTTTTAATTTTTCGTATCAGTCTGTGCTAGGAATATATTGAACACAAGTATAATTTAATATCTTGTCGATATGCAACTCGTAAGATAAAAATGTTTATAATTATTCTAACCAAGATTGTAACCTTTGGATCCCTACGGCTAAGTTAGCGGCTTAGCTATGAAACCGGTCCTTCAAATATTGTCACGCTTTTAGCCAAACGCGGTGTATCCTTAATATTTTGTGAGGTATTTTTTTTGCTGGGTACCTGGTGTACGTAACGAACTTTAGAGTTTGAGATCTCTTATCATGATGTTTCGCTCTAGTGCCTTCTTAAGAACAACGTGATGAATCCCTGTATTCTTCCAATAAAAGTTTTTGCTCACTTTCCACAGAATTTTATTTAACTGATCAAGGTTTCGACATGAACTATGTCTTTTCAAGGTAATAGATCATGTCGAAACGTTGGTCGTTTAAATAAAATTCTGTGGAAAGTGGACAAAAAATGTCATTGTGAGATCATGGCATCTGTACCCCATTTTCACAAACTATCGCCTGATACGCTGAACTTAATTCCTGTATTCTTAATGTAACTGTCTGTAATAGTAATAGTCTGAGGTTTCATTTGATGAAACACTTTTACATCAAGAATTCTTAAATGAAAACAACGTTATATCCCACTCTTTTTAATTCACTCACCGAAAATAGATCAAGTTCATATGTACCATTACCATGGCCGTTGGTAAGTGAATGAAAAAGTATGGAATATACCATTGTTTTCATTGGAGAAGATTCTTCATGTAAAGCTGCAAAAACTCAGGTTATGCTTTTCTGTGTTAGGTAATAAATCACTAATGCCGAGGTATTTGTCTTCATATGCAATATGCATATCTACCCTCGTCATTTAATTTAATTTTATCCATATGGTGGTAATTTGATACAGAGTGATTGCTGTTAATAAGTTCTAACTCACACTTACGATCCTAACGAGTTATGACGCTCATGAGATCTAAATATTACGCTTCGTAGAATTATTTTGTCATATTTCGCCAAATGAAAATTCATTGTCGCTCCCGGTGGCGAAGGGGTGAAGCTCTTGCCAGATAATCCAAGGGTCGTGGGTTCAAGCCCTACCCGGGCAGAATATATCACCTCTCAGGACATGGGTGGCTATGTACGTCTCGTGTTGATGTTTATAAAATAATCGATATAATGCTGATTTGGTGTTGTTTTCCGGGTGGGAAAAATAAATAAAATTTCGAAAAATAATAACAATTTGATGGCAATCATGTTGTCAATCGATGATATGAATGAGGAATTGATAATGGGTAATTACTTGGATGTGGTGACGCACAGGAAAAGAATAAATATTAAAATAGGAGAAGGCAGCTTTGGGTTTGAGAAAAGGTAGCAGTTATCCTCGCAAGATACTCGCAATGTCTTGGAAAAATGAATAAGATGGAAAACCGGAACCAAACGTATGTAAAAATGCGCGGAGGTGAAGGGGATGGTCGGAAAAGTGTGGTGTAGAATCGAAGAGATGTTTTTTTCCAGTATAAGGAATAAGAGAGGATGGATGTGACTGAACTGCAGGTGGTGTGCGGAGCACAGGGGGGGGGACGAGGGGCAGTCAGATGCTTGAAGAAGTGAGAGAGGTTAACGGAAGGATGAACGGGAGAAAAAGGAGGGGCAAGATACGTTGAATCGGAAATTCGGATCCCTATATTTCCCGTGAGCGGAGGACGGCGCATAGGGGGAAGGAGTCGTGGCAGTGTGGTGGAGTGGGAGAGGGGAGAGGAAGAAAGGACGGAAGGACTGTCTGAGAAAAAAGAGAAGAAGGGAAGGTATATGTGACGTTGAGGAGTGCCATTGCCTTTTACGGAATGGCACTGAATGCTCCGCAGAGGAGGAGATCCGGTAAAGGGCCATTGGGACATGAGGATGAATGGAGATTGGGTAGGAGGAGATCGGAGATGGTAGATGCTGGGGCAGGGCAGGAGAAAATGCTTCCAAGACGTAGCAAGGGGATAAAGGAGAGGGGGAGCGTAGGGTCGGAGTGTGCTAAGATGGGAAAGCTGATGGAGACATAAGGGTACGGTGGTAGGTATCGACTTGGGGGGACGGGAAGGGGGGTTAGCGGGGGGAATGAGTAGGAGATGGGGCATAAAGCAAGCCATGGAGATAGATGACTGGTTTAAGGAGGGACGAAAGCGAATGGTTTTGGATGGGGAGGGATCTAGAAAAGGGATGCGTGTGGAGGAACAGAGAGTAAGACGATTTGGAAAGGGAAGAGGAGAAAGTGGTGTCTGCATTTCCATTTCGGCGGATATTAGCATGGAGGGGGGGACTAGCGATTGGTTTCTAGAAGAGGGAGTGAAATGCATTCGAATACAGTTTTTCTTTTAGTGGTCAGGTGAATATAGAATGAAATCGGTTTGAGGACGTG
The DNA here is from genome assembly GCA_963169105.1 of Ceriagrion tenellum. Lineage (NCBI taxonomy): Eukaryota > Metazoa > Arthropoda > Insecta > Odonata > Coenagrionidae > Ceriagrion > Ceriagrion tenellum. Next base: position 94,287,976 of record OY720641.1, read on the forward strand.
ATAACGCGGGGTAAAGCGTAAACATTTTGTGGGCAATTGGTGATTTGAATGAAGTGGTAATAAAGGAAGGAAGAAATATCACTGTGCAAAAGTTACTTGGAGGAGAGATCAGTGATGTTTTCTGATATCTTAGAGTTAGTATTGTTTCTTAAATTATGTAAATAGTTGCCTTAGATTTATCCATCAGCAGTTGTTTTGTAAGTATCTTATTTCTCAGAAGAAGCTCCATCAGCAGTCGCGGGTCTGCCATTCATTCACGGTCTCTACTTTAATATGTAATCTCTAAATTAATATTGAAATTTTTCACCCTATTCCGCCTTATACTGTTAATTTTAATTTGAAGAATTTCATTTTCCCTTCGTCTACATATAAGATGGGTTGTACGGAAGCAATTAGTTTGAAGTACTCTTACAAATCATTGCTCTTATTTTAATATTGGAATAGACAGTAGAAAAATCCTTGTATTCATATTTTTCAAGGTGACTCTATGCTTCCATCTGCGAGGTTCAATAAAAAATTTCATCCAACTGGATACCCAACTCAGACTTAACGTGTCATATTCTGAAATCATAGATAGTTAAATAAGTGCGATATAATATTTCCGGCTAACATCATTGGAGGCTGCGAAGGAATTAGGCGCTCTTACCAATGGTATTTTCACATGAATTCTAATATTTTGTTAAAACATCATGATATCTGGTTTCTAGTCCCATTGAATGATATTTTTAGTTAATTTTGGACATATTTTTTCCCGCTAATTTAGTGAAACCGATAAAGATGATGTCACGAGCATTCTCTCAATGCATTTAAAATGTGAATCTTGTTCATTGACTGGTCGACTAATTTCTTGAGTAAGATAACCAGCTTGGTAGTAGAGTTCAGAATTTACAAAAAAATCCACACTCAGAATGATGGAAAGGAACTCCATTTATAATGGTTTACAGGACAGTTACTAAGGCATAAGTACAGAATATGTGTTAATATCAGATCAATTCAAAGTCAGGCTCTTTACGATAAGAGTTTTCACAGTAATATTTTATGTGACATTGATACATATAAGTTTCCATGAACATCAAAATAATACGATAAGAAAAATATCAATTCAATCACTGAAAATTTCCGTAATCATTTATTTTGTTTGCGGAATTTTAAGAAACGTAGATTTTTTATAGTTTTCTTGTTTCACAAGGTAAAGCCTGATATTTTTATATACGAATTTCATTTCAACTAATGAGTACAAATTGCAGATGCTGTCACAATTTGTGATAAGACTCTGGAGTTACCTGTAAAATAGGTGTTTCACACTGGATACTTAATGATAACACTTAATTAAATGCATGAATTATGAAAGCATGGTGAGTCTCCGTACGATTGGGTTGATTGATTTTAACATATGACATGTTTCTGTACTCTTTCTAAAATTTAGGAAAATGTTTCTTGTTTTGTCAGCTGGTGATTCATCCTTCTGGAATATCTTTTATTCTAGTTCTTCTGAATTTTTCTGTCAATTCTCCTGAAAAGTACAAACTTGATGAACAGAAATTTTGCGAACGAATGGGCTCATGAAATTTTTTATCTGTTGGAATTCTTTGGATTTACTTGCTCATCTGTACTTATTATTCAGGCATTTTTTTTCTAGATTTGAAAAAAATATACGTCTCTCACTGCTATAATTGTCTGGTGTTCACTTTTTTTTAAGCTGCTAGATCTTCTGCGACATGGTAATAGTCTGTATTGAGGGATTGAGACCGTGCTGCAGGGTAACCGAATTTTAAATATTGAAATTTATACTTTCTTGTTACATCAGCGCAGCTGCTCATCTTCCGTACAGATGTCATATGCAAACTCGGCGCCATTTCATCCCAAGTTTCCTCATGCCCATAAAGATATTCTCTGCAAACTTCCTCGTTTGCTTAATTGCTTCGATATGCACCTATCACTGACAGCGTGAAATTACCTCAGGCCCTCCACAATGACTGCCTTCGAATCCATTTTTTTATTTCCTCGTGCGGAACCCATCAGCAAATTCTGAGCTGCCTGGTGTTGTAATTTTCAGATACTTATTGCTTCCATACATCACTAGATCTTTCCTTTGTCAAAGGTCTCCCGCAAATTCTAATTAACTGATCGAATGCCTAATCCCTATGATATATATTATTCTCAGAAATCGTCCATTTGGATTTACGCCCGGGGATCAATTCTGAGTGAATGCGGGATTCGCGGAAAGATTTGAGGAGGGAAGGAAGTTGAAAAGGGGAAGAACAGGTTAAGAAAAGCGAAATAAATACCCTTCGGGTTTGGGAAAAAGAAATGATTTGTCAGTGGCCGAGAGAAATCCCTCTCTTTGTTCTCAGAGAGGGGAGAACTCGATGGAAATTGTTCTGTCTCCTGGAAAGAATGGACGTTGGGAAGGTAGTAGAGCGTCTTCAGAACTCTTGAAACTCTTAAAACCTTAGTTCAAAAATGCCACCCAAACTTTTCCTACCATTAATGCTGATGGGGATTTGATGTTCCCTTCCTTAATTAACTTCTGCCTAATTAAATGCTACCGTAGAGACAAGCATATTTACTGAGGATTTCGTTAAAAGACATGAAATGATTTTAGTTCCTTTTCTTGCATATGTACAGAGTTTGCTTATCGCTTGTACTCGCTCTCTGAGTATTAGTAGCCATGGCTCAGCAATTCTAAATATGGCTCGCTTTGACTCTGGGCAGGGGCAGGAGATAAATGCTGAGATGATTAGGGATCAATAGGAATAGACTTACGTTTCAGGTGTCTCTTTGTGGTACTTATCAATTTTCCTTTAAGTAAAAGTAAAGCTTTCAATAGTCCTTTAAAAAGGATTTATTCATCTCATTGACCAAGGTTTCTCCTTGTATAGTCATTATCACAACGCTCTTTCTTCCCCTCTCTCCTAAAATATTGCTCTCTGCCGCTCATATTATTCAACCAATAATTTTTTGTAATGATTTATTGATATTTAGTTGTAGTATGTTGTTACAAAAGAGTAAAATAACTTGGAGGCATGTTGATACTTGATATCGCTGACGTTTTATTACCCTTTTGCTTACCTTATTAAGTTTAGACGTAATGTGACTTTTAATAGACGCGAATCCTTTAACATATAGAATATTCTTTATCAATTAAAGTATCGTTGTCGTAAAAAAAATGCACTACCACAACGGTAAACTTTAACATCCTGCTATTGTCCGAGATAATCGGGCTTCCGTCACCCAATCCCGCCATGATTCAAAACATTTGCTTATTCATGAGATGATCACATTTCCTGATGTCGATAACTGAAGCTCTCTCTATCCTTTTCTCTCTATCCTTTTCTCTCTATCTCTGTCATAGGCATGTGCAACAATAATGCACCCTGCTGAACATATTATTCCTATATATTCACTGCCGCACGAATAGATGTATTTTGAAAACAGTATTTGGAAAAACCCTGATTATTGCGTAAACTGATTCTAAATCCCAATCGTAAACTGGCAATGATACTGTAAAAGGCAAAATATAGGTCGTGTAATAAATTTTTCCTTATGGAATTTCTTCGTTTTGTGATTTGTCAGTTCTGTTTCGGTTCCACAGAATATCGCCGGAATCTTCAAAATTTGTAATATTTGTATTCCCACACAGTATCCGGAATAAGTTTTGCCCGAGAATCCTTTACAAACTTCTAAAATAAACTAAATTTTCTGTTAGGGGTGACTGAGTGTTTTGTTCGTGAGTGATGTATCATTTCGTTTGACGGTGAGATACTCACGTGACTTAACATTCCGCAGAAAGAGGGGCATATTGGATTTCACGGAAGACTCAAAAGCTGCTATAATTAATTGACATGTTGACGAGAATTTCAGGATGACGCGGAGTATGCTATTTTGCGCCAACCTACATCTTTCTAAAAGACAAAAGCAAAAAAGTTGGAGAAACTCAGTTGAAGCCAGTGGGCACGAAAACTCTTCATATCGACACATTATTGATTACTGAAGAGAGTGAGGCCTTAAATTTTCAAAACAAAGCACGTATTTGTTCCTACTCTCATAAAATTACCTTTGCATGACCTTTACCGGCATAATGATAGTAGTTTTCGTACTTTCTTCCATAAACCCTTGTAATAAATCGCAGTGTAAGTAGTGGAAAAACTAGGTTGCAGTTGGACGTGCGTACTGCATAGATTTCTCTGAAGTTCCGTTCACAACAGCTTATTTTGGTGTAGGGTGGAAACGGCGCAACACCGGAGATGAGCCCATGAGAATATCACCTATCAGTTCACTATGATAAAAAGTGGTGTAATTGGACTTGGGGTAGCCTGGGGTTAAGCTCAGTTCAGTTCAATTTTCTCTTAATTCCAGCCAATAGCGTCGTCTGCCTCGCTTTCGATAGTCTAGCACCAATCGATTACTACACTCGATTTCTCCTCGAGCAGTCAAATTGAATACGAGGATTTGTTATGAAATCGCCAGCGGGTACGTTAAAGCGAAAATATGTACGGAGGATTTGATCAAGTAAGTGAACAAAAAATCCTTGCATATACATCAAAATAATGAGGAAAGTACAAAAGAAGAGATACCAGGAGGTGAGGGAACTAGAATTTGATAGAGAGAAGTGGAGAGCTTCAGCTAATCAATCTCAGGATTGAACAACCAATGAATGAATACATCAAACCTCCAATTTTAATTCTTCTATAGTGCAACGTTCTATTATAAATTGATATTCACTTCAACTGAACAGTTTTGTGGGAGCTGAATTTCGAAACTCACGGCATCGATCGATTGCAAGATTAACTTTGGAAGTAGTGCGCTGTGATTGGTTACAAATTCCTCTCACTGGCTCACCTTCGGATCGATAAAATGCTAAGTTATGCCTAGTTAACCTATTGTTATCTAGCCTTAAGATGAGTAGTTCCATGAGTGACGTCGATCGGAGACATAGTCATCCAATAGTTAGATTTTGGGTTCGTCCACGTGACGTTTAATTGCCAAAGGCTATTTTATTACAACAATTTGGATTCTTGATAGTTTAATTTTGTAATAACCCCTACCCTTATGGTACTTAGCATGCGTTTCGAAAAGATTCGATAACATATGTAAAGATTTTTCCTAAACGTGAAACGTATGTTTCAAATTATAATAACGGTTCATAATAAATGTATGGGCATAATTACGAATGATCTGAGTCGAATGTCGCGCCTAAGTTATATAAATCTAAGTTATAACAATGCTTTGATTGGGACGAAAATTTTTGAAATTGGTTTTTGCACCACGCATATTACAGCATGATTGGTTATTCGCCACATATAAATAGATGTACTTGTTAAGTTTATCCATTTATTTTTTTCCGGTTTAATTGATAATTTATTAATATATGCATTGAATGACTCACGATTTGCGCTCCGATCACTTTAAGAACCATCGAGAGATATAAAATTGATGTAAATGGTACAGTGAGCATTTTGAAGCTGGAAAAGAGCATCTGGAGCCATGGAAACACAATTTCAAACATATGGAAATCGGGGAATGTATTCTACCAATAAGAAACGGAAATTAGTGCGACTTTCACTATGTCTCACTACCGCTATAGTATGTAAATATAATTCAACATGCCAAGTAGCTCACAAGTTTTGCAGAATCGGCGCAACTCCCTAAAGCAATCTGGGTGCTCTTCCATTTAGTTTAGAGACGGGCACTTAATTTTTTGTCATTGTATTCCCTCAGCTTCCTTTGCGTTCAATCGCAATTTCCCGCTAACATTTTATAGATAGCCTCTTCTTTTTCTTCAAGGCACTCATCCATCCCCCACTGCACCACGCTTGTTCCACCACTCTTCCTTCCTCTCATATTTATTCTGAAGCTTCTTCCCCTTGGATCTTCTCCTACCTTTTCGACTCACCCTGAGAAGAGAAAAAATTCTCGCACCCCATGCCATCACTCTTGCTTTCTTTATATCCCCCAACCATCGCTTAACGTATAATTCTCCCCGAAGTCCCATCGCTTATGCATTCTTGCCTTCTCTCCCCGCTCCCCTCTGCCTTCCCCATCCCTCCATCAGAATTTCCGACGCGAAAAAAACTAAAACGAAGAGGGAGGAAAAAATATAGATTTTTGTATATGTATATAAAGTTTCGGTCCCTTCACTTTCCCCCTTTGCACAAACTTCTCCGCCCCCATCCGTTCCCCTCTTATATTCATCTCATTCCTATTTGAAGCCGAAGGCCCCCGAAAACCTTCGGAAAATGGGGGCGAATAAGTGTCCCTTCACCGTCCCCGGAGCCCTCGTCGTCCGTCCTTATAAACAACCCCTCCGTCTTCTCGCCTACACTTCCATTCATTCTTGGATTCGGGGTGCATTTTGAATTGTGTGAGAGTTGGCACATTAGAAATTTTGACACGTAAATAAATAAGAAAATTAAGTGATGTGGTGGCAGTTGAAGTGCTTCGGACCAATGCCTCAGAGAGCTGCCATGTGAAATTGAGAATCGGCTATGTTATTTCGAGCATGGGAAATATGTATCTGGTTGTACCGTGATAGATTTGTGACTCAAAAAATTATTCCAAATGGATATATGTGGTAATTAATCCGTTCCCTTTAACTGTAACTAAGGCATTTGAACAATTGCAAGGGTCAATACATTATTTTAATAAAGTGCCAACAAATCTGCCCTGTTGAACAAAGAACGGGTTGCGGGTGGTCATTCTATGCCATAAAAATATGTTCTCATATACGTTAATATTGTAAATATTTTGTACAGCTTATCCCCAAATTGTATAAATAACTACCACGCCCTCTAAAATTTGATCCAAATTTGTTAACGGTCTTCGGAGAAGATAAGCTGCTTTTTATAGAAAGTGCGGAATTTTGTTTAAGTGATAAACATTTTGTTTTGCCATTTATATTATTACTTTATTTACTGTACAAAACTTGAAAATGGAATTAGCATACACTTTTGTAAATTTAGGCATTTCATCTATTAACTTCGTAGAAATTTTACCTTTCAAAGCACTCCTTTTGTAATCGTAGCTTCCTTTGGGGATATCTTGGAAGGTATATAAAGTTCATACGTTTCAAGTCATTTTTAAATCTTTGTGCATCTTTATGCGCGATGAATGTGTATTATTGTTATAATTTATATAATCTTCGTGTTGAAAGTGCCTCGTAGTCTTGAATAGTTACTAACGTGATAGCAGGCGAAGTATTTTCGCGGAAATTAGCAGTTGGTGCGATAATTTACCTATAATCCACACTAATATTTATTACATGTCTATTGCTATTTCTACACCGCTCAGAAATTGCCGGAAATTTTCAAGAAAATAGTTGAACACCCTAAATATTCTAAATACCATGTATGTAAAACTGCTTTTGCCAAACGCTTACTTCGTTATTTGTTCTTATTTTATTTTAGTTCCTACTACTATGTTACATTAATGCGACAAAGACGATACGCTATAATTTATATAAAATGTTGAAATTGTCTCCACTTCAAATGTTGGGCAATAAACTTTTGTATGAATTTACCTCGGAAAAATTGTCTTCCACTTTACCAACAGAACCAATTATCTCCTTATCGATTTTGTGGTAAATTTATAGTCTCAAGAAAATAATGTCCTCGAGTATGAGTGACCAACCTAATCCATTTCACCTCCCCAAGGTCCCTACCCTTAAGCCCTTATATATATTCGGCACCCATTTTTATTGAGTTAGTATTACAACTGTATATTTGGCGATGTTATGCCGGTTAGCGTAATTAAATAGTACGAAATATTGTCTAGTATTTCATTCGTTTGCATAATTTTACCGCAGATAAAAAAATTAACGCAGGAAAATGCAACTGAAGGCGCAACTGATGGTAGTCAACATATTCTTTGCCGCTTGTGTGGGACGAATCGAAAGGTCAGGTTACACATTATGGTGCACTGGATCATTCCCCTTCACAGAATATATTGCCATAATGTTTCACTTATGAGTGCATTTACTCTATAGTGATGTCCTGCCTGCTTTATGTAATCGATATCTTGACAGAGGATTTTAAAGTCCGATGGCATAACTTCAAGCGTTGAAATTTAGAATTTAAAATGCACCAATAGACTCGAGCAACTGAATTATGCTAACGGTTTGGATATATTCTCAAATTTGCACGTAACTATTTGTTTTATAAGAGAGTGTAAAACTACCGGTAGAAGTTGGATAAACCTTGCGCCACATCAACCATTGCTATGAGTGCCATTGGTGGCACGTGATTTAAAAAAATAGAGAGTCTGGAAAAACGAATTTTTGGTCATTTCCCACTGATATATGTGAAACGCGATCGTTTTGTATGCTTAATCACTTAGTTAGTCTCATAGTCAATGATTTTTAATGGTGAAAAACCTCGATACCAGTTGCATTAAACCATAAGCAAATTGCTAAATGCAACTTTTTCCTCAGATAAGTTCCACCTATCAGTCCCAGATAGCACTATTACAATCGCTTTTGCAAAAAATTCACCTGTTTCACTAGCAACGCATGTTGGCTTTTTAGCGTCATCCTAATGAGTAATCTGTGTGTGTTTGCCAAGGGACAGTGCTCTCTTGAAGAAGCGTTGGTGATAAAATCTAAGTGGATAATTAGGCAGTCATTCCATTTGTGTTAGTAATTTTTCACCTTGCCCCACCTAATGCCATTAAATTATATTAGTAATACAGGTACGAGCAATTTGTGCGTACATGTGGCTACTGGTGCAGATAAATTAATTCCAAACTCAGGTCTCCGCGGTTTTTCACGTTCATAACTGATGAGTGATAAATGATTCATCCGCAATAAATGCATTACCGCAAGAATGACGTTTGTGTGCTTTTAACCGTCCACCGTTAAATTTTTATGTACACAAGAAGGGAGGGTTGTGCATGGTTGAGTATGGTTGAGTATAGTTTACGATTATTTGCGTCTTATGGGCGTAGATTTCGAGCGTTCGACCATTTTCTCCTCTCCGGCTAATTACTGCGCCTCCTCCCCTCTCCCTTCCCCCTCCGCCTCGTGATCAATCTTCCAAACTTTTGCTCATCCATATAAATCGCCGACCCCCCGCCGCAAAAACTCCCTTCTTCCCTCACAAGAACCCTAGTCCTCCATTTATAGCGATTGCTATGTTCGCTGCTAATTCACCCCTCCCCACATAACTTCATTCCCTTCTTCCCCAGCCGCTCCTCCCCCTTCCCCCCGTCTCGCCCGAGAGTCCGCTCCTTAATGCTCCTCCCCCCGCCACAATAGAAAGAGGCCGGAATTAGGGGGGTAGGAGAGCAAGAAGACGTTAAAAAGGTGGGCTTTCATTCGCCTCATTCATCCAGGACCAGTCAATGAGCCAAAGTTTTCATGTCCGTCCCTGCCTTCCTCGTCTGGACACGTTCTGTCTCCCGCTGGGTCACTCATCTCTGCCCTGTCCCTGTGTGATTTCCTGTCCTCTGCCATCACGTGTGCCAACGTAACCAATTAACCCTCGTAGATCCTCTGCGTAGTTCCATTGATATTTGAATTTAAGGAACTGCGGAACTGGCCATTCGGTAACTTAAATGTAGAACCTGCTAGTGATGAAGCAATTATGTGAAATTCGCAAGGAAGTTAGAATTTTCCTGCTCTGGAACCTGAAGCCAAACCCATTGATATCACTTTAATATAGTCCAATGAAACCTGCCTCCGCGGCCACCTCCCTTAAGCGATCACCTTTCTAAGCAGCTGAATTTTTGGGAAAGGAATGAATTTCTCATATATATTGGCAATGTGTAAAGCTTCCATATTTTTCTTTCTTCATTGGGCACGTAACGGAAATGACTAGAAAGTAGTAACTTTTATTCATAAGAATAACCCAAGAAGTACTTTTACGTACCTTTAAAAAATAATAATGCTATCAGAAATGTGTTACAGGGATAACTAAGCAATGGACTGTTATTCAACTATGGAAAGTGGATTAACAATGAGTTATGGGCGTAATCATGTTGATTTTATCTTAACTACTATCTGTAACTTTGGGTCAAAATATTAGTTTGCGGCAGCTCATGGGTGTACTATTTTTCAAAACAGCCTCTTTACTCTTTCCTAATTGCCTACTGGATTGTAATTAGCAATTTCCATGCTTTTCACTTACGGCATTTAAATTTGTTTCATCTTTTACCTGTAGTCTTCAAGGACCTTTAATGCATTAGATTTTGTCCAATTATTTTGACTCTTCTACTGGAGCGAAGTTGTAACCTAGCGTCATTAATTCAACGCAGCATATCGTAATTAGTCAATATCTCCAGCCATTTGGTAGTCATTCCTCAGTAGTTCCACATTTGTAGTGCTTTACATCATCTTCGTTTATTTCTTTCTATCTTAATTTCACTGTCTCATTAAGTAAACCTGACGGTAATAAGATGCCCACGGCAAGATCTACAAAGTTAACAAGAAAAAAATGTTCTTGAAAATGTTTTGAGACCTCTCATCCTTCTGAAAATAGGACTGGAGGAGAAAGAAATGAAGAGAGTCGGAATAACGAGTAGGCAAGGAAGTAATTGATCTGGTAAATAGGAGGGGTTGTTTTAATGAGTCATCATTTGAGGGAATAAAGCGGATAAAAGAAAGAAGTAGGGAGTGGATATCTAAAAATAATTCCGCGGGTGGATGTCTGATTGCTGATGGTCATGATGGTTCCAATTACTTATACACATTCATTTCATTAGTCGTGGAAGCTGCAAATAAGCATCGTCAGCCTCCTTCAATACATTTCCAATAAGACGACCGCGTGCCTTTTCCACCGAGCCTTGACAACTATCCTCCCGAGCAGAAACTGGAGAGGGGGGACTGAACAGGGAGGCAAGTCAAACACGCTGGGCAGTAAAGCGAGGATGGGGGGAGCAGGGATGGCGAGGCGTTGACTGGGGTGACTCACTGCCGCTCCATTGTGTCTGTGTCCCGCCCTGCGCAACGCGAAGGGGAGCGCTCCTCCTCAGCTGAACATCGGCGGTCCGGTCGTCTATGGGTGACCCCGCCGTTGGGAGGAGGCGGTGGAGGTGGGGTTTTGGCCATTTGTCGTGCCTCGGCTACAATTTAAAGGCTAAAGCGACGTCGGAGCCCTCGCTTTGGTGGAGCCCGAGGCGGACGGACTCGCGTGAATCGATGATTCCAGTCCGGATGACGGCTCCGTCGATTGTTTCGACGGCGGCGGTGGATTCGGGAGACGGGCAAATTGAGTCACCATCGGGCTGCGATGTCGTGCCGGCCGTCTTATTTATGTCTCCACCTTGGTTTTAGCCGTCATTGCTCGCATCTGAGGAACATTGTGGTCCTTCTCTCAGCAGATGTAGGCCGCTGGTCGAACGGGTTCATGCTCTTTGTCTCAGTGGTCTTTTTTGTCGTCTCTTTACCTGAGATTTGTTGCTTCATTTTTGTGCTTCATGCCTAAAGGATCGAGTTAGGTTTCCGGAACCCCATTGTTAGAACTTACCCTACAATTCGGATGATTAAAAATGCTTCGAAACAATCGCTCCATTTTAGGAAAGGGATCATCCACTTTATTTCACACAACTGATTTTAACTTGAAAGAGCAGCAGAATATAAACTCCGCGTTTAACGAAGACGTTAATATCCCAAATAAAGCTGCATCAAAGTACGCTGATATTCTTTTTAACCCTGGTTGACAATTGAACTAATAACATGGAGAGATTGGAAGCTAATATAAATGTCATTTTGAGCTTTTCATTCATGGAAACGAAAATTTTTGCGTCCTGGAGTACCATGATAGAAAAATGCCCAATCTCCGACACTCCTACTTGTGGAGTGAGTTTGTAAATAATTGATTGTTCCCCTGAAAAGGGAGGACTACGCCTCCATGCTTTGCTATCACCGTTTGAATTGGCAACCTGAAACAAAAGTGTATCAGGAAGTGTAAGAAGAAAATAATCCAACTAATGGGTGCTATTACGGAATATTTGCCAGAGAAACGAAGTTTAGAGTCCCTCTTAACGGACGGAGTATTGCTTAACTTTTGTCCAAGTAGAGATCTTGCTATAGGAAAGTGCTGCATGGTGAAGTGGCTAGATTACTGGCTTCCAGTACAAGGCCAGTGTTTGTTTCCAGGAGCTATTGATTTTTCAGTGGTATACCGATCTCCAATCGGATTCAGTCGATAGAGCTGCTCAACCGATTTACTCCTCCCGCCGAGTTGAGAGTTTACCTATACTGCCCCTTTACACCTCCAATGCATGGCATACTAATATCATCACCGCAGCGGGTATCCCCCACATTACTTATTTTCCCGTTTATATATAAATTACCCGGATAATGGAACTGTTTTTCAGCACCGTTGCTGGGTAATGTGAAAGTGTGGAATTTACAAATTCATCTACCCTACGAGACGCGATATGGGCGTGTGGCAGGGAACCCTAGGACAGCAGCCGTGTACAGATGTAAGGATAAGTTTTTGGGAGGTGAAATGGTGACGTGTATTATGGGAGAATATTTATTGGAGCTCAGTTTTTATTGTGGTCGCTTATTGTGTGCGGAAGGAACGAGTTTTATATCTAGCTGCTCAGCAATGTATCTCTCTTATGTTATCGCTTCTGTCAGACCTAGAGGTGTAGTGAGTAGTTAAGATAATATTCTCTGTGTCGCTCTGAACAATATCAGTTCTGAATTTCTCAAGCAACCTAAGCCTAGCGTGTAGCTTCCGAGTCTCTAGGGGCTCCCTTCTTAATCCCTGTAAAAGTTGCTAATCACTTTATGTTCATCTTTAGCAGTTACTAACAAAGCGTGCAGCTTTTCTTTGCATTTTATCAATTTTATTGATAAAATACTTATGACCAGGGTCCCAAATGCTCGCGGCGTATTATAGATGTGGCCTAACCAGAGCGGAGTAGAATTTCTCTTTTACTTTTTCAACAGAAGGACTTCCTATTCTACGCTTAACAAAACCAAGTTTCTTTAATACTGTGCAGCAAATGTTTTGCATGTTTTCATAAATTATTGCGAAGGAAAATTTTTCCCTTTTCTTCACGCATTGCTGCCTTTAAGTCCACGTTTATTCAATTTTCATTTGAGGCTAAAATTACGTGGATCGGTGAAAATTTTGTGACATGTTCAAAAGGAAAAGAATGTTTACTATTGGTTGTGAAAAATTAATTTTCTTTGTCTTACGGCGTGCTTCCTTAAGCCTAGCATGCTTGAGAAAAACTCCCTAGAGCGTTAAGTTTTAAAGTTCTTGATCGAGCTTTCATTGAGTCTCAATTAGCAATGCAACTTTCACCAACACAAGTGGTATACAATTACAAGTTACATTGCCAGTTAACTCCACATGCGTATTACGTAAGTACTACGTTGATATGTAGTTAGTGACCCACAAAATTGTAAGAAGCTAGTAGCATTACAAGAAAGATTTCATATCTCTAGTCTAAAACGTGAATGAGAAAAATGTAGATCCTCGTGATTCAAGGGAGTTCATACTTAGAACTGAATGAAGACTTAAATGCAGAAAATCGGTAAGGCGTCAACAAATAAATATATAGCATCAGTCCCATATAAAATAGTCACTCTGATTATTCATAATAATGCCCGTATTAAAAGAAACCTGGCACGGAATTGGTCGTAGCACCGTCACAGGTAATCAATCTGCTAAGCGTAATTTCTATTCATTTCTATTCTAATATGCAATTCAATTGGTTTTGAGGATAACTCCCATTTGGACCTCCTAAACCTGGGTTGATGCTCACTCATCCCCGCACCAGTGGATTCTCTTTGCCCTCTCACGATCGAGTCACCCATTCCCCAAAACGGTTCAGTTACGTTTCGTCCCACCATTTATCGAATCCCTGTTCAATTTCCCCTCTCGCATTCTCCAACCATCCGTCCTCCCACGTTCGCTACCCCCTCCCCCTCTCTCTGTATCGAATACACTTCCTATTCTTCTCCCTCAAGCTCCGTGAAATCTCTCTCCCTCCTCACTAACCCCCCCCCTTCCCACCCGCTCTGCATTGGATAAAAATATCCCACGACGTCCCCGTTCCCGTGGGAGATCGACCTCGTATTGGGAGGGAATGGAGTTGGAGGAAATCAAAGCCAATTCCTGCGGCTTTGACGCCTGTCACCCTGCTGGGGGGAGGAAACTGTCTCAGCTAACCTCCTCCCCCCCACGTATACCGAGCGTCTCTCCGCCTCGTCCCATGCCAGTCTCCATTCCCAAATGTTCTCCCACACAGCCAGGGTAGCCAACTTTCTCGTATTCTCCGGCAGAATCGCGTACGTGAGACGATGCTTTTTAAAACCCCCGGAATGGGAAAATTCCGCAGAGGGAAAATCAGTCGGATGGACAGTTGCCAGGCTCCGGATACCTCAAAATCTCAGTCAACCGCCAGCTACCGAGGCTTCGATGGTCAACTTACTCTAAATGTGTTAGTTCTTAGTTTGAACAACCAAATTTCAAACTATGCCCTGGAAAGCGGTAGAATAGCTTGCAATCCCCTTGCTCTGGTAAGGATTAGAGCACGTTAAATTTTCCTTGAAATGCTATAGCAAGAATATCCTTGTGTCTATCATATTTAACGGCTCATGTTTTATACAAAATTTTAACACTCATCAAGATCATGTGAATCAAAAAGTTTGCAAACTCCTGATACTTGGCTTTGTATTATTTGCTGTAGCAAATTTTACTGTTACTTTTATTCTATTTACGTATACAATGGATCTTGGATTGGTTTGATCTTGGGTTGGTCCAAAGACGGGCGTATACTGTATGAGGAGAACTCAAATTATGATCTTATATTTTCCCATCAGGACCTTATTTGCTGTTACAGTGTAACACCTTCACCAAAGGTGAGTCGGATAAACCGTGGAAATTATGCTCAGGACGTAAAGTCCCTTGCACTTTCCCCCACGTACACGAAAGCCTTCCATGACGACTATACTCCCTGAAGTTGATTCCTTGACCCCTTATTAACTCCATTATTCTGCAAGACAGAGAGTGTCTGCAACTTCAGCTCTCCTTGACAGAAGGGGAGTGCTGTAATTTGATATAAAGCCCATCAATCAGGACACTGTAGCGATCCGTCTTTTTGGACGCAAGAGGTAACTTGCGTTGAATCTCTTCGATAAAATGTCACTCGTTTTATTATATCAGGGTGAGTCAATCTCTTTTCCAATGCGCCCCAAGGGGACTAACTCATCCGATATGACTCACGGATAAGCTCGCAGTATTGCTCTTCTAGTGAAGTCCTCGGGGAACAATTGTTTTATCGCTACAAAACGTCTGCATTCTGTTAGGCGCCGAATTTATTTCACTTATTTAGGGGGTAAGATAATATCCTGCTGTTGGTATGTAGCGTTTTTTTCCTTTGGTAGACTATCAAAATACGAGAAGCGTATTGAATGCAATTAAAACTTTTTGCTGGTACTGTATACGTTGAAATATCGTTATAATACCAAGTCTTGTTGAATATATTATGATAGCGGAATTCATACAAGCGCAAAAAGATTGAAATTTGTAACATTCTAATTTCCGCACAATGTGAAAGTATATTTTATTTTTAAATCTTTTCTACTACCTCATATTGATTAACTAGCAGGTTTTTGATCCCCTACTCTTAAAATTAAAAATGAATTACCTACCAAAGCAACGTCGATGTAAATTAATGAAGATGATTTCCACATTATAAATTGATAGCACCACTGGTTACTTTTGCCTTCAAAGTTTGCGGTTGGTTTTCGTTATAAGAGATCACAACAGTTTTTATTCAGTCAATATACAATGACGTTTTCAATTTCATAATTTTGAACGTGCAATCGACGATGAAACATGTAATTATTTTGTTTGCGTTACTGAACCTATTCGACTATTAAAAGTTAGCAATCAAGACATAAATTTATTCTCTCTTCTATGCCGATGGTAGAAATTGTATCACTTCATCAGTATTCTACCTTTCATTAATTGGGGTTCACATTCAGCAGCAGTCGTATTGTTACAACGCCAAATGGTGAGATATTTTTAATATGCATTTTTAAGTTGAATTTCTAATTTGGAAGCTCTTCATAAAATCGACTCCCCTATCTGAAACGTGGCTTAACTCATCTTCCACTTCTATAAATGGCAAATAACACTCATGGAATGATTGATCGCATTATTTCTAGAATCACAGAACCTATCAACTTAAAATTCACCGCACAAATCTCTCTAGGTCTTAGAGGCTTGCTAAAGATTCTTAAAAGAACACTCTTGAAGTAGGGACTTGAAAAACATTTTTGAGCCTGTGGTGTTATTACTCCCTCAGTAAACCTTAAGGCGTAATCTATTTTCAAAAGTGTCACATGTTTTATGTTCATTATTGGAATTAAGTATCTTATTTCTCTAAAAATGTCTTTAATCACAGAAGGACGCTGCAGTATTTTTATTTGTTAAAGTTTGAAAACAATTCTCCCAGTTTTGCGTCGACCTGATCGACTCAGTTGATTTTTCTCTTTTCATTTGCAAATAATCTAAGGACAGTTTTAAAATCCTGTTGTCTATGAAATTTATTGAGAGTAAATTAAAGAAATCCCTTATAATAAGTGAGCAATCGGAGGTTAAGTGGTGACTGAATGAGAGTAATTAAGTAATATCATCTTTTGAGGGTAATAATATCAAGTTGAGCGAAGCTATAAATTCAACTATAAATTTAATATCTTCAAAGGTAAAAAAATCTATAATACCCAATATAAAAAAGTTCTAAGCAATATAGCTCTTTTGGAGTGGCTCTCTAAAACCAAGCAAAATAGCTTATGAAAATTTGAAAGAACTATTCATTAGTTTACTTTATAATTTTAGTGTTGCATTGGTAAATCCTTCGGCAATTTCATAGATCATACGGTGGTAATTTCCGCATTACGGAAATAATTTTGAACCAGAAAGTAAGTATCGTTGAGTCATTTAAATTCATTTTAACTCTTACTTAATTGAAATGTCAGAATATTTAATCATTTACATTCGTCTCCTTTCTTTTTATGGAGTTGTGGGATTAAATAATCCCGTGGCAAGAAAAATGATTTTGTCAGTTTAATCCTTTCTCCTTGTTATTGAATGAAAGAGCGACCCGACTCAACATTAATACGGTAAGTCGGTGAGACTCGTGAATAACTGAGGAATGGTGAGATAAAGGTTAAGGCGAGGCATTAAGGTTTGGATAAGGCGAGGATGGTTAAGGATGAAACCAGAGAATTGGAAAATCTCACGAAGACTGAATAGGCATGGAAACGGGTTTTTTTTCCTTCCGATGAATATATAAGGTGCAAACGCTGAAATATACTAGACGTACAGAAAATCAAGAGTGAAGCTCAAAGGCGAAGTCAAAGAGTTTCGGAAGAAAAGGGTGGGGTGGCTAAATGATTGATTTCTTGGAAGTGGATAGGAGAAGGCAACATGGAGTGGCATATGTAAAAGAGGCGATAAAAGATATTGTAAGGATAGCGGGAATGGAAAATATTTCTTCCAAATTCCATCAAATGACGCACAAAACTTGGAAGTATTTTATATCGGTAGGTGCCAGAAATCTTCTTAATTTATCTTTGTTACAGCTACGTCTGTTGCGCCAAAGTATGGAAGGAACAGCATTTAGAGATTAACTTCCCTCCTTGTGACTTGTTTACACAGGCAGATGCACATGCCACTCGCTTTTAGCGGTATATTTCTGCGAAAATAAGTAATTAGACGCAATGAACTCCTTGTTTGACTGAGTCAAAACGATAAAATAATTCTTCATTTATGCTATCTAATAAGTACTACTCAAAGTTTACCTTATCTAACAAAAGATAGTTACATAATGATTTTATTGTTTTACTGACTTGGATTTAATATGGAACACATTTTTCTAAAGGAAATCTCCATATCACCATTTTTACCACGTGGTGGATTCTTCCTTAAATATTGGCAGTAGTTTGGCAATAACCTGAAGTGGTTAATTTTGTTACTCATTGACTTCCTGAGAAAAACTACGCTCGGTAAATGCATCACATTTCATTCATCACATCACATTCAAAACAAGGAAAGCGTTTGTGTACGGCCCTGAAATTTTAACAAATTAGAGAGTACCTATTTTATCCACGGAGGTCTTGTGAATTCAATTTTAATGCGCGAGAAACGAAAAGTTAAGATTTTTTGACGGTTTCAAATTGGAGGCGCAAAAAAATGCATTTAGATCCATTTGCAGTAACTCGGCAATCTGCAAACTTGTATAATCTCGACTGTGTACAACGAAAACTCTGTAACCATAAAGCAAATAACCTTATTGATAAATAAACGCATTATTAAGTTTGTAAAAAAAAGATATTTATTAGTCAGACGTAACACTTGTTTTCATTTGTCAGCATAGCTGTAGTTACTTTAAATAGGAAAAACGATTTTTTTAAATTTCGGTAGCGGCAATGTGACTCACTAATTCTACCGCTTCTACCGGACCTAGAGATGTAATGCGGTGTCAACCTATTCCTATAGATGTAACAGTGTAAGGTCATAAACTTTGTCTTCCATAAAATTTCGCTAAAATGTGGAGATATTTGAATAAGATCGATGCATGGAGAAGACCTAAGTGCCTTATTGTGGCTTGCCGTTTAGGTGGCAAACACTTTGATAAGGTATATTATCATCGCTATCAGTTGATTTCCCCAGATCTATATTATGCCTAATCCGGTTGGAGGGGAGCTGGTAGTCAGGTTGGTTACGAATATGTATGCAAATTAAAGGTCGAGGATTTTAATCTCACTATGGGCCCATAATTCGTGTTTACTATGGATTGAAAATAAGACAAAGACTAAAATCCTCGTATGTACGAAGAGAATGTAGAAGTCATCGTGAGAGGAGAGAGATTATAGCAAGGGGATTCCTTCGCCTATCTCAGAAGCCCAATCACGTTGGATGGAAGATGTGCAGCGGACATCAAGCGGAGAAGAGCACAAGCTAAGAAGGCGTTCAGGGGAATAATACCGCTGCTGTGCCCAAAGGAGATAGGACTACAAACCAGGAAACAGTATATGAAAACATTCGTGTGAATTGTAGTAATCTACGCTTCGGAAGCGTGGACCATTGAAAAAGCTAACCAGAAATGATGCCTTCGGAACCTGGTGCTGAAGGATGATGCTAAAGATAAAATGGACGGACAAAACAAGAAATGATGAAGTGTATAAAAGAGTAGAAAGAGGAAAGGACCATATGGAATAACATAAAGAAAAGACGAGCAAGATATATTGAAAACACCCTAGGGCACAATAGGTCAGTGAGGAATATAATCAAAGGTAAAAAAGAGGGAAAAGTCCCCAGAGAAAGACAAGGCGCTGATAAGGGAAAAAACACTAAATAGGGAAGAGCGTAGGGCTGCAGTCAACCAATTTAAGGATTGAAAAACAAATGATGATGGATTTTAAAATATGTTTTAACAGTCTAATTCCATTGAAAATGAAAAAGTAAAGGCGGTACCTAAATAGGACGCATCTTTCCCATCGTTTAGGATTAGTTGTGTAGAATATCTACCAGATGGTGACACTCGCGCCTGGCAACTCTCGCTCAAGGCAACAGCCGCTTGCTAGTTGTAGCCAAGTGTCAAACGCGTAGGTTCAGGCAGCGCTGACCAAAGGTCTATGAGGATAACGTGAACTAATTTTGTCACCATATGAATATATATGTCGTAAGAAAAGATCTGAAGTAGCTTTTTGAAATGACCTAATACAAATTTTATCATTCAAGCATGACGATTGTTCCAAATGCAATCTGTTAGAAAAATGAATTATACATTTCCTTAAGTTTACGATTTCTCTGTACAGTTAGTTTTTGTGAAAATGTGATATACGGTTCACAAGCATGGACCATAGGAATAGCTCACAAAAACAGACTAGAAGCCTTCGAGCCCTGGTGATGGAGGAGGATGCTGAAGATGAAATGAATGTACAAAATAAAAAACGATGAAGTGTACAGAAGAGTTTAAGAGAAAAGGACTATGTGAAACAACATACAGAAAAGAAGAACCTGGCAGATTGGACACATCCTGAGACAAAATGGGTTTGTGAAGAACATAATTGAGCGTAAAATAGAGGGAAAAGCCCCCAGAGGAAGATCCAGGAGTAACTTCATGGACCAAATCAAGAGGAAAGTACATAGGAAGAGATACCAGGAGGTAAAGGAACTAGCATTGGATAGGACAGGGTGTAGGGCTGCAGTCAACTAATCTTAGGATTAAGCTACTAATGATGAATGTATTACTGATTTCCTAGCTTTTTTTTGAACCAGGATAAAGTTGTCCCATTTAAGGTAAGCTACCTGGGCAAAGGTCAATTATTTAGATTCTGATAGTTTTAAGTTGATCACGCAAATTTTAAAGGATTAATTGCGTCTAGAATTAATAACGACATCTACCAGTCAAGCGGGTGCGTTGCTATGCCTCAAGGTTACGCTTATTACTACTGCTATGAGCTCTGGCCGAGAAAATAAAAAACTCAGCTCCGTGTTTTCCTTATTAAGTAATTTAACCATCATTGAAAATATGTCCAAGCGCGTATTCAGTCGTTTGAAGAGTCCTATACCGATATAGTTTGGTATCCGCGTGCGCTATCTATTTAAATTTCGTGTCTGATCTTCTGCGTGAGAATATGCGAGGCAACGCGAGGAAATTGACTCTCTCTGCGACCTAACGGCGGCCGAAGCGTCTGTATAGCTTACCTCACTAGGTTTCCATAGCGTGTTAATTGACTCTTCTGATATCGGATGAAGGGGGATGCAGATGAACTCAGAACGAACTGCAGGCATTTGGTTTTTGGCCCTCTTGCTCGATGCGTGCCCCCGTTACGACTCAAGCGGTTATGCTCTCAGATGACGTCTGTTGCAGGCATCCTCGCGCTTGTAAAGCTTTGTAGCCACCTGCCGTACTCATCTCCCAGCGATGGAATCTATCGTTTGTGAAGCATTAAGTTGGGTTCACGTGCAGGTTGTCCTCGGTCGCAACGTATTCATGATTCGTGTAGTTTACGCATGAAGGATGTAAACTTCGCAAAGTTATCACGCAATAATGTAACCTTCAAGCGTCTAGGCTGTTGAATGATCTATGTAAGTATTACTAATCGTATGGTGACTGACAATTCACTGAGTAATCATTGGGTATATGCTTGTTCTTCTTGTGATTGTCTCTATTTGTGAAGAAGCGTAACTGAAGTTCGATTCCTTGAAATCCAACTTTTCTTGGCGAATATTTGGAAATACGAGAATGACTGATCGATATTTATTTAAGAGTCATGAATATTTTTATTTCATTCCACTGGTAAACTTAATTATTTATTCAAACAGGAACCTGTGTAATGTCTCATAGTTGCATAATATTAGACTATGTTCAAGGTGAAGAAAATGTAATGACGTGTTACTGCTCTCGCCTTTGGAGTAAGGAGTTGAAGTTTTTGCATTATATCTTGTTCTAATTTTTACTGTTGATCGTAATATTTTTCCTAGTTTAATATGAATATCATGCGGTATTCTGTATTCCCTTCTTAAGTCCAGATTGTCATTATATCAACTCGCACTGAAGAGAGTCTACTGTAGTAAAAGTGTGTTGAAATGAATGTCAAGCTAATATAAATTATTTAATTTAACGTATAACTAATGCGAATTAGACCTCTTAACTTTGCAATGAATGAAAATACTCCTGGTTATGATCAACAGTTTACTTTAAGCAACACGACCTATGTTTCGGTATATCATGCCATATGCCTCCTGATGCCACCGCCACCTGATGATAGCATGATATGCCGAAACATTAGTCGTATTGCCTAAAATAAAGTGTGGAATCATAACAGGTGTTTTTTCATTCATTACGAAGGAGTTCCACCGAGTAACGCCAGAGAGAGTGTCTTATACTATTAACTTTGCGATGTTTTTTGTAAATGTAGCTATGAAAATTTATTTGATAAAATTCACTGGATAGAAATATACAAACATGCAATAATGATGGCAGCGATACTGGGTAAAAAAGCATAGTATTAATATTCTCAAAATTGGTAGAGATATATACCGTTATTCTATTCGCTTGGATTGCTTTGCCATGGAGGTGTGTGTATTCACGCTTCACATCGAAAATGGTCGAAAGAGGTTCGGATTACGCTTGCGTTGAATTCAGCTCCGCCACCGAAATCGAGGGCAGTGGAGAGAATCGAATTATAGCCTTTAATCAACAGCTAACGTGAAATGTTTCCCGACGGCAGGTTTCGTACGAGGCGTGCCCGCGTGGGATTGTGGGATTGACCAAAGGGCGTTCGTCAGGGAGAGGGTAAGCGATGGTCTGCGTGGCACTCGAGGGAAATGGCAGAAATGATGTCGTGCCGCATTGCCTTGGTGAGCGGACGGAGTAGGGAGGGGAAAATGAGGGGCACGCTTATGATTGGAATCGAATGGCGTGGAATTGAGAAGGGCAACTCGCTAATCGATACTTGTAGTAGTAATAATAATGAACGGTACAGGTCCATGAGATAGACCTGATGTTACCTGTAGTCAGTGACGTCGTTTTTTCGGTACTATACACAAGAATTCGGTCTGAAAATCATCTTGTCATAAATTGCAAAAATTTCCTGAGTGAAAACATTTTTTCCGTGTATGAGCTGCACATATAAGATCCTCTCAGCGTCAATAATAGTTGAAAGATATAAAGATAGTTGTCACAAATAAGGATCTTTTGTAATATTTACATAAATATTTTTTTTGTAAAATTCCCGAATTGAAGCTGAATTTGAGGGTTACTTTACAGGGTTTCTAAATATTAGACATAGAAAACTAAAGGAGGTTACACAGGTTTTACAACGTTTTGGGCTCATTTATATGAAGATGTGGGAAAATTTATCTAAATTACCAAATGATCACTACCTAAGTTGCATTTTTGTGTTACTCCCTGACTGATGTTCCAATAGCATTTATCCTCACTCAGAGATCACAAATTTATATAATCTCCGGAATATTTAACCAGGAAATATTCCATCACGTCATATGAGTGCAAGCCTGTATCTTCTAGGATGACTTATGTGGTGGTTTCCCGTTGAGTTTGAAGTCGCAGTACTCCAGGGATTCCGTAAATTTCGCTCTTGTTTTGGCAGTTGATATGGACTGGTCTTTTTTATCAGTACCATTAGTGCCTTCTACCGAGACTGGTGCCTGTACTGCTACTGTGGGGTGCAGTATATACTCATTGCCGTGTTCCAGGTATTTTTGTGATTATTGTATATTCCAGATCAAGCCTCCGGTCCTCGGATTGAGAGTTCATCAAGCGATTTGACCCAATCCACTGATACGAAGGGATTTAGGAATAACTTACGTGACCCTGATGTTATGTCCGGTACACGAAAGGAGAATGCTCGACTGATTTAATCGGATTTGTCATGAGAAACTGAAGAGTAGGCGTTGAATTAATAAAGAAGTGTTGAATTTCTGAGCTCTTAAAAATGAGGTGAACGTTATATAAACTATATTTATAAAATGGAGGAGGTGTGTGAGACCGCATTTCCGTGGAAAAGGGTCAATTTCTAACCTAAAGTTACGAATCGGACAGATATTTCCATCCCAAGTAAGGGTCGTTTGAAGGCTGCGTGCTAAGAAAAACTACTTAAGAGTCAGCCAATGATTGAGGAATAAAATTGAATAAGACACCGAAGCTCGGTTAAAGTCTACCGATAATTAATATCAGCGACCTTTTTGATACTCAAAAACACGTTACTCTTGACGGATATTTTTTGAAAATAAAATCAGGTAATATGCAACTTCCAAGAGAGTAATAAAAAGACTTACTCATTAGTAAGAATTATGAAATGAAAATTGGAATCACAATTCAAAATCTGCAACCTATCCCATTGGTACTATCCATTTGGGACAGGTGAGTGTTCCCAGGCTCAGAAGTGTTCGAGTTGAATATTTAAATTAAAGTTGTTTTTTTATTTTAAAGAAAATTTGAGATTCATCTTTTTTTTAATTGTTAAAAGTATTCTAAAGGTAAAAAGGTTGGTTTTGTTGAAAGTTAGATAAACTCCTCCTGATTCACTAAACTTTCAAGTTCCTATCTGTATAGTATTTCTCTTTTAGCCTCTGCTTATACTCTACCCTTCATCACCCCACCCTTATAATCTATTCTATTCCATCCCCTTCCCTGCTTGCCCAACATCCTTCTTACTATCACTGTCTTGAGTATCCATTACTCGTAAAAGTTCGAACCCGTGATTCCAGAATGAGCCGTAGAGGACTTGTTGGGGAGAGAGTTTGCCGAGTCCAAATACGTTTATCTAGCTGAAATATTCATGATAAATTGTCTTTTTTCATGCGGATTTTTTTGAACCGTTTTCTCACGTTAGATATGTTGCTTTTGAAGCCTATAATGATATTGGCTCTGTCAAAATCGGGTTTGGTTTCTCTGTGAAAATTTCCCCTGTGGCTTTGATGAACATAGTTGTTTACTAAGTTACATCATAAATTCCAAATTACAAGAAGACTACGGAAGCCTTCGTAGTAAAAGATGCATTTTACCATTTTCATGGAACAGCGTGTCAATCATGGTGCCCTAGTAATGTTGTATCCTCTTAAATACTTATTTGAAATATACTGCTTAGAATTAACCACTATATCTTCATTATCATTTTTTTTAAGGCTTGTTTTTCTTGCAATACTTATTCGGACGTGTTTTTTTCGTTGGTTTATGAATCTCTAAATCTAAATCTTCTCATTGATTCTATCATTGCTTGTTACCTTCTTACTTTCAATTCAGTCATTTATGTCAAACAAGTGTTGCTTGTTGCGGTTAAAAAATTGCTCGGCTTCTGCCTTTCTACTTCGTGCGTTTCGCGAGTGGAATCTATTATGTCCGCTGTGTTCAAAATGACTTTTAGAAAGTTAACAGATTTAGTGTTATTTTAAATAAAAAATTAAGAATTATTTTGTTTTTACATATATTTCTCTCAAATTTGAGATCTTGTTGTAACCAGAAATTGTTCTGGGAAAAAGAAATATTTAAATCAACCGGTCCTTTTTTGAATGTCACTTGTTTTTCCTGGATGTTTGAATCTACCTTCCTTATCTAATTACATAAGGAGTAATGAAATTTGACTGGTATCACAGACATCCCTCTTATATCTTTCTTAATTTTAAATCTTAATTATTTTCATCGAATTTTAGTGTCTTTCTATTGGAAGTCATCTGATAACCTCATTTCTACTCTCTTGCTTTCATGCCTATTTTTTATCATTGAATTAATCTATTAAATTTGGCTAATTTATTGATAAACTGTTTACTGATGGTTCTGAAATACATTACTTCTGCCCAATCTTGAAGCTACATTGCCAATAGAATGACATATCAATGCCGACGTGTATCGAATAGATGCGGTTGTTAGAGAATTGGCTTCTTATCCAGAAAGTTTGGGAGTACATCCATGACGTGGTAGACATCCAGAAGAAATCCTGACCTCTACTTGCTATTATGTGAGCGATTCTCCACCCTTTAGCTAAAGTTTTGAACTGCGAACCTCTTGATATCATCTATCAATTGCTTGATGTCATTGTTGGTCAGAAACCACTCATTTTTAACCTTTTGCCCCCTGAAAGAGTTATTGGAATTTTGTTATTTTCCAGTTGTTCCCATTGAATCCAAAATATAGGTTCTTTATTTTGTTTTCCTTACAACTCATAACTTCATATTATTTCTTATGTCTCTACTCAGAAAAATAAAACCATATGGAATGGGCGCACTATGAGCCTGCATGAAGAATATAAATAATGGGAAAATATAGAAGGAGCCTCAAAAGTAAGGCTAAGGCGAGTGTTATAACATAGTAAACAACATAGTAAACTTTATTTGAAAGGGTCACAGGGAGAACAACGAGGGACTAAGGGAACTAGCATGATATAGAAAAGGGCGGACTGCACCAGTTAACCGATTCTGGGATTGAACGACCAATGACGATGGCTCTCAATTTTTAGTGGAGTGTGCCTAATGCTTCTTGGAAAGATGCAATGTTCTTGATTGTATTTTATGGTCGGTTTTATGTAGGTACATTAAATTTTAATGTCACCTCATCAAAGCGCTTCGGAGCTTATTTTATATTGAATCCTGATTGTAATTCCGGAATTTTTTTGTTGCACTATCTTAGATTTTCTCTGAAGTGGACAATTTCGCCCCTAATAAGAATCTCTGGAATAGATTTGGTGCTTTTTGGTAGATGTAGCATGCATGGATACAATTTGTTTCAATAACATTTGTAGCACTTTCACAGTGTAGTACATTGTGATATAATGTCATCTCCGGACAAGTTTTGATCAGGTTGTCGCTAATGCACTAATAACCGTAGTTTCATTTCGGAAAAATAGCCAGCCATGATAATCTTGTTTGTACAGATTTTATTTCAATATGTTTTGCTTAGGTATTTCACTGATCGTGGTTTAATATATGGAGGTCGTTTTTAATGTTTACAAACTATAAACATCTGTGCTAAATGGCATATGTATGGTATACTGTTATACTGGTATGTTTTGACGGTGCCGGCGTCGTTGTTACCCGAATTTAAAGTGGAATATCATTTTCAGTCAGGGCGTGTTTACTTTTCAGTCCGTAATTCATCTGTGCGGAAATGGTAAATTGGGGAATGTTCCAGATACATAAGATGCCATTCGTTAAAAAATGACGCCAAACCGTACTGAATCGCCGTTTTATTCTTCATTGCATTTCCAAGATAATAGCACAGTTGAAATATACTGCTTTGACTGAGAATGAATAGAAAAGTGAGAAGTTTTTTCACCTTCGTAAGGTCATAATAAAGTCCTCCATCATGAATATTTCTGTTACGCAACTTTCTTCCCGAAGCGGCATTGGGCGGCAAGTTAACGTTTCATGTGTGACGTTGTGGAAGAGAGGTACAAGTAATAACATGTCGCTGTGTACTCTCCTCGCTGGCTTATTAACACCGACCATACTTTTGACAAATTATTTCTCTATCAAGGTCCTTGATAATAACGTAATTTGTCGAAATCATGGTCGGTAATAATAAATTCTTAGGCATATTGTAATTCTTGCGCTATTACCCTAGACGCATTCCAGTATGGAGAGTGTATTTCATGTATCTAATGACTCACGCCGCTTTTGCACCCCTTATAATAACTTGCAAGGTTCGTAGATGTAGACTGATGGCGACACTGGGTTTCTCTCCACCCTTCTTCATTTCTCCAAATAACATTACTCATGGCCAACCTGTCCGTGTTTGGCACGGATGACCTTAGTTGCCATCGGCCTCCCCAAATAACCAGCCAATCGACGTCGATTTCCGTCATAATCCCTTTCGCGTGTTGTATTGCATTCGCCCCGTGTGATGGGCTCGGAGCGTTTGTTGCGGCGGCGGATGTTAAGTGCACTTTCAATCCGTGGCTCGGGTTGTTTGCCAGTCACTTAGGTCGCAGTTTGACGGAAGCGCATCACTTGTCTTTCCCCTTCATGGACTCCAGTGACACTCGGACGGCTTCCCGCTCACTCGTCAGGCGTCAAAAATTCAATGCGAGAAAGGAATTCGCGCGCCAATTCCAGCGTTTGATTGGTAAATGTTAACTGTCGAAGACGTGCTACATCCATGAGGTAATACAACGCTGCCAGTCTAAACAATAAATTGAACTCCTATTGGAATGGTATTCTAGGTTATGGAAAGGAGTGTGCTATTGTCGAATTTCACAGCATTTCAGTTCCTGGGATACTTGAAATAAATAAGACATGGTACATTGTTGCAATATAAACCTGATGAAATTTGGCCAAAACTCGGCGAATTAACTATTATGATGAAAAATCGGGGAAATTTGTGGGAAATAAATTCAAGAATGATCGCAGTAACCAATCTTCTATAATTGATGTGCTGTCAATTCCATCATCGTTAACGGTCATAATTTCGAAGAACTCGTGAAGACTTCACTCACATCAAACGCCAGGAAAGACCTAAACTCTTTGTCAGGAATTTTTATTCTTATTACGTATATCTACTTATATGCATAATGCTCAGATTTTTAAGATTTAAGGTGTAGGTAAGTACATTCTTGGAGAAAGAGGCTGATAATATTTTCTTGTTTTTAATAGGAAGTAGGTGAAGTGTATTTTATGATTCTAAAATTAACATTTTGTACACTTGTTACATGAGTCCGTTTGAAGGTGATTACTTGTGATAGATTATTAAAAAACTGGATAAAATCTACCGAATGTCCAAATTGTATGAGAAAGATGAAATTTTCCATGTCATTCCCGGCGTACTTTGCCTTCCTTCAACTTTTTTGTAGCTTATATTCTGGAGTGAAATGATGGCTATCTGAGCAGAGTGTTAGGTTTTGGAATAAAGTGTTCATGCCATTCTGAATGAATCTCCATCGCACACCGTCTCTGTCATCATGATGTGGTTCCGTACGCGCTGAACTTAATTTTAAATAACAAAGAATGAGCCTGGATCCATCTCCCTTTGCATGACACTCCTGCAACTCAGCATAGTTGAGACTGGAAGTGAGAAGAATTGCTATGTGATTCCTCTAGAAAACTTTTGTGAAAACAGCATGCAGTAGGAAGATAAGGTTTCACCGAGAAACTCTGGTCGTATTGTATTCAAAATTTCATCCAGTGGAATCATAAACTGCTTTCATTTCAATTATAAGTCACACTCGATTCCACAAAGTTACGCCCAAAAACTACCTCCCAAATACTTGAACCTATTAAAAAGCTTGATCACTGGTTTCCGCTCCAGAGGATCCAAATGCGTATTATAGGTGTGGCTTTATAGACCGTCTTGATGCATCCCGATCTCTAGTTTTGAGCTCTGTGGGGATCACTTCACATCGACGGGCCCAAAAGGAGGCAAGTATGTCGGGAAAATAACTTCCCCAAAATCCGGTGTAGTTTATTCTTTTTGTACCTAAAACTTAAATCGTAGATTATAATTTTGATGGGAAGTAAGGTGGTAGGCATATCTAAAGCAAAAATAGGCTTCTTAATATATCAAATGCGATTTTAATTACAAATAATGCTGGAATTATTCGAGACTTGGTAGTAGCTAAAGAGGAAATATGTATTCAGTAAAAACTTGCTCTATAAAAATGCGAACTTTTGTTTCCTAACCGCTTAATTTTTGACATTTTGCACATAGTATGTTAGGCATTTCCTAACCACTTTATTTCATCCATTTTGCGCATAGTATGTTTAGCATTTCTTGGATGAGACCTTCACCTCCCCTTTGTCTGAGGGGTATTCCATACACCCAGAGCCGCTAGTTGCCCCCTCCTCCCTCCCATCGAGCTTCAGGTTTGGAGCCGCAACCGGTCCTTCAAGTGTAGCATTTTATCCGTCAGCTGGGACGATGAACTGTATATATCTAGGTTTATTTGAATTGGGATAGGCAACTACCTACGCAGGGCTTATCATTGCACTCCTACTATTTCCTAGAGAATTAAGTCAATTCCTGCAATTCACCGTTATTTTAGACCAACGGTGAGAAAAAACATACGGAATGTTTGCAGCGCCTACTTGAAGAAATTGGGATTGAACAACAAAACGTTCCCGGTGAAAAATTGAAAGTGAGGTGGAATATATTCCTGGTTAGGCCGCATTCTCAAATGCGCACTGAGCATTTGTGTATGCGGAAATGTGTAATTCGCAAAGTAAATGGAATACTAAGGATAGCCGCGCGATTAATTAAAAACTACTTGAAGCAAACCGAAAATATTACACAGCTGATGGAATGACTTGGTAAGGAACCGTTGAATACCCGACGCACTAGGCTAAGGAAACCTAAATTAAAATCCGGCGAATTTCAGCACGGCGCAAAGAATATTATTTTAAGCCCACGCTCCTCTCAAGAAGTGATAGAATTAATAAAGTATGAATGACGACTGGTGGTCATGACAAAAGCAACGTGTCACTTGGATAAGACACATGGTTTACGTACAATTTATCTATCTTTTCTTCTTCTTAACTTCAGGGATTTGGTAATTTTGCTTTAATCGGAAACCATCTTAACCTTGAACGTCTAACACTTTGTTGACCTCTAGACTTGTACTACAAGACAATTCTAGGGTGGTCATGCAGCGTTCTTCCCATTTGTTTGCAACATTTGATACCTATTCCTTTATCTTATAATTTAAATTTGTTATAATATTTTCTTATGCTATTATTGCAGATTCTGTTTTTCAACGTGCAACCTTTTACTACTCTCAGAATCCCATTATAGTTCATTCATTTTATTTCTGTGAATCTATATGAGTACCCACGTGTCACTCTCGTGCAATACAGTTGGAATTTCTAGTTATAATTAAGCATCTTTTCTTGTTTTGTAATTTCTATTGTATGATTGTTTAACGTATGTATTTATATATTTGAAGTTTGTTTTCAGCATGTTGTTTTATATGATAGATATTTTGCACTCGTGATCTTGAAATTTGGATACCTGCTCTAGGATTTGGTCGTATACTGCAGTTCTTGATCAAACTGGATGATATTTCATTTATGCCATCACCTTTATGATGCCATCATAAAGGCCATATCTTACACGGTGCTATTATAGGTCATAATTCTTCTTCTATATTTAACGGAGAAATAGGTCACTTTTCTGATATGTGAAAGCAAAATCATCAGCATATAGATCATATTTGCTCTAAAATTTTTGGTTAACTTTATCCCAGGTTGAAAGATTTGTTTCCATAATTTAGCACATCGTCTTGATAGATGTTAAAAAGAGTTGGAGATATACTTTTGCCTTGCCTTGCTCTGGTTTTTCTCACTGCTGTTGTCAAACTTTGAAAACTGCTGAGAATCTATCCTTTATCCTCTCTTTTTTCCCCTTTCCTCCCCTTTCACGCCCCTCTGCGACGGCTCGTAGGGTAATAGTAGTTATAGATAATCCTTCCCTCACCCATCTAGTATCCTATAGTTAATTTCACAAACGACCTCTGCTATTTGCCTTCTTCCTAAGTACCAAACAACTATGGAGTAATGCCTAGGCGTATTCTATTCCTCAATGCATAGTCTGGATGACAATGTGGAGGCCTGAAAGTGGGCGACGAGAGAGCCATGCACGGCCGAAGGCGGAAATACCAGGCCACGAGGAGGGGGAGTGAGAACGAGAGGGCGCGGTGAGGGGTCATGGTGGCTCTATAGGGGGAGCGAAGCAAGTTAAGAATTAAACCCAATCGCCCGAGAAAGGTAAGGGGGACTGAGGTCGAAAGGGCCCTTTAGTAGTTGCCGGCCGGCGATGAGGATTACGGCGGAGAGGGCGGGCCTAATGGAGTTGTCCCCGGTAACGAGGAATAAGTGAGGGGCCGAGACTGCGGGGGCGAGGGAAAGGGCTTGTGGAGTGTTTGGCGTTTGCTCGGCGTCGGGGAGGGTCGAGGGGATGGCCCGGGAGAGTTTGGAGGTGATATGGTAACATTTTCGAGGCCTGAGAGCGGAGGCTCGAGTCGGAACAGTTTTACGGTGTTAGGGGCGTACTTGAGTGGCGAAAGGATGGAAGGGAAAAAGAAACGAGGGTCGTCTAGGACGGAGAGGAAGTCGTAAGGGCCGGCGGAGGAATCCGCCCTCTTCGCAACCACCCGCGCACATATGCCGTTGCGCGTGAGTATCCACTTATACCGGTAAATAACAGAATGAAAAACCTTCCACTTTTTGCTCCTCCATTTTCGTCCTTTTCTCTTGGATGGTCCGTCTGTTTTTGCCCACTCTTGTTTTGGTTCCTTGGTATATTTTACAGAAAAATACATTTAATATACTTCTTTCTTCCATAGAAGTTGGATTTCTTGTTATTTCTTTTCTCCTCTACCTTTTATACTTGTTCTATAGTAAGGCTATCGCTGTACGTTTTATTTTAATATTCCTCTACATCTTTTTCTGACGTTAACTTATAACAGGCAACTTTCACCATTCATCCTACGTCCGTGTGGTTCATGCGGCTGTTCTATTTTAGTAAGAGTGCAATAACTAAATATTGGCAGTTAAATGATACTAAAGAATTCTTACTCCACAGGCACAAGGTGAACATTTAAAACTGTAACATGGGCTTAATCTCCAAATGCAGTTTTTGACCATTGGCTCTCAAACATCCTTGGTTTTAGCTATCGTGCGCCTTCTTTAACCATCCCTTATGTAAAAACTATTAAGTATTTAAAACTTTCACGCCCTCAATTTCGTCAAGCGATATAAATTTCAATAGAGAAAATCTCTAAATGACGTAGAATGATGACCGTGTGGGCTCTAAACACGTCTGTTCCCATGTTACATGGAAAGACTAATTTGTTGAGTGAATACGGGTTAAGAAACAAAGAGGACATTTCAGTATGTTTCTGACAGTGATATCTTATTCTAAAGCTATATTTTTTTACCGAAGCCAAAATATCTCGTTTTTTATTGATGAATGCGCAGTTCTTTGGTCCTTTCCTTGTCACGGCACATTACTGTTGTAATGGCAGTAGGATTATTTCCTTCAGCTGTGTTTACACGATACGTGCACCCGCGCGATTATATGTTCAAATACATTCACCATAAAAATTGCGTCTTGTACACACCCCAAATTGTGCAAATGCAGGGCCGCGTGGGCATAAAATATCCCATTCTAATTTGAAACATTTTTCCTCGCATATTTCCAGCATAGTACATGCATCGTGTGAACACGCTTTTATGGTCACCAAACCAATCTTTAAAGTCAATGGGATGCGAAAAATAGTATTAATATTCTGTTGAAGATATCACCGTTATTTTAGTTATTCATATTAAAAAAATTGTATCTATGCTTTGTCTAAAAAGCACTTATTATTATACTGACCTAGAAAAATCTGCTGAAATGCTTTTCGCACCCGTTATTTTATAAAATTAGACCCCTTTTCAATTTTCGTATTTCATCTTCCCATTTAGTTCCGTCCACAATTCCTTACTCGAACTTGTTCAACTTGCTCAACGGAGTATCTGTCCCCTAATACACCTATTCAGCTATTCGTTGCCCATCAATACGTTTCAGTTTCATTTCGTTGAATCTGTCGAATTTATTTTATCAGCCTCCTTCATCCACAGGCATGTCCCTAACTTCCTCGTTTGCTAAACCAAGCATATCCACATTCTTTTCTACAGTATTTTATAAGCTGTGGCGTCCACTGCCTTATCATCCGCCATGCAGGTGGATGTATAGACATGTGTTACATGCCCGAAGGCAAAACCAATCCCAGAATCTTGTTTGTGTTTCCCGTAATTTGGACGCATCCATTTAAAATGTGATGGTGGTTTTGCCAATCCGAGGGTCGCGGGTTCGAATCCCGCCTACATACTATGAAAGTAGTCACGTGGTAAAATCGCAAACAGTTTGAGATTTTGGTGCTGGTAAAAGTCACGATTGTTTGGAAAACAGAGGAAGAGTGGAGGGAAATCTGATAACGTTAGGTAACTCATAACGAATGGTGATAAAGGGTCCGTATGATTTAATTCCATCGTTCGGACAGAATGGCGCATTCGGAGTTTTCTCCTCAAAGCAGTTTCACGGGAATATACATTTGATTAGAAGGT
This sequence comes from Ceriagrion tenellum, assembly GCA_963169105.1. NCBI lineage: Eukaryota > Metazoa > Arthropoda > Insecta > Odonata > Coenagrionidae > Ceriagrion > Ceriagrion tenellum. The sequence goes on from OY720641.1 coordinate 94,321,506, forward strand.
ATTTGTGACAATGACATTCGTACCCGAGCCTGCAGATCTGAAAGTGATACTTAAGTATGCGCGCCAAATTTATTTAAATGAAAGTAAATACTGGTACCGTTTTCTGATGTTATTTTAAATATTCTTTCTCTCCTATGGCTGCGAGTCATATTTGACTCTAATGGCTAGTTCTGACTCATAGCTTTGATAGAGCGAAATAAGAGCGTGTTGCATGTTTGTTTCTATTCAATAAAGCCTTTTTTGACACCACTTAATTCCTAATGTGGTTATTATAAGCTCATGTAACTTATCTCTTCTCTATAATTACCTATCCAAACAATATATCTGAATTTTCTATATCAGTATTTTTCTAGTAGTTTTTGAAACTGTGTTTCTAAACTGCCTTTTCTTTAATTTTAAGCGCCATCTTATGTTTTAATTTAATTTCTAAAATTACTTAGATAATTTCCGTGAAATATTCATGTGATATATCCTTGATTTTTATAAACATCATCAAACTACCTAATCACTTTCTACATTGTTAAGGTATTCCGCTCTACACTGTGAAACACTCAAGTGGAAAAATGAAGTGGTCATTTTTCAATGAAGACAGTTAACTAGTGTTCTTAGCCATTGTAAATGGTTTTGACAAAAATACCCCAAAGAACGCTAAGTAGCATAAATTACACATTTGCTGACAACAGGGCCATGTATAATAGTTTGCAGGAAGATCAACTAAAATGTAAATCTTTCACAAGACTACCACTTGACGCATATTTCTGGAGGTTCTATTCCCCTGATGTATCATTTTCACTCTACGGCTATAGGCCATCCCGAATGCTGATATTCATGGAGCTTTTGCTGAATACTTAATTATGAAATTTTCAGATGTTCTTAAATTATTTGTTTTTTTTAGGAGATTAGATATCAATATTTTAAAGTACCTGATCCATTACACATAACGCGCATTGATTGAATGTAATAGTCTGATATGAGAGGTTTCTTATGAGCATTTGACGTCAAGCGAGTAATTTTTAAAATGCATCTTCAGTAGAAGATGAGGGTAAAATTTCAATCGTGCAAGAGCGGCGCAGCTGGAATAATTTTCCCTGCGCTGTCAATCCATCTTGCTCTCGTGATATAATTAAACTGTCACTGTGGGATATTCTATTTTTGATGGCCGTAAACACGACTTTTATACCGGGAAGATGATTGAAAAATGTATCCCTGGCGATTTAAGCGTCAAGTTATATCATTCCTCTCTCCCATGAATACCTTTCTCAGCAGGATGAAAAATCACCGAATGCAAAAATTTCGGTTACTTTTAACGTGGCGAAGCCGTTGCTCTGAATATCCGCTTGCCTTTAATACATAGCCGGTTTAAGAATTATCGTTCTCAACGTCCTCCGCCGTATATTTCGGGGAAGGATAAAAAAATACACGCATAAATATAAATAAAAATGAGCCAAGAAATCTGGAAGCCTCCCTGTGAGTTTATGCCTGAAGTTTTTTGCCTTTTTTCTTGAATAAAAACGAAAAATAGCAGAGCAATTTCCTTACAATGCAAAAAGCCATCCGTTTTACTCAGACAAGGACCCCTTTGAAGAATAGGACTCAGCCGCTACGCACCCTCCGGGTAGGCAGGAGTGACTCACCGGGCCATCAAATGGTGGTGGGGAATGTATTAAGGGGTTCTGTGTATGTGGTGAAGGATTAAGTATCAGCGATGCGCTTCACTCTCCGCGCATTTCCTAAGACAGCAACGTTCCGGTGTTGAGCAGGGCAAGGGGATAAAAATGGGTGAAAAGGCTGGGAACGAAAAGAAGAGAGGTCGGATGATTCTCTATTTCACGATGGGGTAAACAATGCCATTCCATCTCCCCAAGACGGCGCATGTGTAGTGGGAAACTTCAGATTCGCCATTATATCTCGCTCAGGCTTGAAGGGCTTGCTTGTTCGTCTGGCCCCTCTTTGAGTCGAGCGTGGTTCTTTGTTGGATTTCCCTTATTCCGTAACCAAGGCTCCATTTTCTGATTTCCCCGAATAGCTCTCTCGCTTTATGCCTCCTTCAAACCGAAGCCAACGTTACCTCCACCCGCATTCTAGTTGAAAATTTTCCTCCTCTTTTTCTCAAATATTTCCCCTGCTAACCTCCCGGAGAGGTCGAAGCATTTTCACGTCTCTTCGCGAAACTGTGTACAAACCCTGCGAGACATGCCTCCACTTTTAGAATCTGCAAGCTATCGTTCAGCTCGTTCAGGAGTTTTCATAATGAAATACGTGGAAGTAATATATAACAAACGAGGAATTCCTCTTTTTGTGGGTTCATATTTCGCTTTCAGTCGTTAGCGTTGCGATTTACAACATTTTTACCGAGTAATATTTTTAGTTTTTTGGCTCCTTTTCCACCTTAGTGAGTTTCGACTTGTTATAATAAGCTTACTAGGATAATTCGAATATTAATGTTTTCTATTTAATGACATGAACTGTTTGCTGTCATTTTAGAGTCCTGGTATCCTCGTCTGGTCCACCTTCTATGGCTGTTACCCTTCATTTCCTGATCATTCCCAATCTGGAAATGTTATTGACCTTCAAAACTTAGTGACCTTCCTCTTTACAGTGGTAAGCAACTAATATTTTTGTTCTTATTTATGAAACTTCGTAGATGATGTGATTTATAATCCTCAGAATATTACCTATCTATTGTCTATTACATTTATTGCTACATAAATCTTAATTTCCTATAAATCCTTGAGTGTCGAAGTTTTGTTATTCGATTCTCTATTCTAGTGAATTCTATCTATATGCATTATCAGCGGATATTATGGCTGTTTTTAACTTGATCAACGATTTGGTTTTTAAATTACTATGACCTCCTCGCTTAGGAGTACACCGTGTTAATTATTTCGCATGAAAAAATTTCAATAATTTTTGCTATCAAATGGTTTTGAAAATTGAGCCTTGTTAAGCCATCATATCCTGCTTGCATGTGATAATAATTGAATACAAACTTGAATGTGCCGTAAGTTTTAATCCGTGGGTAATCGGCTCTTGTGATAGTTATGAAGATACATCGTGGATGAAATCGTTGTTTCGTTCTAATCTTGCTGCGAAAAAAATTGAGGCTTAAACTTATGCGATTATGCATGTACCTTTAAGGAATTTGAGAACCTAAAACCTAATTCTGCCTCTGATACCTCTGAATCAACAAGCGTCAATCCCATGTTAGTGAAAAAGACCTCTTTTCCGCAACATTTATAGACTCATCTGACTTCCTTGCTATCTTGCCGAGACTCCGGGATGCTTTCGATTCTTTATTGGGAGGGCTTTGCTCGCCGCCCACGTCTTTTTTTGATTTTTATCTTGCAAGAACCCTCTTCGTTTTTTTCTTATTCTTTCGCATACTCCACCTGTGCTCTCAGACAATTGACTTCGGGAGTCGGGGAGGAAAAGGGAGTTGTGTGTGAGGAGCTTTCTCTCGTTCATTTTTATTTATTTTTTGAGTCTCTTTGTGCAGCACGTGCCCGGCAGGATATACCTGTGTCTACGTGGGTATTTTTTTTTTATATTCCTTTTTTTGAACGGTTCGGAAGAAAACCTGAAATGGAGGATTTGTTGAGTTGAATTACTTCCGTGTGGCGGTGGGTAGGAATGGGGGGAGAGGCGGGGTAAAACCTTTGCTCGTCATCCATTTTAAACGACCAATTGGTGTGCTAGCCAATTGTACAGCGGGAAAGGGGAAGTAAGGAGGAGGGATTGGGGGATTGTGGAGGGGTGGCTGTGTAAAGACGGTGAGGTTATACTATTGTGAGGTTCTTGGTTTTCTGTTTTCCGTTTAGGGTGTTAGGGCTGCTCTATCTTCAAATGTCAGCACTCTACAGATTCAGCCTTCACTTCGCGGAAGTTAATAGTATCCTTACTAAAAGAATTCAATGTTGTCCTTTACCACAGAATTTTATTTTGGATGGTACGATGCCTTTCACCGACTGCAGCATCTTGCATTGCAGCAAAACGGTGAAACGCGTCGTACCATTGGGATGTGTGGATCCAAATGTAACTATTCTAGTGGAGAAGGCGGGATATTCAGCCTAAATTACTTTTCTCCACCCACTTTCAACATAACAGTCATACCAAAATATTTTCAGCTTATGGAGCCTACGGCCATTTAATTCTGAAGTCATGCTTACTCAAAGGTTTAATGGACACAGGTACGGTGTTGTGCCAGGTTATAGTTCATAAAAATTCTAAAATTACACAAGATTATTATTGGGGACTCTTTAAGTCATGTGGTCTTTCATTTATATACACCATGGGTTGAAATTTGCCATGAAAATATCATTTGAGTTGACCAGAATTCAAACCCGGATCTCCTAATTGCAGGTCAGGATGGTTTGCCAGTTACACCACCAAGCCATCTTGCTTCAAGGCGAATTTCTTTGGGGGTTCATGCGAACTAGGTGTTTAAATCGATTGATCAAATCGATCGAATCAATTGCTGTATCTTCTCATGTTCCACAATGTAGATTTGAGGCGTCGACATCTAAATCGAATAAACCCTCCTCGAAATTTACCTTAAAGTAAGATGGCTTGGTGGTGTTACTGGATAACACACCTGACTGGCAATTGGGAGATACGGGTTCCAATCTCGGCCAAGTCAAATGATTTTTTTCATGGTGAAGTTCAACCGTTGGTGTATGTCCACCCGTGCGAGTGACTTCTTACCATATCAATTTTCAATGCAATGATTGAAAATTCTTTTATTTATAGCCTATGTTTTTTCTGATGCGCAAAGCTTCAAAACAACCATTTCGCCAGTTTACCCTTCGTGAGTTAACTACAAAGGACCGACCGGCCTTGGTCCTTCTAATCACGTGAGTTTTGAGAACTTTCAAACTGCTAGTGCATATGGTCAAACTTTGTAAGACATGCTGCTGATAGAAACTTTTATTGCGATCAAGGGGCCAAACCAAGAGCTTTTGGGGCCTTGGAGCCTTTCTTATTTATGTCATGTCCTTCGTAGTACTGTTTCAATACCTTGTGCTATTACATTGTGTTATAATGCTTCAGAATACAAACTTCAACATGGTCGGTTCTTCATTTTATGTCCATTGAAGTAACTGACGGACGAATATGCAATTATCAATGTAAAAATATATGTAAAAATATATGTAAAGATAGGATTCCCAATGCATATGGATCACTTCCCACACCCGCTTAGTCAGTAGGTGGGGTCAGTTGGTTGGAAAGTGGAGGGTAAGAATAAAAGGAAGAAGGCGATGTTCCATGTTCGTCCTCAGCGTTATAGGAGAGCAAACTCCGCACAAAACTGTGTGCTGTCTCATAATTGCAGGTTTTTCCGTGCACCGTTTGAATTTTCCCCATTCCATTAGACCTCCACTCTGACCCCCTCCTCTGTCTTCATCCCCTCTCTTCTAAATTTCCTCCTCCCCTCATCTCGTTTCTTTCCTCTCTATTTCTCTCTTTACTGACAAGTTCTAGTCCCGCCATCTTACATAAATGCAATTCATGAGCTAAGTTCAATGCACATAAGATTCGATAGACTGTGTGAACAGCTGCTGCAAAGGAAGGAAAGTAGTTGCCGAATTTCTGGAAAAAAGTTTGGTTGCATATCCTTCTCCTAGGGTGAAGACAACTTATTGGTGTATTAAAATTGCTACTTACTTGACTTACCCATAACTACTGAGCTATGGCAACTCTAGAACCAACGTTAAAACATTTTCATTAGTTGTTTCCTAATTTGATTCCAATATTCAGTCTTTAATATCTGATTTCATCTATTTTGGATATAATGTAACATATATTACAAATCCCCCCAACGAAATAGCTGAAGTTTTAAACTACTTTCTTGGTTTAAATATCTCTCTCTAGTCAGCTGTTCAATAAACAGAGAAATTTGCGGTGACAAAATTATGACGAGAAATTCGTAAATCGAATTTTTATTTAATTTTATCAGGCACGTATTGAAAGCTTTACCGGCTGGATACTACCTGGCGGGTATTCAGAGGAACTACTTGACGGGAACTAAGAAGAATTCTGCCACGCCACTAGCTACAAGATTTAAACTAGGTATTCCAGAGTTTTACATTAGAACTAGCAGCTGCAAATAATACTTTATATGAAATGTTTAACAAGGAATAAAGTAAAATTGCACCACTAGCTAAACATTTTGGAAAAGTTGTGTCTTTTCCCCGGGAAATCGGTGTCATATTTATGACAAAATGTTTGGAGTAAATTGAGAGCCCTTTTCCCTGTACGCTGTTTTCATATACATTTTTTCAATGAGAGTGTGATGCTATTTATTCGGGAAAAGTAAAAATAATATTACCCTTGCTGTGTTCGCATTTTATATACGTTACTATAACGTATTATCTTATAAAAATATAGAGGATACTACAATATATTAGAGATGGGATGTTATGTTTAAAAATGAAAAAAATGCCAATGTCGTAAACTTTTCTTCTTTTATATTTCATATTGTTTGTTATAACAGTATTGTAAAAGAAAAGGATACATACCAATTGTTTCCCAATCATCAAAGCTAGATACGTGCCGAATATGAGGCAGGAAATGGCTAGCTCTTATTAATGATGCATCTCAGAGTAGTAGGCAAATACCCTAACTATTTGAAATATTATATCATGGCTTCAAGGACTAATCCATGGGTTCTATGGCGTCGTCAGATGATTGTATTTAATTGAATGTTGGTATTAAAAGTATTTAAGTCTCTATATTATTATGTAAATTGTAAACTGGAAACCTCTTCACTCCCTTGGTCCGATTTCCATAGTGCAATTTACGACGTGAATACTATCAATTTGTTTTAAGATTTCATCTTTTTATTCCATATTTATTTTCCTTTGATTCCATATTAAACATTTTGCACTCCCTGCCATGATTTTGATAGTGGCTGTCAGTTTGTAACCATCATCTCTTTCAAAAGCTGGTCAGCACGGTGAGCGTTTTAGAGCCGGTATTGTCTCAAGGGGTCGAGTGAAGTGACGATAGAACTCAACCATTTGAGGAAAATTGATTAGTTAACAGAATACGGTGAAAGAGCCGGATCACTTATTCTGAACAACGAATACTGCGGCGATATCGCAGGTAGAGGTATATGTAAGTGAACAGGCATCAAATTGCCCTTACAATTAGACGCCCAAGGAGGATTAACTCTGCATTTGACGATTGGTTAAGTATCCCGCCGCGCGATGTCTCACATGGAATTCCTTATAACTTAATGTACTCCATCTAACAAGCTTCATTTCTACCTTGCTTTGCGTTGAGAACAAGGATTTATTGCTTCCTAAGTTTCAATTTTTCTGTTTAGCTGTGCCATTTCATTTTTTTGCTGGTCATGATAGCCACCTGACATGTATGACACCTGACCGCCAATTCTCTTGCTCACCCTACCAAAGTGATTCCCCACAAAAAAGAGGCAGTGAAAAGATTTCATGTTTATTAAGGAAAGAGGAAAATAGCCACTCTCAATAGTTTCTCACTCGAAGATAATAGCGACAAATTCATGTGGGACATATTGGGGTAATCCTTGTGTACTTGTAAAAATATTAGTAAAGTGTAGTTATTAATATTAACAGCCCGTCTGAGAAAAAAGTACAGTTGAAGCTTACTGATTTTGTATCGAAAGAAATAAGAAGAAAACAATTTTCTCATGATTGCATGATGTAAAATAAGGGAACCGTCATAAATTTTTCAATCCCGTGTTCCCTTTCCCCGAAACGGCTTTGAACGTCTTTACTGGCTACATTTCTTTTATCTGCTCTATTACCTAAAATGCATTAAATCATTTTTTGATTGCTCTACCGCTAGTGTGAAAAAAGTTTTTAAAATACCAAGGCAAGTATTTGAATCAGTATTGATTAATTCTTGCATCTTCGGCTTATCAAATCCTTGTGTATTATGTTATACTCAGATGTGCCTCAGAGAATTGTAAATATGCCAAGGAATAGTAAGTATTCAAATTCAAAAATACGTAAATAATAGAGATATATTTGCCAAAGAATTATTTTGAATATGCATAAACAATTGAGACAATTTTTATTTATCGGAAATTTACGGTCAACTACCGTATGAATCTCGCACTCGATATTTTCATTCATTAGTTTATCGCCATAGTATTCCACGGATACTAGCACCCTCACCGCTGGCGACTGATTGTGGAATGAGTCCGGTATGACTGAAAGTAGGATATTTTGAGTGCAATTCAAGTAGTATTTTTTATTAATATGGATTAAATTATTGAAATCAATAATCAATTTGTATTAATTAATGACGTAAATATAAACAAATTTTCAGATGTTGAATTATTTACAACGTTGGCTTTTATTTTAATTTATTAATTATAATGTTTTCCAATCGTCCATTACGCCCTTTGTGTAATGACTTGCTATCGATCTCGTCGCTGGTCCCATGTTTTCAATTATTTCAAAGCACTTAAATATCTGCTATCAGGTTTTGTTTACCAGTATTTCTGCTTCTGTCAGGCAAGGATAAATGACTTGGAATTGTCTTTTAATATTAGGATTTATATATTCATCTAATTTTAATAGATTTTTCTTACTTTTGTAACCTGTAAAAAATATCAGACTGGGTCTCTGAATATTAATAACATATTAACGAAGTAAACATAAACTAGTAAACTGTGTTTAATATCGGATTTTGATCTTGTACTCACGTTATTCCAATGTGCTCCTAAAGATGCCGCACAGTTTTGAAATGGAGCTTCCTCATCCCCGGTTTTCACATGAAGTATCCTTTATAGTAGTATAGAAGTAAAGGTATCAAATAAGGTTAGAAATCGCCATGGGTTTGTAAAAACAATATTCTGATTCAATGTTCACATTGATTTCACCTCGATGATGGAACGTACTAATCGTTGGGCTGGTATCAAAAATGGAGGAAGGATTCTAAACTTCACCATATTGCTCTTATCTCTTTCTGTGGAAGGCCAGCTGGGAAAAATACAAAATTACATGCGTTGAATTTAGTTACTACTACAATTTGTACACTAATGCCAGAATATTGACATGCATAAACAGGAGTATGCGATGTGACATCTCCATATCGAATATCATGACTTGGAAGGATGTAAGAGAGTATATTTAGTAAAAGTAGGTCATGTACAATAGGAAATTAGCTGCACGTAATGCCTTTGTATTTATCACTAATTCATGAAAATTCGCTCAAGTTTTCGTACATCTCTCCAAGTAATGTGCTGTTAAGATGAAGTGACAAATATTTCACTTTTGCTTTTTCAGCCCGTAGATTTGGAGAGACAAGCAAAATTTAGGGTTAAAATGGGCTTTAAGAATAGATGATCATGATGTAGCTTCTAATGACAAAGAGTATGTTGGAAATGATGATATGTACAACAAAAACTGGGCGTCACATTATTTTACTTATTAGTAATTGTGCCCGGAGCTCGGCGGTTTTCTCTTCCATTCAATCGACTCAAATTATGCTTGCATAAGTATTTATGAGTCGTCGTTGCGCGCCTTTCATGCAAAAACCATACGAGATTGAAGTGAATTAAATCTTTTTCCCTCAATTGGGAAATAGCCGTCCTTAAGCAACCGTGGGAGTCGTATAGGGACCGAATTTAGACTCGCACGAATATTTCATGCCAGTGGTAGAATATAGAATAGTTTTGCACCACAAGCTTAAAGAAAGCTTCTGGAGTATTTGGCAAAGAGTTGATTTAGCGTTTTTTTAACTGAAAGAATCCTTCTCATAACTAATTTAAATACCTCGTCCCATTTTTAGGCTTTTTCACGCCACTACCAAGAGGGCTACAAAAATAACTCCGCCCGTCTCTTTCATACTTCTGCTTTCTCATGAGTTAGAGGAGAGGGGTTTTTTTGTTAAAGAAAAGGACTGGGACTAACTATTCGCGATCAGTTGTTAAAAATTGAATTACAGAGGCAAAACTGTCTGAGAAAGACCACAGAGATTGGAATACTGAATTATGAAATGATTAAGTGGTTTGACGCATTAAAAGAAATTTGGTAGTTTAAAAACACTCGACTCCCTATATTGGGAAAGAAATTTGACTCTTAAATATTATTAATGAATACTAACTGGGCAAATATATAACATACTTGTATGATTCTTGGCTCACAAACGGCCGGGTAAATAATAATAGAAATTTTAATATTTCATGACTTTAAATTTGATGATCAAAGTCGGTTGAGGCTATCTATTTAAGTATAACTTATATGTATCATTTACTAACTGAATAAAGCGCCATGTGGGTTATTATTTATTGCATCTGAATATCTGAGCCTCGATTACGGCGAAATTCCAATGCTCGGGCCTCAACATATTAAAAAGGAGACATTTAAATTTTGAACTTGAAATGAAGTGTATCATATAATTGTTTGAGTATAAAACTTTTACTTTCTGCCATACGTCACTGAAAATTTGAACCCTATAACTTGATTGCATTGATATTTAAAGAAACCAAACAAGAAACCTCTGCTCTGATTCCTACGCTTTAATTGTGGGAGTAAAATAGAGGCCCATTTTTGGGGCCCTTCTGATCCTGAGAACTTTAGTCCGATGGTATCTTAGAACACTACAAACCTTTAATATCAAATCTCAGAAGAAAGAATTAGGAGAACAGTTTAATTTTAGTCTTCGAGAAAAACTTCACAGACCTATTAACATAAGTAAGGTAGGATACGGCGAATTAAACATATAAATCGTTCTCCGGTATCCTTCGGAGTAAGGATTTTGACTGCTGGAACCGTTTCGATATAATGCTCCTCCATTAATTGATTAGTTAACAGAATACGGTGAAAGAGCCGGATCACTTATTCTGAGCAACGAATACTGCGGCGATATCGTAGGTAGAGGTATATGTAAGTGAACAGGCATATCCCAGCTAAATAAAAGTAGACAGAATGCCCTGGCAATTATTGCTCTGAAGATGATGGAGGAGTATTCCATCGAAACGTTGGCAGCATCTAAATCCTTCATCATCATTGGTCGTTCAATCCTAAGATTGAACTGCATCCCTCCACCCTTCCCTATTTAATGCTTGTTCCCTTACATCCTGGTATCTCTTCCTATGTACTTTCCTCTTTATTTGATCCATGAAGTTATTCCTCGGTCTTCCCATGGGGACTTTTCCCGAGGGACAAAATCCTTACTAGGACGGAAACCTGAGGAAAATTTATTGATAGGTAAGATAGATTCAATGGATTGGGTTTTTTTCATGAACGGACGCTCTTGAGTGTGTTGTTAGATGTAACTCAAGCATTGCATTATTGACTATTTTGCATACGGAAACCATTCACAATATATGACATTTTACCAGCACATATGATAAAAATAGCTTTGCATTGGTGAAATTGAGCGGGGAATTAACGATTGAGATAGGAAATCATTTGTTCCATTTGTCGCTCTCGTACAGAGACCCAAATGTAGGCAAAGTTCGCCCCGCAATCTCAGGAATCCAAATGGGGTGCAGTAAAATGTGTGGAGGGAGGAGATGAAGCGAAATTTGGGGGATTTTGATTGCAGGGAGGAGGCCGCGTGAAAAGAGATTGGGAGGGTGGAGAATTATCGCAGTTTTTGAGGGCCGGGCGCACATTTTCATCCATCCAGTGGAAGGAGGGGCGAGGAAAAAGTGAAGACGGGGGAAGTGAAATAATTTATTACGAGGGGATGTAAAAATAAAAACGAACCCCTCTGGTTAGGGTGGTTAGAGGAGTGAAAAGGAAGGAACCCTTAAGACAGGGTGAGGCTTTGAGCCAATTTCGTGAAATTCCTCCTTCTTTCTCCGCTTCTGCCGTTCCCTGAGAGTGGGAATATTCCCTCATCCTCCCCATCTCCGGACTCCTCCGCCCGTATCCCCGCACCCTGTAAAGTGGTGAAGGCTGAGGTGATGGAGGACAAGACTGACGGGAAATGAAGGGGGCGGGTGAAAGATTTTTGAATGTGAGGAGAAAGACCAAAGAAGGATGGTCACGATGAGAAAGAGAGTGAAAAAAAAGATGGATACGATTTTTCAGATTTTATGTAAATGCCTTGCATATTTAAGTGCGGTTTTAGTCCACCATCCCCACTAAACTTGGAAATTCCGAGGGAGAAAACGGTTGAACTCCCCATTTACACAGTTTTTCCCCTTACTCGCCTGATCTCCGGGCCGCAAGTTGAAGAGTGAGCCCGGGAAGACGTGATAACGTTACCATACAGGTAAGGGAATTTCCTTTGATGGCCCAAACAGTCGTCGGAGATGACGTTACCACGCAAGAAAGGGGAAGCATATTCCGAAGGACCTCTTAATTGATGCGTGGGTGGGGAACAGCGAGACATGGGGTGTTGTTCCAATCTTTCGCGAACCCTGCTTTCATAGATGCATACTGAGACCAAAAGCTTAAAGTGTGACCAAAAACGAAATTTAATTTACTTTGCTTAAATATCGGTAGCGCAGTGTGTTAAGGGCCACTTAAACTGAATGTAATATCACTAATTCAAAATGACTGATGCAGTGTGGTGGAAATATCTCATCCGTTTACATCGTTCGCATCGTCCGTCTCAGATATTTCTAAGATATTGTACTTATTTTTAGTCCCATATATACAATCGTGATGTCATTATTTAATGCTGTATGTTGCAAAATATTTCTGGCAAACTTTGAGTGTTCAATACTATAGTGTATTAGTGTGTTGAGTGTTCAATAATATATAATGGGTTCCGATGGAATCATTTATGTTATGACCTAAATGCAAATGTTATTTACCTAAAAGTTGAATTAGCCAGCAAAGCATTAAAAAAATGGTCTCAGCAAATCGGTAATTGTTAATGTGTAAAAATGATTTGCATTTTTTACCATTGCATTCCGAAATACTGTTTTACCACATGACATCACAGTGAATTTTCTAAGTTTTCGCCAGTTTTGGTAGCATCGATATTTTCTTAGGAACTCGGGCGTGTTAATCAGACCAGCTAAATGATATTTGCGTTAAATTTGGAATTTAATGCTTTAAATCTCCATATTCACCTAATTCGTGTTCAACGTTTCAGGTAATTTAATAATTTTATACTAAAAACCAACATTACGTTAACGTGAATATATGTATATGCGATCCACGCGTAGGTAAATTTAATCAATTTTTTCTATGCATTTCTCAAATGAGGGGACATAATGGTAGCTGTTATAAGACATTGGTCATGAAAATTATGAACATATTATATATTAATGTAGTGATCTTTTGCATATTTCGATCAAATTTTTAAGTACCTTATTTCTTAAAATGTGCATACTCTTACTTGATGATACAATTTTTCAGCATGTGAATACTCTGTTACGCTGCTTACGGATCTGTTTTAGGCTAAATTGCCTCTGTTCGTGTGCACTATTCGGTGAAGAAAGTTTCTCACACCAGCCATTTTTCCCCTCAATTTTGCGTGCAAGTTTTTACCTACTGAAATGTTGAATGCATTTCCTGCCTCTCAGTTTCCATCTTGGCCAACACTATTTTGGAAACTAAAAATAGAAAAGTTATTATTTTTGGTTCCGGCCTAGGAGTAGGTTTAAGAATTCGCTGTGCATTAAAGTGTTGAAGAAGGTTGGGTTGGAAGTGCCTTATCAATCTCGTATCCTCAATTCTTTACGCCCACTCCGTCAGTTTCCTGCTACTAAATGGATTACGCTCATCCCGAAATCATGGAGTCGCCTTCCGCAAAAACGCTTAGCGATCCGTTTCTTTCCTTTACCGGAGTAGAGGGAGTAAAACTCGCTTAAGTGATCAAGCCCACGCACTTTGCGTCTCTTGCCACGTCTTTCTGGACCCATTAGAAGAAATTCTCTAGAAGTCCAAAAACTCCGCCAGTGTTCGTGAACTAGTACACACTAGACCTGTTTCAGCCGACGGATAATGAATAATTGGTACTGAATTCCGTCACACTCTCTCGACTAATTACGTAAGTTCAGCCTAAAATCAAATATCTAAATTTAATTTTAGCTGTAAGCCTTCTTCACAAAAGATTTTAGGTACAAAATAAAATTTTAAAGGAGGCAGCTCGCCTAGGTAAGTTGCTAGTGAACATCGCGTGCAGAGCATGTGTTGGAGGCACCAGTTTGAAAGTCACTGAAGACGGAAGTGTACTCGATGCGCTGAGATTCTTTGAAAAATCTAAAATTCTTGAGTTTCATAGAGACCGGTTGGGTATTGTGTGCTAAATCCGCCTTCCGTTTCTACTACTTTCGTTTCTACTTTGTACCGTTAGATGACGACAAAGATAAACGATCTTTTCAATGACTGCCCGAATTAATAATATCTATGCTATTCTTATCTTTTTCAATTAGTTACCCTTCTTTTACTACTCTCCTTTTTCATGGTGATTGCCCTATCAAACACTACTTCATTTCCGGAGTTTGATCATTAGAGGGGTGGTTAATGTGTTTATGCCAGGTTGCCATAGTTTCATACGCGTTTTCGCTTTTTCACACCTTTGAATATGAAAAAGAAATATTTAAGTTCTGGACATATAATAATTATTGAATATTTATCTTAAAAATACATAAGTAAGGATATTTTATTTTGGGAGGATAGGATTTGGAAAGCTGGCTAGGAGGCTAATAAAAGTTGGAGGGGAATAACTGTAACAGACGGAATAATTCTACTACATTGGAAGATAATAAGGTTTGTAGCAACGATATTAGAAGTTGAATTACAAATGAGTCATACAACAATATAAACTAGCCCATACGGGAATATTGTATGTGAATGTGTTGAGATTGTTGGGGCAGAGTGAAATAGTCAGCTTTGTTTGGAGGCAAAGTTGGTGGTTAAAGGAGGAAATGACAGGTGAAGGGAGGCTAAAGATAATAGAAGCATGTGGGGTAAACGGGTTGGTCGAAGGAAGAGGGTAGGCTTAAATGATGTAATGGATAGGAATATACTATGATGAAAAAAATTTCAAACTTGTCCGAGGACAGAGTCATACGCCTTAAAATATTGTTGACTTTTTAATTTAAGCATATGAGACTTAATGCATAAATTACATAAGTAATAACCTGTGAAAAATCCAATGAATTTTTGAAAGTGAAGTATTCATTTTCGTTCTATATCGCGTAAAAAGATAAACTTTTGGAGTTCCAACTCGATAACATGAAGAGTAACGACGGCCGGTTTACTGCTTTAGCATCCTTTCTAGGACAGAATAGACCTGAAACCTCTGTCTTAAATGCAACTTAGTAAATTATTCCTTTTGAAATGCTAAGGCTCGGATTAATAGTGTCTGATTAATGTTAACCGTAAAATTGTACTACCTTTCGTTAACTTGATGCTAACTGAGGTTTGGAGTTCTGTTCATGTCATCTGGCTGTCGTTTCGTTCATGCTAACATTATGGATCATAGGACATAGGAACCTCTGTATTCATGGTGACCAATAGACGCTTTGTGAGCTGAGGAAATTGTAGGCCCTTGACTTTTTGCAGGCAGGTGGCGAGAGTTGAATCTTTTCAAGGCGCGTATTGATTCTTCCGGTCGGGAAAACAGTTCAGACGCTATCCACCAAGTGGCCGTCCCTGCGTGAGAAGGGGAAGGTTTTCGTTAAAGGTAAGCTGAAGTCCAGACTGTAGAAGTCAGTTAACCTTCACTTCGTGCCCATTCATCTGAGCGGAGAGAGCCCCCTCTGAAACCACGAAGTCTGCTGCTTCACCCACACTTTCCACTTCTCTCTTACCTTCTCTCTATCAACTCGTCGTTTTCTTACTCCTCTATCCTGAGCCTCAATGCTGGGGCTTTTGAGAGGGCAACAACCAAGTGGGTAGCGGCTCGGACTTTCGTTACACTTTTTTCCCCTTTCAGAATCTCGGCAAGGGAGACACCCTTAAAAACTCCTATCCTGCGGTCCTCAGCATCGCTTTTTCCACCCTCTCCTCCTACAGAGTTCATTTAGAGATATGGTGGAAAAATTTGGGTTAGTCTTTGATAATATGAGGGATAATTATGCATTGATATTTATTCATTTTATCTTTATTTTTTGATATGACGTACCTACATCTTCTTTGGAAGGCCTTCTGATGGTTATATACATTTTATCATGGTCTGTCTATTGATATCCAAAGAGATATAAACTCAATGAAAATGTGGTATTCTTTCGGAATGTATGTGTTTAATCAGTTAGAGTTTTTATGAAAATACAGTCTCTCTACCTTTGAAATATCTAAGATATTTTTCTAATACTAGTGTGTTCCAACGAGACGGATGTGCTTCTTCAACTTGCGTAATTTCGTGTATAATGAGCAACGCTTGATTTGAAATTGGTCTTTGCGGTTGATGGTTATAATTGTTGATAACTTAATGATAGCGTACCAGCTTAACTAAATTATGTCATATTATAACACGATGAAATTATATTTTCTGGGAATTATACCGGTTGATATTGGTTAGAAAAAAAGTATTAACAACCCTCGTGAATTATTTAGGCACTAGCCTCTAGCGATTACGGGAACTCTTTGTTCATATCGGCATTTGTGCACTCTTTTCACTTCGACAGTAAAGCCAGCCTTCCTCTTTCTCCACTTTTTCGTAGTCCATCTCTATAATGGCCTTCATTATCCCGTCGCCACTCTTTTTCTGCTCCAATCACTAACTCTGCTTTCTAATCCTCCAGGAGCTTCCTTGTTTGTCCACCTTTCTCCTCACTCTACCGCCTCCATTCTCTTGGACATCCTCATCTCAATCAAATGCAGCGTATTCTCGTTATCTCCGTCCAAATTACTGCACCTTACTACGCTATACTCATACACGGTGGTTAAGGTAAGCAAGTTCCATTTTTACTGCAAATATTAATGTACTATATAAAATTTTAGTGTCATATTAATTTAATATAAAATGATCTGTTTAATCATACACGGAAAAATCCTATCAAATAAATAAGGCTAAGTTTGTGGATTACTGTTGATAGTCCATTCCCGGGCCCGGCCCTGGAGTTGTAGGGAAGTGGAGAGTGGCAACAGTTGTTGTCATAAAGAAGTAACTCTGATTCTTTGTTATTAATAGCAAAGAGTTTAACAATCGCATTAACTCGATATATTTTGATCCAAAAATTATTTACCAGGACAGAGTTGATGTACCAATTGTGCGGATGTAATCTGAGGTATAAAATTGTAGGAAGATTTATGAACGAAGACATTCGTTGAACTTATTGGGTTAACGTAGTTGAAAGCATTGTGTTCTTACTAATTCTTTCCATAGAGTTTGTAAATACACCAAGATATCTTATAAGGAAATAAATTTATGGTAACGTTCAGTGAAGGAAAGAAAATAATCATAAAATGCTCGCTTCCTAGATGCCCAATATCTTTACAGTGCCTAGTGCCACACCAGATTGCCTGAATGAGATGGTGATTTATGATGCCTGCAAAGAATAAAAGGGATGTGTACTTGGCTGAGATAATTTCAATGCGTTCGGAAACAATTTGCTGCTTTAGTTGCCGATTCTTGCACCTTGTTCTCATTCAGAGCTACGGCTAGATATGCAAAGCTTGCGGTTTAACGGAAGGGGCTTTTCCCCATCAGTGCGCTACCAACTGCAGCGTTACTCGCGCCAGAAAATATAATGCCTATGCATTGTAAAAATATAAATTGGCAATGTAAAATGTTAAATTCAATTAGCAGGGATACCTCAGGGAAGAAAAGGGCCCCAATGGGCAAAACGCATGCTGATTTGGTTGCGTTTACATTTAGCAGGAAAATACTAGTTCCAGGTCACTAGGGAGGAGAGAAGGGAAGTGAAAAAATAGAGAGTTAATCTGGTAAGTGAGAAACGAATATATTCACTCCGAATAAAGTTCACTGCCGAGATATCTTGTTCGAGCGTGCTGTGGGATTTCATGGATAATGTGGAGTCGGTGTTTGGAGACGATTCACACCGAGGCGAAGGTGTAAACACGAGTAAAGAGGGAGGTTTAAAGAAAGTTGATTGTAGAATGGGGTTTTATCTTTTTCAGTTAAATATTTAATTCAGAAAAATTTCCTCTTGCTGTTACAACGCCCACAATCTCATATATTTTTTCGCAACTTTTGCCTCTGCTTATTGTTGTTACTGTTTTGAAATCTTTCGATCAGGAAAAGTGAGAATGAAAGTGAAATAATTCTCTGCATTTTTAAAAATGAACTATCTTATTTATCAACAATGTTTCTTACTTCATTTCGGCGTTAATCCTACTCTTCTACATCCGGTCAATAGAGTTTATTTTCTATCTTCGTATTCTCCACTTCCCCAACATTCTTCCGTCAGTCACGATCTTAAGCAGCCATTTGCTCCTCATTACTTCTTCTAGCCATATACTTTGTTGCCTCCTGAACTCACCCAGAAGTTTCCCTTCCTCACCAACCATACGACTAATATCTGTCCACCGCACCTTCTCCATACTACTCTGCACCAACGTCACGATAGCATGCAGTCATTATTCGGCTTAAGAAAAGTTTCTGCCTCACGAAACTACACATCTTGTTAGACTCTTCACGAGTCTTCTATTGATTTACATGTCCAAGGTCTCTATAATCAGCTCCCTCTTATTGCTGAACACTTATTTTGCAAGCGCCATTTCCCTCCCGATTTCTTGGCTAATATGGCCATTTTCATCCAACATATAACCTAAGTGGATGAATCGGGGTATTTGCTCCATTTTATGACCAGCCGTACTACCTCTGTCTTACAGAATCTCATAATTTGTCTCTATCATTTAGTCTAACGAGTAGTTTCATATGATTCTGTTGTATCTAGTTAAGTTCACAAACCCACCCATGACCGAATAACCGAATTCTGATCGCCTGCAAGTGACTATACCAGCAAACGTCAGTGCAAACGAATATATCAGCTGGTCTACTACTTTGGATAATCCATTGAGCTTTTCCTATGCCTCACCAATTATCTCCACGATTAAAGCGTTAAAAAGCAAATATTACAAATGGCAGCCCTGCTTCACACCGTGGTGAACAACGGATTACCTTCTTTTTTTCTCAAGCTTTCTTATTACTGCAATCAAATCTCGAGTTGCCCTATCCTCCAGGAATTCAAACTGGTGTTTTTTCAACTAGTAATGTGCTTTAACTTCCTGTATCTTGTTAATTATTTCTAGTAAAAATTTTTCAATGTTCAAAATAAAACTACCTAACTAGTAACCCTTGCATTCAGACGTATTCTACTTCTCTGTGATGAAAAATCATGACTATTTCAAAAAGTCCTCTTGCTTTACTTCTCGCTCGTACATTGTTCGAACTAGTTCAAAAAATGGTGTTCCTCGGTACTACCTGAGTCTTCAGTAACTATTTAGATACGCCATGTACACCAATAGCTTCTCTTGCTTTCATTTTTTAACATTGCTGATTGTGGTTTAATTTTTATAACTTCAACACTCTTTTCTATTATCGCTGGATGCGGTTCCACTTATTTTCTTTTTCAATCCATGAGTTGAGCTATCTCCAAGGGAGAGGAGTACGTGCACACCGAAAATGGAGCAAAGTTTTGCTATTAAAAATGACGGGTGTGAATACAAGACCTTATTAGAGGTGATAGGGGCGTAAGTCTTCATTACTTGACGCATGAAACGTTAAGGATGAATTCATCGCTTACAACGTCCAAAATGAATACCATAGCAGTCTGTGAGAATTTGTTATTAAACCCAAAAGAGCCCCAGTTATAAATCCCATTCCCGCATTCATACTGTCATACACGAGCTTTTAAGGGATCATGCATCGTGCAAACTGGCCTTTACAGTGACCTACTTTCTGCACGCATTCCGCTATCCTGTCAGGGTTTCGACGCAGAACCAGCCTGCAGAGAGGAGATTCGAACCTGTGACCTCAGGACCAGCTGGCAAGGACTTAAACCCCACTGACGCTGACTTTAGGTGAAAATAAGGCAGAATGTGACAGTTACTGAGCGAGAATGGTTGATGAAGACAAATATAAACTTCGGATTGCGGGCAAATGCGGACCGAGGTGGCTGGGAAGCGGTAATATCATCTCCCGGTTACAGCGTATGTGTGTTGGTGGCGCTGACGTGGCGTGTGTGTTACTTGCCTTATGTGTGGGTAAAAAGAACTGCCGTTGTACTACAAAGGAGGAGGAAATTAAAACCAAAAGGAATACAAGAAGTGTTTACGGGTAGAGGAGTAAGGAGGAAAAAAAGAGCGGGGAGGGGTTTCTGCAGGCAGTGCACCTGGGCGCATCCGCGGCTTGCGTTTGTCGAGGGGTGCAACACTGGGAGAGACTTTTTCTATTGCAGTCTCTAACTACCAGTGCAGGGAATTGCAGTCTCTAACTACCTTTCCGCATCCCTTCCAATTAAAGTTCTTTTTTGTTCCTCGAACTCGTAATCCTTAGTCTTTGTCGCCTTCCTCAACAGTTGAATTTCTTTAAGCTCGGCTCGATCTTTCCCAGATACCCCCTTTCCACTCACCCACCCCTTACGGGGTCTGTGAGGAATACAGGCGGTCTCTTTCTCTTGTTTTACATGTGAGTAACTTCTCTTCAAGTACAGTGAGATGATAATATTTTATGATAAATAAAGTAATACTCTTTTTCTCGGAATAATATAGTCCTTAGTTATGAAGTTCCTGCTAGTTTTAAAATATAACCGTATTGTAAAATTTTCGCCAATAACATTTTCCTGCGTCAAGGCTTTGAATAGCTTTTGAAGTGAG
This sequence comes from Ceriagrion tenellum, assembly GCA_963169105.1. NCBI lineage: Eukaryota > Metazoa > Arthropoda > Insecta > Odonata > Coenagrionidae > Ceriagrion > Ceriagrion tenellum. The sequence goes on from OY720641.1 coordinate 94,342,190, forward strand.
CTAGCTTATTTTTTTTTACTTCCTCCTATATTTTGTGCGGATTATGAGCTAGATTCCCTGATGGAAGCAAAAATGTAATCGCAAAATGGTAACAGCATCTGTTATTTATAGATAAAAATTTAGTCAATGAAGTGGATTAAGAATAAAAAATTCTATTTCTAAACGTAAGTATTCCACAGATGTTGAGTGAAGTTGTCATTCTCACCAGTACAAGATACCAAATGCTTCTAAAAAATTGGGAAGAATTAACTCTGAATACATTTGACTTCTGGTTACTCTGTGACTGGCTAACCCAAATCGGTCTAGTCGGATATTTCTCGGCAAATCTCTCCATGCTAGATGAAAAAAGGTAGAATTATTTTAGCAGACTAAACAAAACGAGGAGGAGTCGGTTTAACTAACTTTACTGATTTACTACATTAAATTGTGAAAGCTAGATCAATCATGCTTGAATATTTTTAAATTCAACATGATGAATAAATTAGGGAATACTTATATTTTCTTGTTAGCACGGTGTCACAGATAATGGTGGTATAACGACTATTCTGTTTGTTGCCTCGCGCAGGACGCAAAGCTGGCTGGAATACTATTCCTCTTTCTATTATACTTCTTCCCTTACATTTATGCGCATGTAAGTCGGCATACAAATTTCAGGCTTAACGTTGTGGAAAAGCGACACTTGAAAAGAGAACTCACTTTGTACTTTCCACTGTGTTTTATTCGTTCCAATCATAATTTTGACAATTTTAGTCATTATCAAGATTATTTGTCATACCTTGATAATGAAAAACAATGTCGAAACCATGGTTGGAAAGAATAAAAGTGTGTTAAGTACAAAGTGAGTTCTCTTTTCATAAGTCGACATCGTCTACGAACGGCACTAGCTCAGCGTGTCACCAGCATCTTCCCCTTTTTTCTATTGCTCGATGGTTTTTTCGTTATGCTGGGAGAAAACAGCAAATTAAAGTCATTTGGGCTTTTAAAAATGGGTTGATTGGTTGAGAAGAGTTATGTTTGTGGAGGTTGAGGAGGAATATTTTATAAAAACCTAGCTCAGATATGAGCCTACTCATTATGAATGGCACCAACTATCATCCAACGGATAATATATTGTATTCAAAATGCTTTCCACTTGGCGCCCAATAAGTGATGAGGGCTGAAGTTTTCCCCTATTTCCACTCTACGAACTCGGGGCCTAGGGGATTGACGTAGGTACTATAGCTAAGAATTCGTTTCCATTTGCTGTTTGTACCTCAGGCTTTGGAAAAAGAGGGTGTAAATGGATGAATATATGGTTGTAATACGCTTATTCATAAGTTAGAGGGATCTTATTTCCCTCATAGTGGTTAACTTGAAACTATATGCAACTGATATACTTGTCCTTTTCTGAATACTGGACACATTTTCTATGATATACTACTCATTCTACATTCCCGTGCATCCTTTTTTTCGGTTTCAGTTCTTTTGTGGCTATTTAATTGGGCCATAGTCTGACTTTCATCTAGGTGGAGATTTTTTTTACCACCCTGGCACATTACAGGTTGTTTGCTTTGTGAGGATTCAACGTAGTATGAGCGAGATATTTCCTTGACATAAAAGAGACCGTAATTGAATTTCATTTTATTATATCAGCAGATATAAGAATCATTAAGTAAATATTGTAGCATTAAAATTGTAGTATTGTACATTCATATTACTGAAATTCTCAGTAATTAAATAATATCATGCACATAAGTCTTTAACTTTGCTCATTTTATCCATGGAGTACGTTTTGAATGGTTTCACAGCAAAAATATTTTGTGATTTTGAAAAAAATTACGGTGGTAACTATCAAATTTATTCAAGAAAATATTTAAAAATTTGTACAGTCAACATACTTTTAATTTTATTACGAGATTTAGTGGTAAGTAATTCTGAGTTTTTTAATAATGTCTCTTTTAGAAGCACACACGTGTAATTTTCCATGTAAAATGGCTGGTATTTTGGGGAAATATCTCACAAAATAGTGCGGTAAGGGGCTGATACTTTAGTATATTTGGAAGGGTGAGATATTTTCTTTAAAATTCGTTCTGTGTCAGTGCTTTTTGTGTGGAATTATGTCTCGCTTAAACTGCGGTACTAAGACTAGGGAACTAATTTGCTCTATTTTTTAACATTTTATAAACTCGCATTGTTAGCAATTTATAATATTTTCGTGACATCCCTCCCGAGTAACTCTCTTGTTTACAGATGAGGAACTGAACAGCGCCTTAAGATCCTGAAATTATCTCTGTCCAGCCACCTGTCTTCTTCCATTCTTTCTCTCTTAGACCGTCCAGCTTACGTGTTTTACTCCTTACCTTATTTTTCTTCTCTCGGGACCTAGTGCCCTTCACCCTTTCAGAGTGGACTCCTCACGCATCCCCTTTTCCCATCCTTTTCTTCTTTCTTTAATTATTTGCCATCCTCCCACCCCATTTTCGGCAGCGTCTGCCGCACCGTATGAAATGGCGGAGGAGGGGGGGATGAAAAAAAAATTTGCGACTCCAGTTGAAACTTTTTAAAAGGGTCTTAATAGTTTGGGATGGGTTAGGGGATTTAAAAAGGTGCAGAGGGCGGGGAGAGACGGTTTGGAGAGGAATAAGGACGGGAGCAGGTGAGGGTAGGAGGGGTGTTTCTTCAAAGGGTGGGGAGGAATGCACAGTTTTTCCCTCTTCCCAGACGATCTGGAATGCCAAACAGAGACTCCTCCCGACTTTCAGTGGCCGCTTCGTTAATTAAAATGAGCTCTTGAGTATCAGGGGGGCGGAGGATGCAGGGGGTGTAGTCGTCGTGGGGAGTGACTCGGAATCAGAGGAGAGAGTTGTTGCGTAGGGAGGAGGCGGAGAAGAGGAAGATTTGTTTTAATTAGGAAAAAGGTGAAAATGTAGGGGAAGAGGCGAGTTAAGAAGACATTTAAGATGTTACTAAAAAGGTTTCACCATTCGTCTTTTTCATCCCTCACTCCTTCTCTATTTCTCTCCTTAAACTTGAAAGATTTTTTCCCTCCATCTGTTCCGGTCTTTTATGGAGACGAAATATCATCCGCAGAAGCCACCCGCCAGGATTTGGTGGGCGCGCAGTGAGGTAGGCAACTGGTGTCTCTGATATCATGAGTCTATGAGCTACTTTGTTTGGGCCTTTTTAGGAGACAATTTCTTCCTGATGACGACACAATGCTTGTTTTTCAATGAAATATTATCTCAACCAATAGATGTACCTGATATTGACTCAGTGGCCTTAACCCACATATACCATCCTCGTTGAATTTGGCTAGTCTCATCCCTGAAAACTTTGCGGATCATATTTTGACCAAGTCATTTTTTTATAAAACACAGCGTCGCAGTACAGTTTAGTTACGGTATCCTCTAACTGTAATGTAGTGTTGCTGAGTGTCTGGCTGTCTAAGACAGACGCAGAATTTATGTACCTGCACAGCATCAGTAACACATTCATCCTCCAGTTCATGGAACATTATGTAATCCTCTAAGACCAAGCATTTTCAACGTTTGTCTATTTTTGTGATATTTGATAGATAATTTAAATTTAACTTCAAAAACATGCATAAAAATATTTATGCTTTATGCAGTAAAAAATTTATATCAATTCTTGTGATATCACAATGCAGCTGAAATTCACAATATTATGTGTTGCAAATTATCGCATTATGTTTGCGCAAATAAATGTATCGCAGAGAAGGAACTCGCATTTCGAAGTTCTGTTTTCTTTATATATACAAAATCTGCTGTAATGAGTAAATTTTGTTTTAGTACTGCCATTAAGATTTTTTAAATTCCAAATAAATACTCCTTCGGGGACAATCTTTAATCAAAAAGCGATAAGCTGAAGATTTTCCCACGTAAAAAAACCCAGTACTGATACTGACTCCAGCCTCCATTGCTATTTCAGCAGAATTTGATGCCATGATTTTTAACGAACTGAGAGAAGAGTATTAGAATCCTCTGCCTTAAACCATAAAAAAATGTAAATAAAATGCTTAATTTTGATATATATATATCTATATTTAAGAAACGATTCGGTAAACAAAGCACACAGCAGAAGTTTCCCTTAGAAACACCACCGCACTCATCACAGTATGTCAGCTATATGCTCCGACGAAACCGGAATTCTTTTATTTAAACCTAAGTAGTTGCATTTTAATATGCACGACCTTAGCTGAAAAAAATATTAGATATCGCAATACCTAGTGCATTTTATACAAGTTTTTGAACAGTAAAATTCGGCAAAAATTGAGATAAAAAAGTTATGTAAAGAAGTTCCCATTGAACCTCAAAATTAAACCGCAACTAGTTTCGTAGATAATTTCTGCAATGTACAATCAGTAATTACAGCTCTGCCCCCGTTTCCTTTAACAATTATTGAACCTTATTCATGACATCTTCCTGAATTTTATCTTTGAGATGTGAACAAATATAAACGTTTATTTGAAGTGAATTATTTGCCCTAGTAGTTGTGTTTTAAACGGAAAATAATGAAGATGTGAATTATAAATTTAATTATTGCTCTATTGCTTATTCCCACTTCATGCGGAATTAAGTGTACTCTTTGGGATTACCAATACTTTGAATTCTCAACTAGGTTCTGGTGCCATCGACCGTTGGTGCTTCATTCACAAATATATTCCCAATTAAATCATGCTTGTGGCAATTTTAGTGACGTTTGACTCAGTGCTTAATGACAGTTGAGTTGGGAATGCATTAATATAGCATCACTAATCTATATCATTCCATGCGCAAGTTTGAAACCTTGTTTTCTTTTTTCGAAATTAATTGGGTCAAAATCGTGAATCATGTTTTACTATGTCGCTACTCCCAATTGTTTTATTTGCGCTATTTATCTGGAGGTCAATTCCCTCGCCGTCTTGGTTTATTTTGTGGTCATCAATTCATATGTATTGTATTGCAAGATATAAAATTAAATCACCTGGCTCAGCCATTAAATACCGACTTGAATGCCTGTAAATTTTTCATGTAGGCGTTATTAGTGCCTGTAATTGTTCCTCTATATTTTAAGTGTGATCATACACTGCAGTGCTTTATTGTACAGAATGGCTTGTTAAATAATAATAGTGGCCTAATTTATCATTACATCTCACGGAGATTCTCTAAATAAAAACAGCAGGCAGTATGTTCTTCGTATCCACTCCACACTTTTCGTATTACATGCTTTAGTAGGGAAGCTTAGAAAACACTATATGGGTTATAAATCCAAAGATTTGTTTGCACGAGCACTACAGTTTCCTCTTCGCCAGCCGTTTCATTGCAACAAATTTCTTCACTTTGACGTCCTTCATCATTCCTATGTTGTATTCCTTCCTGGACCTTCCTTTGCAATCTGTCCATTCGCATCTCCCGTTTTCATTGTGATGCTCATGATTATTGTCTACGTATAATATGAGTTTGCAAAAAAAAGTAAACTCTCAATAATTGGCCTTCGAAGTAACTTTTACTTTCGCCTTGTTAACTTTTTCCGCTGAAACCGCATTTTGACCAAAAGAGAGGATAAAAACTAAATTATTAGAATTGCACTAGGGTTTATAGACGCCAAATGATTTCTTAAACGTAGAAAAATGTGTTTGCTTTTCATTTACATTTGTTTCCTTTTCTGTTATCGCTCACATTTATTTACGTAGTGCCTTCTTGTTAGAATATACCCGAATTTTAAAAAATGTAAAAATTTGGATAGCTATTATTTGTTTACTCGTAGCCTCGTTTGTGGAACAGTAATTAAAACACTCATTTTAATGCATTCCACTTTTCCGTTTGCGGAACTGTGATTAATGTACCACTTCCTTTCATCGCACAATCATCTACAATATTAAAGCAGTGCAAAATTACTACTGCAGTGTAAGTTACTCGGCTTTGAAATAAATGCCTTGAAACGACATGACTCTTGATTGCTGAAGAGCATTCGGATTCTCAGTAAAACGAAGAAATTAATTCGTTCTGTTTCCTCCTCGAGCGTTTTGGAGGCTTTCATGGATCAAATTGCTTTGAGCGTGTGAGTTGGGAACTGGCCTGGATCGTGGATGGCCCTGGAGTGGAGCGATCAGGGGATAAGTGGGTACAAATAGATCAGTGGTCAATTCGTTCATTTCCGATGCTACGAAGAGAGGCAATTCAGTGCGGTGAAATTCGTCTCTTCATTACGAGCGAAGCGATGGGAAACTTTTTTTCGACGCATTGTCATAGGCCTGCGGGGTGATTGCTGGGATATTGGGAACGCATTTCGCCATTTCACGTCGCTCGATCTCTCGCCGGCCGTATGCATCTGCATACCACCCAGCAAGCCCTCACCGGCGGGTCTGTGGTGTGGGTTGTTCGGACTTCTGCCGTGAAAAGGGAAGTAATAGGGAAATGGACGAAATGGAAGTAACAGCGGATCATTGTGTCTCGCTATCATTTTATCATGCATGCTAAAATTGCGCGAAAAGAAGAAAATTTACCTGTCATTTTTGTAGTTCATTTCTCTTTTCATAGTACTTTTGTTGGCTTTAGAAATAGAGCGCGGGACAAAGTAATAACCAATGATAACTTTCTCGACTAATATAATATAGATAATAATTAGGTTCATGAATATTTAGTCACTAATATATTTTACTCACAGCCAACATTTCGCCAAATATATTGGCATCCTAAAGGCTTTGCTACATAAAACAAAGAGACATACATCCGGGTAATTATACAAATATTAGTACAAAAGTTCAGAAATCGAATATTTACCTACCATTGAGCTTTAAATTGAAAAATAAAGTAAATAATTACTCCAAACAGTGAAAAAATATTTATTGTTGTTTTTTGACATATTTGCCGGCATTCTCGTGGGCATTATCAATTTGTAATATATTATAAAGGGTTATAAATAATAAACATTAAAAAAGTGACCAATAAGTTAATATTTTAAAGGTGACAACAATGCAGACGATAATGTGAATTATTAATGCCGGCTATACGGATGTCCATGAATATTCTGCAATGTGGGATCAACCCGAAACATTCTAATATAATAACTCTTGCGTCAAAATGAAACAAGCCTTGCCTGAACTTTATGATAACCTAAGCGAAGCCTTTAGCCTCCGATTCTCTTGCGGCCTTTAACATGATCCTTTGGATGTAGCAGACGTTATGTTCATTCATCGCTCGTACTCATTCTTCCTATTCAAATAGTAAAGTTGTAATAGAATGCCGTCATTCCGTATCGTCTCATCGAGGACATTAGAGTATATAATACTGTTTATAACTGTATCAGTCTTAAATGTTTCACACAAATGGTGAAATCACGTAGTTGTATACCCTGATGCGAGATTACGAAAAGTAATTTTTTCTAATAATTATTTGAGTTCGGTATCAAAAAATTGGAGATAATTGTATTTCATTTATTTACTGTAGTCGTCTGCAGACCTTATTGTTTGGATTTATGCGAAGGTGTTACACCTTCGGCCGCTATCACTGCTGTAAGAATAAGTAAACCTGGGTCGCGACCTTAGTTCTCCACAGGGGCTTGCGGTGACAGCTAACTGCTAGCTCTCATAAATTACAGTGGTTAGCATTGGGCTCGAAAATTCGATCAATTTAATTCTAAATCACAATTAATACTTTAAAAACGAATGCCAAGACCGACATTAAACTTTAAATAGTTTATCATGAGTTTTTAATTTTGGTTCATTTGGTTTATTATAATGTTTTTTATGATTATCTATGTTTTGTGTTCAAGCAGTCATTTAAGAATTTTAAATATCTAACAATAAAATGAGCTCATCCTTAATATTTCCTCATTAAGATGTTCGTCTAAAGATGATATGAAGGAGGCGTGTGTGGAAATACCTTCTTACTTGTCATGATATCCAGCATTACATGCATATAGGCGTGGGAAATCTGCTTTTTTATCTTTTCCTGCATCTTAACATAACTTTTAATAACCTGTATATTAATTTTATCTCCGATAAAAGTATTTATAATCATTTTCTTTATTGGTAGCCTCTGCTACAACTACCATGCCCTATAAGACCCTTCACCTAAAGCACTTTAAACTGTAATTTTGAATAGTGTTTAGAGAAACAATCCTTACTATCAGGGCGATGTTAGATAACTTTTATCATCATCAAAATGTATAGTATCAAGTATCAAAATGGAAGTCTAAAAATGGCAAGTGGAATTCTTAAGATGTAAGATTGTTTGAATAATACAGTCCTTATAATTCATGTTGATAGAAATCCTGCTTAATAGCATTAAAATATGCTAAATATGTTTTCTCCACCCTCAGTTCTTTTTAACTTCGTCTGCATCTGTGGGAGAAATTAAATACAGAGGAATAAAACTGAATCGTAATTGTCTGTAGAAAATTAGTTGGGAAAAATACTGTCAAATGGTGCTTGCTACGTGCCATAGTAGATGGTAACTTGTGAGACTTAATCTGCGCAAATTAAATCCGTGGATGCATCGCCTTCCCAGGAATTTGCGCGCGTTCCGGCAGGTGATTATACCCCTAAGCATTCGTGCTATTGTCTCGTGCAGGGAAGGGATTACTCTTGGAGTAGACTTGTTCCCGGGACTCGACAGCTGTTAAGTGTTGGTAATCCTCACGTTTTGTTCGTGCCGAGTGTAATTCTTCAAGTACTCCTATGGGATTTTCTGTGACTCACCGTTTTTCTTATCCTCCAAAACTTCATACCATTAATTCCCTTCTTTTCTTTGTTTTCTTCAAGCTAAACAAGCTGTTTTGGGTATGAGCTTCGTTTTAAAACTTGAGAAGGATATCAATTGCCGCCTCCGCTCAATTTTCGCCGAGAGGATCTTCTAAAATTTAGAGTCCATATGACCCTGCAGCTGAAGCTTGTTCTTGGGGATGAGAATCTTCTGCGTACCAACCAATATTTCTCGATGTATACTACCTTTTGAGGTCATGTTGAAAATTACTTCCAGTATTGAAGAAGAGTGCTCAAAATAAATATAAAATGCTATTCAGAGAAACAGGCCATCGATCTATTTTCGTGGTGGGATGGATTGCATTAAAATAATATATAAGTTTTGAAGTTTAGGAGAGAAAATGAAATAAATTGTTCAGCATACTTATTGAACACGCTAGTTTCAGCAAATGGGGAAGAGGTTCAAACTCAGTTATTTCTTTCAATTCTCCGCATATTCTCCCACTCATTTGTTCCTTATGATCTTTAGCTTTCATTAACTTGCTATCCATTATATGTATGCCTTTTTACTATTCCTCGTGCAGGTTTGTAGTTCCAGTAACGAGATGTATGTTGTTTGTTAATATTTTCACTCATGGAGCTGCGATGTCCCGGGAAATCATATTTTTTCGATGGTTATCGTGCTGACATCCCACTATATGATATAAGTTCAATACACGGTAGTGGGTTGTTCTCTTATTGCACCGAGGAATATTATTATTTAGACGCTTGCCATGACGCAGTATTGTTTTGCAGATGTGAAAAAGTGCTGTGAAGATGTTGGACAGTAGCATCTGAGTGTTGTTAATGTATTGATTTTAATAGGTTGCTCGACAGAATCATAAATACTGGAACACTTTGTAAAGGATGATTTACAACTCACTTCTATCTTCTAACCTACTTTTTTTGCATCCGTGAGCATTTATTATTAAAAATTGTCCACTTCGTTTAGCCTTGTTTACTTTTTAATGTTGTCAAAACATGCTGCTCATGGGGAAAAAGTCATTCGAAAGACAGAAATCAATGCTTATTTAAGTGCACTCTTTATGTTTTATTAACACTATACATTCAATTAGTGGGGCATAGAAGTTAGAAACTACTAGTGTGGCACATTTGAATATCCTTATTCATTTCTAACGGCGCTTTTTGTCTTTATTTACTGTTAAAGACATTTAATCACAGCTTAAAAAATAACAAAATGCACCTATTGGTAGAAGACCTGCAGACTGTATCATAATTAAGTAAGCACAGTTTTCGTTTTGTAGGAAATGACATTTATTTGGTAAGTTTCATTTGCATTCTGTTTCAAGTTCCTAAAATATTCTCAAATGTTTTCTGAAATTTATATCACACCACCTAAATTGTTCTCAATCGTTTCTTAACTATAGTATCTCATTTAAATTTTACGATGTTGAGAAATAAAAAAATGCAAAGGCATCGCATAACGTTGCCACGGTATAGTGGACAGGTTAACATGAAAATAGCTCTGTTACAATATTTTTAGAGGTGAAATCTCATAAATAAATCTCGCCCGGAATGTACATACATATGCCTGATGGCATCTTCTATGCTCCCCAGTCTGAATGAAGTGTGTTATTATTTGGATATTTTTTGAAAGCGGAAGACGAGCACCCGTTACGAGAGAGTCGAACGAGGTTACATCCTTTCGCCTTTTTATACACATAAAATATATCGATTTTTTTGTGAATCTCACGAGGTATTCTACTCCTTTCACTTAGTTTATCGCTCGCCGCCATGTCTTTTCAAGCTGAGAGGCGGTGGTGTTGGGGGAAGGCGCTAGTCTCTACCAACCAAACACACTTAAACCGAGCGATAATTCCTCCTCCAGTTACGACCTACGCACTTATAAAGCCCTTTTCCAGACTTTGAAAAATATAAAGAAGAAAATGCTGGCCCGAGTATAAAGTAAATAATATCCCACCATCCCTCCGACCCAAAATATCTCACTCCCCTTTCACTGTCGTTAACCTACATCATCGCGTTATTGCGGCATTAATCCTTTCTAAGGGGTTGTCATTTTTTTCACGGCTGTCGTCATGACTGCCCTCTTTTCCTTTCACTTCTTCTATCCTTGTCACTCTCTTCATACGTTTCTTAGGCCCATGCTGGAAAGACCGGGCACCTCGCATCCGTTTCACGCGAGCTTGACATTTAGTTCCGCGGCCAGCCTTTCTGGTGACGGACAGATGAATATCGCGCTTCCTTTCCATGTCCAACCAGAGTAGACTCAATTACTCAGATCGATAATTCGGAATATGCTGGGCCAGATGCGTTCGGAATTAACATTTCCGGAATTTAGATTACTTCAATTTTAGTGGGCAATATAACAGAAAAAGCTGTAATATTTTTAATTATACCAGGAATAGCCACATATTACCTTCTTGCAGTTACCCGCGATGCACATATGTGCGAAATTCCATAGAAGAAAAAAATCATCCGCTTAACCTCTTCAATCACCCCGAAATTTTCCTGCGGCTCCGGGGACGACTACGGATTGCGGATGATTTTTCCTCTGTGGAGTTTTTCTCATACGAGCTTTGCGGGAGACTGAAATCTAGGGATCCAGGTTCGTATTCCAGTCAACGCAGATGATTTTTTTTCTCCTTGGAGTTTTGCGCAAAACTGCAATATTTCATTCCAAAGATGCCCTAGGGTGGTAAGTATTGTGCAAAAAATATTGATATTTTACAATTTTTTTAATCATTATAAAAGATATCACCAGCGAGTTTCTTCACAAAGATTTGGAGTATGGGAATGAGAGGGAAGGGTAAGAGGTAAAGAAAGGAGGGCAAGGGACAATGGAGAAAACGTACGTAAGCAACTATGCTTGCGACTATCGCGCTCTTACGCTAATAAAACTCACCAACCTACACCAGCGAATGGAATCTCAGCGAGAAATGAGATACTTATCTTTAAAAGGAATGCTCTATATCTCTTTTTGAGATCCGTGGTGTTGATACAAAAAGACAAATACAGTTTTAAGGTGACTTTTTAACGGAGAAAGAGCCGCCGCTAATTAATACCATGGTGTGACATAAAGAATGAGGTTCGAAAAATTCTTGACAACTTTCCGTCATTTAGTTATTTCCCAAGGCAATCGATATTAGATAGTATATTGATTAAAATGATTGCAACTTAAGTGAGTAATACTGAGTAAATAAGTGAGTAAATTTTTATTGACAAGATGACTATGACGGACTGGCAATGAAAGTGAGTAATTAAAATAGTCCTTGAAATAGCTCGAATAGGCTCAAATATCTGAGTATATTAAATCTCGTACATAGTGCTATATTCGGATTATACGTGAAGTGTCCAGAGCTTGGTCGCTCCACAGAAAATGAAAAGTGAATGGACAACTGAGGGAACCGAGGTAAATGGTGACGGATTTTAAAGCATTACGAAGACATATTTAATCAGTTCGTATTCGATTACGAAACAAAAGCATTTCAACATATTTGGAGGTACTCATTCTCTTGCTCGATCCTCAGTAGCAAGATCCTCCCTATCAGACTCTAGCCTAAGAATTCTCGCTAGTAGCTTCGTTTCTGTGTTGTCTTAAAGCTAAAACAATTAGTTTTTTGATTCATTATACGAATTAGGAGGCAACTTTGGAGAATCCGAGGAATTTCTGAGTCGTTTTTGCCATCTTTGAACCCTTTTTTCCGATAAAATGCATTTCAGTATTTTATGGAACCTCTCCCTCACCTAGCATTTGATCCTAAAATTTCACAAATATTGATACTATGCATTAGGTTCGGAGTTTAGGTTATCCATGTAACTATTGGTGCTAAGAATTTTTGTTTGTGCTGCGGGAAGATGTGAGAAAGACGTAGGGGGCCAAGTGCCGTAAATACAACTTAAATAGGTATGAAACCAAACCTTGTTTGTCGAGATAACGATGAAATTATTTACCCGGTGACAGTCCCAAACGTTATGTAAATGTGATCTCTCGTGATACACTAAAACACCAAGCACGAAATTTTTCAACCCATCATCCTCCTACATAATGCTATGCAATAATTTTCCAACCCTCTTCATTGGTTCGTAACTTGAGAAGAGACTTAGAGCTAGTCATATCAGACATGAAGAATAGGTGGGTTGCCTGCCTGGGAAAGGATTTAAAGGAGAAATAAGGAAGGATAGAGAAAAATGACGTCGGTATTTGACTGCTCTTAAGTACGACGAGGACCTCGACCTATATTCTCATCTGAGGGTGAGAGTATCGCAATTGCAGCACTTTTCACGTAGCTCTCAAATTGAAATCGAGATTCCACTGAAAATTCTCCATCTCTTGACTGCATTTGCGATAGTTTTTCTAATATTTTTCTTCGATTTTTTCCGCGTATTTTTACGTTTTTGACATCGACGATGCTCTTATGTGTGATGCTTTCTCTTATCAGCAACCCTCTTACAACGCCATAGGTGCCTGCATGTAAACCCGGATTGGGAACTTATCGCGAACCTCGTTTGCATCCTGGAGAATGCCTGATTCTTAATCTGCCAGATAGTACTGACACCACGTTTCGCATTATCACTACATGACGCTTGTTCCCCGTTTACGTAGCTGCAGTGTACAAAATTCAAATAGTTTTGTAGCATTGGTAGCCTATCTAGAGTGTCGTGCTTGTTGGTGAAAGTTGTTGTGCATGCTGGTCATAACTCACCCCCAGTCGGATACCTTTGAAATGGTTCGTCCGGAAATATGTAGGTCAAGATAAATGTGATCAACTTTCGGAGCTATTTCCTATCACCTCTTGTTCTTATGGTTATTTACTCTGCCTGCCTATTTTCACCTTTTCATATCCTTCCTTTGAAAATCTTTCATGATCCGTCCGACTAGTTGATCCGTCCGACTAGATGGCTAATAAAGAAATATAAAACTCGCAGAGAACTTTGCATTTTTATGTTTTAAATCATTTTCCTTCAGTGGCTCGTGAGTTTGATATGTCGGAGAGAATACTATTTGGGCCCCACACATCGTCTCTAAGCTGATGGAGCCTCAACACAAGATTAGTACCCTCCCAAATTGATCGGTAATAAATTCCAGCTTTCTTCCAGCCGTTATTTACTATAAGCAACACAGAGGGAGGGAATAACACACTCCGTCAACGTGAAATTCACATTTATTCATTTATTTTCATTTTTTCTATTTTCTATTCTATTTTTTGCGAATTTCTTTTTAGACGTACCATAGATTAGTTGCTTGTTGATTGAGATGTCCTTATATTTATTATTCCATTTGGTTAAAACTGTTGATATTTTTGAAAATCCTTTTTTAATCAGATAATGGAAATATGTATCGTATCGCACTCAAACTTATAAAATGTCAGATTATTGCGGTTTTAGGACATTTCTGGTAATTAAGGAGCACTCGGGGTTCCTAATTGTTTTCTGTCATTAATAATGACCAATTATACATTATATATTTCATATGTTTCACATATAATGTTTCATCTCGATTATTATCAATTTATGTACTGCACTTCCCACTGTTCTCTCCGGCAATGTTTTAAGTTTAGCGTTACATCATTTATTACAAAACTATTCTCATGTAATTTTTATATCCTAAGGTTTTACTAGTAAAAATAATTAGAATTCTAATTGAGGAAGAATTAGCTAAAGAATTAAGAGTACATAAGTCGCGTTAACAGTAAATAGATATACCTAATTGAACAATGTAGTCTTTGTAAACGTCATTTGCTGTCCGAAAATCGGAGACATTTCCAACATATGCCCTAGTCTAAGAGTGTTCTTTTATGTGATGGATATACATAGCATTACATAGCATTCGTCCATACATTGCGAAGTTGTATTTCGGAGGAGGAGTTTTCCCTCATTCATGATTCGAGTCGGTGTACCATAGATGGTGCGTATTCTTCTGAACACATCAAATTCATAACGACTGATCACAAGCAATAGTGGTTTTCAGTCATATATGGGAGTCTCTTGAAATGGATAGGTATTTATCTAGCCATATATACTTCCTGGTGTCAAGGAAGCCGAAGTCTGTTTTGTGAAGTTTCTTGGATATTTTAATTTTTGTATTTCTTGTGTATAATCAATTTGTTTGTAATTTTTAATCGTCAGTATGTGCGGAAGGCTAGGGATTGTTCACCACCATATTATATTTTCATAGAAGGGCTTTTTACCGTAATAGGTTCGTGGGGGAAATGGGGTTCAAAACCGGTGGCAAGTCTATAGGGGTAATACCGATTGTTCCACTAGTAATACGCACCGTGTTATTGAGTTGTACGTCTATTTATCCCGAGATGGCATGCTCGCTATTTATCTCCACCAGAGTAGAGCACTCTGCAGTTGAGTATATTATTACAAGGGCTATAGTTGTTAGCGTTTTATTGAAGGAACTCCAAGTTGTACCTAACAGCTAATGAAGGATTGTGTATCATTACCTTAATTCAGCAATCGTGTCCTCCAAAATTTTGTATGTGCTAAGCTACTACAGAGGTGGACTAATATCAATTGATATGTATACTGCCTAACTTTCTAGAGTGAGTGACGGGTACATGTGTTATGTAGACACACAATGGAAAAGGGAGCCTAGAGAGATCCTTGCGCTAGGCCGTTATTCAGCATCTACGAACAGCGTACATTTGTTTCTGTTATTTACTGGAAAGTCCTATAATTGGTAAGTATGTTGTCAATTAGCCTTACAGTTTTCTGACTAAGGGAGCTCATTATTCTCCGCTAGGAAATGGATTTATGGTAGCTGTCTTATTGTCTAAAATAAGTTTTGCGATTTAATAAGCTATAACTACATATCGCCGTAGGGACATCAGTGCACGCACCACGTTGGTTCATGTTAAACTTAACTATCATTATAATTTGGGAACGCACATCTGGTAAGCCAAAATAAGCTGTATTTTACTATTGGTCCTTAACTTGTTTTTAAGTGCCGAGTATTTCTCCTCCTTGTGAGATTGGTCATCAGGTGTAATAACGTAATGCTCAGAGAAATCAGCTGATAGGATGAAATGAAAGTCAATGCGATGGCTACAATGTACTTGTTGGCAGGAATTCTATGGGTAGGTGACAGGACTTCTTGTCTTATAAACACTATTTTCATGTTTTTTTAACTCTTGTTTCTTGTGCTATAATTAAGTTTAATGTAACTTTCTAACGATTTATTAGCCGAATAATGTATGAATTTTTTCAGCAAGAATACAAGAGAGATTGAAGAGAAATTTAGTTAAATTCCAAGCATTTGTAGGCATAACCAGAAGAGGAGACACTTGAAGAAATGTGATAATTCGAAAGCTAAATTGTAAATGGAATTGGAATTGAAGCACTGCAGCAAATAATCATCTATAGAATTGCGCTTGCTATCTTGTTGGAAACAGTCTTTCACGAAGGAGATAAGTTTTTTCCTAATCAGAGCTCTAAAGAGCGAGATAAGGAAATACCGGGATATTCTACTCCGGTCTGTGCTGCTATTAACAGCTAATAGATGGGAAAAGTTTTCGTTGGTAACAAATAAATGATGGCGGAAGCTTCTGAAATAGATAAATAAACTTTTCGGTAAATCTTTTTATGCAATTGTCCTTTCAAAAAGTTTGTGTCACTTCGTAGTATTTATTTATTTATTATAACACCAAAAAGAGAACAATGGCCTTTTACATTGTTGAGTATAATACATAAATATTAAATACTTACAGATCAACACACAAATATTACATAATAATAATAATATACAGATAAGTTTCTTAGGGAACAAAGAGAATTTACAAAACAACTGATTTTATGCTGGGAGGTGCAGAGAAAAGGTCGACGGAGGGATTTTTCGCTGCAAGGGAATTGAATATGGAGGGTAGCCTGCAGAAAAGAGAGCGTTGGGATACAGAACGACGAAATTTTGGTACGAGTATGGGGTTGGTGTTTCGGGTGAAACGAGGAGGCATTCGGATTGAGAAAAATGAAAGAAGGTCATTATTCCGCAAACAACCACTAAACACATCATACAATAATTTCTGCAAACAAGCGGCGTTGACGTAGATCGCGAATGCCAAAGGTGAAAAATACTTCTTCACGGGATAAATTTCTGAGGGGAGGGTTATGGTGACGAAAAACAGCTAGAAAGAAATTGATGGGGCGGTTGAGGAGTTTCAATGTAGAGGGGCAGGCGGTTGACCAGATGGGGGAACATTATTCTAGGATAGGGAGGATACAGCCGAAGAGAACATTTCGCAAGGCAATAGGGTCACTAACATCCGTAAGCCGATAAAGGAGGCCAACCACAGCCATTGCCTTTCGGGACATATTTCTTATGTGGTCAACAAATGTGAGCATACAATCGAAAATTATTCCCAGATCAGAGAGTGGGTTCTAATCGATGGGATGGAGCATCGGTTGATGGTATAAGCTATCGAAAAGAGGTTTTTTTTTAAAGAAAAAGTTGAATGATTTGGAGGGGTTAACGCGTGAATGCCATTTTTCACACCAAAGACTAATCGCAGTAGTAGTATTAATCCTACATAATAGTACAACAAATGAGTTACATTTATATCGTTTTCTGCTTTTCTATTATAGATGAATAGGGATGGAAGGAAAGTGTTTGATTTCAATGTTAGGAAACAATTTTCTGCGCTTCATGTTCACTAAAGTATTCAATCCTAAGTTTAAAAAATTTCATTTAATTATAATAATTTTCAATGATGAAAAAAAATGTAGCATGTACTTAAGCTGACCTGGATGAGGTAAGCAAAAAAGGGACTGAAAATACTTTTGTCAATCACCTGTAATGAAAATCGGTGATACGTTGCCCATTTTCGCTACCAGTAGGAGAACTGAAAACTTTCTCGGATTAAGTATAAAAGTTGATACCATGCCTTTAACGGGATAGGATAAGAATAAAATTGACTAAATTAAATTTTCTTTGGTGACTTGGAGGGCTGAATCCTTTTATGACCACTATAGCTTTACTACTAAGAGCCCTTAACCGTGGACAGTAAAAAAGTCTTTGCTATCAAGATACTGTCCATACATATTTTGCTGTTTGGAGGTCTCTCTTAATACTCCACCGCCAGTGCGTAGACGTACTGCAAGAGGAATATTTGAAGTGTCTTAAAAGATAATAGCCAATTGATATTAAGATATAAATAATAACCATATATCGCATGCGCTGAAAGTACCGAAGGCAATATACACGGATGGGAAAATGAGGTGGTAGAAGTCTTATATGAGAACCAATTTAGTTTGAAGAAATGACAAGAAACGAGACATCTCATTCTATTTTAATAGTTTTGTATTGCAAAGAGAATGCAGAAAAACAGCATCAGGTGAAAATAAATATTGAGATGAATTAAAACATACATCTGACAACATTTATGGGAATTGATTAATTTAAAAACAAGAATGATATGCAGGCAGTGTGAAGAAAAATTGTGAGAGTTGTAATGCAATGACAGTGAGAGGATATCCAGAGTTACAAACAAACCTGGGCAAGGAAGTGCTTTGTCATCGTTTAACCATAGTATGAATTGTGAATTCGCCAAAAATGAAGGGTAAATTAGGAGCACGATTACGTGTTCGGAGAAAAATTGATGTGCAACAATTACTTGTAGGAGTAAGATATTAGGCGGAAAAGAAGTATTTGGTGAGAATGTTTAAATAAATGGGATAGTACCTTACATAGGGGCAAAAAATGTCAAAATAACAGACAATAGAACGAAATAAGACGACAAAGTTTCAATTAGAGTTACAGGATAAAAACTGGGGTTACTGACGAAAATTAACCTAAAAAATGATATAGAGCAATTTAAAATGATGTTTTACCAGATATATTACCTTATCTACTGAGAGCTTTAGAGATAAGTTTATAATGTCTAAAATCTCTATTTTTATTTCACCCAGTTAAGTCTATAATGGAACAATAACTTGGTATGCATGTCATTCTACAAACTTTTACCGGTCGTGATTCATCTCCGACTATAATGGAAGGTAATACTTAAAGATCAATTATATGAATGAGGCATAGTTGTTGAATTAACTTCCTTTGCTTGCTTACTTGTGCTATTGCAAAACCCCTCGCATGCTTATAGGCGTATAATTTCAGTTGAAATTAGACTAATAAGTCTCTTTCTATTCTAAATATGGTTAAATTTATTCCCATTGGCAGAGACAAAGTTTTGACAGCTCATTTCACACATGCATATTAATCCAAATTCATTTGAATTCCAATTAGCGAAATGAATTTTGAGTTTTTCGTATCCTACCTTTAAAATACGGGAACAATTGATTATACACTGCCTTACATGACTGCTGAAAAATTTAGGATTTTTTAAAAATCTCATTTATTTATATATATTGCCCTTTATAATCCGAGGTCTGCACCCTATTGACTGATATGCGACTTAACCTCTCTCTCTGGTTTCCCTGGGTAAACTCGGTAATGCCGAATTAGTATTGAACCGAGACCACTCAGTGGCAATTTGCTGAGTGCCTAAAGATCCTAAACCCCGATTCATCCCCTTCTCCTGTACGATCAAGCAGTCCAATGTGCTGGCCTATCGTAAACGGTTTGCGTGACTACATCGCAACTCTCTTTGGAGGGATAGTAGCAACTTCGCTTTGTACTAGAAGGACAACTTCGACGGTTTTCGTAGCTAGGAAGAAAGAAATCTCTTTGTAATTCTGCTCGCTTTCTTAAGCGCGGAAAGAATACTGACTAGATTGTTATCGGAGTCAGTGAAAGAGATAAGAAAGAGCACGTACGAAGGAGAAATATTTGTCGGAACGCGACCAGCGGAGGGAACTTCGCAATCGCCAAGGATTTTGCTCAATCCGTCCAGATAAATGTGGAGAGATCTTCTAAGCATTTATACCCGAGGCAATGAAACTGAAAGGGCCAGGGTTTGCCGCACACAAAAGGTTTAATGCTATAAAATGTGGTGTTCTTCCGCACGCTTTGGTGAGCCCGTGGCTCTGAAAGGTTGTCTGGTAAATTCCACGCGTTGCCCCTTTATGACACAGCTGCGTCAGAAAATGTGCCCGGCTGAATAGGTTCCCGCTCCTTCAGTGGATATGGAAAGATTTTGAAGGAGGAATGGAGAGTTGGTCGAAAATTTGGAAATGGGGAAAATTGGGAAGTGAGTGAATAGTAATCATCGAATCGGATGCTTTTTTGATAACTAATTAAGTGTATAGAAAATAAGAGCTTAAGTCTCTTAATTGAAAACGACTTTAAAACTATAAATTGTATTTTTCAGGTGAAAACAATTGTACCGTCTGACAATTATGACAGTAAGTTGGAGTTTAGGGTAAAGGATTTCATAAGGGTTATAATATTTTGGACTTAAGATAAAGGCAAATCTATTAGCAGTTGCAGCGGTGAGAACACTTATTAAAAGGATTGATAACTAATTCATATTTGAGAATGCGCTAAGAGAATGACCAAGCATTTTGTTTCTATGTAGATTTCAAGAAAGTGTCTGAGGGAGTGAATTGGATGAACGAATGGAATATTCTGATAAAAAAACTTGACTGTAGAGATAGAAGACACATGTCGGTATACCATGGCGCAAGCGGTACCCGAGAGTTTGTGAAAGAGGCCACTGTACCCTGTCGCCTTTGCTTATTTTTGGTTGTTTTATTTTAATAGTTAGATGGGCTTATGAAAAACTAGTATAGACTAGGGCGGATTATGAAGTTTGTTAGATCCGATTACAATCAGGCGTCAGTCGTTCAAGGTATTTCAGGTTTTGTTAGATGCTGGTATTATTTATCGTTAAAAATATCTAAAAATCTTTGCAGTAAATACGGAATACTCATACATCACAAGAAAAGTGTTGGAATTTAATGAACTAGAAAAATTACATACTTTGGATGGTGCTATCTGGAGAAGGTAGATACGTTTAGTTACTTGGTTAGTATGATGGAGCATACCAGGGCTTAGAAGTAAAAATCTTAACGTTGCACTTGAAATATTTGAAGGAAGAGTTTTGAATTGAGTAGTTTAAAAATGGTATACAACTGATTACAGGGACCTGATGTAAGATTGAAAAAAGTGCCAAAAGTGAATTTGATTTGGTGTAAAATAGATTGATGCAGAAACTTAGACTTTGAGGATTGAGGATGAAAATATCTTGCAGGAGTTTGAGATGTGAATTTGAATGGAGAAAGTGTGGTGCAGGAAAATGAAAGCAAACGATGAAGTGCTTGCAATGACTCGCGAGGAGAAATACTGCTGAAAAAGAGTAAAAGGAGACCGAGAAAGAGGTTGGAAGGGTTGTTAGCGACTAGGAAAAGATGAATGATGTGAAAGAAGGTAAGGGTCATAATATGCTTTGCGGATGGGATGAGGGGGCTAGAGTTACGCCGAATGGTAGGAGACACATTTCCTTTTTGTAAATGATTATTAAATCTTACTCTTCAAAGCCATATCTTGAACAATAATAGCATAACGGTTTTCGCATTCTTGACGGATTGTTTTGTGATTGAAATTTCTTCTCCAACATTGCGCCCTCTGAAGCCAGGGCTTGATTGGAATCGAGTCATTTATGTTCACGAGAAAGGAAAAATCTGCCTATGTAATTTAGCGGAACATATGGTACTTATGAGGGCCTTTTGTTGTCAGTCAGTCTTAAGGAATATGACCTTTAAATATACCAGGCTGCTCTACCTGCCTGGTAATGAAGTTGGCCTGAGTATCCTGGCCGTCGAATTTGCGTGGGTAGTTATGAGGCGTCATGATATTGCCAGGAACTATGAACTTGACTCTTGTCATGTACACCTTTCTTAAAGTATCCATCCACTGCTGTAATATTAGTGCATTAAAGTAATATAAAATTGAGGTATGTTTTACTGAATGCCTGAGAAAATCTTCCAGTGTTGCACGCGAGAAGGGCCTCTTCTTTCCCCTTCTCCCATCGCTCCAAAATCCTTCGCTCTACTCTTTTGGGCAAACTATTGCCTTTCATCGTTTCTCCCTGCCACATGCTTTGCCTTTTCCTAAATCTTATCTAAATTCCTCCTTTCCTAACCAGCTATTGCATGAATTTCCTCGTTTGTCTTCCTGTAACATAATAATATTTAACTATCAAATGGCCATTTTCGTCCCCTCTACCCCTATTGTCCTTATCAACGTAACGCCGAGGAACATGTCATAATATTTTAGCTCATGGATTTGAAGTAAAAATTAGAAAACAAAACACGTTATCAATATAGTGAAACACCTTATTTGCCAAAAATGATGCCATTTTACAGTGAAACGTATTGCGATTATATGAAAAAATGAGTTTTACGTTCAATGTAATGGGGTTGCTCTGTACAATTTCTATAGAAATTTTTACCATGAAAAAGACGATATTTATCTGTTTTAATTCCTATAGTTCATATAAAGGTCAATGGCTTTGGCTTTATTTGAATATGCCTGTTCAAACAACTTCTATTAACTTCAAATTTCATTTGTACATTCTTCATTATATTCACTTTTCACTTTAGAAGGCCAGAAACACCAACTCACGAGAAGACGGTGAGGGTTGAACGCGTGCCTCGGTTGCTTAAACTGGTTATTATCTCATTCATTCTTCCTGGCACCCTTTTCCTCGCTCTTGGGCGTAAATTAAGCCTTGAGATTGGATAGATGTGTTTCCCTGCCAGTTCATTTTTAAGGATATGGCGTGCAGGCAATGCGTTGCCCAAGAGATTGCATCTCGCTGCCGGGTCACAATCCGGCGGGACAATGGGCGCCACAGTTTTCGTCCCCGTTGTATCCGACACCCGTGAAATGTTTAAATAGCCGTATCTCCCTCCCCCACGATCCAATTCCCAGTGAACAATGGGGGATGAAGTATTTCCAAGCTAAGCCATAGCGTTCTTCTCGTCAAAGCTATCTTGGGAATTGCCAGCGACAACTGCCGTGGGCTTTGCGTTCGTTTTGTTAAGAAAGGGCTTAGAGTTTACATTTCGTTTCAGCAAAAGAGAGGGAATACATTTAAACGTCGCCAGATGTAAGGTAAACAAAGTATGAACCCCCCGAAATGTTGAATTTATTTTTAACGAAGAACTTCAAATAGTATAGTTATATTTATTTCCATTAATATTTTTACCATTTTGTATCAAGCCAATAATTCTTCCAGTCGGGCATTTATGTGTGTATAAAGTTTTAAGAGTTGTGTAATCGTTAAGAAAACTCATACAAACCATGCCTTAAACAAAAAGGTTGCAAATATATCAATTTATCTCAATTAGTTAAACTGACGTTGATACATATAAACATTTTTATATAATTTTAGCACTGATAATATGTACTCAGCTACTACAGGGAATATACCCTATAAAAACAAGTTATTGATTAAAAATAAATCGAGTGATTGGCTATTTTTACAAAAGCATATTGAGATACTTTAAAATCTATTTCTCAATCCTCATTAAGGGTCCCATTTACTATTTTCAAGAAGTTTGTACCTTTTTCATAGTAGTTACAGTACATTGTATGCATGTGTGTTAATGATTAAGTATTTGTCATACCATGCAATGGACACTCTTAGCATATTAAGTTGATCAACCTTTTTTATATTTGTAAATATTTTTTGTTACTACCACGCACTGCCATATCTAGGATTGCCAAACCCATCGTAACAACTCCCATCTGATTGCCTAATTCCTCTCGTCTTTTTGTACTTTTAGTTGCTACTTGGAATAAATGTAATTATTACATTAATATTTTCTAGTCTGAACGCAGATTTTTTAACTTATTTTTTTAACTTATTATTTTAACTTACTTACTTCATTAAAACTATTGTAATTTTTGAGTATGCCATAGGTATTTTTGATAATTTTATCATCGAAAATTATGATAACTGAATTTTACCCGATCGTCCAGCTTGCAGTCTTACTTGTCTAGCCATTCAATTTCGCTCCTGATTTTTAAATGCTTGTATCCTTTTATATCCTATTTACCTCAGTGGGTATGATGTTAAATAAAGCTCAATGTCAAACTATGGTAAATATTTTTGTGTTAAAAGGTTTACGTAACCAAATATAAATGTGGGTTGTATAAAATTTAAATTTAGCATTTTATCATGAAATTCCTCGAAGTTTCCTCTGAGCAAGTTGTTTTGTTCGTAAAATTTATTTTATTTTAAAGTCTAATTGGGGGTGCCCGTTGCGGCGCAAACAATGATATTATAACAAACAGTACTTTGACGAGACGCACAATTATGCGAACAGACGCGAAAACTATAAAAATTCGCGATTTTTACAGAAATAGAAAGCTATACGGATGCCCTGGGTATTTTACCCCTGGAAGGACAAACCAAAATCAACGATTATGTCACGTTTACTGCTCACGAGCAGATAGTTATTCGAATAAAATTAATAATTCTTGAATATATTGTCCTGAATTTAATAAAATTCACACGCAAAGTAGAAAATTGATAATTTAATAACAATTTTGGGTTTACTTTTGTATAATTATTTTTTTTGTAAACTAAGTCAGATTCCATTCTAGAATCGCAATCCACTCCTTATTAGCAACTTCTACTCCTCCTAATTCCTGGCATGGACAAAAGATACGTTTAAAACACTATGAACTTTGAAATATACACTTTTCAAAATTGAGCTCGATTTTTGGGCGTGTTAATTCTTGTTATTATCACCAGCAGTTATATTTTCAAAATGGTTGCTATTGTTTCGCAGATATAGTTAAGGACGTCATGTTTTCTCCTTCCATTCAGTTCTTAAAATATCAATCAAGTGTGGTGATTTAAAAATTGAAAAGGCTAATATATATTGTCTTTAATGATATTAGTCTAACTTTTTGCGATGATTTCACTTACCATCGATGATAATTGCACGTTTTGACCAATGATTTTATACTCTCACCCATAAGCCAAATATATGTTGCTAGTATTTGCCTTGCTTTACTCCAGAGGTGGCTTATAGCCTTGCGTCATTAAACTCAGCTACTCTTGTTAGAGGTTCTGATCTGATGTTCAATTACCGCTGTTTGCCTTTTCTAACAAGTAATCCGAGCAACTGCATTGACCTACCTTGGGTGGCCTTGCACAAGACACTCGGCCTTTTCGGGCACGAACTTCTCCGTTGAGTTTCGCACCACTTATCCCGAACCCCCATTCCCTGTTATCGGCAGGCGAGGTTAAGACCTTTAGAACCCTGGAAAGGGAAGATGAAGGAGCCGAAAGCCAAAGACGAAGATGGGAGAAAAGTTAGCTGGAGTCAAGAGAGGTTCCCATGGAATGGAATGAGGAGTGTGAGATTTGGAATTCATTGGTGTATCATGCGTCAGAGAAAATGGCGTAAATGATACTCATTATAGCTGATGGCAATGACTTGTGGGACATGGCACTTGGTTTTTCTGAAGAAGTTTACTTATTTTGTTTCTTTTACACAGTCCCATAGGTAACTCAATATGTATTTTACAGTGGGTGTATATCAACGAACAGCAATGGGCGAACAGGAATGTCTACGTCCAATGTGGTCAAAATCCAGCCTGGTGGGAGTAGAATCCATGACTCTCTAATTATCAGGCGAGGACTTGAGAAATCACTGCAGAGGTCAATTCCTTCTAGTTATCCTTAATGATTGTATAATTAATGGTAATACTTCCTTGGTCAACTTTCTTTTATATCCATCACAAGTAGTTTAAACTCCAAAATGGCATAACACTTAGGATAGGTTTAATTTCCACATTACGTCTGTACTACACGTACTTTTTCGTATTTCCTTACAATGAATCTTTGCGCATCATTACCTCATTTGCATTTAGTTTTTGAGGAAGGCATTGAAGCCTTTCAACTCACTCAGATCCGCGATCTTATCATGAGTTGCTTCCTACTTGGGTTAAATTTATCGCGTTTTGATGGAGAAAATTGAAGTATGTTTCTAATTTTGCGATTATTAAAAGTTGGTTGATGACTGACATGAACCAAGTTTTTCCTACACGTCTGGCTTAGTGTAATTCTGCAGCACTATTGACTTATTTTAATTTTTATTTAATTCGCCTATTATAAATAGAAAACCCTGTTCTGATGTATTTTTTCGTTTATCTTCTTACTGATTGGGTAACATAGATACCATTGGCTTGAATTATGCATTTCATTGACAACAATATATATAGTCAATCGAAGAAACCGAAATACTTATGATATTTGATAGCTAAAGGACGAAATCTGCGTATGAGAAATAGCAAAATTAACATATTATTTAAAAGCGCTCTCCGTTTGTCTCAATTCTGTTTCAGCATCCACTCCAGACTCACTGTAATGGAGACCAATAACTCCCATTAATTTGTCTAAAAAAAGTGAATTGTCCAAACCCTTAAGGTCTTCCGGCCGTTTTCTAGCGTTTGTCACTTTCCTATAGAAAGTATCAGATGCTAATTATCCAGCAACACTCACAGTTGGATAAAGGGTGATTTGTTTAAGCACTTTTGACACACATTCACACAGTTTGTAATATAATCATAGAATATGCATCCGTTATCGAAATTGAAAATACTTTAAATCCTCCTCTTTCTCCCGAAACTAGTGAAATTTCGTTTGAGAAATTGGATATACATCTACCTTAACCTCCTGAAAGAGATAACTATGTTTTGCTTATAAAGTTCAAATATACTCTCCAATGTACAGTATTTGAAATACGTAGAAAAATTATATCTCTTTAATTTTAGTTTACATTCCAGCTTTAGATTTTACAGCTTTTGTGGAAAGAAGTTACAATCCTCACCTGTGTATACTTTTATCCTATCGTAAATTGTTCTAAATAATGCATTCATTCAGTGCTCTAACAGTCCCTACTGCTTAACCGCAGCACGATATGCAATTTAATATCCTTGCGCAGTCTTAGGGGCAACTATGCTTTGGTAGTATTGGGTTGCCTTTATTGAATAGGCGCCTGTCTGTTGTAATCCAAAATTAACGCGAAGTTAATTTTTTTGCTAGGCATATTTTTCAAGAGCGTGATGAGTGGCGTAAAGCATTTCAAGAGGAATATAGTGTGAAAGAGTAGCCTCGAGGCTTGATATTTTTCTTTCTCTTCAATCGTCTGTAATAATTTTCAGTGCGCATTGCTATGTGTTTAGGTTTCCAGAAGACTACCTAATTTCTTTGGTGTTTATATTATGTTAAAAATCAGCAAAAAGAAGTATACTTTCTTCATACGCGTATAGTTTTTGGCTGAAAAGAGGTGGTTACTTGAAGGCTTGAAGGTAATCGCCGGTTTTCTTCCTTTGGCTAACTTCCATGTGATTGAATGGATAAATTACATGCTACGGAGTCATGCGCAAAGATCACCAAATTCTCAATAAAAAAATCATTGAACTTGACACGTATTAGCCGATTTCCGGTCTGGTGTGTTATCTTGTTGCGAAGTCTCTCATTTTTCGGTCAGAGATGTGACTCTGGCAAACGTCCCTTCCGGCAAACGAGATTTGTTGTCGAATCTCGGTCAAGTCAAATAATTTTTAATGGCAAATTGAGCCTGTTGTAGTTCGTATAACGAGATTTGCAAATTTGGAATATATATTTAGTATGATTTCACCTATTAATTTTTATTGTTGAAGAGTCGCATGGATCTCATTTAACTTATGATGAGCATGTCATCTCTATTACCATAGTACGCAGTGGTTAATCTCTTTTAAGCAATAAAATCTCCCGTTTGTCTCTGTATTACCGACTTTTTCATTCCCGGGCTGAGTTGGACATGTGGGAATCACTCCCTTTTACCATGCGCGAACGCATGCAGAATTCTTTCATCCAGGTTCTAAACTGTTCAGGATGATGGTGAGAGTAGTCGAAGAATGTGGTTGATGAAAGCGGAATAGGCCGTACTCTGTTGGTTTTGGGAGGAATCATGGACTCTTTAAAGATGTGAAGTGCTGAGGTGATGCTGGAGGGAGAGAGAAGGCAAGTTATCGCTTTTGCCCGTGTGTTTGCGCGATGAGGCTCAAGGAGAGAGGTGGAGCAGTCTGGGTGGGCGGAGAAGGCAGGCAGTAGGAAGGGATATGTGGTGGGAGTATTTCAGTGGAAGTGGGTGAGTAACAGGCGGTCGGAATGGAGTTCTTCTTACCCTTCCCGTTCCTCTTCAGCCCCCCTTCCCTCACACCGCCGCCCGCCTCTTACGTATACCTTACTCACGTCCCCGCCAATCACAGCAGCACTCCTGTCAGAGCCATCTGATGGACTTAGCTTGTACCTAAAGGAGTAGATTGGGCGGGTAGTGGGCGGGGAGGTTGAGAGAAGGACCTGGGGTGGAGAGCCTTAAAGGATTCTTGGCTTGGGGAAGGGACCTCCTTCTGTGGACCCCTTGCGTTGGGATGGGAAGTGAGTAGGGGTGTTTTCGTATAAAGTTGGAAGGGGCGGAGGCTGTGCGTGCTTCAGTCACCTCTCCCTTCCTCCCATCTTTTGCCGAGGCGCACGGCATTTCTTTGTTCAGATTCCGCCAAAATCGAGAACTTTGACGGCTCACTGGGGTGTTTGTCGATAATTTGGTGTCGTCTGGAGCCTCTGATGCTGAATTAGTTTTGAAAGTGGTACGCACGAGTAGCTGCTTGCATTTTGCGAGAAAGAGAACTCAAAATTATAATCTCATAATCAAAAGCACACTCTTTAATTAGGATTTGGTTTCAGGTTTTGAAAAGTTCAAGTTTGCCTGAGAAAGAAACCATAACGACGTGATACTCCTCACAACTAAGGACAGGGTTACCTGGGATATGATAGTTTACTTCGAGGACTTTGAGAAAAAAGTATGGTAAATGCCCTGGAACAAACTGCAGTGCAATTTTTTGTTATCTATCACGGAAGTTGAAAAATAACTGTAAAGTTCTTCGTAGGAACATAAAACTGTTTTCGATCTAGATTTCAACATGTTATGCCATTATCAGTTTGATCAGTTTGAAAATTCATGGGATATATTGATGCTAAATCAAATTGACTGTACCTACGCTATATTTAAATATATGTATGCCTACTCTTAGAAATGCTTAAGTATCCCATCAGACTGTAGCATTGCTCGTTGTAACATTAGCCGAAATGACTTGAATATTATTTGATGGAAATTTCCATTGGTCTTTTTTCATTACTTTCGTGATGGAGATATCCCTTATAGGTAAGCCATAGAGCGTTTTTTTATAAATCATGTAAAATAGTTTTGCGAACAGGTATTTCCGTTTCATGTATGCTAGATGAATCCTCTTGAGATGCGTGCCTCTTTAAAAATGGCTAATGAAGAAATGTAAGGGTAAAAAAGAGATCTATTAAAATGAGTTACTTGAACATTTAATTAATATTGTACTTTGGCAAATCACTCAAGATCAAATACAGCGTATTCCTAAATTTATATCACTCTCTGCGCCTAGGAGATATTTGATAAAATAATAGTCGAACACCAACAATATTTGAAGTACAAAATACGAAGAAAATACGCATGCGGCATTTCAATAAAGACAAATGAAAAGGAAGCTAGTGGCATAACAGTAGTACTAGTTTATTACTATTTTACTGGGCATTATGAAGATCTTAGAATATTCTTTTAAAATGTTATTTAAAATAATGTTTTGACTAAAGCTTCCATTATAGCAGCACTGATTTTCATTCTTAAATAGCCACGTGCGTTGTGTCTGCCCTCATGTTTTGCTGCCTTCAAGACTTGGAGGTTACGCTGCGCATGGGCATAGGAATATTACAGAGAATAATGCAGAGGGTATTTATCAAGAGTCACGAGGTAACGTTCTTCATGTAGCGTGGTACTAATCGTAGTAGTTGCTCATCCTCTCAGTAAAAATGTCTGCCATGGAATATACATGGGAAACCTCGAGATCTTGCGATTCCTAAGTCTTTAAAATTTGCATCCTCCTTCAAAACCTTGAGATCTTAGTGGCAATTTTTCTCTCGCTAGTGAGGAAACCACTTCTAGCTTGGCAAAGTGCTGCAAATGGTGCAAATCTCTTTATAGGAATCTACTCAGGACGACTATGCTAGCTAGTCGCGATAACCTTGGGAAAGACATTCCCGAAAAAATACGTTTGTCTATTTCATTATATTCCGACTGAGAATTTATGGAAATAACTTTTTACTAAATTTCAATGATTTTCATTACAAATGTATTAAATGTGTCTGACAACCTCTTGAAAATATTCTCATTCACAATGCATATGGAGTGGAAAGCAAAATTAAAATACTTTAATCTTCCTTTAACTCTAGAGCGACGCAAAAATAACTTCTGCAATTATGTTTCTTCTAAATAAACCCACAGAGTAGACAGTGTTTTGTGTTTAGAATTAGGTTATACCTTATTGAATTGGCAGATACGTGTCTCGCATTGAATATTGGGTTTTTATTGCAGTTCTATGGTATGGCAGTGTGGTATGTTGTTATGTGACAGGTGGAATATCAATGGGAGAATTATTTTTTCAACATTTTCATTGTGAAGAGCGTACACAGTAATACTGAATCAGATTGGTACTTGTCTCGCTCTCAACTTAGTCACAGTATCCATTTTATACTTTGGTTTAGCAGTATTTTGCGTTTCCTTTGCCGGTCTTTTTTGATTTGTTTAGAGGAAGCATACCCGTGTGTAGAAGTGGTACTGTGATAATCTTTTCCTCTAGATTAACGTTTATTTTCAGTGGTTATACCATTCCATGAAGGGTGTTAACCTGGGATAAATAATTGTTCCCGCTCAATGAAAAATATAATCATATAAATTTGGCGCTTATTTCACCCTTTTATGGAATCAGTTGGATTGGACCTACAATAATATGACAAATTTTTGGGTATGCTAAAATTCAGTAAACTTGTAATATGAATTCGCCGAGTTTCTAGTTGGCAAAAAAATAATTTTCATGGGGAGCGGAAGGGGCATTTTACACTGGCATTCTGCTGGCTCCACGCCATGACATGCTTACTTAGGAGACCTGTAGCCCCAGTTTCTTTAGTAACCTCTGTTTTCAGGCCTGTCCGTATTTTTAAAATGTTAACTCGTCTTCTACCTTTAACAAAAGGCACATATCAATATGATCTACGGTGTATCATGCCACTTAATATTTTAGCATATTTCATCCAGTTCATTTTCCTAGTGTCCGGGAAAACAAAATATGTAGATAAGTACTTAGTACTAGCTGATTTTGCTCATACATCTTATAGTTGTTGTATGCATTATCACAAGCCTAATTAAGTGGTCCAGCGGATATGTTCAATGCATTTTGAACAAACCTGTGAACTTTTGACTTTTCTGGTATTGACTACAAAAACACTTGGGAAAGGCATCAGTGGATACATTATGCTGCATATTGGAGCCACATAGCTGAATCACAGAGATCTCTGTGATTCCAGTGAAAGGGTTTCCCGGCAATATTATTTCTTAACACAAGAGGAAATACGTTTGGAGGTGGAAACACCGAACTACCTTGCTACTAGACCGACGTCGCCTTGTAGTATCTCCATAAATACTTTTTATTAATTAATTAATACTATTATATTTAGTCAACTACATCATGCATATGAAAGTGGTGGAAGAGACCCTGAGAAACAACATGTTTTCCATCAGGGAAAAAATAGTATCTAAATGTAAATAGGCAGGTGACCGTTAAGAGAGCTGTATTGTCTATCAAAGAAACCAGAGCGAATGAAAATCGAGAGCGACAGTGAAAGAGGCCTCTTTATGAGAACGGAAGTCGTGTGTCTGCGAAAAACTGTAAGCCTGGAAGGAACAACCGACGCAATTGTGGCATAGGTGAATAAGTTTGCACAGCTCTGAGTTATTGATAATAATACGTATTGCTAGGTGTAATGAAATATATCTGAGGGCTGTAGTGCAGTCAAGTCAGTCAATACATGCAGAGGAAGGTCAATGTAGTAAATTATTAAGGTAGTAACGGTGACTGATATTTTATGGATTTTCTAGTATAATAATTGCCAATAACTTTCTTGCATACAAGTATGCAAATTATATTCTTTTTAATACAAATATATTGTGAATTAAAAAGACTAAACACGATATTATTTTATTTAAAGAGGGAAAATTACAGACTAACATACGCTATAAATCATTGGTCAAAAGGCTTCAAGTTCCAAGAAGCTACAGAACAGGAACCTTTATTTTACTCCCTTAAGAAAAGCATTGAAATCAGTGGAAGAGTTTCTTTTTTATTTTTTTTATTACTCGCAATAATAGCTTACGGTTTATGAGTTTCAATTCCCACTATCGAGTGGCTCAAATGTATTTGAATCCTCCAATTTATTTTGTTATACGCTTCTACTTTCCTCAATAATTACGTTTTTAATTCCAAAACTATAATTTTTTCTCCTTCTTCCACAAAAGCATATATCCTTTGCAACGGATATTAATGGAAAATTTTGCCGGAGCATCTAAAGCTTGACAGTAAATTTAATGATCACTTTTAGGAAATTTCAATTAGCTTTCAATAGGGATATTTAGTACCTTAAGCTCTCCGTATGCACTTAAAGGCCTTAACCTATTTTCTTTATTTAGCGTGTCACATTGCTCATAAAAGTTAGGGTCAGAAGGTATGCGTATCATATCTTTTATGTAGAGTTTTGAACACTACTAGAGACTTTGGATTACTCATGTTAAACCTTTGTACATGTCAAGGTCATAAGAGTTGGTTATACTTTCAATAGGCTTTCGGTTCCAAAATTACTTCCTCTCAATCCCCAGAATGAATGAAGTAATGAGCAGGTTTTCTTTAATTTTGCGTGTAGGTATATGATAGTTCTAAGATATACGTGGAAAAGGCTTGAATACTGTCAGCTCTAAGATGTGAGGACTTTGACAAATACCCGAGGACTTCAAGGGCAAAGAATATGGCCCTCCATGACTGTGGACAAAAAGCAGACCAATTTAGTATTTCCATCCCAGATTTCTTACAAATTACTCCAGTTGAAGAGCAATGGAATCAGGGCAGATGTTAAGACTAATAGGACAATGACAGGCTGGTTGGGTGGCTGGATCCTCACATTGCCTAGAGATTTTATATAAGCACTACTAGTCATTGCTACACCATTGGATGATATTAGTGCTTGCCATGAATATTTATATTTGAGGAGTAAAATCAAATTTAACATTACTGCCAATACGAGAGTGTAGATTTTTAAAGACGTAATTGCGGGCGATTTTGATGACCAACATGTTGAGATCGCCAACTGGTCCATAAAATTGTCCCCAAAATGACGTGTTTTCTTTGCTTCTATAAGTGTGAAGCCGGGTCTCATGGCTAGGAATGATAATATTTATAATTCGAAAGAAATTAGGAATAGGAATAATCCACTTATTTTAATAATACTTCTTAGAATGTATACTTCCTGTTGATAATGATTTTACCTTAAAAATTAGTCAATACCTTTACGATGTAGATAAAAGTTCTCTTTAAGAAATGGAAAGGCTATTGTATCAATTTTAGTCTCGTTTAGTCAAGTGACGCTTGTCTATAGTGCCCATTTATCAGAACGTATAAGCCCTCCAAAGGTAGCGTCCTCTATCTCCTGCTGGTTCAAATAGATACGTACTTATGTAACTGAATTCAAATTCGGTGAAATAGCCCATGAAATAATTATTTAAAACAAGTTTATTTCAAGCATTACACTTTTAAGCCTACTAAATTATTATCTATGAGATGATAGCACTTGATTAATTCGAATGGAAGATTGAAAGCCGTTTTGGAAATACGCCTGGGTTCACGTAAATGACAAAAATTGTTGAAAATATTTTTTCTGTATGATCGAAATAATATGAACCAATAGTTAAGCTTCATATTGATAGTAACTCATCTATTTTTCAAGGGTAATCTGGCAAAGGGATGTTTCTTTGGTGTTCCACTTTGGTTCCATATCTGCCAACTAGGCATAGAATGGCACACTTAACCAGGCTACTGTGTGCATTTTTGTAATTTTAGCTGCTATTAATTATTTTATTGTCGGACCTACAGCTACATAAAACACTGAAAGCAGCTGCCTGTTCATGTGACATGGAATGCTAGGAAATAAGCCGTATAAAGGTGTAAAAAAGAATGTTATTGGGAAGTGTAATGGTGAAGTATGTTTGAGCTGTGTTTAGAGTGAAGCTCATTATTTATCATTGTTACTTTTTGATCGTGCAAACAACGAATTTCCTTTCTATTTTTCAATGTATCTCTCTTATTTTATCAATTCTCTCAGACCTAGAGATGTAGTGTGGCATCAAAATGATATTTCCTGTGTCACCATGAAACACTCTGATTCTGAATATCTCAAACAAACTAAGCCCTGCGTGTAGCCTTCGAGTCTCTACCGGATCCCCAGCTTATCCCTCCAAAGGCTATACAACACTCTATGTTCGCCCATAGCTCTTTTTAATGAAACGAGTTGCATTTCTTCATGGTTTTATTTTTTTTATTCAAATCATTCTGTCTATGGTCCCACTTGCTTGTGGCTTATTTAAGGTGTGGCATAAAAAGAGTGGATTAATACCTCTCCTTCAATTTTTCAATCAAGGATCATCCTATTATAAGCTCGATAAAACCTAGGCACTCTTAGGTTGTATAAGATTTGTTTTTCATGTGTATTTCCCCAGATAGCTCGAAAATTTAAGTTTATTTTTTTTATTTATGTAAATTACGAAATTTAATGACACCCATACCCACCCACAGTGGAGTTTTGGTATTAGTAAGGCGACTTCCGCAGGAACTACGCGGTAGTGCATTTACGAAGATTTAGTGCAAGCCTCCACGTATCGCTATACTTGAGTAACTCATGGTAGATGACACCATCGTCTGCAAAGTTTACTGCTAATTCGAATACCGGTTATCACTTTAACCATATCAGAGCTGGTACCATAACTAACTTTTGCTTGTAATTGCTGTAAAATTTCAAATATATCCAATGCACTATTTTTTATTTGACCCGTATTTTTAATTTCAAGATAACTTTTTTGTGTAGACCCTCATCAAAATTTTACTCAAATCGAGGAATATCGCGATCTGGAAGTCAGTTCTCAAACACTTTGTTTTTTACCTAATGCGAATATTTTTATGCATAGCATATGTTACTCTCTCTCGTATTGTTGAGTTTTCTCGCCCTGTACGCGCGATGTTGATTCCATGTAAAATATCAAGTTGTGTTTCAGTGTACGAAACATCGACGGCACCGTACAATGATACCTATGTTATTTTTGCATTTTATAAGTTTCACAAAATTTCGAACTATTACACCCAGGAATGTCTTGTTTGATCAGAATCTCTGAAATTGAAGAGTAAGTTGTTCTTTAAACTTTGGGAGAAGTGGGAGTCTCAAACCTTGTGGAATAACCGAGTACCATTCCTTAATAAATTCCAACAACATGATATTTAAAACCAGTAAGTGTGAGATCCATTACAAGTGCAAAGTTTTAAATATTTATGTTCAGATAGTGGCGAATAATAATTCATAATGATTGATGGAAATGGAGAGTACATTAGAGTCAGTCCTGCAGTAATTGCTTATGCTGGAGGTCTCAGTCCGTCGCTTTGTAAGAACATCTGTACCTTTTTACTCAGTTCAGGGGAAAATAAAATACTGAGTCCTTTCTCTTATGATTTCTCCTGATTTTATTACAATTTTAAGGCGTGAAAGTTCATTACAGAACGGAATTTAGGTAACAAACGCCAGTAAATGAAGTTTCAAATGCCCCGTTGCAAGAATGGTGGTGAGTTACAAGTTCTTTCTCATCTCATATTTAAATCTTCCTGTGAAAATCTACTTTTTATAGTTTTGCACCATAGTAAAATACTAACCAAATTACCTTTTAGTGCTACCCGTTAATTTTCTTTGGGCATAAACAATTTTCCTTGGGTTAACTTGACATCCCTGGGTGGGAGCTATCTACATTCCGCGCTAAATTACAAATTGCACCGCGAATTACGAATTGCTCGTAAATTTTTACCTCACCTGCGGTGCTCTCATTATTCTAGTAATAAGAAAGTATAGTTATCGCTTTGATATGCTAAATTGTGAAAAAAAATTCTGGAGATATGGGTATAAGTTGAAGCACATTGAAGAAAGTGGTAGTATTCTTAGCGGATAGTCACGGATGAATGTTTTATATTATCTGTTTTGTTGTTGTACCCGTTTGGGCTTGACATTCTGGCAAATCATCGTAATCGAATTTCACATTGCATATTTAATTGTGGAATTTTTTGTTACTTCTTTTGGCTAAGCAGTGAAGTGTATAAGTTGCCTCTTAGTATATTGAATTGCAAAATGCCCCTTCCATTTTTTGACTCTGTTGCGGATATGTGGACCGATAAGGGAATGAGCTAAGAAAGTATACAAGATATCAAACCATTGTGCCAAGTAAAAATTCGTATCGTACCATGGACGGGCAAAGTGACAAAATAGAGTCATACAATGTTAAAAAAATATGCCTCATATTGAAAGAATATAGGAGTGGGATCCCCGAGAGACTCTGAGGCTACTCGCTAGGTTTTAGGTTGCTTGAGAAATTCAGAACTGGTGTTTCTCAGAGCGAAATGGAGAATATTATCATCACTCCTCACAACACATCTAGGTTTGACAGAAGCGATAAAATAGAAAAGAAAAATTTCCGAATAGATAGGTACAAAAACTCGTTATTTCCGCGCTCAATAAGCGGCCACAATAAAAACTGAGATCCACATATTACAGTCTCATAATACACGTCAGTATTTCACCTACAAAAACCTTATCCCTCACATCTTTTCACGGCTGGTGTCCTAACACCTGGCACACGCCCATGTGGCGGTTCGTAGGGTAGTATGTAGATGTGGAATATATCATTTACCATAGTTACGGATAGGTGATAGTCCCATATTAAGACCTTTGGACAAAACCTAGACGAACGCTGAAGATCAAGAAAAGAAAGAAAAAGGACGCGGAATTTTGGACTCAAGCATATAATTAGATAGGATATGAGAAAGTTTTGGGATTGTAATACTGATAACCGTGATTTCATAAGTGAACAAACAAACTACCAAAATAATAAACCCAGATAGTAACCTGCCGTAACTGCCCAGCTGCATGATATGGTTATTTTCATCAACGAAATAGTGTTTAACCTGCCTTCATGCTGTGTGCCACGGGGTGATTCCACTCTTGGCTCGCAGCACTTGTTCCAATTCAGTGTCGGCCCTCACTCACTCCCCTCACCACTTATTTCATATGGTAATTGTAACCGTAGACCAAATACCAGTCTCGAAAACAAACAGCAATCAAACTTGAAACAATTATAATATTACTAATCAATAGGAGAAATGATGATGGGTGGATTAAATGCCCAAATGTTATATTCTTTTTCGCAAATGATGGCGGCTGACCTTAGTGCGCGGGTGCGCCTTTCTCTTCTTCAGTCTATCACAGAACAGCATCAGCCATGCATTGAGGAAAGAACTGTCTCTCTCTTACTGCCATGTGGTTCACTTTGGTCTCAGATCGTTTATGTTACCAAATTTAGTGCGTGATAATCGCCTTAAGTTTATGCCTTCGTGCACTTATTTGCACGAGCTGAGAACTTTGTTTGGCCGCCGGGAGCTGGTAACTGAGATTGAAGGGGAAATTGCTGCCGTTGGCTACTCACTCTCTGACCTCCACCCGCCATGAGCTCGGAAAATGGGTACAACTTTAGGACGCTTCAATCCCTTGAGGTACCATGAAGGATAAATATTTTGATATGGACACTTTCTATTGAATAAAGGAGTAAAACTTCATAAAAGAAGAACTTGGGTCAGAAACCAAGGGTTAATACTGGGAATTGTTCATGAAATAGAACGTGGAACTTAGGATATCAGCTTGGAATAAGACACTGTGAAATTGGGTAAACTATTTCTAATTTTTTAGCATAGAGTAATGAGAAAATAAATATTAAAATTATAATGAAATCGTAAAGAGCAAATATGATAATATTTAAATTTACTACCAAGACGATAAGCACATGACGTCTTTAAGTCTCTTATCCCTCAGGGACACGCTGTAAATGAGTGCCGAGGTGTGACTCAGGGTGGGTCCTTGGGTGGCGGGCGTCGCGTTGGGTAGTGGATTGAGTGAGGGGTTGGAAGAATGAAAGTGAAAGAGTGAAAAAAGATGATGAGCTCGAGGAATGGTGGCAAAAAGTTGAAAGTTCAAATGCTGTGGCAGGAGCGCGTAGGGACCGGTCGGGAGGGTTGTTAGGGAAATGACTGTGGAGGAGAGACTGGGACCATCGAGCTCCACGGTTCTAAACTGCCGTGGGAACGGCACAGTGAGGGGAGCTCGTCGGCCTGGAAGTGCCAGAGGAGGAGAAATGGACGGATTTAAAGAGAGGTATATAGGCTAAGATGAGCGTGGGGAGGTTGGTAGTTTTTAAGACATCTGGGAAAGATTGGGAGGACGGGTCGAGGGAAGGGGGCAGTAATGAGGAAAGGAATGGGAAAACTCTCGAAGAGGACGAAGGAAAAGTTTTTGGACGATGTGGTGGTCGCGCCGAATGGAGACGTCCTTGGAATTGCGATGGGGAGAAGGGAAAGGGATTAAGGGCATGGATGATGAAGGGTGTAGCATTGGGTCAAATAATTACCGGGCTCGAAGGGAGAATGGTATTGCGGAGAGTGATGTATAGTAGGTCGCCTTTTGTGATCAGGGTCACCCGCAATGGATACTTAGATGAGTAAATTTGTCGATTTATCACAACGGAGATCATTTTTTGAATCTGTTTTGGACGTAAAAGATGTTCAAATCGGCATCAATTAAGATTTCACCATGATTACTCAAGTGCCGTGGCTCTACGTTGCTGTCGATTGGTTAGTAATTTAACGTAGTTTTTACTAAATTTATCCATATGCTTTATAAAAATTATTTTTGTCCATGTGGTTGGAAGAGACATCTTTCCAACTGAGTAGCAATGACGTTCAATGCCTTGAAGTGCCATAAGTACGGAGCTCTTGAGTTTCTAATCGGGTGATATTGGTGAGTATCACCGATGTAACGATTCGAAAGCCTAATATTCTATTGTTCACTGTGTGGATGGTTTTATCAACAAGTACGGAGCACCGTGTAAGCCACGACTAGGGATTGCGGCACGGGATGACTACCCACCGGAAGAACAGCATTCGCCCCAGTTCAAATCAGAACCCCATACATCCCCCGGTGGCCAGCATCTGGTCACATTTCAGTCAGGAGTAAAATGTGCAATTAAAGCAGTAACTACCATAGGAGAGTGCTACCTAAATCAACGTACTAACAAGCAGTACAGTCGCTATGATACCACCAC
The DNA here is from genome assembly GCA_963169105.1 of Ceriagrion tenellum. Lineage (NCBI taxonomy): Eukaryota > Metazoa > Arthropoda > Insecta > Odonata > Coenagrionidae > Ceriagrion > Ceriagrion tenellum. Next base: position 94,381,158 of record OY720641.1, read on the forward strand.
TGGTTGTTTTTAATACTAATTATGTAATAATACTACAGGTATTTAATCATGCCGCACATTTCAGGCGGTGTTTGAGGTTAATTATGATGATATAAATAATACAATGGAGATGTTAATAATTATGATACATTGGGCTAGATGTATGTAATTTACGAGTACTGTTTCATTTGTAACGATTTGGCATTGGCTGGTCGTCACATTCCCGCTCTTATTCTCTCGTCTTCTCAGGACAGGTTTCTACGCACTACTCACCAAAAACCTTGTCTCGGTTTCTCAAAGCTCTCTCAGGTTACCTATCGGGTTAGAGGGGCCATGATAGATGACCATTCCATTTTTGAATCGATCATCGTCCTCAAGATGTAGGTGAATGCCGTCACTGGAGATAAACTCTATTTATGCAAGGGTCAGAGGTAGCGTTGCAAAGTCGTTGGCGGGATGGTTTTGGCACCATGTCTCGTATATTATTTTCTTACCATTGGTTTCCATATGTATTTGAAATTATACCGCATATCACAATTCCCAGTATTCTTTCGACACCTAATTTTGATTGCTTCCGAGATGATGCGGCCCCAGTATCTCAGGGAGCGAGCTATCAATGTGGTCTGGTCAAACTGGATAGCATGGTCCTTGACGATGTCGTGTTTGGTAATAGCACATTTTGGCCATTATTTCTTAACCAATCATTTACGATTTTCGGAAGACCGTCTCCGACAGTGCCTTGCTCAAACTGTTGGTTTTGAATTTTGAGAGACATTGTTTTGAGAATTGCCGTTCAGGCCAACTTCGATCAGAAGAAGTTTACGACATGACAGTTCAATAATCTCTAAAAACGATATACTTATTATTTTCCCAGGACTGTTTAATGTAATTCTATTAACCCCCGACTTTGGTGACATACAATGGTTTAATTTCATTCACGATGTACGAGAGGCGTTCAATACTTTATTTATCTGGGTAAGAAAAGGATGGCAGAGGTTTATTAAACCATATTTATTTTTCTTTACAGTGAATTTGGAGTTCGATAGACCTAGACTACTTAAAATGCAGACATCATCCCATCGAAAAAACATCCTTTTAATTGGTCATCAAATGACATATTCACTTCTGCTTTGACGTCTTCATCACATGAAAAGAGAAAAGGAGCCAAATCTGGACTGTGGAGTGAATGCCTAGGATGTTTGAACCCAATCTCAGATTACAGCCTCATCTTTTTCTGACATCTGCCCCGCCGCATTGTCGTGCAGGATCAGCAAAATTGAATAGAGGTTGCCTCGCCCTTTCTCCTTGATTAAATTGTGCGAAGTTGTCATTGTGTGGGCGCCGCTTTCTCGGGCAATGGTCACCTTTTGTGGCATAAATTCCAGGAGTAAAAGACCTTCGTCAACCCGGAATATTTTGGCCATGGCTTTATTAACAGATTTGGAAGCCGTGAACTTCTTGGGCGCGGAAGATGTCATTTATTTCCACTGGATAGACTACATTTTAGACTCAGGATTTTGATTAGGCTCCTTAATCACATTAATACATCCAAGTCTCATCGCGTCACCAAGCGTTGGAAAAAAGTTTTCTTAATCACAATAATAGATCCGCGTCTCATCGCCAGTCACCAAGCGTTGGGAAAAAGTTTCTGGGTTCGTATTAAGCAGCTCCACGTTCTCATGACACATATCAAGTTAAACATTTGAAACGGTGAATGTTTGGGCTCGGTGCGTTAAAAGGCTAGCAGGTGGCTCATGGGTCCCGACCAGTGCTGCCCACCTAGAACATTGACGCAAACAGAGGATGCGTGGGACAGCTGGAGGAGTCGTCAGTCGTCAGTCGAAGAGACCAGTCGTGTGTGTCTGATAAAGGAGGCGAGTGACGAGAGACAGTCATTAGCTGGAGTCAAGTGCTAGAACTGGAAGGGGACGATTGCTGGATCAGCACTGTATTATTGTAACCTGTGAAATATACCATCTTAGAATCGAATTGCGTATCCTTGACTTAGCCCTGCATACAGTCCACTCTCTCCTTGGTGCAACCGGAACATTTTTTGGTCCTTTCAGCGGCCGGATACGCATTTCGACTCATTGCGGCTACTGTGAACTAAGAATGTTGCCAGTGTTAATAAGTAAGCGTCAACGTAAGTTACTATGAAGACTTCGGGACGACAGAAGTGAAGCGACGTTTGGGTAGCAGCAGGCAGCTAACACAACGCCAGCGACGCATCCAAGCCCTCCAGGCACGTCGAGAACTGCCTACACCGTAGTAGACTTCCCCCTCCCTGCTGACCTTGAGAACACCGGAGCGACGCGGGCCTCAGGCTTCCTTATCTCAACTAGACATCCTAGCTCTCCCGGGTGAGCACCAAGACGACTTCGGGACGAGACCTGGAATGGCGGCCGGCGGGCGTTTGCAGTGACGCAGCAAAGAGTAAGCTGAGCACTCATTGTCTGGTTCCTTTACCTTTTCCATACTGTTCCCTTCCTTTCCATTATGGATAATAAAAAACTTATCAATCAATCAAAGGGCCGTTGCAAAGTCACAATTGACTCGCATGAATACCTTTTTGCAAAAATGTTTACAAAAATTCGAGACAGGTTCCGGTACACCCGCGATAGAAACACGACTCCAAGCTCTACCTGAGACACAAAGAAAATTCAACGATGCTCAAGAAGAGTTAGAGAACAGTGAACTTTCTGAAACGATGTCAGTGTTTGTGGACCCCATGTTACATCGACTTAAATCATATCTAAATGCTTATGAATGATAGTCCAAACTGTATTCCTCGACACGCCAATTGTTTGATCACGCATCTGATTCATGGGATACTCTCAATTATCTGTTAACCATTAATATATCTTCAACTTATTTGAACATTTTAAAACTCATTGCTGTAACCGGTCGGCCTGTGTGAGAGCCGTTTAACTAAGGCTTTCTGTCTCACATGAATTGCTTGCTAGAAATTTTTATGTGTATAATGTGCTGAAAGCAGAGTCCGCAAACACAGCACACATGAGCTCGCAGATATTCTTTAGCCAGTTTGTCTTTCTTTGAAGAATTTCTTCACAGCCCGGTGCTCAAATCAAGCAATTGCTTAGAATACTCAGGCATTGTTGCGTCCAACATGATTTTGGTCCAAGATTTACTGTGTCTCAAAGCTAAAACAATTTACACGTGACCCTGAGACATGCTCCAGCAATATGCGCCAGATTCAGCTGGATAAGTTTGACGCTTCTACCTGAGGTAAATATATTATTAAACGCCACTCGTACATCCAAATATTATGGCTTTATGTGTATATGTTAGTAGAAAAATGTTTTCCCAGGAAAAGGGGTGTAGGAAATTAGATGTAAGTTTCAAAATTTGGCAATATCTATGGCAATGGTCATCTTTTTCGTTTGTTTTTTCGAATCTCTGAATCACATTTATATGTAGGTTGGAAATGTATTCTTATTCGTAGGAAGTTTTTCTATTATGAGTTTCAACAATTGACTACACTTCAATCGCAGCCAACGCTAATCGAAATAGTTCGTATTTTAATGTATATTTGTCGCATAGATGGAGAAGGAAAGATGCATGACTATTTATAAGTTGTTATAAATGTTTCAAGTGCTGACTTTATTATCTAGGTTTGCATTTTTAAGCGCGAAACTTCGCCCGGGGACCGGCCTCGAAGATTTACATTTGCGAGACTCACGCATGAGGACTAATCTTGTTATCTTCATGAGTAGATAGAGGGTAGAGTTCAGTTTTGTGAGGCATCGCTTCAGTGATAGTGAGTCTAGGAAGTGGAAGATGGCAGGGAGGAGTAAAAACAAAGATGAGAGTGGGACATGGGAACGAATATGGCATTTTTTTTTCTTTTCAGCGGGATGAGTAATAGAAGTAAGAGGAAATGATAAGTGTGCGACATCTGAGCGGAGGGGAGTTGGTCGGGGTCCCTATGAATTAATCAACTGCAAGACTTTCCAGAGTTGTGACTTTTTTATTATTCCTGAAGTTGAGAAATCTCAGGAGTCGTGGAAGATGAAATGGAGGGTGGGTGGAGAAAAGCGCATGAGTTTGTGCATTTCTCTGATCTTAGAAATGAGTGACAAATGGGCTAGGGGATGATTGCTGCTGTTTCTTTTTTTTTACTGCGTGAAACTCACTCACGGTAAAAGTCTTCATGTGAACGTCAGGAAAGTGCGTATTTATGTGATGTGTTAAAATTTTAAACGTTATTGCAAAAAACTTTTTTACGACAGACGAAGTAAAGACGCTGGCTAATCTTTTTTTATCGAGTTTCAGTACTTCACACCCCCTAAGTTTCAGTGAACCTTAATGGATTACAGTCAGGTGGGCTTTTATGTACTCAAGTAATTTGCCACTGAGAGGTAATTATGTGTGTGTGCTAAATAAAACTGAGTTAATTAATTTTGATGATACGCTTCATTGCATACTTTGGCCAGCAGCGAATTGAAGTGATTTATTTTTCGTCAAATATTTGTTTTACCCCTTCAGTTGACCCTAGCAATCGATTGAATTGGAATAGACAGTCGCATTTGGCGACAAATTGACCTAAAATAATAGAATTGGAAGGGTAATAAAAGGAAAGAATTATACAAAAAACCAAGAATATAATACATCTAGCAAATTATGAAGGAAGTTATAGTTAATATATATGTAGCATTAAAGCGATTGGAGCAGAAGAGAGTGGAGTTAAAAGCTGCTACCAACCAATCTTCGGATTTAGAACAACTGATGGTGAATATTATATTGACTGAAAAAATTATGGAGTATATAAACAATTACTCATTATTTTGTTACTGTGAAAAGTATCAGAAAGATAGTATCAAAAAACATGGGTGGTGTCGTAAAAAGGAGGCTAAATGACGCTTTTTAATCAGTATATTACTCTGGGCTCATTGCTATTTGGACAAATAAAAAAAACATATCAATGGGAACACCTGCACCTAATTTTTCTCGACAAACATCCATTTCACAACACTGCGTGTTATTCATTGAGCGCGATAAACATTTACATTCTTGGCCTAAAGTATGAAACAGGTAATGCGTTTCTCCTTGCATATTCGTCATATAATATAATTTCCTTGAAATTATTTAATATTGCTGCTTGGCTGATAACTCCTAGCTTGAAAATGGAGCCAAAGCTTTTTAAAACTTATTTTATAAGTCGTTTGGAGACGGAGAGTTAAAAAATGACGAAACCCATGCTCCGTACACTTTTCACCTATTTAGACGATTTGAAATGGAAGATAGTATGCTAGCCTTATAGTTTAAATGCTGATATTCTCATGGAAGACGCATAAATATTTGTGGCAAAAACTATAGTTTTAATTACATTTTGAATTTCAAAAATAAAAAATGAATTTTTGGACTCAAACTATTATATATACATATACTAGTAACGACTATCGAAGTAACAACTGTTTTTCCTGTGATTAACAATTGAAAAAATGAATTTAAAAAAATCATATGGCAAGATTCTACTGCCAAATCAATTTAAGAGTATGATTCTGAAGGAATCGAATGATTTTTATTCATTTTCTACGGAAGAATTGATTCAGCGTTTTTCCCTACTTCCCCTCCCCGGACCTCAGCCGCCGTTGGCTTCCATTTTCTTTTAAATGGCAAAGAGTGAAAAAAATGGAACGAATCCCCTCCTGAAGACAAATTTTTCCATCTTTCTCAGGATTATTTTTTCCCTCCCGAATATTTCCGAATCTTTTCCTTAATAACATTTCATATTTCTTTGCCTTCTCTCGTTACGATCTCCGCATTGCACTCACACCCGTGGACCTTCTATCATTCAACCGAACCTCTCTCTTCCCCCAATCCCTTCTCCGCCTGCCATGTTCCAAGGATTTTCTTTTTCTCATATCCACCCAACCCGCCTTCCCATTCTCTTGCCTGATGTCCCCTCCCTAAACCAAAATCCTCTCACTCTACTGGCCTCCACTGACGGCCACTCATACCAAACTCCAATGTGAAAGGATCTGGGTGATTTTTAAATAATTCCAGCCCATTCCCGATTTCAGTTTTTATTCCACCAGAATAAAATCACTCTTTGTACTTAGAAAAACTTGACGTTTTAAATTTTTTTGTAATCTAGATGAAAATATTTTGCTAACTATCAATAATATAGCCTGTATTAGTCTTCGATACGGCATGCTTGCATTTTATAGTAATTATGCTCGCATTACAATCAATGGCATCAATTTTTAAATCATATGAAAGATAGTATGATCTTTCATATGATTAAAAAATCTTCGTTATGATTTTTTGCGATTCTATGTTAATATTCATTAAATAAGCCACTCGTCCTAATATATATCTCTAATAGCAGAAACAGCTATAGCACTAATTTAGGTGAGAGGACTACCCTACCCTACCCTAAATCCACGTATTATTGGTATACAATGTACCTGGAAGTGGCCTTTTATTCTCTCCCGGTTCATCGTTTATCCAGTCAGATATGTGTTTATCTCTGATGAGCAAATTATTTTCCCTTTTTATGAAAGGGAAAAGAAGGAAGAAGGGAAAAGGGAAAAGAAGGAAGAAACAATTTTCAAAATGAGTATCTCTATAGGGTTATTGAAGGTACCACTGGCATATTCTGTAGGTTAAACTACCTAGTAAAATTAGCCAGTAATTTTGAAGGTTGGTTAATATTAACCAAAATATAAATAAAATATAAAAGAAAGGTGTGCGCTTACTTAAAAACCGCTGCGAGCTATTTTATAGTATTATCAGCTTTTAGAGGGATTAAATTGGGAGCCGCTTGAAACTCACAGGCTGCGCGCCAGACTTGATTTGCTTAAAGAATTCAGAACAGGTGTGTTTCAAAGTGACGCAGAGAACATCATTTTAATGCACATCTATAGGTCCGACAGAAGCGATAAATAAGAGAGTTACGTTTTCAAATGGATATGTACAAAAATTTATTCTCACCATGCACAATAAGTGACCTAGTTAAAACCGTAGCTCCAAGTAAAATTCACTTATATAAAACCGCATATAAAATTATATATCCCCATATTAGATTTAGACCCACTATAGACATTTTTTGGAGTGAAAAATTGAAATATAATGAGTTATTATTATTGTGCTAAAGTTATTGTATTAAAATGTGATGAATCTCGCGGGCAGGAAAAATGTTAACGGCGGGCCGCGGGTTGGCCACCCCTAGTCTAAGATGAGAGGACAGACTTGAACATACCTACGCCAATTAGCTAGGCTAGTAACGTACTTAGAAGGGCTAAAAAAATAATAATAATAATAAAAATAAATAAATAAATAAAAAATATCGAATTTTGTGTATGTAACATCATTTATCATGTGACTTTAGCATTCATTTAGGTTAGAGAACTAACTCTGTTACCACGTACTATTGGTATGCAAGGCTCAATGACTGATTGGCATTTGAGGAAAGGAGCGACACCAGAGGGCTTTACTGTGGAAGGTTTTGTAGTTTGATAAAGAATGAATCACTTTATTAATAGAGAAAGAGCGGATAAATATCAAGATAAGGCTTGTAATGATACCAATTGGTCAATTTTTTATTACCTCAACGTGCAAACTACGGATGGAATGATCTTTTAACCCAATGAGGGATTTGGCATCTTATAACAAATCTCCCCATCTGCTGAATATCTTCCAGCTCCTTCGGGACGTGAACCCATTGCTCAAATTTTTATAGTATCATAAAGGCGGTGGCAATCATAAGTTATTTTCATAGAGATCACAATGGTACGCAATGGTCTACGATAAGCATTATTTGTATTCTTGGTGCCAACCATTCGAAATGAAATTGCGCTGGGTTTTCATTTCAATGGTTGCTTGAAGTTACATGCACCCTCTAAGGGTAGGCTTAATTCAAATAACTCCCACTAGCTTTTTTTCTCGTGAAATTTGGGGCATAGAAATTACTTTTCTTTTGAAAATTGAGTTACTGTGCGGTTAGACAAGGACTATGTTATAGGATCGTTCTGAACATCCCACAAAAATGAACAGGTGGTAGAAAAATGACATTGGGATAAATATTTTTTATTCGGGGTGAACAAAGGAAATTTAATCCTTTCTAGTTAAATAGCTTGTGCGGGCACTTGATGTGATACATTGCACATGGTACGAAACAAGGGTATTTCATGTCCAATTCAGTCGCCACTCGGCGGAAATCCGGTTTAAAAGGATTTTATCAGTAATTTGAGAAATTATACCTTATGGGTACCACTTCATCTTAAAATCCGTGTATTTTTTATCACAAAGGTGCAATTGTTGTGGAAAAATAGATTAGAACATTTTATTTGGCAATACAATTGATTCATAGGGTAAATACGAATGATCGTTAATAAATACAGTCGTCAACCAATGTGATCTATTTATATTGAGCTAGAAGGTGTTTAAGAAAGAATTTAACGTTGGAATGTAAACGTTTCAGCGGTACCATTCGAAATTCCATTCATTTTTTTCCCCCTTCAAAGTACTCTCATTGGCTAGAACCACACCGCTTCCAACGCCTCTATCACCTTTCGATCGCAATCCAAAACGCTTCTAATGAAATGCCATGTAAGTAATAGGAATTTTTTCTCTCGATGAAATCGATAGTGTCAAATTGCCATCTTTTTCAAGTCGATTTAAGTTTAGGAGGAAAGTCTGCCGAAGCCAAATTCGCGGGGTTGAGAGTCTGAAGGACTATCTCTGTTATGTTTTTGGGCGTAATACCGCTCACAGGTAGTTGAAGAATATGGAGCATCCCTGTGGCACATTAAACTAACTTGAAACAAAATGTAACACACTAATTCATGGCATCTAATCTTTGATTTCCACGGAAACCAAAATTTTACCATAAACGCTGTCGGGTCTAACGAGCTACTGATGCGCGGGAACGGCTCCATGCAGAACAAAGTGTCTTACGTTGATGCAATCCTAAAAGATAATTTTAAGTTGTTACTTATTTCACTCCATCCATTTAATCGGCGAATATAGAACTCAACTATCTAGGGAAACTTGTATAGGTATTTAGCAGAATATAGCGAAAGCGCATGACCAAGCTTTCCCCGCGTCAATATGGACCAACGTCCGCTGTGGCGAAATCGCAAGTAGAGGTATATCTACATGAACAAGCATCAAATTATCCTTCTCAATAGACGTCCACGGCGGACAAACACATCTATAAACCGTAGGCTAGCTTTTCCTTCCGCTCGTTATAACACGTAGAACTTCATTTCACTTAAAGAGCTTCTTCTAACACACTCAGCCCGGTAGCTTTTTTGAACACGTCTTGTATACCTAGAAATTCAGTATAGGAAGCCAGTGCTCTCACCAACACAGCAACCCAAACTTGCTATACTTTTGTCCCTCCCTCCTCGCCCCCTTCCCCGACCATGCCCATACCATTGTTGAAGCTTGGTTCAGACTTCCTCTTCGTCACCATCTCTTGCTCCCCTCCTTACCCATCCACCTCGTACCAATTTATCAAAGTCTCCTTCCAAGGGGTTGGTTTTCACTCTCTCGCTTACCCTTTTTCATCTTCCACCCCTCCCTACAGCACCCATGGTGTCACTTCAACCCCTTTACCCATCCCGAAAGCTTTTGAGGGTTTGACTCGGAGAGCTGTGCGGTGCTCGAAATTTAACACCGCATTGCGATGTCAATTTTTCATCGGAAAAGTCGCACTGCTTCGGATGCATCCAAATAAATCGCTCTAAATCTTATGGTTTCATTGTAGCCATGCACTCAACTCCAGTGTGAAACTAGGATGAGAATTGTGTAGCTGGTTCATTTTCTATCGAAATAATTCTAATTAGTGTGAACCGCAAATAGGTGTGTTTTAGAGCGACCCAGAGAATATTATCGTGACACCTCACTACATTTCTAGATCTGACAGAAGCGATGAAATTAGGGAGATACATTCCCGAACAGATAGGTACCAAAACTCATTCTTTCTACGTTCAATAAGCGATCACAATAAAAACTCAGTTCCACTAATACACTCCCATAATACACGTCACCATTTCACCTCCCAGAACCTCATCCATTACGTCTTTACACGGCCAGGGTCTTAACATTCCCTGCCACACGCACATGCGGCGGCTCGCAGGGTAGTATAAAGATGTAGGTGAACTTTTTCGCCCGCTCATCCCTCTGACTGCTGCCATTCAAATTGTTTATGACTATTTAATTTGTCTAATCGAAAATTGCAAGGATATATTGCTTAATATGGAATAGAAATGTATTTATTCCATACTCAAACTGTGTCGCAGTGGCCGTTTGATACCACAATGATATAAAAATTTGATACGTCTGCATCCGGGAAGAAAGATATCGAATGGCATTTTACAGTCGATGCCTCACGTCGTCATCGCAATGCCCTGTTCGCAGCCCCAGTCCGTAGGCATCCTTCCATACTCCATTCTTCTCATCCTTTCTCCGTTCCGTGTTCCACCCTCCCTCTACTCTGCCGATGGGAGGAAGGGCTCTTCCCTATTTCTTCACTATCACACCTCATTTCGCCGGCCCCTTGCTCGTCCGACTCATTCCGCCTCGGAATCACTCACGAGCACTCTTCCAAGATCCTCGGGGCTGTCTGATTCCACCGCCTCTGCGACACCTCCCCTCCTCCACCGACCCCCATGTCTCCCAGCCTCCCATCTCACCCCTTCCTACCTCCCAACCTCCCTCCCTCTCTCAATTACCGCCACCCGCCTCCCTTGCTCGCCGAAGGAAATATTTCATTCCCCCAACGCGCCAACTGCGACGGTTCTTCTCCTACTGCCCCTGTGTATTTTCTTTCACTCCTCTCCTCCTCTCAGCTCCAGTCTTACTTCCTTTTTTGGCGTTTGGTCATCTCCTTTTTCGATTTTATTCCTGAAGTTTACTCTCGGCTCGGACTCGGTCGGGCAGTTTGGCCTTTCCCCTTCTCTCTCCCGTTATTCATCATGTGTAAGAATTTCTAGGATTGGTTCGTGTGGACTCCCCTCCAATCTGCTCGACCAATCTCTTCATTTTTCTCTCCTCGAGGCTCCTTGAATTGATATATTTCACCATTTCCTTTTCCGATCATATTAGGTCTTCGACATCACGACTCTTCTCTTTTCTGCGCCCCCAATCCATAATGATCTCCAATGAACTATTTCATCAGGGAATTTTTCCAATTGCTTCCTCTTTTGTCCAAATGGTCCGCAGACATAAGTTTGTGCTTCAATGCTTCGAGACCTCAATCATTGACTGAACAGCCAGTTCATTTCATTATTCCTATTTCAGGGCATTGCCTGCGCTTGATATTTTTCTCAAATTCTTGGCTCTCGCCTTCGTTGGACGACTGTGGAAAATTCGATCAAATGATTTTGTTATTTAGTCAATGGCTCACACCAAATAGCTGGTAGAGACCTATGAATTACCTTTAATTACCATTAGCCATTGAATGAAAATCCATCATTCAGTAGTCGGTCATATATGTTTGTAAAATGAATTTTTTAATAAATGCGACCTACAGGGATACGGCACATTATTTTCAAGGAATATTTAAACCATACATATTTTATTATTTTCTCAGCAACTGTTTCTATCGACTAAGATTCATTTCTTATTGGAAAAGTGAGCACTGGTCAGTAACATTGTTCGTATATATCATTTGCGCTTCTACATCTTTAAGTTTTCATATCTACATTTTTATTCTTTTAGTTCCAAACCAGCTATAAATTTGCTCAATGCGCACTCTTGTGGTATTTTTCGATTTATTCTCACGTTCTTAAGCTAAGATGATAAATTGATATTTTTGAAATATTTCTATGAGTTGGCAATTAATATTAAGTTTGAAAAATATTTATTTTATTCTATAACTTCAAACGCAGGTTCTTTGTATGAATATAACTTAGGACTACTAGTTTTGGCTCATTGAGTTGAGTTTCTTCCTCTGAGCTATTTTTATTTTCTTGTATTACTGATCCACGGCCATCAGAGGATGCGAAAGTTTTAAAATGATAACCCTTAATTTAAATCTAGTGTTAGACTTAAAAAATTTTATCGTTTGACTGACTTTGAAGGATAATCCCTGAGGAGGTTCATCATGAACAATATTGACAACTTCAGCAAAATTTGAAATTCACCAATTTTTTATTCTTATATGTGATACTATCCACAGCATTACATTCCCAAAGATTACTCAGCATAGATTTAAGTTTGCCAAAATAAATATCGTAAAGAGTATCTCTTTTTCAGTGAAAGCACTCTTAACATAAATTCCGCGAAGACAACCGAGTATGAGTTTCTCTTTTGAGAAGGAGGGAGGGAGATGAAAGGGCATATATGGAAGGAATTCGTGAGTGGAGATTGGAAAGAATGGCAAAACCCCAAGCCATTCCTTCTCTCAGACTGACTCCAGTAAAGAACATTAAATCCGCCATTGTTTTCTCCGTTGAAAAAAAGAGAGAGAGGAAAAAATCAGTGAAGGGATGTACAGTCTAGAGATTGTAAAAATACAAATCCTTCGGAAATGGCAGAAGTGAGGAATGGGTGAGAAGAAAGGGGATGAGTTCAGAAAATCCTTCACGGTCCATTTCTCAACCCTTTCCTCCCCGCTTTCCCCTTCCCCTTCTTCCATTCTTTTACTCCTCCAACGAGCCATCCCTCTCACCCATGAGAAAAAAACCTCACCCGCCTATTTCTTTTTTATTTTCCTCCTCTGTCCCCTTGGGGGTTGAGTGGAGGCGTCAAGCAGCCTGGGGGTTGATGATACGGAGAAGAGGGCCAGCGAGGGAAAATTTTTGTGGCGTTGGGGGAATGCTCGCGAGGTATTCCATCTTTGGCTGGTCTGCGAATGGGTATGTTGTGTGGGGCGGGAGAGGAAGGAGAATTCTGTGAACCGTAAAAGGGTGGAGGGGGGGGGGGTTGGGCATCTTCCCGAAACTCATTGTTTGCCGCCAACGGATTGGGGGCGTTGGTGTTTGCCAGTCATCACGGGGTCTTTTCGGTTCCTCAATTATCCACCAGGCAGCGACACTTCCCCTCTGCCCGCTCTTTTTTCTCCCGTTCGCGCGGCCTTCGTAAACTCATCGCCGCCGGAGAGCAGGACTCACTAATGCGGGAGGTCCCTTGTTCATTTCCCTACCTCGCCACCGACCTTTCTCTCTCGATCTTGCTCTCTGTCTCTCGGTAACTGATTACTTTTTCCTTCCGTTATTATCCCCTTTCTACTTTTTTTTTGCTCGGACTCATTTTCTGCGATAGATTCCGAAGGGTCAAAGAGGTTTCTTTTTTCCCTTCAACTGTAATGAAGGCCGGTTGCCTTTACTCCCAACGTGGAACGTCCATAGAAAACGTCATCAACCTAAGCTCCATTCGTAGTATTTCTCGGGGTCACTCAGTCGACTGTGGTTCTCCACCGCCTTCCTAAAATTGTATTTCACGCGTTAATTCCAGAATGGCCTAATTTATTGGCTAGAGTAGTAGTTAAGGGAGGCGGCCTTATGCTGGTGTTATCAGAACTATTAAGACGAGACTAGGCCTGCCCTCAACGATGGTAGGAATGCTAGCAGCGAGAATGGAGTTTGGCGTATTAAGCACTAGCTCTAGCCTTCAAGTTGGATGATTTTTTGATTTTTCAGGGACGTAATCAAAAAACGATATCATTTGCGTCATTTATGATATGTTAAGCAGGTTGCCAAAGGCATTAATTATAGCGAGACGATAGAGAGCAAGCCAGCGTCGTAATTATCCCAGTCTATATCGAAGGTGCCAAGAGTTACAAAGGTTCAAGTTAAGAGGTGATTTCAATAGATTACTTACCTCTTCGGCACTAGAGCCTGGTATGGGCTTTGGCCTCCCTCAAGATGCCTGTCCATTCTCTTCTGTTCTGCACTTTCTCCCACTATCTTACGATCCGCATAGTCTTTATATCATCTTCCAAATCGTGCATCCATATTTTCCTTGGTCTTCCTCTTTTTTTTTCTTTCCATTCATATTTCCATGTAGTAGCTTCTTAGGGTTCCACTTAGGAATTCTTCACTCGTTCATCCACATTACCCACCCAAGCTAATCGTTGGGTCTTCACAAATCTCACTATGTCTTTGCCTCTGATAATATTTTATATTTCCCTGTTTGTTCTTATCCCCTATGTTACACCATTTGTCACGGGGCCGTATATCCTTCGTAAAACCTTCCCTTCAAATATCAGTAGAGCTTGCACATTTCCAGTAGAGATGGTCCACGTTTCTGATCTATATAACAGGACCGGTCTAATAAGTGATTAGTAAGTGTTATAGATCTTGATTTTAATCTCCTTCACTAGCAAGGTGGGCTTCTGTAGCTTAATATTTGCAAATTAAGCCCTATTTCCGGCCATTATACTCTTGTTGATCTCTCCTGTCATTGATTATTTATAGTTTAAATTAGTACCGAGGAAACTGAAATATTTTATATTTTCAAAGTTGTGCTGCTCAAATGTAATGTTTTGAGTCCACCTTCTGGCCTCCATGGCCAACATTTTTATGTATTTCGTTTATCTCTCATTGTTTCTAAGCCTCGTTTTCTCTCTCATTCTTACTCTTTTGTTCTAAAATTTTGAATATTTCTTTGAGAGAATCCATATTCCGTGCCACTAGAAGTATGTCTTCAGCCTTGGCATTGGTCTGAGTGAATTTATATACAATTGTTCCCTCTAGCCTCTGTTATTTCATGGCTTTGTGTAGAGACAGATTAAATAGTACTGGATTCAATAGATAATTCAGTCAAAATTGAAAATTAAGAAAACTTCGTGAAACCCTAGTGCGGGTCAAAGAGACCAATAGAAAGCGCGTAAATCTTTTTCATTGTAGTTGGCACATTTTTGATTGAAAGACATAGGTATTATGATAGCAAATTTTATAATTAGCAGATTTCACAACTAGTAAGTGAGCCGATGACAGAAAATCCGTAAAGTTATATTATGCATACTAGTATTCAGATAACCTTAATGTTTATTGTATGTTTTACCTATTAAAGTGCTTGACGAATCACCATGCTCTACGAAGTCCGCATTTTTCTCTTACGGCTTTCTGAAAAATATCAATAAGTGCTTAAGAACTTCCGAAGAGCTGAAGGTTACCATAGGATCTGCGGAGCTATTATCGAAAATATTAATCGTGTGAAATCTTGCCGCAGCCATTGATTCCCAAAGAAGGTAATAATTTGCACTTTCACCAGACTTTTCACCAATTAGAAATTTAATCAAGAATCATCTGTTTGCATATCATGCTGCAAGATGATGTCTTAATATATTTATCTAGCTTCAGTATTCTAAATAAAACCATCAGGATGTTTTGTTAAAGTCTCCATCGTTTTGATCCACCGCTAGAAAGAAAGCTGGTTTTTAGACCTGACTACATTTAATATGGGTAATGATGTTGAAACTTTGAAATATTTTGATAACGTAGTATATCTATGGACTAATTGTGAAATAAATTCTTCAATTCGTGTCTTCAATTCGTTTACCAGATAATAAATGTATATTTAATAAAATTTATTGTCATGCAACTTATGAAAGAAATCAAAGGGATATAAGTAATGTAGACTTATGATGGGAAAAGCAGAAATAAGAGCCATTTGGTGTCAACCAGTCTTGGTTATACTCAATAAAATAATAATTAACACAGATCCATGCTCATTACCTGGCCAGGTCACACACAGGAATGTATTTTCCAGGATTACCCAGAGACATACATCTGATAGTGTCCTAGGTGGCGCTTAGTTTTATAGTTCACCTAGAAATGAAAAATGTTTTCATCATGGTCCTATGACTGAAACACAGGCCTATATCTTGTACTATTCATTCACGATATTTCCTTCCTAAAACTACGTAGGACGTGTTAAGAGATTCTACCTACCTGCCTGTTTCTGCTAACTGCGCTAATATCTCGAATGCAATCTAAGATTTTCAAGTAATTCTAAATGAAGTTTGAGAGCTATGTAATAAGCTCTGCATTCAAATAAATCATAAAAGGTCTGCCTGAATCATTTGATGATGCCGTTATGGACGAAACTGGTAGTACCTATACTAAACAAATAATTTTCAATGAAATGTAAAATTTCATTTTCATATTTCTGCCTTTCATTTATAGGCCCTAGATTTTTTTTCCCCAGAAGACAAAACACGTGGCCTAGCTTGAGGGTAACCCTATATCACTAAATTCTCGTTTTGATCTCAACTGACGAGGTCACAAGTGAGAGCGGACGTTTTGAACTGTATGGGAAAATAATTGCCTGTGGAAAGGGGGAAGGGACGGAGTGGAGGCGAACGAGAGCGGGCGGTGCCTTCGCTCAGGAATCCCTGCCGCGGTGATTGATTACGCCCTCATATGAACAGTCTCGCTCGATCCCCACTATGGATACACGCGGGCAAGATGAAAGTAAAACTGTGCGGGACTGTCTTCTTTTATACTCCTACCTTCTCATCAAAGCCCGTCAAGCTGTAATAACCAGTGGCGGCCATTATCGAGACAATAACGTGAGGATTCCATGATATCTTTTGCTGCGTGAAGGAAATGTCCTATGAAATACTGCGCAAGGCGATGCAGGCCAGTCTTAACCTCGCTTGAGATTGCTTGAGAGGTAATTGTTGATCATTGTATGCTCATTTTTTAAATTTTCCAAAACGTAAAAAATAAAGTCTACTACCACTTTCCCTTTGAGTCCATTTGTTTACACGGTGGAATTCATTATTTATTTATCTATTTATTTATCTGAATTACCCTGAATACAGCACCTATGGCCAATTTTATGTCAGGGGAATAACTGTAACATCAAACGAACACAAAAACCCATGTCCTGGGCAGATAATATTCTACCCAGGCGAGATTCGAACCCGCAACCCTCATGCATGCATTGATGGAAATAATGCTAGAATAATATTATAATTTTTCCTTGGTGAATGCATGTTATGATTTGACTTTCTACCGGTTTTTTAATGTAGAGGGAAATTTTATATTGTTCAAACTTTTGACTTGGTTGATACCTTAAGTATAGAAACCTTATAAGCAATTGTAATTATTTAAGTAGGTATATTTTTCAAGTTTAAAAGAGACTTTATGAATGTAATCGAATATTGACAATAGTATGTATCCCATGTGGCAAAAGCGTACGTGTTAAAAGTCATTGAATTGCCAAAAATTGGAATCTGTTAAAATGATTTAGTCTTTCATCTATTGATATTACTAATAATGACATTTTTGCTAATTTTCCTGCAAATCTATGTGTGCAAAAATCCCTACAGCCACCTAAGAGCCCATTTCACAAGATGACTGATACAGTGAGATTCGAGGGCACTAGATTATTTAATAGTTTGGCTGTATCACATGATTAGGAACCAGAATGCTCTCCTATTTGATGAGCTATTTGATTTCATCGATTTGATCACCTGCTTCAATACATTTGGTACATTAATATTTTGCTGACATTGGCATTTACATGATTGAAAATACTACTTTCTCACCAATTCTGGTTCAATAATATTGTAATATCTTATAATATCTTACTAATCTGAATTTCATCTTCAGTATCTAGCACCGGATTGACCTTGAGTTGATAAAGTAACATTTGAATTAGGGGTATGATATTTGCTCACTTTTCGTGTGAATGAAGTAACCAAGGGTTCATGGGAAGTTAGGACTCCTGCCATGAAATAAGGATAGAATATTGAAATAGAATTGAATGAAATAAAATATTAAAAGGAAATAAATTATTATATTGTCGCATATAATATAGTATATGGTATATATTATTGCACCCAAAAAAATCATACCTTCACTAAAGCCAAAATAGGCGCAAGTCTAAACTACCATCTCAGGATTGTCTCGATATTATTGCCCCCTTACACCGGTTTAAATGTGATATGTGCCTTAAAAGACACTCCAAAACTTAGTTCTTCAGTCAAATGATACTAGAGGAAGAAGTCTACGGTAATTGCAGAGTTGTAAAAAGTGTCGCGTCGTTGTGTTACTGCCTCTATCACTGTTTATAGGGGCAAAGTAAGCACAAAGTGATTCTATTTTAGCCATTTTGATCACTCTCTTGAAGAGTAAAACTGTATGATTACTTGAATCTCCTAATTCATTCCTAAATAACGCTCAGCTGTGTTTCTCAACGTGATATCTCGTGAAAGAAGTGCAAGTGTCGATTTTGGGAGGATAAAACAGTGTAAGCCTCTTATTTCCTAAAAAAAGCAGTTACAATAGGAGAAAGCGAAGTAGTTGTGCTTCTTTTTAACAGTTGACTAACCATCGTGACGACTGCTATTGGCATCTGCCATTTCGTCACTCATACTGTTATAGGTAAATAATCGTTTGTACGAATTTTTTGGACATATTTTAGATATCAGGAAGCAATGGGTACAAAATATTGAATGTTTTTTGAGGCCGCCAGCGTTGGTACAAACTCTCGCATCCTCTTGAGATCAAATTAATTTCACCAGACTCAATTCTTATTAGTCATCGCCTTCCTTTCCAAGTCCTATCTCTTTTTTTGTAACATTTAGATTCCCAAAAACGCCTATCGCGTGGCCCTTGCGGCGGCTCGCGTGGTTGTCTGTAGGTAGTGTCCAGATGCGTGTGGTAGTTTAAACGACTACAGCGCCGCCGGCAACGCCAGTGGCAGAATCTTCTCTTGAGCATGATATGAATGATCACTTTCAATATTTGATCGCAGGAGTGTTACGTGAGATTCTCTCAGATACTAACCCCAACTCTTGGGTAATGTGTGGAATCCTGTCCTTTAAAAATATTCTACGCTTTTCTTGAGTCGTCCTGACCCGTTTCAGCCCTTTCATCTCAAATTCCTCCTGCCTCAGGAGAAAATCAAACCCCTTGTGCGCGTTCATGGAGGGCGTTATGGTGGATTGTGCGAGGTGGTGCAAAACACGGCTTGGGGAGAAAAAAGTGCCCGTGGAACCACGCCGAATTTGGACCGACAAACAATTTCATCCCGGGCCTAACCCATCCACCCAGTATCTCGCTTCTGAGATCCTGAAACAATAACCTCGCCCGCTTGGAATGGGCCCGTCATTAATCATAGATGGTCGGCTCGCCCCAGAATCCTCTTCCCGCTTACTTTACGACTCCACAGCTGCCTTCTACCGCGACGAGGATCGCGGGAGGCGAGGAAGCGTTAAGGGATAGACTAAGGTTGAGGAGTGGAGGATATAAGGAAGATGGGTAAGGAGGAGGAGAGGATGAGACTGGATAGGAAGACTGGACTGGGTGTGGGAAGGAGGTTAAACCTTTACCGCCGCCCAGGAAGACCGTACCCGCCCACTCAAACCCCAGTCTTCTCGGCTAGCCACGGCATTCCCCGAGGTTTGGGGTGGCAGGGGAATTCCTCAAAACCCCGAATCATTATCTCATCAAGGCACTCTGATGGCCTGGTGTAGGCTTTCCAAAATTCCCGACGTTTTGGAACCTCTGGGAGTCGTGGCTGGGTGATGGTATTTCCTGCGGATGCCCGAAATATTTCTTATTTTATTTTCATTCAAGGCCAGTGAGGATGGCTTGGGATGTAACCATTAATTCACAGTAAAGTTCACTCTCAAATGACACGCGAAATCTTGGAGAAGGGACCACTTATGTTTTTAATTGATGCAATTTTAGGTATGTGACAAGTTAGAAGTGCCAATTTAGGCGCAACTACATTTGCATGATAATTCATTATCTTTCCCAGGACGCTAATCGAGGGAGCACCTCGGATGACCGTCACTTCGGCTCTCGCATTTTCGCTATTTATTAATTGCGCTCATTAGATTAAAATTATTTGGATTAATTGGAGATTAGAATTATCGTATTCGGATGATTTTTCCAGGTCACTGTATGTGTTTGGTTTGAATTTCTTGGCTGTAGATTTGTGGTTGGTTTGACCATTCAGCTTGTCGCGCTCACTCGTCCATCATTAGTCACCCACCCTCACTGTACTTCATCGATCCTGATAGCGTGACTTCATCACTAAGTTGTCTTGATGAAAACGCTCACCGTAAGTGTCGCTGATTAAACCCAAGTCTCAGTGAAGAAGTCAACATGTGAGTATAGGAAACAAATTTGAGGGACATACATACTGTTCTCTTTAGTGAAAAGTTCATTTTGATCCAGTTCAGGGATCAGAGCAGTTCAAAAGGATAGATTCAAAAGAGCATTCATTGCATTCTAAATGTGTGGTGGGTCCGGGGGTAGGAAGTTATAGTTATCAAAATATCTTATGATGATCATAGATGATATTATAGAATTTCATAGACCTAAGATTAAGCTAAATGGAGACTTCCATCCACTGCAATTGCTTCAAGTCCTTTAACATCACCCAGAGTATGCAAATGTAAATTAAGACACATATGAAAATTATTATGACATAATTTTAATATAAAACCGTGCTTGATGAACAGCATCTCCAATTTTTTCTTTAATTCACATATTTTTTATCAACCTGTCATTTTATTAGATGATGACCACACAATGGAGAATGATTGGAAATAATGGCTCCAAGTAATGTAAAAATGATCGGTATAAAAGCTAATGATGCAAAATATAAAAAAAATGTGAAAAATGCCTTCTTCCGCAAATCATTAGTTTAAAATATGAAGAAATGTCACTTGCTGTGGTTTTATTACGCTAAAACGGTAATATGGAATACGGTGCAGCTGTTAGGGCAATCAAAACTGAGAAAATACAATATGCTTGAACTTTCGCGGTGCAACCTCCAGGCAGATATAACTCCGAGTTTAAATACTCAGTCTTTTGGTTTCGAGTTTTATCATCGCCGCCATTCAGCATCCTTTGGCATGAAAATGCGGAAGCATTAATGTATTGATGGCTTCATTTAGCAAGGTAGGCACATGACGATAAATGATTTTTGGTATTTGATGTTCAGGTTGGATGATGCTTTCGTTGAATGGATGAAGTATAGCAATACTTGAATACAGTAGTGTGGAATAATTTAGTTGCCGTAGTCTTATTCAATATTCGACAAACCTTAACAATGAATTTCCTATACCAAGCTGAAATTTTCACTTAATTGAAACGAACAGAAATTCATGTGAATAAAACAGCGTTGCATTTTTATTTTTCTTAGAATCTTAACCCATCCCACGTATTGGCAAAGAGTGAATGGTTCCGCAAATCTCTCTTACCAGCTTGCCGTAGCTGAACTCTATTGAGATTGCAGTTCTTTCTGAACAGCGTTCCGTAACTGAACTATTGGGTTCAGCATCTTTCTTGGAGCTCAAGGACGAGTGTAAGCCCCGCCCTCCGCGAGAGGGGTTATGTAATAGTTGAGTGAATTGTGGCTCCAACCCCCTCCCCTAAATGGCGCGCCTCTAGTCTCGCCGTCCGGTTGTTCTCGAGGGAACTTGATGAACACAATGTACGGCCCTCCGCTGCTTCATTCATACAATGTAGCACTTGGCTGTAGCTTTAAATTGCTCTGCGGAACAAGCAGTATGTGTGAACCGTTTATTTACTGGTCAGTTCACTTCTCGGAACAGTTCCATTTGAACTGCTCAGTTCATTTTTTCCCATTTCTATTATGAATTATTGCACTTCTGCACAAAATTCACATTGTGGCTTAGTAATTTCCAACGAAATTGGCTACGACTGACTTGAATGCCATCCATGCAGCCCTTTCACCTCGCCAGTCGTGGATACGGCTGTCAGCAATGGTCTTCCTCATATTTGGACCTGTGAACACTTCTTACATGTTGAATGTATTCTGACTTGTTGAACCGGTATCGAAAATAATGATGTGCCTTCACGAGCTCCAGACTTATATGAAGGGGTGGCCAGATAACTTTGTCATACGTAACCAATGGCACGTGAAGGATATTTTACTCCCTGACTACATTAATCTCTTATCGGTCAATTCTTCTTAATCTAGGGGAACTTCTTATCTTTGATGTCCCTCTCGCAAATGAAGCGACTGCACCAATGAGAGTGATTACTTTTAGATCACCACATAAGCACCAATTGTACTCATGATTGTGTATTATTTCATGAATTGGTGAGTTATATAATTTTATACGCCTCTTTTATGTGGGCAGATTACCCAGTCGGTACATATGCACCTATAATTCATTTTATGTAGAGATACTATATTCAAACTTGTTTTTGATGAATCTCCTAACAGTCCTCATGCTTCAACAGTTTTTTTCACCTCGATGCTTGGCATAAGACCTTGAACGTCCGTTCATTTCAACAAAGAACTGCTCAAGTTCTTTAATTCTGTTTCGAAAGTGTGAATACATTTAACTGGATGCACACAAATGCAATTCTTGAGGACGTGAAGTTAGCAGTTCAGCTCGGCCTTTAATTATTGCCGGGTCCCATAAGAGGTCGCAAAGCTTAGCATTATTTTCCAGACAGTTATCTTCTCCAGTTAAGTGTGATTAAGAGTTAAAGAGCTAAATGGTTTTCAGATTATAAATCAGCATCAATAACTGCAATAGAAAGAGTATACATCATGTCAGATATGTATTTCTTGTTTAACTGTGTAATCATGAGTTTTCTCGTCAGTGTATTTGTTATCTTTCATATACTTTTCATGTTGAAGTGGAAAAAAACACCTTTGCCGTGTTTTGTTTGGGGGTAAACGTTCAGTCTTAATGACCATTTTGGCCGTGGGTTTGGCCGCATTTTGCAATGGATTGATGAGGCATGTTTGTTTATCTAATACCATTTGCTGCCCTTCACTGCTCAATACCTTCCCCATGTGAACAAATTATATTCTTATATGAGGTAGGTATAACATAATCATTATTTTACTAAAACATTTGTTTTGAATGAGTAATTTTGGATATAATTGACGTATGCCAAATTCTTGTTATATTCAGTAGGTATTATATTAACGTTGCTACCTGCGGGATACCACAAAAACATTTTGTTTGATGTAGAAACCAGTCGTTTATATTTTTTTCTGATAAAAATAATTGATGCTATGACGGCAAAGTTACATTTACATTCACGACATAAAACCTGCAATGTAGGCGGTTTGATTTTCCTTTTTTGCTATGTTATGTTCTTAATTGCCCTTAATGACTCCCTGTTTCAGCCACAACATTCCAAAATGAAAAAAGTACTGACCGAATTGATGAGGGTAACTAGTCTCTAAATGGGTCAACTAAATATAAGTCACTGCGTCTGGATTAAATTTGTGTATTTCTTCATATTGCCACTAGGGAAAGAAAGTGGGTGATATTTGTAGAATTATATTTAGCCAAAAACGTTTTCTTTACTGAGTCACAACATCAAGACCTGAATTAAGATGAAACTGATAATTTTTGAGTTTTTTTATCCTCCACCTTGTTGTTGGGAGTATGGCGGTTTCCCAGCATAAATAAATTCGACATTCTCTCCTTCCTCGCAACTGGACGTTGTGCCTCGGGGAGTTATGAAATTCCTAAGGACTCGTCCGGTTCGTTGTCGTCCTCGAGGGCCTGAGCGTTGGTGAGGGCTCTATGGGCCGACGTGAGTGGTCGAAGCGAGTATAGTCCGCGGGATTTGTGTGGTTATGGAATGAGTATATGTGCGCTCGGGAAAGGCTCGGGAAGTTCGAAGAGGAGGCAGGATAAGGGACTGTTTTCGTGGTAAAGGGAGTCGAGTGGTGGAGAATAAATTGCTCCTCTTTTGTGGTGGGGGCCTAAGAATGCATCCTGGATCGTTACCGGCGCCGACGATGGGTTTTCCAGCTCCTCGGCTATTCCTTTCCCCTTTTCGCACCCCCTATTTATCTCTCCCTCTTTCCTTATTCGCCTATCTCCCTCCCTGTTTACTCTGCGTCGTCGTATGCCTGTCTGCATCTCCGGCTCGCTGGATTTCTATCGAATATCCACATTGCTCTTTAGTCAAAATACCTCAATGTTCGTTCTAAATATTGCAGAAATGCAATATAGCTGGATTTTTGTGTTATCCTCCGCGGTGGCACATGTTTACGTCAAGTCAGTGCTTATTGGAAGACTTTCAACCCCCGCGGAAGCCTGAAAAAGAATTTTAATGCCTTATATGAATTATGAATGATGTGTAATAATGAATCTATAATTTGGTAGTGATAGGTTTGTATGCACCAGAGTAAAATTCCTCTAGAGTCTTACAGGGCTTGCAAGCCCCCGCCTCCTTACACGATTTTTTTCTTAAGTTAGCATACGTCCAGTATCATCTTCATTTTATCCCTATTTGCCCGATTCCTTTCATTTCCTTCCTTGCTTGCACCACCTACGACACCTTGCTTCTATTCTCAAGGTTGGATGGATGTTTAACTGATATCCTGTCAAAATGTTTTAGTTGATTCATTAAAACTTACTTTGCCTCCTGTTTACGTCTCAAATGTAATACCCGGTTTATTAAATACTGTTTTTCTTATTGGACGACTCATTTTCATAGATAACCAAGTGCCTTTAACCGAACTATTAGAAAATAAACTATGAGTGCCAAATTAAAATGGTAGCTCCAAAACCTTGTGGGTGAGTACGCTGCGTCGGCATTGTAAGGCTTTTTGTCTAGTTTGGCGTAGATTATAGCCCATTTCAGATCATTGCACTGATGAGACATGGTGGCGTGAAGTCACCTATGGCATTTATCAATCTAATTGCGGTAAAAATTAATATATGTTCGTTGAATAACAAATTTATCAATTTTACTTTCAATACTACTTTGGTCTATGATAAATCCTTTAGTTTGGTTAGGAAATTGTTCCCAACCTGGGATACTCACTTCTTAGCGTGGACAAAATTCCGATTCAGTGGGACACAGAAAAATTAAATTATAGGTAAAAAGGTCTTTTAAATGTACTGCTGGAATACAATTTTATCTGGTAGAAGGTGCAGAGAATCGGGTTACGTGAGCCCAACGGGTGCGTAAATATAAAATATTTTGGGTTTCTCAGCGTTGAAAATGTTATGAGTTTTTTTAAAGGTTATAATTTTGTCATAAAGGAACGAACTCAAATATTACCGTATATCCTGTTCATGATGAACGTACGAAGGAGGGAAATGAGTGATGGAAGTGATAATTTTTCCGATTTCTAAATATTTGCTGTTTAGCTTCAGTTAAGATCAGTGAAACCTTTCTCAGATCAATGTCACTGTTTAGCCTTGATCAGTTGAACCAGTTAAACCAGAACCAGAACGAGATACTGCAAGAACTTGATATACCACAGAGGCTAATACGAATGGAAAAAAAACTACTGAATAACAAAGGCTCAAGTGAAAAGTGGCAATAGATTCAGTAAAGAATTACAGCTACACAATGGGGCTGTATTCAACCATTTTCATGCTAGAATTATTTGAAGTAGCAACAATAACGATAGATTAATAAGTAATAATCTAAAGCAGTCCCATCTGTGCATAAGCTGATGATATAGTTATAAGGCAAGAGCAAAAATAAATAAAAGGATTTTGTGAGAAATAAGAATCAGAAGTCATAAGGCTGATGGTGAATGGCGGAAAAATCAAGCATATAGTTGTCAGCATCAGAGTCTAAGAGAAAACTTCTGTATGTGGTGGTAGGGAACAAAATCTTTCAAATCATGCCGAGTTGATATTGAACGAAAAAATCATCAACTGTGTATTGAAGCCTATACAGGCAGGAAATACAGCATTTAAAGCTAACCTACACCTTATAAAAAGCAAGTAAATACTCATTAATTGAATAACTGAAATATGGAAAACGACCATTGATAGATACCACCACCACCACCATTGATAGATAAAACCACCAGTAGAGACATATGGTGAAGAAACTTGGATCATCAACTTCAAAATAATGGAATATATGCACCAAGGAAGAGATGGAAAGGCTGACATAGTAAAAAGATGTCAATAAATATCTTTGCTAGAAGGGGTGAATGACATTGAATACAAGTATCGGCAGAGCACATAAAAAAGGAAATAGCCTCGTGCATAGGGCTTCATATAGCAAACTACTTACTATTATAACCTCTAGGATTGAAAATTTCCAGAATGCTTCAAATTTATTTATTGTGACTTACATATTTCTCAATAGTTTGTAAAATATGTGTATGGGAAATAACTTCCCATGTTCTGTCATACAACCTTTTGACTTTGTATGCCTTAGGAGACTTGTTTTACAAAAAAAATTCTCGCCTTAATCATCTCAATAAGAACTTTAACCGTGTTCATCATCATTGATATTTACGAATTTTTCGAACACCGGATATTCACTTCTACTCTCAAAAGTGCTTCCGCTAAATCGGTGGGTCGTGAATGTCACCGGTGGTAGTAATGGTGTGACGTCATTGGATGACATTCTCGCCTTCCGTAAGACGTAAGCCGTAAAGATGGGACTTGACCATCTTCCTTACGGCAGCACCTTACGGCAGGCCCTTGCGGCTCTCTTATCACTTACGTGTTACGTCCGCTGTAGAATGGGTTTTAGCCGTCTATGGAAATTATTTAGCAGATTACCGCTAAATAGCGCACGTTATCCGGACCAATGTGAAATAAAATCCGCTCTGATGACATCATAGGTAGAGGTCTTTATCCATGATCAGGCATCAAATAGTTCGAACTAAGCTATTGACGATCAAATAGCCCATCGCACAACGTCACACGTGGCAACCTACTTAACCCCTAACTACATAATAAATACGCTTTAAGTCTTCAAATAAAGTTACTTTCGAGTTACCATAAATACATACCTCTCATAATACACTTCACCATTTTACCTACCAAACTCTTATCCTCTGCACCTTAACGCAGCTGGTGTCCTAACATCCCCTGCCACATATGCGGAGGCTCATTGGGTAGTATGAAGTTGTAATGTAACTCCATTGTACCCGTGCGCCAAAGAATGACCCGAAGAGATGTGGTAGGCAGTACTGGGACATCTATAACCCATTTCAATGTTCAATTTTTTTCCATTCATCATTCTGGTTACAGATACAGTGGTACCTTTGTTGACGAGGGTAATTCGTTCCAGGATTACCGTCGTTAACCAAAACCGTCGTTATCCAAGGCGCGTTTTCCCACAAGTTCGAGGGCTGTTCAAGAAATAACGGGAAAATAATTATTTCAGATTACTTACAACTTACTGGTCCTTATATTCTTATAAGTACTTTCCATAACTAAAGGTGTACTTTTCCTAGGGGTGTCTCTACTTCTCCCGACAGCCCATACAGTATTGCTTCTTAGGGTATAACCACCCTTATCTGTGCCAAATCCTCTTCAATTCCATCAAAACGACGTCTTTGAAGCACTAATTTCAATTATAGAAATTTTAAAAAAGTCACACAAAGGTATGCAAGGTGAGAGTAGAGGCTGAAATAGGACAGTTATTTGATGAATTGAAAAATTCTCACGAATTTGCAAGGATTAGTTGCGGGCGCGTTTTCGTGGTCGTGTAAGGTTTTTTTGGTTGGCTGCGATAAAACGAGGAACAAATTTTCTGCAAGCCGACGCATGTTCTATTTTTCGGTCAGATTGTCATGATGTGACCCAATCAAGATTTAAAACTTCCCAGCAGCTTTTCTGGCAGTCTGACGACGGTTAGCGCGCAACAGGTCCTCATCGTTCTGATTAATACTGCCATCAGCATTCATCGAAGTCTTTCCTAGATGAAGATCTTCTTTAACTAATTGACGACCAATTTTGAGTCAAGGCTACCATTAAAACACCCCGCACGAGTAAGGGCAAAGACTTTGTAAGCCTTCTACGTCAAATTACCCTAGAACTAACCCATCGCAACTTTTATGTTTCCTTATTGTTCGTGGAAAAATGACATTTTAAATCTATTGGTTCTGCAGTCTATTTCCTTATTCTTACACCTCTGATCTTTTCTACCATAATATCTGGCCTCTAGCAAAATATGTTGAACGTCTGGCAAAAAATAGTCTATATCAAACTTTCGTAAAAGATTTTATCTATATTTTCCCTTCAGTCCGGTAGAGGTTCTCACCCTAGGGAGGTTACAGTTACTACGATCTCCCTAATCACCGCTCTTAAAGATAGTTTTAACGTTCGCGATTGTCCAATAGTAAGGAACACGATATTCCGCAGGAGATTTTCCAAATATTATTTTCAAGTATGGTGCTATTTCTGACGCTAATTCCTAATAAACTCGGGCGGGAATTCCATCAGAATCAGGTGATTTCTTTATGTTAATGGATTTCATGTGATGTTCTATGCCGCGAAAAGAAAAATATATAGATTGCATTGGATTTGTATATAAGCAAGGTATTATAGCGGTATTATTCTGACGGTATGGAGTATAGACGCTTTGAAAAAAGGTGTTAATGATATTCGCACTTTATAACCTATCGCTAACTCTTCCTCCTCTACTGTTTTTAGTGACGATACCGTAGATTTATTTCCTTGAACCTCAATCACGTAATACCAACAAATCTTCTGATATTCTTCCAAAAATTCACCAAATATTTTACATTTGAATTACATTAATGATTTTCTCAAGGCAGCTCTTGCTGTTTGTTTAGCTCTTTTATATTCATCGCATATTTTTTTAAGTTCTAATTTGGGTAGATCTTGATGGGCGTCCTTCATTTTTGCGTGCAAGATTCGTTTTCAATTGAGAGACTTCCGGACGTCCGCATTATACCACCTAGGTTCCGTGTTGGCTTTTTTCAGTTTACTTGGTATTGTGATATTTATGCCTGGTCGTGTGATGCTACAAAAAGTTTTCCTGGTATCGTTAGTTGTATGGTTTGGCATACAAAACTTTACTTTTTATAAGAGGTCGATAATTCCTGATTTAAATAATTGAAATCTGCATTGTCGATATAAACACACTTTCTTTTTGTGGCTTCCCTTTTGTCGGTATTAATATGAAATTTAGCACTTCTTGGTGGGCACCAATTCCGCTCACTGTCATAACGTTAAGGACGCTCTCAGGTATTGTGCAAAATTACACAGAGAAAAACTCCGTAAAAGTAAATTGTGGCTAGTCCCAGATAGCTTAAAATCTGCTCTCAGGTATGTTTGTCACCAAAA
This sequence comes from Ceriagrion tenellum, assembly GCA_963169105.1. Lineage (NCBI taxonomy): Eukaryota > Metazoa > Arthropoda > Insecta > Odonata > Coenagrionidae > Ceriagrion > Ceriagrion tenellum. The sequence continues at coordinate 94,410,103 of OY720641.1, forward strand.
GATCTAGAAAGTCCTTTCATCTTGTGGGTGTTGATACTAATATATGCAAAGTTTGATGTAAAAGTATTGAGAACAGTGTCGCACATTGTAGGTATTAATGAAGTAGGTATGAATACTTCACGAAATATAAATGCAATTTTCTGAAAAGCTATCGGCCTTCCATGCCTATAATTGGGTATTTTGCCCATCAGGGTCATGTTTCATTGAAATCCGCCACAAATCGACGAGGCGTCGTAAAGCAAATCATCCGTCGTTACTCAAGACAGCCGCTGACAGCAACTCTTCGTTAACCAAGAACGTCGTTAACTAAGGCCGTAGTTAACCTAGATACCACTGTAAAACCATGTTTTTGTTTTATTTGTACTCATTTATCAGGGTTTCCATGAAAGTCTAGTTATCAATAGTTTAATTTTACTGTATCTCGAGGAATCCACAGTGACGGCGGTACAATTACCCGCGCTGATCAGCATTTAGCCAATGTACCCGTTCAAACCTCACTTCCTCCTTTGCGTATCTGTTGCAGGGCTGTCCACATTCAGCTCTCAGTATGGTTTGTAACGAAGGTTAGTATTTATGTAAATGTCCTGGGTTTTTAAGTATGATGTTTCCATTAGTATTGAGGAACATTAACATTTCGCCATCTGGTCTGTTTACTGAACAATATAATTGACAAGACAGACAAGACAAGATAAGAAAGTAAGGATGGAAATGAATAATTCATAAATTATTTACTTATATCTATACTATTTCGAATGCAGCGCATTTGGCCAATTTATGTTGGATGAATAATAACAACTGATGAACACAAACACCCATGCCATGAGGTTATAATTGCACCTAGGCAGAGTTTGAACCCAGGACCCTCGGGTTAGCAATGTGCAAATAATAATCCTGTGATATTTGTATTGTTTACAAAGGTGTTGTATAAGGCTGCCGTCGTGAAATATAGGAAAGTACACGGGGAGTAAATCAGACAACAGCATTCCTCTTCTGTTGCATACCCTCCACTTTCTTTTTCTATGACGGTACTTGCGAGTCCAGCCGTCACCAGTTTAGCCAACCTCAGGGATGGAGACTGAGGGCACATTTGCTTTACGTTGCTCATTAGTAAATTCTTTTATTAAAATTCGATTTTCTGATATTAACTCCGCTCAGGGTTGGCTATGACTGTAATTGCACTTTTGGATCCAGCGAATGAGTTCTTGGGCCTCGGGAGAGAGGAGCAAATTCAGACCTGAGTCTCGTTAAGGTGGAGTTTCCGCGCGTTAAGGTATTGAGTTAAGGTGGGTGGGTAGAGAGATGCGGAGAATATAATAGAATAGAAATAGAATGGAAAAGGAATAGAAGCAAAATGGGAGAAGGCTATGAATAGGGTAAAATAGTGAAAAGAGTCGAAATAGAAAAGAAATTGGGTTGAAATAGGGTGGTACCTAATCGGTAATTAATTGTTTACAAATAGATGAACGGACTGGAAAACAATTTGATAGAAATAATGCATTAAATATAAATATAGTGGAAGACGGCAGGTCAAAAATTTCGACTAGGAGTGGAAATGAAGTAGAAAAAGCATATCAGTATGATAAAAAAAGAAGAGAAATTGAATAGCTGTCGAATAATCGACAGAAAATTAATATATATTATCACTGGGTGTAATGTTTAGATGGGTTTAATAGTTTAGACTAAAATAGAAAATTATATCAAACACGATTTAGAAGATAATTCATAAGTTTTATGCGTTTTCTCTGGTTATTCAGAATATTTTTACGAAATGGCGCAGTGTTCAGCATTTTAGGAGATGGTTGCAGCAAAGGAGACGATTAAATTGCTACTCCGATGCCTTGGAAAGTTAAAAAAGATTCTTGCAATTATTGCAATGATTTTGCATGATTATGGTACGAACTTAAGGAAACGAATCAAATAATTCACTTCCCCGTCTTTAAAAGCTTAAAGATCACTTGGAGTAATTATAATCGTTTATTTTAAATACTTGACCAGTTTAATGACATTTGGCAGGTGAAATGCGAGAGAGTGGCAATAGTTGAAGGGGAGAGGGAGGTCTAGCTGGCTGGGAAAGGAAATTCTCATCCACCCTCCACCCCGCCCCCTCCCCGCGTGTTTCCACGTCTCTCTCTTGTTAGGAGCACGACTGGGTACCACGGATTGAATTCCCCAACCCTCTTTCCCCCTGCCCACCTCCCACCAAAACGGCCCGTTTGAATGCGTTTACGGAGGCAAGTGGAGTGAGAAATCACTCGATTCTGAAATGCTCTGCGGTGTCTGAGGATACAGCGGAAGACTAATGTCTCAAGCGGAGCTGAAACCGAAATCGGGGACCAGTTGAGGGAGGAGGCGAGTTGGGTAAGTCGGCCGGGATAGGGATGTGACTGGGGATGGGGGCCGGAAGGGGTGGAGCAGAACGTGACTTTAGAGTCTGGGAACTGTGGGAGTGAATCAGTAGGAGACTGAGGCGGAGGGAGACAAGATAGTAAGAAATGTGGGAACAGCGTCGAGCGGGACTTGATTAGGTAAGAGAGGAATAATAGATGAAGGGGGCGGGGTTTAAAGGAAATAGGACGGATTCCAGGGAAAGATGTGATAATATCTTTCAGGATGACGCTTCAACGCCCTGTAAACTTTGACTTTCGCAACCCGTTATGCTGTTACAATTCAATTTATCGTCCAATTTCTCATTTAAAAGTAAAGCGATTAATGTCGTAAAACACAGTGAATGAAACCGATAAAATATTCCTAACGTGATCAGGTTAATTTACAGACCTAAGACTTTTTTATGATGAAGCGCACGATTGAATCTGTCCAAAGCTAGAACTTTTCGACAGGTATCCCTGAATACCAACACGGATCGCGGTCTAGGAAATTTCGGCGCGGCTGTTTGGGGCAACCGCAAATTTGATCAACGTGTACTACAGTATAGGTATGCAATCAATACTATAGAAACCATTTGTATCAATGTATTTTGCATCTTCATGAATGATAGTGAGACAAGAGTCGTGCAGAAATCATACGAAACTTGATGTCAATTCTACATTGCAGATTAAGAAATAAGGATTAGGGATAAAATCAACTAATCAACTACACTACCTGACGGCTCTTCTCAACTGCTTTTATACTCTTTAGACTTTAATTGCTTTGATTAACACCTGACGTAACATTTACCCATTATTTTAAACATTTAACAATGCTACCACTAGTCATAAATTAGAAAAACGTCGCTGACAGCCGAGTGGTAACCGAAATGTCCCTTCGCCCGCATTGCTGCGCCCAAACGTCCCTCCGTCTAAAACGTCTAGCGCTCAATCGGCCTGCGCCCAAAAGGCCTCGCTAAAATGTCCTATTCCTCATGGATTGCTAGTACATATCACCTCGCCGCGTGGTTGATTTTATGTTTCCCTAATTAGTCTGTATACGCGATTGAAATTTGTAGTAGTTTTTTGATTCTATGAGCTTTGACGACTAATTGCAAGACCATTTTGCACATATCTCCTGCCATTTACTAACAGCGGTAACAGAATTTGGGCGAAGAGGTTGATAAATTCTTCCAAGTGAAACCGAGCTAGACGTTGCTTAACTTCGGTGACTGATTGGGTACCACTTTCCATCGTAGCTGGCCGATGCCTGTGAATTAAATATTTCAACTTTTGTCAGGTCCTTAATTCAGTAATTTTAATCAATGTACTGTAATATTAGGTAAGTAAGTGTGAACATTTATCTTATAGATTATTTTTAGTTTTGGATAGTGAAAACGGCAATAGCAATAGTAATAGCAATAGCAGAACAGTAGTCCCACCCCAAGTACTCTTTTTAGATGTTAGGTCCAAAGTATTTCAAGTCTACCATTCCTGATGTCTGGTAGAACATCCCGCACCCCTTGGTGCGTTTGGTTAAGAGCAGGCTAGTGCCGACGCCAAGTTTCTCTCCAATATTACTACATACCGCAAATATTTATTTCTCTACTTACTTGTTCCGATGGCTATAAGGCCGCAGTTGGTGGTCTCCTCCCTATATAGCCAAACAACCAGGATTCCTGAACTCGTCGATTTCCCGTTATTTTAGTAATGCGGCATGACAGAGAAGACTTAGGTACTCCATGTGTGACTTGACATTACATATTGTGTCGTGAGTTCAATTACGGAAATCTGCACCTGATTTAAATAGATGTGATATTTTTTTTTAAATCTCGCTGAGAGCCTTTCTTGGAGCTCGTTTGTTTTAGATCGCCTGCAAGAGGGTTAGAATAAGGTAGTGGTGGAATAAGGTGGTGGCGTATCATGCTCGCCAGAGAAGAAAGTAATTAATTCTGATACAGCGTGGGGAAGACTTTATTAACACACTCAATGCGGCAACTAAATTACACTGTCTTCCCGGTGACTGAAAATTGTTTTCGTCCAATTGATTAAATTTTGCATTTGAAGGATGGTTTTATGTTATTAGTAGTGAATAACACAAGAAAACAATTTTTGTAAAATTATATTTTTAATGACTTCTTATGATATCATCCGCCATAACGAAAACATGTACGTATGCAACCAGCACTGAACCTTTGCTTGCATTTATTCATATATTTATTGCGATGGATTATATTGTTCATTTGAAATTTTATTGATCACTTTTGCCTACAAACTATTACTGAATACATATTTAAACTATCAACTGCAATAATACGTAAAATATCATGTATTACACCCGTATTTAACACAAAATACAATAAATGAATGCTAATAACACTGTAAAGTATAACAAGTAAAATATAATGACAGAAATATTATCTATTAAAACAAAATTACTGTAAAATTTAAGGTTTAACAAAAATACTTTTGTTTTTCTCTATTAAAAATAAACATCTAATCTTTCTCATCCATCTTCCCGTTATACTCAATAAAGCATGGACGAAGACTAAGCCTTGATTCATCAGGACAATCTGGGCAAAAGAGTGATAGTCTTCCTGATTCCTTTGTTATGGCAAACACGGCACCTCTTTTGTTTCTGTCTACCCCCACCCTCGACAGGGAGAAAATCGGGAAAATGAGATTCGGGGAACTTTAGTGTAGATGGTTGTGAGATAGGGCCTGTTTTTGCTCCAAGTAGGGAACTTATTAGTTCTATGCGGAACTCATACAGAATTTTTCCCTTTCCACTATATTTTTGAAACAATATGTAACTATTTACAAGGATCAACTGAAAGATTTTCAACCCTTTTTCTTGTACCACTTGAGCGATCTATGCTCACAGGGTAAATACGCTAGAATATGATCACTGAGATCAATGCCACTCATGACACCCTTTCCTATCTGAGACCTCAAGCAATTGGCTGCCGAACTCAGAAGTAATTAATAAAATATCCCGTCTATCACTCCATTTCAAGACACAGATGCCGTCAGGACTCTATTGCTTAACAACTTCACCCTTTTTAATCTTTTGGGATACAATTTCTTTGAGATTCCCAACTCTGTTAGCCCATAATGTTCCAGTACAATATGTCTTTTTTTCTAGAAGTTCTCTAGGCAATTGTACACTGTTTTAATAGTTGTCTGAATAAATAGAATGACCAAAACCCTCTCGGCCCTTAAGGAGTTTATTCACTACGTTTAGTACGTGCCCATGCCCGCCTACCTCCTTATCTGCAGATACCGAGTATATCAGTATTCGTAATAGCATCCCTGATACAGCATATAAATTTTTATTCTGTCCACATATAACGTTTCGTCAACATATAAATTTTTATGCCATACTTATGGCGCTTTCCTTTCGTGTATTGACGGAAAACCAGACGACCTCTCCATAAAACCATGGATTCATCTAATGATAACTCTTTTTCAGGAGAATATATAGCAAACATTCTATCATGAAACAGGTTAATCATTTGCCTAATTTTGTGCAATTTGTCTGCCGGTCGAGGTTCGTTTTCTGCGGGATTTTTGGCGAAGTGAAGCGTTTGCAAAATTGCAAGAAACCTATTACGAGACATGTACCTTGAGAAGCAAGTTAAATTGAATAAATCGTCCTTTTCCAATAATCTGGAATTCCGTTTAGCCTTACTATTTCCATATGTAATAATAACCCAAGAAATCATTCAAATTCTTCTTTTGAAATGGGTTTCCAGTCTGCAATCTTTGCATGTGGCGAAACATTTGCCGATAGAAGGGTCTTGGCCTGTCTATTTGTCTCACCCACTATGAAGTTGTAAAATGCCTCTTTGGCTATGAGGTCAAAATAATGGCCATTCTCGGTTGTGCTGGCGAAGGATCATTCTTTGAACGTTCTTATAATTAACAGACAAAATAACTTAGCATTGGGAATAGTGGAAATTATGACGTTTTAAAATGAAATAAAAAAAATCTCAAACTAAAGCTGTTTTTAAACTCACTGGAGAATGATGGTCCCGCTTCCATTTCACTTCTTGTGTTATCACTTTCATCTCTTTCAATCCTCTTTCTCTTCTTTACAGTGCCTACATATGTAAATATAATTACAATATCTAGATCCACATATCTAAAAACTGAATTTGAACGGCAGTGTTGTGAATACTTACCAGAGGTGCAAAGTTTGGTGTCATCTTCTGTATGGGAAATATATTTTCATCTATTCATTTCGCATGTATAACACAAGATACCTATTATGTGGTCGCCTTCATATGAACTGTCTTCGGGAGAACTGGATGCTTTGTGGCAGTACACAGCACCATTGACGACATAGCTTCACGCTGTGAAATGAATACATTTTCGGACTATTACGTAAATGCTGTGCTATTACGATGAGGGTGCTATTACGCAAATTAAACAATGTTAGAATTGCTACGGGGAAGGATCAGATTTTCAGGTGTAGCTCACTTCTCCTGATTCACTCCAGAACATTAGTTTTGTGCTACATTGTAATGGAAAATCAAGGTGAACGAAGAACATTTTCAAAATTCATGCAGTAAAATGAATAGATATATGAAACAATGTAGAACTTCTGCAGAGGAAACCAATACCCAAAGAGAGTAAAAGGTTGCTCATGGGGCTCTCTCGACCGCTCGGATTGCCAATCGGCCCGGAGTAGAAAAGCATCCAGACAATCCCGGGTAAACACACATACAAAAATCTTTGTATTAAAATCACACGATATGTAATAAAAGGGTATATATATTAAATATAACACAGAATAATGTAAAATTAATATAAAAATTATTAAATCTAGCCATACATTACTTATAGTAACCCTCCAGTATGGAACGCAGAGCATTGTAATTAGGCACAACTAACCTTAGAAACAAGCTGGTGATAATTAGACAAAAATGTTGGTAATCAAGAACGGCTGCGTTATTTAGAAATACTGAAATGCAGATGGCTAGTAAGCGTCAAAAAAAGGTACCTGACCTCATTCAAGAGCAAGAAAAAAATTAATGAAATGTGAAACAGCCTATGACATCTTAAGATATCACCCGCCACCCATGGGTGAAACTCGTGACATCTTAAGATGTCACCCGCACGGAATGTAATGGAAGGAAGTAATTAATTCAGATACAGCTTGGGAGAGACTTTATTAAGTGTCTAAGGAATAACTAGGGGAAGAGTTAGTACTCATTGAAAGTAAGACGAATGCAGGGATGCAATGTGATAAAATCTCTCGAGATGGACGATCATACTCGTCCCACTTCTTCTGCCCCCCTAATCCTGTGTTTTGCACTTTATGAGAGTAATGATGCCGTGAATGTCAATTAAAAATAAATTGAGTCAATTAAATGGTTATATTGGGTCCCTTTATTGAAATATTTCATTAGAACTTCATTTTAACAGGAACGACTTCTTCTTGATTGAAAAACGTGCAAAACGTTTTTTTCGGAGACTTAGTGTGATGATAAAAATGATTTCCTACGAATCTGTGGAAATCTGGCTCGAAATTTGTTCAAATGTACGGTTTAACCATGAAAAGCAATTAGTGCGGACTAGGGTAACTTTTTTCACTGCATATTTTGCACTTTTGTTGCCCTTCCTAGAGGGTAAGATTTAGGTTTTGGGCTTACATCTGTTATGTAAAATTGAAATAAACCCAGCAAACGGATTTAAGCAAAGTTTTCTTTTCATATAAAATGCCTAATACGACATAGAAGAAAGAATTCTGATATTAAAAATTTATCTGAATCAGTGAGTAATTGTAGAAATAAAAAGCGGTCATTTTTAGAAATATATTTATTTGGCTACGATTCGTCAATTCTCTGCGAAGAACGCGATCTCATATCAGTTCCTTTCTCGTCGTAAAATATGGACTTTGATTCATATCATACATCATTTCTCGAGACAGATACAGCTATAGGGAAGATATCCTCAGATCTTCGACCTCCTCTCCTTTTCTCTTCTCTCTTGTAGCCATTCCTTCCGCCTACCGGCTTGGAAGTGCACCCTGGTTCCCCAGGGGAAGACTGCGGAAAATTTCACTCCACCCGCTAACTTGGAAAGTCTGTCATATTAGGTCGGGAAAGACCCACCCAACCAACTTTCATTTTAGTTCCGCGTTTAACCGACCGAAATAATTTAGTCAAGCATTACTTTCCCGCCAACCCCTCGTAATTGCTTTGGTCATCAGATTTCATAGCGGGGCTAGGGCATGACATTACACAGTGGAGCGCTTTTAGTGGTCCCCGGAATGCTTAATTGTCCCCGTCAAAAGGGCCACTTATTCCCAAACCGCTTCCACGACCCATCGCGGTCGACCTTACCCGTCCTTCTTCTTCCCCGCACTCCTTCGCATTCTCTTTTCCGTCTTGTAAGGAGCGTCTTCTCCGGCCTCTCTCTTCTCTTGGCCGCTCTCTCTTTGATAAAATCCCTCCCAGGAAGTCCTGAAGCCGATCCATTGTCTCAATCTCTCACGCGCCGCCTAATCTTTTCTTACCCCTCTCCCCTACAAAGAATTCCCTCTCACTTCGACGGTTCCTTAATCTCAGTCCGCCGCCTCTCATGGAATGTGCCCCCTCTGCTGTGCACATTCCCCCTTCCAAGTTTTTTTTCTGCACGCAAGTGAGCCTGACCTCCACAGTTCAGGCAAATGTGGTGGCGAACTCAGGTTATAAGGTCGTTTATTTTTCCTCTTTGTATTAGCCGTTCTAAAAATACATTTTTAACTCCTTGTACCTGATGATGACCTAACGGGTAGAACTGGTTGGGCAGAATCCTTGAAAAGATTTTGTGGAATCAGCAAAGTTACCTAAAATATAAAAACATGAGTCGATTCAATCAAGTTACGCTGAGCAATGTTAATTTTATCGAATGCTGAAAGTAAATAATTATTAATTAACACTGTTCGAGTATATCAAATAATATTTTTAACCAGTAATATTATACTTAAATATATACTCCATTAAAATAACAGTAGACAATGGCATAGACTTTAATGCCAATTTCTAGGGATTTTCTCATTCAATTACTAAAGAAATACTCTATGCTTCAGGTAGCTTTTGATGTCTTTTCTGTCTCGCCAATCCGAGAGCTAAGATCCCATGCTCGTATTTGATTTTATTATTTTTACATGCTACTGTTGCATTTCGGTTTGGCGATACAAAGTTCGTGGACTCTTAATATTGTACATCAAAAATTCTACGTAGCTCCTTCTCTCTTCAACGGTGTTAGGGGAAACATGGTGGAACTCCTTTGTGGGTGATCAAAAAGGAAATGCACTTGTGAAGTTCCATTGATATCTTTTTGGTGCGACCGGTATCGATACAAGGTATCATCATCGGACCTTGTATATGGAGGATAAAGATAACAATACCTGATATGTCAAGATTCCTGGTGTCATTCCAGGTAACTGTGCAACTATGCCTTATGATTATTACTATCATCGAAACCAGTCACACCAAATGAATAGTTTCTCTTCGGAAACTACTGCTAAATATACTTCCTGACGAGGAAATTGCCAACAAAATTTACTCAAAACAATAGTTTGTTTTTCTGTTCGTGTAATCTGCGCTTTTGGGTGGGGTAAATCATTTTATGATTGCAAAATAGCCTGATTTGAGGAGTCTTACAATAACTCCAAATATCGTTGTTGTGTAGCCAGCATATTTTTTATCAGAAATGTGTCGTAAAGATAATGAAACCGATTTTTTTATGTGCAGTAAGTTACAGTCTTAGAAGTGTATTTGACGAGTCAGGACATTGTGCAAATCAAATATGGGAGGATGATTTCCATGAAATTCATTGTTATAGTTATCCAACATCTGACGTGCACAAAAAGAAAACCCGATCTCTTAGTATTTGCGCATAAAATAATTCCCGAGAAGACGTTAAAATATTTTGGTGAAACTGAATTTGCTATGGAAAAGCACTATTCAAATTACCGAGATTGTCATTCAATCACAAGGGGTGTAATTAATTCTTTTGTGCAAGTTAAGTATTACCATTAGTTGAATAATAAGGATTCGACCTCTTCTTTACGCTGATTATATCACTTGGGTCATGTTAAGTTTTCCGTCATTCAACAACGATTGTTTGCAGGAAAGAAGTAACCTACATTTCGGTTTCGTTTTTGTAATTTTATTGTCATTCCGTCGTAGAAAAGTACTTTCTAATACTTTTTATGTTTTTTTTTCTCTGCGATAACTTCTTCTTTTTCCACGCTCAGCATTCAATCTTTCCCTCCATACATGGCTCAAAAACTCCCGCTTCACCTCGACCACACTTCAGCTTTGTCCATGGCAAAATTATCACTGACCATTTCCCATGGGCGTTTTGATAGCGGTCCTTTCGCTCAACGACCCCTAGGTCTGGCGATCGTAGGCACTGCTGTCCACCACGGACACAATCCGACAGCCGCCTCTTAATCCGCGTGTGGTCATCCCTCCTGCCATCCAATCTCGACCGATTGCTCGGAAACTTATCAATCCTTGTCTTCCCAAACGCTTTTATACTCTCAACCCAACCCATAACCCTTATATCTGCAATATCTGTTGACGTTCTCTCTTTTTTATAACAGCTATCGGGTGTACGCCTTTTCAATGATGGCTGGGCACCCCTTTCAAGGTGGAACCGAATGAGTCGTGAGTTTACCTCAACAAATTGAATGAAGTTTTGTTCTTAAATTCCCATTTGATGACATCTTGCGAACGTTTGAATGGATAAATGAATGATTAAAGCATATTTTCGTGTCTCAATCGGTGGATTCTTTCCGCGCGCTTAGAGCTGAGGGTCATTTCTTCACAATATTGTCCATTAGGGTGCCTCGTTTTGCCACTTTTTTCTAGGAGCGAATCGTAATACCCGGCAAAAGTTGCGTACCCGGATGAATATTACAAATATGATTTTTTTTCCAAATCGGTTAATATCTTGTTCGCATTTTTGCCTTAAAATTTCGAAATTTTTTACGAAAAATGTTAACATTGTAAATAATTTAAATTTGGTTTGAGCGAGCACTCTTTTTTTACAATGTGGTATAACTTAGGACTTAAATTGATATTTGAGACCAAATACGTCAGCTATATTGCTTTTAATTATCGATAAAATGACCTTTTATGGTGTCCCCGAAAGCACTTTTGTGGGGTAGGCAACCCGCAACACGCCGCCTCATTTTACGCTATGCATGCAATAAATGACGCGAAAAAGAGAGTTTTTCAGTCCAAAACGTGGAAATCATCTCTGAAAATGTCAAGGGTAGTCACAAAGATGGGAGCGGGCTATTTAATGCCACCGCCGACTATATTGACTTTATTTTCGGGAAAGAAGATATTACTGAGAATGGAAACCATCATTCGGGATTCAATATGCCGGTTATATGTCCCTCAAGGGTCAAATTTACCTCCTCTGCGGTCGGAAAAGGGGTTTATTTTAGTATGATCAAGCAAATGTGCAGCTCCTCGCTCACCTAGCCAGCGAAGCTAGCCAAGCGACACAGTGCCCACCACGTGGAGGTGGCTGCACCTTGGGCTCCTCCGCCTCCTCTACCCAACCAACCAACCATAGTAATGCAGACCAGTTTATTTAATCTGAATCATCACCGTTCGGAAATATTGTCTAAAATTGAGATTTACATTGAAATTTAGGCAGAACTTGCCGTGAAATCAAAGTGGATCTGATGACGCCATCCCTGGTGTCACTGCCGCATACGAGGCTGCTTCCGTGACTAACTTCACTGTCCGTTCCACTGCCACTGCGTGGCAGGTAAATACGGTGAATGACCATTCTGGCGAAGTATTTTCATGAAGGGACAGTTTTTCAACGAGTTCTTCATTTGATATATTCCTCACAACTGGTGTCACGGTAATAGACACATCGGTGCTTTCCCAATGAATCATTTCTCCGTAATCCATGGCTACAAAATTCAAATGGGGAAACATGTTGCATCTATTGCAATGATGTAAATTATCTGCTTCGTCTTCTCTAGCACTAAGAATTTTATTTAGTGCCTCCTGACGGACAGTAAGTTGACGATCAGTCATCATTGCAGGAAGAATATTTTCTGGGAGTGTGAAGAACGCATTTGTTTGGATGGATGAATAAACTACTGCTTGGTATTTCCTTGGCAAGTATCTAGATCTACGAATGGTCTCAAAGACTTGACGAGCACCATCGGCGATGGAAGAATGTGTCCTGATCCTGCATTGCATCACTACATAGACTTTTTGTATGAATGTCACCATTTCGATGAATTTCTTGGTAGGTGTCTTAGTCGTAATATATAACCTAAGAATTCTGTTAGCTGTGGTCAACCAGCGGGCTTTATTTAGTTTTCCAGGCATCATAGTGACTAGCCCTTCTGGACATGTTCCAGACGCAATGGCTTGGGATATCTTGAGTAAGTACTTCAGGTCCTAATTAAGGTTTGAGATTTCATCTGGGATGTGGTTTGGCAAGTCATAATTTATGGGATGAAATGACACCACTGGGAGCTTTTCACATTCTGGCAGTTTTGAACCTTTGTCACCTGTGTATGAATACGGGCTTGCACAAGCGCCGTCAATGTGGGTGAAGAGAGCTCGGAACGGCAACTCGATGAAATGAAAAAGGCAAATCGCCCATTGCATAGGTTTTCCCGACATTTTTTCTAAATTTCGCAGGACGCCGTCCTTCCAACCCGTATTGGTGTTCGTCCCGTCACAGCCAAGAACATCAATTTCATCGAATCCACCACTGAGTTGACTGATGATGAACTCGAAAATTGCTGTAGCCTCATCATGTGCAGAGCCGGAAGACGGAGCGACGTGGCCTACGTATTGCGCATTAGGTTTAGCCACAAGTGGTATATGCTCTTCCCTGACGGTGCCTGTGGGTGTTTTTGTCTCGTCAAGATGGCCATCAAAGTACAGGTTTTTGATCGGATCATCATCCGTAGAACAGCGCTTCAAATATCGAGAAATTTTAAGTTAAGCACGCCGAATTTTGCTCTTGTCTATAGTCAATGCAGACGTTATGTCACTAGATTGCTCTTGAGATATAATTCCAGCTTTTAAAGCTGCGTGAAGCACAGTGGATGTAATGTGTACAACAGCCCTCTCACTTACGCTGTATGTCTGAGAAATTATGGCAGTCTCAGTTAAGTCGAATTTGACTTTGGACTTTCTTTCTCTTGGTTTGGTGAATGCCACATCCTTAGCGCGACATTCCTTGTGACTTTCCTCATCAACTTGAGTATCCTCAAAGTGTTGACTGTCATTCAAAAACCCCAATGGGGAAACTGTCGATTCAGATGGTCCAAGTTTAAGCCTCTTATTTATATGATTACGTTCAGCCCTTTCTCGCAACTTTTTTGACACAGGTAAGTCAATAGATCCAATTCGGCCAATTCTTGGACCTCTCTGATTCACAAGAAACTGGTGCTCTAGAATAGGAACCTTTTTTTTTCCTTGGAACAGACACATTTGGGAGAGTTGGCACATTTGCAGAAGGCTATATCAAATAGTTTCGTTGCCTCCTCAGTAAAATACTTCAACAAGTCATCCTTTTTTGAACTACCGTTTTACTCTTCAGAATTTTCTTTGTCCTAATGTATTCATCATGGCAGCGTGAGATGAGTTGAATTACTTTGGTTTGCGTAACTGCTGGAATAGACGTTTTTTTACAAATGGCACATACCATGACAGAAACTTGTCGGGCAATGGAAGAATAGGATGGCTCCTTGTTACTACGTGACTCTATTCCAATTTGCCGCCGAACTTCTTGACAACAAAGTAGAACATCCTTCTTTGTCGGGAGTTTAGTTTCATCAAAATCCTTGGGGTTTTCATTAAAAATCGGGCAAACGTTTGCACCACGTAGAACCAACTTCGAAAGAGACATGCTGCAGACTGAATGAAAATATGCGCAAAACCAGAGCACACAGGACGGATATGCAGTAAAACATTTGGAAATAAAGAGATGAGCGAGTCAAATATCACTTGTAACTAGAATAGAAGCACACCAGAACATCCACTAAAACAGGCACACTAAAGAAGCAAAATGAGTTGCAAGCGAACTGTAGTGATGTGAATGGGTAAATCAAGAACTTCAATCGTTCAGCTCGTCTCACAATGCAAGGCTGACTGAGAAAATTGGGGAAGAGCGAAACATGCAGTGTGCAGGTGGATGATTCAGGGGTCGGTAAACTTTAAATGCAATATTGCTGTGAGCTGAAGACATTGTATGTTCCGCTACTGTTACGACCCACCAGGCGAAGGAAAAGACAAGAATGGAAAGAGCTACAAAACTATGACACTAAATTGACCATTTTTGCTGCCCTAGAGGAGACAATGTATGGCATAATTAGGGAACCTCCTATCATTGTGACTACCCTTGACATTTTCGGACATGATTTTCACGTTTTGGACTGAAAAAATCTCTTTTTCGCGTCATATATTGAATTTCAGCACTTTCAGCATTTATGCACGATTCAGATGAAATAAACTGGTCTGCATTACTATGGTTGATTGGTTGGGTAGAGGAGGCGGAGGAGCCCAAGGTGCAGCCACCTCCACATGGTGGGCACTGTGTCGCTTGGCTAGCTTCGCTGGCTAGGTGAGCGAGGAGCTGCACATTTGCTTGATCATACTAAAATAAACCCCTTTTCCGACCGCAGAGGAGGTAAATTTGACCCTTGAGGGACATATAACCGGCATATTGAATCCCGAATGATGGTTTCCATTCTCAGTAATATCTTCTTTCCCGAAAATAAAGTCAATATTGTCGGCGGTGGCATTAAATAGCGTGCTCCCATCTTTGTGACTACCCTTGACATTTTCAGAGATGATTTCCACGTTTTGGACTGAAAAACTCTCTTTTTCGCGTCATTTATTGCATGCATAGCGTAAAATGAGGCGGCGTGTTGCGGGTTGCCTACCCCACAAAAGTGCTTTCGGGGACACCATAAAAGGTCATTTTATCGATAATTAAAAGCAATATAGCTGACGTATTTGGTCTCAAATATCAATTTAAGTCCTAAGTTATACCACATTGTAAAAAAAGAGTGCTCGCTCAAACCAAATTTAAATTATTTACAATGTTAACATTTTTCGTAAAAAATTTCGAAATTTTAAGGCAAAAATGCGAACAAGATATTAACCGATTTGGAAAAAAAATCATATTTGTAATATTCATCCGGGTACGCAACTTTTGCCGGGTATTACGATTCGCTCCTAGAAAAAAGTGGCAAAACGAGGCACCCTATTGTCCATTCGATGAGAATATCTACAAAGAGCAGGGAATATATAGAAATCTGGACATTGAATTTCAAATAAATGTGCGTTCTTAAAATTTGTTATTAATCTGTCCAGTTTTGAGACAAATTCATTGAAAATTTACTGATATATATGAATAATACTCTCAAGTTTTTCATATATATCAATAACTTGATCCTTATTAATAATAATGGTCACGATTAATTCCGCCGTTAGGAAACTATAATTTACGGTATCCCGACAAGGCTGAAAACTCAGTGAATGTGCACTGAGATATTTGATGCATGCATAGAGATTAGTTAATGCTTCTTCGTATTTATTGTACATCTCTTAATACGTTTAGTGTGTCACTCTCGCTTTAGATTCTTTTTCTAACCGCCTTCTTCCAGCATAGTTTCTTTTTTCTCCTTTTTGATAAAGGTTTTTCCTTTTGTTATGATAAAAAAAGTTCAAGAACCGTCGTGTGAAAATTTCACCGTTGTTTGACGTTATGAACGATGTATTTGTTTTCAGAATATCCGTGAAACATGTAAAGATCAACAACGATAACAGCTTTTTATAATTTCATTTCCCAAGGTCAATTGAAGATTTTTCTATTACTACATAATAAACTACGAATGAAAATACAGCATTATTCTAAAATTATGAGTGTTCCCTTGTTCATTTCAAGTTTAAAAAAGTAATCAAAGAGAATAACGAGCTTTAGCCATCCTAATCGGAAATCAAGAGTGTTTTACTAAAAAGTCTTTACTCAGTGTTTAGGCAAATGCATTTGTACGTTAAGGCCCTATCAGAGTGGAAAAAATGCAGCTAGTTGCCTTAAACTTCATTTAAAATACTTTGACAGACTAAAATCGTCCAAATTTTAATTTAGTATTAATTAAGCAATGTTAGTATCTATTTTCCTTTTGTTACTCACGTATCAGTCGAAACTAATTCTGTCATATTAATTGTGCTCATGAATTATGTTAAGAAGGAGATAGCTTACCTTCCATACTATTCATGAGAAATGGATTATATACGTATGACCGTGCATATTAATAAATGGCTGAATGTCAGAGACATTGTGAATGTCTCGAAATAGATTAATACCTACGGTTACACATTGACAGAGAAAGCAATCCACTGCCTGAGGGTTTAAAATGTTCATTCAACTAAAGTTTGGTCAAATTTGATTGCGTTTTTTTAATAAAATAATTATTCAGTATCTACATTTTTATGGAGCATGATACATAATGTATTTATCTTAGAGCTCTGAGCAGTGGATATTTCATAATTAGATGACAATTGGTAAATATTTTGATGCCATTGGCTAGCTGCTGTTATGTTCAACTACATACAGGCTTTCAAAATTGAGAAGTTAGTTAATGATGTTCATTCAAGGTCCACTTACACTATCTATTTAGGAAGTTTTGCCTTCATTTATGCCACAGGGTGAATTATACCAAAATTGAGCATTTATTTCTCAAAAATTGAGTCATTGCTTTGCAAAAACGAGGAATATGACACATTTGTGTTTTGTTAAATAAAAAATGTTACTTTAATAGGTCAAATGTGTGTACACTTGGGGAAGTGGTTCCAATAAGAAGAGTCCCTTAAATACCTCTTAAAGAATACTCTTGAATCTAAATAAGTGTGTAGGGCACTCAATCAAATTCATAGAATTGACTGGAAACATCCTGGGAAGGAATAAAATAATCAAGTCATCGAATGAGAAAATCCGCATCATTTTGTTTTTGTTGCATTTTTCGACAACATTTGACGATGCAAATACGTCTCCACAGCCTCGTATTTTCAATAAAAGGAGAACTGAAAGGTGGAATATTTAATTCCGTGGCTTCAAAGGTGAAAACTTGGCCCAGAATGTCATCCATTCGTGATTTTCTCTTGCATTGCGAATCGTTGTGCGATAAGGCGACTCAGGATCCTTTCATCTCCCCTCGTCACGTCATATAACTCAATGCCCGAATGGGTGTAACACCTAATGCTCTGCTCCTCTTTTCGATATCTCTCCCACCCTTTGCCCCATAACACTTTGGTTCGGTTCATTTCTTCCTCTTCAGGCCGGCCCTTCCTCTCTCTCCATACAACACCTCTCTCGCTCCATAACCTGGCCCCTTCTCCTGACACCCTTTTCAACACCCACCTTGCCCAACCCCAAACCCTACCGCACTCTCCACTCTCGCGAGGCCAGAACCCTATCTCAGTCCCCTTCACTTATTCAGACCCCTTGGACCGTTTTCCGATGGGATTTGCCGTCAGCCGACCCACCTATGCTTGCCTGCCATGCTCGGACCACCCACCTCCACTCAGCTCCCCATATCACATCCGAATGCCAGGGGTCAGCCGGGTCCAGACGCGGGTAGAACCACCTTGCCCTATATAACTCACCCTGTTTCTCAATCTATAACCCTTTCTCCCCCTACTTTCGCTCTCCTCCCTCTTGTCCTCTCCTCCACCAAATTCCAACCCCCTTCTGGTGGCTGTTCATCCCGTGTCGGAATCTCAAAAAACCTTCATACCTACAAGCTCTCCCCCAATTCAACTACCTCCAGTGTCCCACTAGCTCACTCACTCGCTGTCCCATTGGACGCCCCGGCCTGACCGCAGTTTCCGGTCGCGGGGCATTTAACGCCCCTCTGCTCCATTCCGACAAAGAGGCGGGTAGACAATGGCGTCCGCCGAGGAGCGCGATGCCGTCTCTGAGGGTGTACTACCCCCCTCAGGCGAACGGAGATGCCCATCGTCCCCTATATTACATCCGGCGATACAACTGATCTCTTTCGGAAAATGTATTCGTTTGACGAGAGATATGGAATTTCTATCTGGTGATGTTTGAGTGATATGGATCGTGAGTGATGAGCGAAATGATGTCCTCCATTTGGTGAGCCTTTGAAGATTTTTAGAAAAAATGATAATTTTTCGGACCGTGCTCGCGAGCTTTTATCGCTGGTGTTTGAATGCACGAAAAGGAGGATCGCAAGGCATGACGGTCTGTGTAGGATGAAGTGTGAAATAATCCACGTGGACAGGTTGGAATTTTATTGATGCATGGCGAGGAAATGATGCGGAAGAGATGAAGCTTCCCGTTTTCCATGAGAGTCATTTATTAATACCAGCTCTTTCGAGCAAAACTCGTTAACTGGTGGAACACTGCTTAATATTACGTGAGTCGGAATTTCAATGAACGCCATTACAATTATATTCAAGAATCATAAAATGTGCTGCTATAAATTATCATGGAATATTTCATGCCTCAAGTGTCTAATATAACTACGCATAAAATACCAATGAATCTCCCATATTCTCTTGAGACGGAATGCGTCATCAAATAAAATCTAGTTTCTTAGTTCCGCAAAAGTTAAGGAAGAATTGTGAATTAAAGTTGAAAAGTATTTGTTGCTCATTAAAACTAATAAATATTCATAAGCGTCTATAAAAAATATCCTGTATGTGTGAGGAACGTATTCTCCAATGCCATAACTTTGCAGGGCTTTTGAAAATCTTTAGCTATCGAACTACATCTATATCCGTTTTACATGAATACGGTTGTATTTTCGAGGCAATAAAAAAGCCACTGCATTTATTTAATTGTTTGATCAGTAATAATGATAATAATATAATAAATATGTAGATTCATATCAAGAAAGAAAAATGAAAAGTGGCGATGATGTTATTTATTTACGCATTCGAACAAAAACATTATTGATCTCTATCTGGTCTATTTGTCAACCGAAGTTAATGACTGCTTTCATAAATTATATCAATTATTATAATAGAGAATTGGGATCATTTTCATTTTTGATAAATAATTGGTTTATAATATGTTATAGAAATATGTATATACTGATTTGGTTACTTCTTTAACGCTACCTGCGTACGTATGTTTCGAGAAAGTTTTTTTAATGCTTACTCTTTAGTAATAGCTACCTACTCATTTTTTGAGTGGTTTTGGAATGATGTTAATTTCGATCAATTTTCCTTAAAGATCAATCAATCTGAATGAAATCAATGATTATTTCCGTTAAAATATAAAAGTCTATTTGTTCATTTTAAACTAGTTTAAAAATAATTAAGGAAAATAAAATTCCTTTGCAATCTCTTGGTCTAGGATAAAAATTCTGGATTTATCTCGACGTCTTACTCCGAACCCGGATTAATTTATTACCATCCCTTCGTGGAATACAAAAAATATCCTCGCTGGATGTCTGGTCCATTGTTCCAACAATAACGACGGCTCACGCCGTTCATATGTCCGACTATTATTCATCCGACTCCCATCAGTCTTAAGGGCGAAAGGACCCATGAAAAATCAGTGATCCCTCCAGGGCGCTTATAATCTGACCAACCCAAAGCCCATGCGCATGGAGCTGCTCATAAATTCGAAAAGTGAGGGATATCTCAAGCAAGAGAGTGTAGACATAAATTTGATGATGTTGAGTTGCGTGATATAGACCTTTATACGTAGTGAAAAACGAAAAAAGGCAGTACCGTATGTTATATTTCATTCATGCACTCTCATATTTGCCAGAATTTTAATAAATCCATGGAGAAGTAAGAGGTAAAAAGGAAGTAAGAGGATTTTAAAATTGTCTACGGTGTAACTGTGATGCTCGTGTCTCAATTCTAAATTTGGGCATTACGTAGAAACAGGGAGCCAAAATGAAGGGCAAGGCGTAAGGAAATTGCATGGAAAAACTAATACCCAAGATTTACCTGTTACCAGATAGGTACTCTGAATTTTTATGACCAAAAAACGCTCTACTTCAATTTGGTACCAAAATTATAGAGATAATGAATGCCTCTGCTTCAATCTACCTTAAAACATTCATCTTTGAAAGCTTAAAAGAATTAATAGAAAAATTTTGACTGAGAACCAGATGCTTTTACTGCAATTTCTTATGCAAAGCTTAATTTTGAATAAAAATGCGAATAAAATTTCAAAGGCCCAATAAATAATCCCCATAGACGAACCGAGAAAAGTTATGCAGCTAACATAAAATTTAAGTAACTCTCTTAAGTAATTTACGCTCGGATGAAAACAGAAAATATGAATGTTAAATTAGAAATTAAATTGAAATATTATTATTAAAATTAAATTAAAATAGAAAAAAGGCAGTGGTAATAGCCATATTATTTTACCATAATTGAGACTTAAATATTAATAGGTACGGTGTTACTTTATAAAAGGAATGCTGAGAAAAAGTATGGATTGATAATGCACCATCATAATTGTTAATACATTCTTTCCCCATGATAAATACTCCAAATGATATATATTCCAAATGTGACGGAAGCGGACGTTGTCGTTCGGGAGGCATTGTGTCCGTGATGGAGGGACGCCTATTACGCTGACCAAATGTTGATGACGCTCTCAACAGTCGGTAAATTGACCTCGGGCAGGATTACGATCGACGTTTTCTGACGTGACGAAATCAGATGGTGTCGTTAAATTTTGAGCCGTCTTCCGGTTAGAGAGGAGTGATTAACTAAGGACGGGAGTGTTTGCGCCAATTGCTGGCAATATTTGAAAATGGCGTACAAAATGGTTATTAAGTTGTTTTTAACTTTCATATTTTATAATCCAAGAATTAAGTTGCGTAAAAAATTATCATCATTATCAATAAGGATTTCAAATTTGTTGAGTAAACGTACGTATTGTCCCCTTATTGGCTTAAACACTGTGCTCTGTTAGTTCAGTGGGACCTCCTTATGCATTCAGATGGGAGCGACAAACTTCTTTTACTTTCCATTTTCCAAACTGTCGACGAAAGAATCATTGTCGATCTTAACTTAAAGACCTCTGATACATATTTAAAAAAGACTTCCAATATTGGCACATTTGTGAGGATTTTATCGATTAGATAGAAGAATGAAACACTACAGTAATGATGGATCAGTCTCATCTTTTCAGTACTGTTTATATAGGCGTTCTTTCATATTTGTCTAATTGTTTTGACTAAGTACTGAACTGTTAGCGCTCTCGTAGTGTCATTTAGTAAATGTGCTCACTATTCCGCCGTGTCTCTTCACGCAAAATGAAAACAGAAGCCCTGGAGCAATGGATTAAGCTTGAAGCAACGGTCGGATCAGCAACAATCGTATCTGCAACGGGTTTCAAAGGTATCTAATTAAAATTATCGTATGAGGAAACATAAACAATTGTTATATTATTTAAATTTCAGGATGTACAAAAGAGATGGATGATAATATTATATAAATCAGTGAGTTGCTGTGAATTCCTCTTTTAACTCCTGTTTTCTTTCAGCAGAAAGTTTCTTCTTATGTAAATGATATGTTCTTTTTATGGAGAAGATGAGTAAAAAGTGAATACTCATTGAAAAACTTTGCTTTTGTGCTACAAAAGTTAAATAATCGCTCAGGAGATTCCTAATATTTGTACGTACTTTGTCTATATGATTCGGAAATTCGACCGGCCAGTCTTTTTTTCCTCACCTCTGTTCCCGTGCATTAGCGTAGTCCAATTTTTCGAGAAAATACCGTTAAACCATCATTGCTTTAGTTCTGACGGGTAAATGGAATTCGATTGTAAATTATAAAATTCAGTTATTTTACTATGCATTTAATTTTTATCAGTATGTAGTATTTTGTATCATGATTTATGCATTAATAAAACGATTCCAAATTTGAATTTAAAAATTTGAAATTTAATTAATTACTATGAAAGTTAAAGCATATTGATTCAATATCATTAAAATTTAAATCTTAAACAACATATTTCTCATAAAAAGGAACTATTTAATAGTTGACAATATAATTAAAATATACTTTGCAATAACCCTTAATCTTTATTAATATTTAATTATATTTCTTACTTGGGTAATTCTCTGTCAACCATGGCGGACTTCGATATGAATTATTTATTACATAACTTTCATTACGTGATCAGTAATGCTGATGTATTTAATATTTGTAAAATTTGTGTTTCGTAATTTTTGAGTCTAAGACGGCGATATGGCATGGAAAAATGTAGCATTTCATTGAGTAAAAATCTTGGATATAATATTCGAATGTCCTGTTCGGGCATATCCCATAAATCATATGGTATTGATTCGTATATATGTCGAAAAGCCAATAACATGTAATGCCGTTGATTTTGCTTCTTATCCCTTATGGGATACATTTATCAATGAATAATTGCCTTCCATATCCTAATTATATAATATTTTATCCAGCTAAAACAATGTCTCCATGTAATAAACGTACTTTACTTTGAAACCCCAACTAATACATGATGTATTTTGATTTAAAACGTCGAAAGTAACTTATCATTTACTTTAGACGTATTATATGGTGCGCATAAGTTGTAAATTCCGTAAGTCACGATTCATGGGCATTTTTAGTATAGAAAAGTATATAAATCAGGTGTGCATAAACCGTTTTATTTAACATTAGAATGTCCTATTTGGTCAGGAGTTTTCTATGAGTCGCACTGTCGTAAAAGTTTGATGACAAGAATTTATTGTGGTAATTCATAATTTTAAGTTCACTATGTACAGTCCCGAATAGCCTGCAATCTCATATGGGATGCTATAAATCAGCATTTTCCAAATAGATAATCTAAAGCACTTCGTCTGCGGCAGCTAAGAAGATGAAAATTATCGCAAACTCGAATTCCTACTTCCATCAAGCGCTTTTTTACTGTTATTTTATTTGTAGATATGCCGTGTTATACATAATTCCGCATAGTTCTACGGTGTAATACTCTTCATAGAGCATGGGTATAACTAAACACTAGATAATTCTTGGGGCTCCACGTAAGACTTTCGCTTCCAAACGCTATCCATGGCTGAAAAGGTTTGCAATCCGTTGCTCTAAACCGACAAAGACCGCCATCTAACTCCTTGTTTGATTATTTTTCATCAATGTAAACTCTATCGGGCATATTAATAGATTCCTTCGTAAGCTTCTATCATCTTACTTCTATCGTCTGTTGGTAGTGCACAAACTGGTTGCGAACCAACTGAGTGGTATTCATTGACCACTGCAACGCCTGGCAGCGCCAAGAGTGCTTCTATTTTAAAGACTGTTTCTTAAACAGTCAATTGTGGAGGTATTACTTAATATGGTACTACTTTCGTCCTAAGCGATTGACATCTAGTGACAAAATTTGAGCCATACCAAAGATTTTGGAAAATGCGGAGAGTACTATTTCTGTTCGATCTAACTCAATGTTTTATCAATTCTCAGTCTATATTCTGCGACGCCCTGTCATGGAACTCAGTTTTACTTCATATTCAGTGAAAGTAAAAGAGTTCGTCAGGTGATTTTTTTGGTTAGGAGCGTCGAAAAGTACTTGTGATGACTTTTGCTCTCGTTTAATCAACACTACGGTGCATCTTATAATAAAATGCATGAATCCAAATTCATATGATGACTTTATTCCAGGATGCTAATTTCATACAAGTCTTAGAGAGATAGTGATGTTCATCTGTGACTTAATGACTACACTACAAGTATGCAGCGCTTTTTTATGGAGGAAGCCTGATAAACAATTTAAAAGTGCATATTAGTTGTAGGTATTGCATCAAGTGAGGTTCTTGAGAGTATATTACCCGAGAAAATTACTTCTGTCGTCGCATAAAAGAATGTATCCTTTGATGATGTGAAGACGTAAAATTGATTTATTATTGAATTGTAAGAACTTTGCTTACAAAGTAATGATAATTGCATGCATATACAGACTTAAACACAGGTCTGTTCACATTTTGTCGTCATTTCATATTTATTGTTTTCATTTTTGTTACGGAGCGTCCTTATAGTGCTTATTGTGAACATATTGTGCTCTTTACGACCCTGTGGCAGTTTGTAGCTACTTCTCTTGTGTATTCATCTCCCTATGGAATGGTATGGAAATGGGACATCGGTTTCATTTTATTATACGCTCGAAAGAGATTTGTATAGGGATTAATATCCAGATTAAATCATCACATCGCCTGATGTACCATGTACATGTTCATTTGTCATTTGTGAGTAAATGAATGATTAGTTTGAGAACGAGAAAAAAGTTACATTTTTGGTGAAAATGTCGGATACCAGCAATGGCTAAAGTTATCCTGTTTTGGGCTAATTTAGGAATTTTTTTTCCTAAAGTTTCAGGCCTTCAAATATAAAATAAAATGTGTCTAACAGAATAAGAATCTGAATAATATTGTTTTTCTTATGGCGTTTGTCTTTGACTTTCACGATTTTTCTTTTGGCGTTTGACTTTGACTTTGTATGACTTATTGTATGACGACTGGTTTATATTTGACTATCAAAAATAAAAAAGACTAAGTCAATAATATTAACTCATTAGCGTAATACCTAATGGCATGATAATTTGCGGACAGACAGGCAGATGAAGAAACTTTGCTTTTCTTTTTATAAATTTAAATTCCTAAACTCAAAAGGTAGCTTGAGGATGTAAATGAGACTATGCACATTCTACTTAACTTATGAGCAATATTATTGCTTATTGTACTTAAAGCGTTCTTACTTCACAAACGATACATAATTTTTATTTAATTCATCAGCAAATTTCGGCTAATAGCATATTACTTACCCTGATTTTGTTTTTTTTTACCATGGACTATGGAGAGGGTGTTTTAATCTGAAAAAATTTCCCCAAATATATGCTCTCGACTTGAATTGGACATGTGCTAAATATTATCTTTGATAATGAGGTCCAAGGATGATAAAGGGACGGACGTCTTAAAACTTTTTTTTTCTTTTTAAATAACAGTCATTTCTAAAGCCGACCGCGGGCATTATGGTCGGGGAAATACGGCCATCGTTCCATCTTCCTCACTGGAGCCTAATCTCTTTCGTCACCCAGGCCCCACCCCGGCGTTAAAACCACAAACTCTGCTCTACCCTTACCTCCCTATTATATTTCCTTTCTCACTCCCATGATTGTTCCTCTTTTTCCCCAGATAAGCCTTGAAAAACCAGCCACCACCCCCCAAAAAAAAATTTTTATTTGGGGTATCATGATAAAAATACATCCAAATATCCCACACTTCCCGTTTTTTCCTCCATTTCTTCTTCGCTCGGCATTTTAATACTTTCAGCGATTCCAGGCCGTGACATTTTTTTATTCCTCCATCCCCTTTACCTCCCGTACTCATTGTCTCTTAGCAAATCTCCCGTCGAGGGAAAGAGTTAAGTCCTCATGTTGGTTTTTATTCTCGAATCCGGCATGAGAGAAGGGGAAAAATTATGTAGCTCTGCTCCGTGCGTCTTTTTTCTGCGCCACTTCTCATTTACATCTGGTCCCAGCCATTTCCCGAATCTTTTGACTGTTCTGTCGGCATCTACATGTTTGTACTTTCCTACGAGCCGAGGCAGAAGTGTGAGGCATGCAGTGTTAGGACACCAGCCATGAAAGAGGTGTGGATAGGGGGAGAGAATAGAGGCGACTTGTATGTCATATTAATGTCTTATGTTTTTTTTAAAGTTGTTTTTGTTACCATCACTAATGGTACGTGGAAATGATGAATTATAGTATATATCAGTTAGGCAGGGTATCCTTCTCACTTTGCCCTCTTTATCAATTCTAGATGCATATATATCATATCCTCTTGTTGTGCTGAAACTAACCTTATTTGAATTATTTTTTGAACCACACAAAGCTTATTGATCAGAAGCAGTACATTTTTCCAATAGTAAATGTAGAGAATATAAAATCACCGCACAGTTGACTAGTAATATGAACAATACATACCAATTTTTGGAATTTTTAATGATAGTGTGGGTTTCACTACCCCTTTTTTACATTGCATCAAAAATTACATGCGTAAATACAAAACAATAGTGGAAACGCGGTGAAGAAAAATTGCATGAACAAATTGAAGAAAACGGTGCAAATAGCGTAATGAAAAAAATTATATTAATAATGAAATTCAGATATTTATGAGAAGTAAGAAGTAGTCATACAATTTAGGTCCTACTATGCCAAAAAGACTTAGCAGCTTACAAAACTTGATTCAGCTATGTTGGATTTTGACTTGTAGGGTAAGCAGCCACTCATGAAGTTGCTTCTTAACAGTACATATACTTCATTATCATTCATTACAAATGGCAATTCATTCAACAGCCCAGGGACTACATGTGCCAAAGACCTCTTGTCGCGGAGGTTTAAATACTTGGGTACAAACCATCTCTTCATTCATCGCAGTTGCATGCCAGTATTTATCATACGGAGATTTTTAAAGCTGCTATCGAAGAAGTTATTTCAAAATAACACATATTTATGTAGTTCCGTTAATGGAAGATGTGTATAATATTTTTAATAAGTAACCTTAGTCTAGTGTGTGTCCTCCTAGAATCTAATGTCTACCATGCTCAATTGTCAATCTTAACTGATCGAAATCACTGTTTCATTTACTCTATGACTAACTCGTCCGTGGAATCAGCACCTGACCTAATTTTTTTCACCTCCTTTTATCTCGCGCTAAACTCATCAGACAAGTAACGGTGTCTACGCTCAAGGACTGCCCCCATCGGTACTTAAATGTCGACTTTGGTGTCCCGTTCCTCGATCATGACCCATAACGGTCGCACCTGCGTTAATCATTTATCGCTGTTGCGGGCCAGGAAATAAAGCGTCCAACCCAATTCTTTTCATCGCCACTAAATGTCTCGAGCGGGATATCTTGTGAGACGCATGATCAGATGCTTGGGAATGTGTGCCTTTCCGTGTTTACTCTAATTATTTGTAACCTACGGGTAGTCATGAAATGGATTTAAATATTTTCTGTTTTTGCCATTTTCTTATATATATTTTCAGTTATTCAGTTATACACAGTTTTTAGATATTTAATCGTATTGTTTTTGCCCGTTTTATTCCTCCTTTATAGCAGCGTATTACATATGTTTTCTTGATTTCAATCTCAATATTGGTATCTAATAGAACTTGATTATAGGATATCTACGTAAATATTAAATATAATAAAAATATCTTTGCTGATTCAATGACTTAGCTAATAATAACTTAACTAACAATAACAGTTAGTTTTGTGTAGTTTCAATACTTTTACTTTGAAATAACTCCGCCGTTGACACTCCTTTTTCTCTCATCCAAATTTTACCAACGGTACAATAACAGTGATATTGTGAAATATTATATGGTCTGATTACTGACACTTTGGTTTTCGATCTCAAAATGCACCATGCTCCCAATAAATGATCACTCATAATGCTGATGAGCTGAATTTTGTTTAATTTATTAGTTGTTGGAGGGTGTTATCATTTAATGTTTTGTTAAATGAATGGCACCATCTTTTTTTAAATCACTCCAGCTGTTTTCTTCCATCATCATCAACTGTAGGTTTTATTCCGGAAAAAATGCATAGGTTTTCATCAGATAGACTAGTTTTAAGCTAAAATATGGTACTACTTGAAACTCATTAGAATTTCAGGTGTAGGGCAGAATTTGAGGTAATTTTTGATTCACCTGTCGTTTGGTCACTATTAGTAATCCCTTTATTTTGAAATTATGTTTTTTTTGAGGATGAGTGAGCTTACTTGAATGGATTTCTTGAGGGTTGCTAAACTTACATTATGGATAGAACATTATACATGCAGTTATCTATAGTCACAGATTTATATCGCATTTGTTTTGAATTACTATGTATAAGTTATAATTATTAAATATAATGCATCCTTTCTCTATTAATTAGGTTGTTTTGAACCTAAAGACGTCAAGTTTTTAGTCACGAATCTCTCTTTAAAATACAAAAGGTTGTGAAAGAGTCAAACCCTTAGTACATTTAACCCTTAGGAGGCAAAGTATATTTATTCCCATATTAATTTCGTCATTTTTATTTCTAATGGGTATCGTACACATCTTTGGAAAACTTTTACTTCTGATAATGTTATTTTTAATCTTAATCGATATGTCTGCTTTTTCTCTGCCACTCGATCGACTGACACTCCTCTGTCACTCGACCGATTTCATGATCCAATTTTCCTACTATTTCTTGAGAGTTCAGCAATCTTATCTAAGTTATAATATTATGCTGAAAACAGAATGCATCTATTTTATTCTTGATAAAGGGTTTCGTACCCTAAGCCTATTATTCAGGTTTTGATAGAAAAGAACTATTATTCGCGGATATGAAGTTTAGATAGTCTGTGTGCTGGAATATTTCTTTTGAAATGGTCAAGTTGTTCTAACAAAACCTGATTGAAACTATATCGAAAAATACTTACATTATAAGAAAGAATATTAAAGATATTTCTACTAAATGCTCCAATATACATGAAAATTAATATATAGACAGGGACAGACTTTTTGTTTCTGTGTATCAGAAAACAGTTTGACTGAAGCCAAAAAAATTAACCCATTAAATGTAATATTTACAGATTCCATTCAGAATAGTTGTTTTATCTCTCTCCTTGATGACTTAGTGGAGAGAAAGAACGAATCCAAATGAGAGTTGTATTTCGCCAAAAATATTAAATATCTGCCTGCAAATGTTTAGTTGTTTTAATGGATATTGTAACGTTTTTAATCAGTCACGGAGAAGGATTTGTCAAATCCTAGAGGTTTTGAATGGAGAGCTTTAATAAAAATTTCAAATGCGCATAATATGTGGTCGATAAAAAATGCTTTTCAGATTTTCCAATACCGTTCTCCCCAATATGCTCTCTCTCTCGCTTGCGACGAGGGTTTAATGGCGTCATTCACTTCGGCAGTCAAGTCGCCCCATATCTCTTATCCTCTGAATATCCCGCTCGTCTTCATACTGCGTCCGCGCTTCCTCCTTCATGTCTGCTTCCCTCTCTACCCAAAGCTTCATCTCGTTTTATGGCAATTGAAGACGGGGGGATTTGAGGGGCGGGGTCCTGTCTCTTGATGGCTTTGGTAATATGGGTGGGGAAGGAACGCTTCGGAAGATGCCGTATGATATGCCGGAATGCGCCGTCGAGACGGGTCGGAGAAGAAAAAAAATGGAAGGAATCAAGTGAAGTCTGTGAGAAAACGACCGTTTTTTTACGGATTTCGGCAATGACGTTATTATCCGACTTTACCCCACTCCGTCGAGACCTTAGCGGACGGGTTTATTAGGATGGGGCGAACATGACCGTTCCCTGTACTAAAAACCTCCCAGCAAATCAGCCTGTCCACATTCGAATTCGTCTTTCGCGCTTCGTTTTTTTCCTCACTCCTCTGTGGCTTATTTCCTATCCTTCACGATTGAGGACCTCTTTTGGTGTGCTACCCTCCCTCCTTCATTCTTTTTAACTGCGCTCTCCTCCCACCCAATTGATCGACCCGACGCTCTACGAGTCGTGTGTGTCCAAAAATACGCGGGGAAATGAAATCTCCGATGCGGTGGTCCGCCATATTGTCGACGGCTCATAAAACTGCGAGTATAACACGACGAGAGGAACGTCTCGCCAATAATATATTTCCAAAAGGAATTGGATGCAGTCACCGGTGGAGAATATAGACACTTCTGATCAAATCAATTCGCGAAATTCATAATAACAAATTGCAGTCGCCTGGACTGGGATTGGAACCCAGAACCTTTTGCCTGTGTAGTAGAAAGAAGCCCTTAGTATCCCTGGTTGGATGCGGGTTGAAACATTTGGGCAGGATTTGATTGATCTGAACTCCCATCCCAATCCAAGTGTTGTTCGTAACTTTTGCGTATTTCAGTGGCGTGTGGTCCCCGTTTATGCTACAGTCTTTTGTATTTGAGGTTGAAGCTATATGTACATAGTGATAATACGTTTGTTTGAACAATAAAACTTAAAAAAACACCAGTTCCCAATTTGAACTACATTATCCTTACGTACTGTTCAGGACATCATAGGTTGATGAATCCGAAGATTGGTTGACAGAAGCTCTCCATCTTTCCCTGCCTACATATACACAGTCTGTCCTAGTTCCGGTAGGACTGTTGCTATACAAAATAAAAGACATGGATTATGTTAAAAAATCACTGTATTTATTCAAAATAGTCTCCCTCTGGGTCAATGCACAGCTGAAATCGATTTAAAAGTGTTTAGAAACAGTCACTGTAGTCCTTTTATGGAATTGCATTTAGTACTGCGGTAAAATTTTCCTGGATGTCCTCAATGGCTCGTAGCGGTGTCCTTTCATTGCCAACTTCAAATTTGGGTACAACTAGAAGTCTGCTGGGGCCAAATCCAGCGAATACGGCGGGTGATCCAGGGGTGTGATCCCTTTTCTGGCCAACAACTCGCGTACTATCTTCGCTTAGTGGGCTGCAGCGTTGTCGTGGAGGAGCGACCAGTAACCTGCATCCCAGTATTTGGGTCGAATCCGACGAATTCTCGCCCACAAACGATGGAGGACGTCGACATAATACTCAGAATTAACGGTTTGCCCTTCTGGTACAAACTCCTTGTGAATTATTCCTTTGGTATCGAAGGAAACTGTTAGCATTATTTTCACACAGCTCTTCTGCATACGCACTTTCATTGGTTTTGGCTTCTTTAGGCTCAACAACGCTGCACTGTGCCGCTTTGTAAGAGATTCATACTAGAAACACTGTGTCTCGTCGCCAGTTACAATCGGTTTCGTGAAATAAATGTCACTTTGGGCAGTCTTTAACAGGTCTTTGCAGTGTTCGACTCTGCCATGTTTTTCATCGCCTGAAAGTGCATGTGGCCCAAACTGCGCACAGACCTTCCTTTTACCCAAATCTTCGGTCAAAATTCTAAGCACAATATTTTTTTGTATTCCTGGCATCTCCCCGATGAGTCGTGTGGAAACACATCCTTCTGATGCAATGATTTCAGCGACTTTTCGAACATTTCCGTCCGCGCGACTTGTTCATCATTCATGCTCGAGCCGCGGCCTAAATTTCCTCCCTACCGTCACAAAATAGAATATACCCCAGAAAAACATTTGAACGACTTAAGCAATCACCACCATAAACGCTTTTCATCATATTGAACATTTCACTGGCTGATTTGCTTAACCTAACACAAAGCTCGATGTTGCCTCGCTGCTCAACCGCCATTTTCCGAAGAGTTCAGACATGTACTGTTACATTCGCGACCAGAACGCATTGTTGCTGCGATACTTGCGCTTTGAAATTCTACACGGTTGTTGCTGAAACTTCAAGGATTGTAACCCTGCCACTCGCCACGAAATAGCATTGCATTGTGGAATTTCACTCAAGCAGGCCTAACGGAACACCCTAGGACACGGGAACGGGACACATTGTGTACATCTACATACTACCCCGCGAGCCGCCGCTTGGGCGTATGGCAGGGGGGTGATAGGTCACCAGCCGTGTAAAGATGTAAAAGTTTTGGAGGTGAAATGGTGACATGTCCTATGAGAGGTATGTATTATAGGGGTTTATTTGGAGGAGCTCAGTTTCTATTGTGGTCGCTTATTGTGCGCGGAAAGATCGAGTTTTTGTATCCATATGTTCGGCAGAGTATCTCTCTCATTTCTCTCTGTGTTGCTCTGAAAAATATCAATTCTGAATTTATCAAGCAGCCTAAGCCTAGGCTAAGTGTAGCCTCCGAGTCTCTAGGGGCTCCCACCTTAATCCCTCTAACCCCTCCCTCTAACAGTTGTGTAACACTATATGTTCATTCGTAGCAGTTTTTAACGAAGCGTGCTGCTTTTCTTTGTATTTTGTTATTTTTTTTGGTTAAATCTTTATGACTGGGGTCCCAAATGCTCTCGGCGTATTCGAGGTCTGGCCTAACCAGAGCGAAGTTGCAACTCTCTTTTACTTTTTCATCCGAGGACCTTCCTATTATAAGCTTAACAAAACTTAGTTTCTTTAATGCTGTGCCGCTTATGTTTTGTATGTGTGTTCCCCACGATATATCTGAAGTTAAGGCGATTCCAAGATATTTTACTGTGTTTGAAGATTTTATTTTTCATTTTTATGTTGTTTCTGTTATGTTTTATGCCTATGGCGTATTCCCTATCTTTCTCGTCTTTTTCTTTGTTAAGTCCTTGTATTTGGTATTTGGTTATTCTTGGTTAAGTCCTTATTGTCTTCCTCTGGGACTATCCTATTTTTCCTATAATTAGGTTCTTCACAAACCCATAGTGCTTCATGATGAGTCCAATCCATCTGGCTATTCTCTTCTGTATAGTGCTCCATTTGGTCCATTCCTATTCCACTCTTCTGTTAACTCATTTCTTACTTGTCCTTCCGTTTTATATTCAGCACCTTTCTCCAACATCAGTTTTCAAAAGTATCTAGTCTTTTCTAATCTGTTTTACATTTGTCCATACTCCCGATCTATAGAATGCCACGCTCTGCACGAATTCGTTTATACATTCTTATCATTATTTCAGTTCTATCTTTATTGAACAAAACAGATGATTTTTCGCTGTGAAACAATTATTATATTATTACGATTATATTACGTTGTGATACTACTTCATAAATAGGTGATGTAGTATCTGTACTAGCTGTAATATCTCTCTTCGGATTAGGAACGAAAATGATTAATTGGTGATAGTCAATAGGCTTAAAGTTTCCTGGGGCCACGTTGCGGGCTCTGTATTATCACTCTTCTACAAGGAAAACGTTTGATTGGCTCCAGAGGTTTCATTTTTTGTCCATTAAATGTTACTAGCCAAGATAGAGGTGATCATATTTTTGTATTATGTGATTATGGAAATTAAACTTTTAAGTCTTTCGGTCGATTTTTTCTATATAATTTGAGTTTTGTCCTTGAAGTCTTGAATTTTTATATAACTTGCTGGTTTTAAGTTATTAACTCACTTGTAAACTTACAAAGTTACTTGACAACAGCAAAGTTTGTCTGGAATGAATTTTTATGCCCAAGGCGCTTTCATTTCACGTTTAATAATCAACATGTTTAACTTACCCAAAGGTTTAAGTTGTGGTATATTTCCCAACCAATTCCAAATGAAAAATTTCAAACAGCCCAAATGTGATTCGAACTTGCGACTTCTGTCAGGCGAAAAATTGCGTGATGTCGCCCCCACTGAGGATAGAAAAGCTAATTGGTCAAGAAAGTTCCAGTTTGCATTCCAGTTTTGAATATTGGTTTTGCTTTCATAATTTCGAGAATATTTCTGAAGGTACTCTCCCAAGCCAATCAAGTTTCAAAATTTTATCGCCTGGTTGACAAATCCGTCGCTACCGAGAAAAAATTCGTACCACATTAAAGAAGGACAAAAAGGGGTGAAGGCATTTGGTCATTTGATCAGTAAACCATTTTTTTCATTTGAAGTCGATCATGGCTCATTTAAGTGCGTACACCTGTTGAGTCTTAGATTAACATGTTAGTGAAATCCATTATGAATGATACAATTTTTAATTTTTCTTGGATGTAGGTAATGAAATACTTTTATTACGTGCCACACTGATAATTTCCATATGTGAAATGGTAAATGCGCTGTATGGAAGATAAAGAAGCACACTTTCTGCCGTATCTTATCCGTTAGCAGACATAATGCAAGGTTACATCTTTGAGGCTCTAGATTGCTTTACATTTGAAGCAACCGGCAAGCATTCATGTGGTAAAAACTGCCTCGGAATTTGCTGATGTAGATTCAGCTACTATTAGTACGTTTTTTTCTGTGTGGAGAAAGAATGTACTACTGAAAATCTTTTGACAAAACAAATTCTCTCGATTCAGCCGTATATATAACTCGCATATTACTGGGCTTGTTTATTTGTTGAAATTTGAATATTTGAAAGTAATAAATATCTTTGCCCTCACATTTAAAGCATGACAATGTTACATTTCAGGTGATAAAAAATAAGAAGAATGGGATATCAGATTTCCGACGTACTAAGGTGGCTATCACTGATAAATGGAGAATCACAGTGCATCAGATACGTTCACAGAAAATGTGTGCATGAAAAGGTAAGAGATGAAATATTTTTTTTCAAATCCTAGAAAGAAGTAATTTGATATTGTTGGGATATTTTTTGGGGTATTTTCATGACAAGATATATCAATTTTCTTTCACAGTGACCAATATCCGTATAAATCTTGGTCGTTTTCTCTTTGAATCTAACTCTGTAGAAACGCCAAAGTCTCATTCCTTAGGATAAGTCATTAGAAATATTTATGATGTATTAACCTGTTTTATTTTATATTTCTAGTTGTTTTAATTTTTACCTGCCATTGAATGACAATTTTGGACACTAGTGATTTTTTTCAGTGTTCTTTCATTAGTTTTTTTAAATTATCTTATTTAACTTGTATATTCTAAATATTTCATCTTGTTTTCAAGACTTCGTATACTATGAGCTTCGAAAATTTGGTTTTTCACGGATTGAAATCAATACGAAAAATAAATGTTTTTTGAAACATTATTATTCGTATATTAAACTATTTTAGCTGTTAACTATACCCTCCGTAAGTTGTGATGTATTTCTCCTCTTCCGCTTCTGTAGGTAACCTAAACGTTTTATCTGCCTAATTACCTTTGATGCACCTGCTAACAGTTATTCTGTCTCCGTAATGAATTTCTGGCTTTAAAACGCTGTTCATGTCATCACTAGCGTTTTCCTGTTTTTGCTAGATGCCGAGGAAATATTTATATGAAAACCAAGCATTTTGCTAGACCCGAAGCAATCCGGTATTCTACATTTGATGATTGTTGGGTGTTAAAAAGCAGAATAACGGCGTCCTCGGATCGCAAAAACTTCAGCGCGGTAAATACAGCTTCGTCTCTCGACTTATTCATAACGTGCTTTCGAGTCGACCGTGCACTTCCTCGTCGGGTAACCGGAGATTATTCTGGCCGTGGCCCTCGTATGCCAACTGTGGACGATTACATGCTTTGCCTGAGTGGCCAAATAGGAAGATGCTTCCTGGGGTGCGAGGAGGTGCATGGAGGGGAGCGACAGGGAGTAGGGGAGGCACTTTCAGGGTACAAACCCTTATAGTTGAAGGCACTGTGTAATGGGGGGTGAAGACCACAGGGATAGGCGGGGAGAAACTTCCCTTTCCCAAGCCATGCCCTCCCCCCCCACATCCCTTTCCTCCGTCGGCGCGACAAATAAGAGGAACAGCAAAGGGAAAACACCGAACGGCACGTTCAAAGTCTCGTTGGAGAGTCGAGGAGACGAGGGGGCTTTGGAAAACGTATGGCCTCCCCGCGGAATAAGTGCTCTATGGATGCATTACTCCGTGGTCACCTGGAGCAGCACACGAAGTGATAATAAAGGAGAAATGTGATGCTCTCGCCGTCCGTACGTCTTTCCCTTTGATCATTTAGAATGCATCGTACTTTTTCTTCATTTCGGTGCATGACTGAGGGAGGTATATGGGGGAGGATGCTGTATTCCCGTTTTTGTAGCCGGGGGTCACTTACGACCCGTGTTTGTGTGCTCTTTGGGGGCCAACGTTCCTGCTCTTGCTGTCTCGAGAGTCTGCCTCACGATCCTTTACAATTTCGTCCGTCATTTTTATGAGGACTTCTATTTTTATGTTTCTCCAGCCAACTGGTGAGCATTTTGTTTTGAATTTGTGAAAGCTCAATGATAATGGAATTAATTATGTCAGGACGAGGAAAGATTTTTGCTCAAATGATTCAGAACTCACCTCTTGCAGGTGTCTGAAATTCGCGTTCCACTCGCCCTCTACACATCTATTCAAGAAATTCGGGGAATGGTGAAGGATATTGATTCGCCGCTGACGGTCAAGGGCGTTATCTTGAAATCGGATTTTAATTGAATTTTTAAGACGAAGATCTTGGCCACAAAGTTCTTATTATGTAGCCTCCCCTGTCATCATGTCCGCACCCATTTACGGCGGACTTCATCGCGAGGTTTGTTGATGTTTCAACTGCTCGTACTTGAAAGGAAAGGTTTACAACTTCAAATGAGGCTGAGTATTATTTTTTATTAATTTTAAAATAGTCCCTGTTTTCAAGATTCAATAACTGTAGGGGAAACAGCTTTAACTTACAAGGAGATATTGCATGACTGATGCGCTAAAAAAACATTTTTTCTGAAGTGTCATGGCTTTCTCTCTCGAAGAAAACATATCGTTGAAATTTTCTCCAAAACCCGAGCCTATGGGAGGAAATGCCGCGATTCATTTCCTACATTCTCTCGTCAGATTCAGAAAAACATAGTTTCTTCTGTGTTTTTAATATGTCACGAGATGACTTCTTGTTAGTGCAGTTAATCATTTCACCGTTATTCGTGGCATCGAAATTTATTGAGGGAGAGATAAAGAGTTCATACGGATTTCTCCTTGGCTTTTGATTTATTGCTTTTCAATTATATTATTTTTTGACTAAACTCACATACTTCTTGTTTCTTATCCACTTTAGCAGCTAAAATGTTCTTTGGGTGTCAGAAGAACGCACTGAGGTTCTGCAATTTTAGGAACATTATTCCAGAAATATTTCTTTGTATTTACTTCATTAAATATAGGTAGGTATAGAACCTTATTTAACTAAGAGAGTGCAGATGCTGTCAATCCAGTCCATAAGTCTTCAATACAACTAGTTTGGATCTTCAACTTGATCGTAGAAATGTTTTGAAAAATGTACAGTCGAGAGACTTACTCTTTACTGATATATATTATATATTTATTTTCCCACATTATATTGTATCAAAATGTACTTGTGGTAATTTCTCATATTCAGGCAGTACCTTCTGATGTTTCCACAGACGACAGTCCCGTCGTTTCTGCATCCGAATATTCAAAACATATGTCTGAAGGGTTGGTCGTTGAAGAGAAGTCGGTAAATAAACCATCTAAAATGTGTACTAAGCATTGACTACGATGTTGCGAATTCCTTATTTTTTACCATTCTTTATCATTTCTGTCGTCTCAACCGATCGCTTCCAGCTTAGACACGCTGTAATCATTTTTTTAGGTAGTATACGATGCACTGAGTTATTACAATTCCAGTTACGTTTACCGGCGTAACAGGGCCCACCTGGCTTACGTACCCCTTTTTTGTCCTTTTTTCCTTGCTCTGCGGAACGTATTACCTCCTATTTATTCTTGAATGGTAGAATTATCTATTGAACCCTGAAGTTATATTCCCTGAATTGGCGCAAGCCGGTGCATTTCTTGTACAAGAACTTCTACTGCGTTATATTTTTCTCTTCTAATCATATCCCTTTGTTACAATAAGTCGGTGCATTTCTTGTACTAGAGACTAGTGCGTTCGTATTTTCCACTCTTATGTTCTTGTCGATCACTCACGACCGATCTTTTTAAGAGATCGTTCCAAGTCAGTACAAAATAGTATGGAAAATACTAGGGAAGTAAGCTTAAATTTCAGCCTCATTGGAGATGTAGAAAAACTTGAAGACAAATGTATATCAATGCTTCTTTCATACAATGATTTCCGTGTCACAGTTGGGTTCAAGAGTATCTAGCCTATCACAGCAGGATAAAAATGACTTTGCGTAAGCGTATTTCAATACGATTGAGAATTCCTTTTGGAATATATGGACAACTAATGCAATGATGTTTTCGTTTTTTTTGTAGTGCAACTGTGCTTCTGTTTGTAAAACTGTAAAAATTTCAAATTTTCACCAAAAATTTATAACTTTGTCCGTATACGATATCTCAAAATGTGACGCAAGAATGCCAATTATTCTCTCTGTCCGCTTTTAAAAGTAAAACAATCCAATCTGTAACATTTCAGCTATTAGGTGATATTTTTTTGGCTTTTTTTTCAAACTTTGGGCCTTTGGTGAGCACAAAATATGAACCACGGGATGTTTACGATTATTATCATGGAAATATGCAATTTTTTTGCACTTTTAGAATTCAATTCCCGATATCCATCCTTGTTCTACCCACCCTGGAGTGCACCGACGTACGTCACAGTCGGGAAACTTCAATGAAGACTAATTAAAGATTTTGTTGAGCATGATATTGTTATCTGTTTCTCCTCAATTTTTTTTTTGCTCTCTTTGGACTGATGAAGCTTGAATTAAGTGTTTCAATACGACTATAACTATTTAATCTTCATCGACCGTGGTTGCGATGCTGTGCATGTCTTCAGTCTGCACCTTAAGGGAACGAACATAAATATCGGATATCATATGAATATAAAACATCAGCGAAACCGTGGTGGGAATTTAAAAATGATTAATATTTTGTCTAATTTTGATGCATAATTTATCCTCATCAAGTAGGAATTCCACCTTATTCAGTTAGAGACTGTCAACTTTTGTAGGCTACTTTCTTTTTCTTGAGGAAACCACCATCTGCCCCTTCCTCTTGTGTAATTTCCCCGTAATGCATTCTTTTAGCGGCACTTTTAGTAGAATTATGACAAAGATTCTCCTCATTACTAGGAGGCAACTTTTCTCACCGGTTCTTTTACCTGACTCCTACAGTCTTGCTCTGTAAGCTTCCTTCCACCATCTTGAGTCGTCGGTATACATGTGGTGTATTTGAATGAAAGATATAATTCTTGTGGATGTGTCGGTGCTAATGGATTGGCTCTCCGGATCCTATTTCGCCACAATCCGGTATGGGACTCAAGACGAGCGCATCTTTATCAGCTTCGTAATCTTTCTTCTCTCTTGGAATTTCCTCCCTCATTTCGTCTTCCGAATGGTCTATCTCCCTTGTGAAAGAAGAGGCTAGCTGGGAAAATTGAAAAATGAAAACTCAGATAGTATTCTCTTTTTATGTGCGAACTTATAATTTCCTTCCGGTACCATGATACGTGACATGTTGCGCACCATGGTCTTTCAACTTCTTGGGCTACAGTTTTTTAAGGGCTAAGATTTTCTGGGGCTCTTGGAAGTTAATAAATTTTTCGGCTGAGCCTTTACTTAAGTAGAATAGTGTGATGGGTGTGTTAATATGTAGCTATTGATATCAATTCTAGATGTTATTGAGGAAATTGGAGGGTGAAATTCTGTCTTTCTTACCTTTGCTGTTTCAATGCTTTCTTATATTCCCGAGTTGTGAATTACAAAACTATCAATATCTTTCTCGATAACGTTTTTCAATGGCCACATTAGACGGTAATTTCAATGGTCCAGAATAAACCAAACTGGTATCGATCGGATGTCATTTTATAAAATTTATAGTCGTCTACTCAATTCACCGCCAGTTTCAATTCATTTACCACTAATTCAAGTCATTTTAAGGAAATTGTGATTTATTGATTGAGAAAGATTTGCTTCTATTAAGTGCAAAATATATTCACAAAAAACAAGGAACACAAAATCTGGGGATAGAGAGAATAGTATACTTAATGGGACGCTGAATAAAGTTTGTTTATAACTGCTACAATGGTGACTCAAGAAGAGAAAGTAATTGAAGCGTATTTAAAAAGTTACCTCCAAAATATTAACGTATCACAGAGGTATTAGTCTATTAAGTGTAGCTTTCAAAATTTTGAGGAAAATAATCAATGAATGATTCCAAAAACATTTCAAAAGTTTTTCACCTTAAGGCACGAACGTGCAGGAAATAATGTGCAGAATTTTGCGAGGGATGATCATACGATGATATTACTTATAGTTTTCGGTTGCGTACACAAAAGAGCACACAATTTAATCTGAAGACAAACATAGCCGTCATAGATTACTCAAAACACATTCGGCAGCATTCGTCGAGAGAAAATTTGATCAATAATGAAAAACTAGAGTCCCCAATTCATTTAACGAAATCATATCTTGTACAAAGTGAAATCAATGAGAGTCAATGTAAATTTTCCATGTTGTTTGATGTCCAAATGTAAGATTTGTGAACAAAAAAGAGAAAAAACGTTTCCCAATTATTATAACGATTAATTTAGTCGAAAAATATCTGAAAAATCTGGAATTAAAGAGCATGAATGTAATGAGTAGAGAGAAAGACAATGTGGATGTGACTTCCGGAGGAAACTCTACCATATACATCTACATAATTGATTTGATATTAATTCTGCAGAAGTTGAGAGGGGTAGCAATAAGGTTAATGAAAATGAATAATCTCCGAGGAATTCCTTTTTCCTTGTTAGTGCTTTATGACAGCTGACATGGTGACATCAGGTTTAACCATCTTTTCTTCAGTCAACCATGTAGAGTAATGCAATGGGATGTAAGGGATGTAAAGTAATATGGGGCTTTAGAATAAAATAATGAGCTTCTTATCTGCTAAGGTTTCTCATACCTGCAGTGTTGCCATTAAGCAGGAAGCAGTAAGTGATGCCTGATTCTATGGAAAAGATGTGATATTTATCATTCAAAAGAATATTAATAGAGGAAAGAGGACGATGAAGCGAAATTTATGAGCTCACGTGGGCAGAAAAAAAGTAAATTTCGAGTATGTTTGAAGCTATAAGGAATGCAATTAAGCCTCCAAACGAAATTAAGACGAATTTAATTCTGAATATCACGAGATTTCCAAAGGCATAACTAGGAATGGTAATATCGGCCCACACCATATGATGATCTATTTGCTGCGAACTATGTAGAGAAATTACTGGATTAAGAAAATTTAAGTGATCGTATCACCATGAATCTGAGGGGGCTTCGATGCAATTCCCATTTTCAATCGATAATCGTTGTTAAAATATTCTCGTCATAATTTAGTACTATAATGTGGCTGAATTAATGGTTGAAGTGTAGTTCTTGAAAGGTTTAAACTTTTATTCTGGTCTAAAAATTCATGTTAATTTTAAACTTGCGATACAATCTAGAATTTTTGCTTAAGAAATGAAAAAAATTGAAAAATTTATGCATGGCATAAATCACTAACTCATTTTATAGCAAATGAGATACGCCATCGACTAGAAAAGGAGCCTCAATTGTTTATCAACATGTATTCTCCGAAATAATTAACTACTAGGAAAGAGTGGGGAAGTAGTGAGCTTACAGAAATGAGGAAAGGATGTGTGGTTTATCCATCGCTCAGAAGCGGCGAAGAATGGCACACAGTGGTTGTACTAAACGCCGAGGGATTTGAAAATTCTGAGAACAGATCGTAAATCTCCTCACCGGGTTGCCCCTAAATGGATGGCCCATCCAACTTGGAGGATAACCTTTCACAGAAAAGCCATTTGAGGCCGCGAAATGGTTTAACCCTGAGTCTCTTTTGGGTGATATATTGGGAGTTTTTACTGATTTCCGTTAAATTATATGCGGTGGTTAAGGAGAGGAGGGATAGTAGTTGTTCGGTTATTAACTTGGTTAAATGGGTTCACTACTAATTATCAATTCAAAGTGGTCTATTTTGGCCGATGAATTAAATTCCGGTTGGATTTTTTCTGTTGTGTACCGCTACCAATTGAGTATTAGTTACTATATTTAACCGTTTACAATCAGTAAAGAGCCTTGTTACCGCTACTATTATATTTAAGCTTATATCTCTTATATTATTATTCGTCAATAATAAGCTATGTGAGTAATGCCTTGATCATTCTTATATTTTAATTTTTTCGTAGACACTTGCATAAATGCATTTCGAGAATACCACTTTGAACATGGAATCTGCCGCGCAGCAATTAAATTACACGATAATAAAAAGTTTTTAGAGCAAACAATAGTTCTAGAAATTAGATAATGGCCCTATAATATATGCGGTGAAATTAATGTGAGTACATTAGTTATGATTATTATTAGTAATTGAAACAAGTGGAAATGATAAAAAAATTAGGATGTTGTTAATAATTGTTAATAATGAATAATAAAGATCTCATTGTATTCACACTATATTTAACCTTGGCCAAGATTTATTTATATATTAAGAGAACTTATTATTTTGACGTTTTCTCTTAAATTCAATAAGTAATTTGATGATATTATTTTATCATTGGTGAATTGATTAATCGTCTTTGATCGACAAGAGACTGAAAATTAAATTTAAAGACGATTTAAAATCCGTGCTGTTTTAATTGAAGGCTGTAAAATTTGGCGGAAATGGAATAGGGGTGGGAAGGCGGAAATGGTTAAAGGATGAAAGATGTGTGAGGAACGCGGAATGGGAAGTAAATTCGACGGAAAAGTGTGAGAACGCAACGTTGAAGGCGGTCGTAACGGAAGAGGGCGGAAGAGTGTAGGGAATGGTGGGAAAATCGGTGGATACGGGGGTTTGAGGGTGGGAAACCGGGAGGGTTGGAGGAAGGCAAAGGGTTATTTATCGTTTCATTTCCATGCCGCGTGACACCGGAGCTTTGGTTAACCGGTCGG
Source organism: Ceriagrion tenellum (assembly GCA_963169105.1). Lineage (NCBI taxonomy): Eukaryota > Metazoa > Arthropoda > Insecta > Odonata > Coenagrionidae > Ceriagrion > Ceriagrion tenellum. The sequence continues at coordinate 94,452,844 of OY720641.1, forward strand.
CCATAGAGGGAGTTAAGAGACGCTAGTGGCTGTGTTTCAGGGTTTGTGTTTCCTTGTTCGCGGGGAGGAGGGAAGGAAGGGTAAAGGAGCGGAAGATGGGGTGTTACAGTAGAAGCTTCGCGAGGTCGGGAATTCGGCGAGAGTGAATGGGGAGGGTGTGTAGTTCGGATGTGGGGATACATTTGGGGGAAAACCGAGAGAATTGTGGCCATTGGATGGGGTGGTGGTGATTATTGGAGTAAATCCAAATGCTGCTGTGGAGAAACTTGGTAACCTGGTAACCCATTAAGGGGGTAAGGACGGCTAAGTTGAGAACCATCAACTAGAAATCCGCATGTTTTATCTTCGGTCGACTGGGTGATGCTGCTTTAGAATCAAGGCCATCCCAAGCAGTGCGGTCCAATGTTTGCAACACCATTGCTACAGGAGTATCTTGGTCATATAAACTTGTATTGATATTACTCAATCGTTTGATTTATTTTGATGACTTTATTTATGTATACATATTTGCATGTAACCGCTTCTCATTGTTTAGGGGTACGAATATTTGTATTCGTAATTTTCATTGATCAGTTTTATTGTGACTTAATGTGGTTTGATATCTACCCAGCGCCTGTTACTACTCTCTTCTCTTCTTATTTTTTTCATTTTTTCATCGTATTTATTTAGTACCTTTTGTGTAATGTGGTAACTATTTTCTTCAATTGGAACAAGTTTTCTTCTACAAGTGTTTCCTTAAAGCGTATGCTGGTTTAATGAACGGCACAATGTTTTTGGAGAAAAACATTGTGCCCTTTTTTTGTAAGCGTTATTTGAGGGGTTGAAAATAATTTTCTTTTCAATTTTTCTTTAATATTATTAAATTTTGGACCTTTACAAAGAGAATGAGCCTTTATGCGACCCTGTATGTTGGTCCGATAAAAAGTTACAGCACTGAACATTAGACATGTTTTTAATAAACAAATGGAATAACTCAGCAACAAATTAACCAAATTGGCTTTATAAATCCTATTTTTTTTGTCATAATGGGGGCCTTAATCATAAAGCAAAAAAGTATGAAAAAAGTCATTTTTGCAATAAATAATTGATATGCAAAAAAACGCCGTTTTGGGGGATTTTTCAAAGTTTTTGCAATAAATAATTATCGAAAAAAAACTTACCATAGCTCAAATTATGCGTTTTTTAATTGTCTACAATAAACATTTGAAACATTTCTTCCTAAAGTGAATATCTTGGCTTGTAGAATTAAAAAAACCGTTTTTAGCCAACTTTGAACCCCTGTAATTTGTTTATAACGTCTAGTTCGAAGTTTAAAAATATATAGGTATATATAACTCTCCCTTTCCTACAACTTTTGACTATTCTTAACCTGTATCACGAAAAAACCTTCAAATTTCCCTATAGACTGGACTCGAAGAAAATTTGACGGAACCAAACCAAATTGGCTTTATAAATCCTATTTTTTTTGTCATAATGGGGGCCTTAATCATAAAGCAAAAAAGTATTTAAAAAGTCATTTTTGCAATAAATAATTGATATGCAAAAAAACGCCGTTTTGGGGGATTTTTCAAAGTTTTTGCAATAAATAATCATTGAAAAAAAACTTACCATAGCTCAAATTATGCGTTTTTTAATTGTCTACAATAAACATTTGAAACATTTCTTCCTAAAGTGAATATCTTGGCTTGTAGAATTAAAAAACAGTTTTTAGCCAACTTTGAACCCCTGTAATTTGTTTATAACGTCTAGTTCGAAGTTTAAAAATATATAGGTATATATAACTCTCCCTTTCCTACAACTTTTGACTATTCTTAACCTGTATCACGAAAAAAACCTTCAAATTTCCCTACAGACTGGACTATAAGTAAATTTGACGGAAGATACTGTGAATAGGGGGAATAGTAGAATTCCCAAGACTAGGAGAGGTTGTGTGAAGAGATGCATGAGTGAAAGGGAAGCTAAAGAGGTATACACTGTAGTGCCCTGTAGAGAAATATGCTGGAATGTAGCCAGTTTCCTATGTTAATGTACACTAGTCAAACTAAACAAAGTCTACGCCAAAAGAAGTGACGTGATGAGTGTGAATGTCCGATATACACATGTCCCTTTGTGTTTATGTAAGAAATAAAACTCCATAAATTGGAGGGCGCATGTAAAAAGTATTCCAAAATATATACTAAAAATATGTATCCTAAAGAGGTCGAAAATCAGTTATATCGTATATCATACCTCCTCATGTTCTGAGATTTGATCTTCTAGAACGTGTTTATTTACCTACGAATTCACTCCGATGCGGCATGCGGATCATAAGCCGGTTGGAAGTGATCACCCAGAGGGCCGTAGAATGAATGAAGATAGAGCAATTGATGCCGAAGATGAAAGGACTAGCAACAAGCAGACATGGGTCGCCTCCCGGAGTTCATAGATTGAATCCGAATCGTTTGATCGCTCCGTTGCAAAAGAGCGCCGGTCAATCAGGCTCATGGCCTCGGCGGAGTCCACGGTGAGCCGGCACTCCGGATTTCCCAGAGGGCTAAGCGTTGGCCACGTCATGATTGAAAAGTTCCGACGCGTGGTACAGCAGTCGACATAGAACAAACCTCGAAATGGTGCTTTTGCGATTTTTTCTGGAGGCAAAAATGAAAGAATTGGAACAAACACAACTGAAATCATCGAGGGTGAAATGTCATGCTGCCCTTAACTCGTAATATTAGGGCTCTGCTTTCAACTTTTGTTAAAGATTTTATTGTTTTTCCTTCTTTTTCATTCTGGGTTATTGTCGAAGCACCTGTTTTTTAGGTAATTCGAGCAAAGTAACCTCCAGGAATCATTCCCAATGCCCCACAATACGTTTCGTATCCTAGAATGTCCGCTTGAATTTAGATTGTGAAAGGTGAGGAAGGAATATTCGTGTATCATTGAACTCGTAATCCTTTCCAATAATGCATTATTATCCCATTTCAAGACAAATCAACTTAAGTGATATTTCTTCACCCATGAGTTCGGTTCATGAGCTGAGGTGTAAGTGGAAGTAATGTATCGGAACATATATAATACAATATGATTCATTCTGGAATCGAATACTTTGTTGGAATACAGTGGTCATGGTTCCTGTCAACTTAGACTATAAATCCGAATTCTCCGTGTAAATCTCTCCCGCACGTTAGGCAATCAATGGTATTCATTCTCGGTGGCAAGGTTTTTATTTGAAAAATCTTACTCTGTAAGTTGTGTGATTTTTACAGTTAATACTATTTTGACAAGAAAACCCCATCCGAATCGTTTAGGATTTTTAACTTCTCGCCAGATTTTATTTCGCCAGGTTTCGTCAGATGCTTGTACAAGTTTGATGTTAACCACTTTAAGTGGCGCATCTTTTGAAATTTGCATCGGTTATTTAATTTTTCGAATGAATCACTGCTGATGGAGATTTATTTAAGCCTCTAGACAACCATTATTTGGCTAAGTTCTTCGAAGGAATTAGTGTTTCACACAGTGTTCTCACGTGCTGTTAGCTTTAAAATTGACATACTCATTACTTGTCTTGCTTGAAATCGTCCCGTCACCTTAGTTTAAATTTCAATACTTCCCCAAATTCTTCTTTTTATCTTCAGATCAGTAACATTTCTCATTCCAATCATTTATAATGGGTTTTACGTCCTGAAATGTAAACGTCTTACTATAAAAATATTCTTTATGTTTCTTTTAAATCATGATCTGTTTTTGGGTGTAGTACCATTATATCGATAAATTTGAAATATTTAAGTTTATATAGTATTTTTAAGTATGAAGTACATTTATTAATGGTTTATTCATTTGATATTGAGCGATATTATTTCAAAAGTGATGTTCGATATTTGATACCAATTATGTAATGAATGACTTTTATTCCCTTAGTGATTCGAAGGTGGAAATGATTTTAAATGAGGTGCTCTTGCTTCGAAATGTTCTTCTTCGTTAAGCTGCTTGCTATGAACTACCGTTTCTCTAGCTTAATCTAGGGTCCATCTATTTGTCTCTAAACATATGCAAAGTTATATATTTAACCAAATCCATAACGCTGAGGCCTAAATTCTTTCCTTTCTGGGTACGGAGCGATCTAAGTACCACATCAATTCATTAATAGTCAATTCCACTTAATATGCTATTTGAGATGGTTGCAATATATTTGTAAGTCATGTGAATGTCTAAATTTGAATTTGCGTAAAGCTAAAAGAAATTAAACTAAAATATGTCTCAGAATGAATTATTTTTTAACTTGCAATGAATGTGCATATTTCATTAGTAGAACATATGATTTTGGGTTGCAAAATGAAACCTTAAAATGTATTTTATCAGTGCAGCATCTTTCTAGGGTTAAAATTTTCTCACCTTGTACTAAAAAAGTTTCAAAATCGTCCAAATGAAAATGGAAATTATTGAAGAGGGTAATTTGTTCGCAGACTCTACAATTCTTCAATCTGCAGTAATGTGCTATCCTAATTATATCGGTAGAAATTGAGAGGTTACTTATTTCGAAGAAGATGTAAACAAATTTAGATGTACATGAAATTCTCGCTTACTGGAGAAATCATTGATAGAATGACTTACACAAGAAACATTCCATGAACAGAAGCGCCATTATCGTCAACTTCTTTTAAATGTACAGTGCGGAAGGATATTAAGTTTAGCCATTTTTTGACCTAAAGAAACTACTATGGAGGGTGTTACTCTTCAAGTGTAAGCATTTTTATTTTAGCTTTTTAGCATTTTTTATTTAGTGAAATGTTCCACTTTGAGTTGATTTTCATTGAACAACAATAGGTAAAGAAAACCTAATTTATCGATATTTCCGAGTTTCCTTCTACAGTGAACACGGTGAATTGAGCATACAATTATTAATTAGTTGCGCATGTGCATAAAACATATTTTGGATTTTATTAAAAAGAAATTAGAACTCATGGTGGTGGCATTAATAACTCCCGTATTTCAATTAATGATATTTCAGTTTCGGTGGTCTAGGGACTAGGGCTATGTAATCACCGTTTCGTATATTCCTCCTACGGACATATGATGATAGCGGGAGAGAAAAGTGGAACTTAGGCATGGTTATCACGGACAAACGCTATGAGTCTACGCCCTAGTGTAGCAGTGAAACTAACTTTCGGTAGCGTATAAAAGAAACGAGAGCGTAGATGGAAAAAAACAGAAACCTATTCCTTTCGGTTTAGCTGATGGATGAAGTGTATGGGTTAGCATATCACTCGAGACGTCCACAAAATCCTCCTTTAACCACGCCTACATTAATGAATTGTTCACGAAGAGACTCGATAAGATGGAATTCGTATACTGGTTGTTTAATCCATAGTTTGGTCATCTGCAACCCTCTATCTTTCCTTATCTAATAATTTTTCCCATTCTTGATTGTAGTTCTCCTCATTTACTTACCTTGTTATGCGGTCTATGTATTTATCCCTTGGTTTTCCACTGTAGACCTCTCCCACTAGTATTCCTTCAGCTATATTCCTCGAAAAGCCATTTTCTCTCAGTCTCCTTAGTATATCTGGTCCTTATTTTCAGTATTTTGTTCCACATTGTCTTTTTCTCTTTTTTCTTCTTCTCTAAGCTTCTTCATTTCTTATTTTATCCGTACATGTGGTATTTTGCATCCACCTTGAATACAAGGTTTCGAAAGTTAGTTTTTACTGGTCTACTTTTCCGGATCAGGAACTGCCTCACTCCATACGCTTTCAAACAATCTTAACTCGATTGTAGTCCTATTTTATTTTACCTCTGTCTTTTTTGCCATCATTAGCGCTTTCTTATCTTGGAATATTCTTCATATGGTGTCCATTTTACCTCTTGTTGCACAGCTAGCTTAATACTTTCAACAGTTTAACTGGAAAAGATTATTTAAACAAATCAAACCTTGAGACAGGGAGAGTGTGTGTGTAAGAGAGTAACAGAGGAGAGTAGAAATGAGTTTCAATCAAAATGATCACCCATGCCATCTTGTGTGTTCTTTTGATAACGGACTTAACACATTAAAAATACAGTATATTTTACGGGGATAGGCTGTTTATAACGGCTCTGACTTACGAAATGAAAAGATTATTCATGGCAGAACTCGATAAACTTAAAGATGAAATGAAAATTTTGTAATTGTAAGTACTGCTTGCATTTATATATAACTCGGCTTTCTTTTTTTCCTTGGAGTATTGTTGACGGCATTTTAATCTATGTTCACGCTTGTCTCAGGTGATATGAGAACTTTAAACGGATTAATTATGCTAGTAAATTATATTGGCTATATAAAATTGCATACGACAAGACTGTAGATGGACAATTGTCAGTGAATGAGTTTACTTTTGAAGTGGTGTTTTATTGTACTCATGGAAACCATTACAATTAAATTCCTATTCGGCCTTGGTGAAAGTTTTTCTAATCATCGTTATCGAATGAAGACTTTCTTCATACGATGTAGACAAAGCTGTACGTGATTTTTTCAACGTTATTTAATTGCATCTAAATATAGGCAATGCTTTTGAGGATCATTTGCGAGTGTAGCCATATAAAAAAAGTAACTGCGTTGAGAGCGGAGAAGTTAAGCACCTTTCCCTTTCTTAGAACTATGAGCGGAGTCAGGAAAATGAAAGGAACCTCGAGAAATGGCTTTTGTGCGCTGTTGCGTTATCAAGGCCCCAAATTGGGGAAGAATTCAAAGGGAAGTAATGCGGAGAAAAGAAAACGCGAGGAATTACTCTATGCAAAGCTGCTGAAAGAGATGGAGAAGCCCATAAAAATGAGATGTGATAAATTTACCAAAGTAAGTCCTTCATCTTGTTGAGTACAAAAACTTGTGAAACAGTTTTTTTCTTGCCAAGGGGTAGTCGTTTTTGTAGGAAGGTTTGGACAGGAAATAGTGTAGGTTTCCTTTCATGACCTGTGCAGAGAAAATATTTTTTCATTGGAATATTAAAATTTATGTTACTTTCGTGAACCATTTTTGTGATTTACAATGAATTATTGGAGGAAAGTACTTATTTAATATCTTTTTTGAAAACTATGGTGAAATTTGCATCATATGGAAGTCATTCCCAATCGAAATATGAAAAATTTATATAGGAGATGCCCAATAATAGTTCAAAACAACAGTCTTCAGCAATAAATTAAAGCTGGGTGAATAGTCACATAGCCATAGCACATGTCAGTAGCCATGGTGAAACATTTTTTTCTCACGAATTGATGGCTGCTCCGCTATTAGGGCGTGGAATTTCAATGTTTGTCATATTTCCCAGATAACCTTGTTTTATCTGTTGAAATCCGAGTTCTCAACCGATTGCATTTTAATTTAGGTTGGATGTTAACTGAAACTAAGATATTTTTTACGTAGTTAGGAAATCCTTTCATATATTTATCCAAAGGTATTTTATATAGTTGGACGATGGATGTAATCGTAAATGCTCTGCTCAGGAACCTACAGGCGCAACTGAAAAAAGCCTTAGCTCGACCGAGAAAAAAAGCCATTAATTGGATCTCATGCGAGACTCCATTAGTTACTTGAGAAATGGCTACGATGTGAGGTGCATTTATTTATAAACGGAAAGAGAAAGAAAGAGAAAGAAAGTATACCTTGTCGCTGGATCATTTGTGTAATAGTAAGTAAGAATGCCTGATATTATGCAATGTCTCCTTCGTAAGTGCTACAGTAAAATGAATAATTCTGATGCAATATTCACTGATAAACTTTCAAAGTTATTCGAGGAGTGCTAAAAATTAGATCTGGATGTATCTTGCTCTCTTTTGTTTAATAAATTTATAGTACTTACGTTATACTTCCAAAAAATCCTGGAATTTAATTAGAGTTAAAATATTTTAGATTGATATTTTCATCACTACTCTCCACCTGAATCAACAGGACTCGAAGTAAACAACTTTGAATGCGCTTCCTGTTATTCGTAGCTATACGTAGGCTTTTGAAATTTCAGTCCGATTTTTATGACAGTTGTAAATGGTCCCGGTACGCATAATTCTTGCGTCCAGCTTAGAATTACTCTCAAGCGATCCTTGAACGACATCGGCGCGTAGCCTTCAGCCCACTCTTCCTCGTGTATACATACCGAAGTTTTTCTTGGGGAATGATTCGAGCTTTATGGTTTTTTAGGAGCTTTAAACTCTTGTCCGCTCCATTCATGGGGCTTTGCATTTGTTTCGGTACTTAATTTCAATCGGTTTACTGAGAAGTTGACGGTCTCTCTTCGGCTGCGTTAGTCTGGGGATGCGGTGATGTCTGGGGGCGTGGGGACGTGGAGCTGTGGGTGGTTTACGGGGGGTGTGGGAGCGGTCTCGCCGGCGACGGGACCGGGATGACGGGAGGAGCATGGGAAGACCGCGAAGCGGACGTGGACCGGAGGGTGGGGAGGAAATGCGTGCGGCCATGTATTTCGCCGAGTCGTTTCACAGTCCCACAGTCCCCCTTCGCATAACCCTTCTCTCTTGCGCACATCCTTCCGAACACGTCCCTTCGCCTCCCATCCCATTGTTGACTTACTGGCTGGTTTCCAAGGGGAATGGACATTTCTCTTCCTCTCTCGCCCTCTTTCTCCCTCTTATGCCTCCCTTTCCAAACTGCACCACTCACTTCTCGTAACCCGTTCCTCCCCGTTGCCTTTCTCGGTCTTGCGTGGCGCCTTCGGATGCGGCTGAGACGGGAGTTGTCGCCTCTTTGATACAACCCGCCGGGACCGAGGATTCCACTGGCGCATAGTGGGTGTTTAGTAGCTGTTTCGTCGGACATGAGCGCGCATTTCTCTCTCATATATCGGCGCTCTTTGAGAGCGATAATCAGATGGAAGCTCTCCTCTCCATGATATTTTCGGATCTGTTTGGTTATTTCGCTAGTAATCTTTTCTTGTAATCTCCAGAATGAAGCAATTGGTTAGGAATTTGCACTGGTTTCGTTCCTTTTCCTTTTTCGTTTATTTTGTGTTCCGGACCCGATGCATTATCTCGAGTTTCGCGTCATTGAATTCGTATGAGCTACAGACATAACGTTTGTGATTCGTATTGCGAATGTATGTGGCATTAGTTTGCTTTTTCAATGGTTTTCGTGGTCTTGTTTATCTCATCTCGCATAGTGCATGGAACTGGAATAAGGAATATTTTTTCATTAAATGAATAAATTAATGAGCTACTGTGATTGACAGAGCCGCATTAAATCGATAACATTTTACTTACTATTTTTATGTTGTTTAGGTATCTTTTATTTATTGATACCAAGATTATAATAACATTTCTCAATTTTTAATCTATAACTAGATGGTGCGGTTCTCTTGGTCAGTGCGAAAAATCTTTCTTTCTTAGGACAGAAACAATTTTATTTGATAACGCGGATAATTTGGTATTTAGACACGTGAGCTGAAATTTAAACTTGCAGCTACGTGGGTATGAAATTTGTTTCCAACATGAGAGCAAAGAATTAACATTATAATGAAATGCAAGGAGAATTGCAAAGAAAATTGAATGCCAAAGTGACGGGTGACGGTGGTGGCAATGGATATAGTATGGTATTTAATACAATTCATTTTTCGTTTGTATGAAAGATAAACCATGAAGTATGGAGTTCTCTTTCTTCTGGACAGTCATTTAATTGATATAACCTGGTTAATTTAATTTGAATTATGAGCCAATTCCTCTTGTTTCTCGACATATCTAGTACCATTTTTGTATTTTCGTTCAAAAGTATAGCCAGGGAAAAGTGTTTATTTATTCTCTTTTCTTGAAATAAAATTTCGAATTTTTTGTCGTTTTATCGTCTGTTTCACCAATTCGCAATATTTCTATGGAATAATTTTCCAGTCTCAGCCGAGCTGCATTGCGCTTTCTGGGCTGAGATAATTTATTTTAGGATACACTGCGACGTCCACTTAAGTGATTCTTTCTCTTTGACCTGAGAATGTATTGTCTTGGAAAATGTCGTAATGGAAGCATTAACCTCTGATACACCAGGCCACTAAATTGTCGTGCATATTTGCTGATGATAATTTTTTCGTGAGTACCACTTGAAAAATTTCTAGCGATTTAAATTTAGTAACTGTCATCATTAAGAATTGTCTTTCTAATTCATAAGTATTCTTAGATATGGTTTTTCGTTTTTAATTTTTTATAGTGAAATTCACATATTTTAGTTGATTAGTCAACAATATTGGGAATAACTCAGTAATTAGCCTAGATATTTCCTGTGGTATGAGAAATTTGAAATATCCTCCAGCAATTTGTCCACCGAACGGATTTTGCTTCAATTGTAAAATACTTTGTCGTATTATGAATGATTGGCTAATAGTTTATTTTGTAGTTTTTCTTCATTTGTTCTACATATCTTGTTTAAAGTAAAATAAGCAGTTTTTTCTTGTAATGAATTTAGCCTTACAATGTTAACGGTGCAAATATGCCCCAAGAAATTAGTTTATATGAGCTGAAATAAATACACTAAAAACTCAAGCAAAGTGAAGTCAAATTTACATTAATGAACTGTAATGATTGTATAATTGAAAATTCTTGGATATATTTTATACCTACCAAAATCGGCGATGAGATTACATGGAAATTGATTGAGGAAAACTTCGTTTTGGACCGGAAACCAAACCACGTACCTTTAGTCAAAAGTTCGAGTTTTGATTTCCGGATTAAGCCCAAAGTCCTTTTTTCGAAATTTGGCATCGTATGAAGTTTGGTACCTTTGAGGGAACTGTGAAAAGCTTCCAAAGAAAGAGAGTTGATTGTTATATTTAATTCTGTCTAAATTTTTCAAAATATTAAAAAGTTATCACGCACTCGGAACGATAATTTAGATAAAGTACACAACTCCTACAAGCTATTTCAAAAATGCAAATAAAATAAATAAATCAGTCTTTGAAAAATTCAAATAAAATTTGATCCGAAGAATTTAGCGTATTTCAGCTCATTAAAAGAAACTTGATCTAGCCTCGTGTATTGCGTTATTGCCTCATTCAAGAAATGCAACAAGAACATGCTGGTTTTGAGTACATGGCTGGAAAAGTGGAGGGCGTGAAGACTTTAGCCTGTCTATTGAGTTTAACTATTTTCTCATTGGTGGTCCATGTGTAGGGCGATTGAATTATTAAAGTTTGCTGTCATTGTCAAAATAAAATTTCATGATATCTCATATGAAGATTTCCTAGTCTGCATGCTATGTGTATTTGGAAAAAAAAGGATTTTATATTGGTTTAAAAATGAAATAATTTTGATAAAGACAAAATATATTCTCCACACTTTCATGCCGATCTCTTCAGAAAATTTGCTTTTATATACATCAGACGCTAATATAGACCATTAAATGGTTGATACTTCATCTAAGCTGCATATTCATTCGTAGATACAATCATGAAGTGATTGTATCTACGCTGAAAAATACATATTGCGTTCAATAGAAGCAATTAATTTGCGTGTATTTGCTTCTACGTTAAATAATTTTGACTCTTGACTTTTCTTTTTTTCTTTTCTTTCCTTTTAGCATTCTTATAGAATTTTTCATTTTGTTCCGTTAATACTTTAAATCCGAATATTAGTACTCTAAAATTTAATGTAAGGGACAGTTATGCATCTCATTTGCGTAGTACCTCCGCAGTTTGTCGTATTCTTATATTTGAAATGTCTTCTTTTCATATCTCAAAGGCGACTATTAGCTCTCCCATAAGTTATGTATTAGGGTGACTAAAACTTTCCGGAGCCATTTCACGCTCTGCTTCTATTTCTGGAATCTAATTACCCGTCTTTGCCAACCTTGGGACAGGTACCATGATCATATGATCCATTTAGCTGGTCGTTGGAGATAAAATCTCTTATGCGAAGCATTTTTTATTGCAGACAAATTCTCATCTGAAGCATGAGTTTTTAGCGTATTCAAAAAGATTTGTCTGTTTCATGTGTTCTATATTAATTAATTGTACAATTTCTTGAATCAAATGTAAATTTCAGTTCAAAAATAAAATGATATAGTTTAAGTTAGTGGATAAGTTCAAACTTATGGTTTTGTTAGACTTTTATGCATTGCTACTCCTAAACCCAGGATCTCGAATTTTTATCAGATGTTTACATCAAATATTCATGATTTATGACCTTCCATAAACCATCTTTTGTTAGCAAATGCAATCAATCTACATGCTAAGAGGCTTTCTACAGCTTTATTGGCGCAAATTCATGAGATTTTATGGTTCGACGTTTATAGGAACATTAAGCGATTTGCTTTTTTTATTATATTGTAAATGTAAGCATACTTTAGGTATATTTTCCTTTTGCCTTTAAGATTAAGTGTTATTTGGTGATTTGAATAACCTTTGAAGGAATATGTCACCGTGCAGAGGTAAACTATTCCATGATTTTTTGTTCTGTCGGTGTGCAAATGAACGAATATTCTAGATCTATTTTAATGGGAAAGTGTAGTCCTAGTGTAGAAATGTTATTAAATGAAAATTTTAGTTTCTTTGACTTAATTCACTGTTTATTTCTTATTTTAAAAACATTATATTTTTGCAATCTCACTTTAGAAACTGGCACTTTGAAAGAGACCGTCTCTTTCAGCTTATTTCAGACAAGATTATGGAAATACAATTATGAAGCAGCTATGATATTCATACTGCAATGTATTTTATATTTTAACGCGGAAAAAAGTTGTCATTCCTTGAGTTGTTATAAATAAATGCTATCTTAATTTGAGGTGTTTTCCGATAAGAATTATCGGTATATTAAATAATATACCGAACCGGTAATACCGAATTTCGGTACAAGTGTCAGTTGGTTTTCATTATTATGAAGGCGTCAGTACCACGCATATAGTTATGTCATACGTCAAGTCAACACCGCTTGTTACGGTATATATTTTTTTTCTGTGATCCTGCTCGTACGTGCCGGTGGAACCAACCTTTTTGACGTGGGGATGCAATGAGCGTACATATATCCAAAGAAAGATGATCAAATCGTAGTTTTCAAATCGTTACGGCTGTGTTATAGATAATTCCAAAAAGGAGACGTACACAGCTCTCTTCTAAAATCCCTCCCTTTGTGTGGATTACACACTTATATCGGGTGCATCATGTTGTGACAAGCTCTCTGTCAATTCAAATCTAAAACTTCTCCCACTCCATTCCGCATCCCAAGTAAACTTTCCACTTTGATGCCTTGAGGAAGTGGATTTTCAACGGGTACATATATTAACACACTTGAGTCTAAACAATTCGAGCGTTTCTTTCTTTCTCTCCATTTAAGTTTTCGGGGTGGAGAAGAAAAAAGTCTTTTAAGTGGAGTTCGTAAATCTATTTTTTTATAAGACAAAGCCGATCTTTCCCCCTCTTTCCCGCAAACTTTTTTCAATTTCCAAACTTTACGAAACTCTTTCTCTCCATCCACACTCTTTTTTTCGTTTTCCATCTCTTCTTTTTTCTCCATTTCTCCCTCCCTCTCTCTTTTACTCTCTCCCCCTTACTCATTCCTTATCCAACTCCTCGTACCATTTCTCATTTCCACCATTGAGCCTCTAGGTTGATTTTAACTCATCTGTGCACTGGGTGAGACTGTCTTCTTGCACACAAAAGTTCATAAGATTAATGAATAACCTAGTTCTTTTATTACTTTACGTACCATGCAGTGATACTTGTGAATACCTGCCTATTGCTGTATCAAATGTTATAGACGAGTAATTGTTGTGCATTCTCTGGACGGCTGTAAGTAAACAAATTTTGTTTTTAAGATAACATGACATCCATTTGCATCTTAATATTTACTTCATTTGAGTGACAAATAAGTCCACAGTATTTAAAAAAAATTGATTAAATTGATTCGAAATTTTACATCATTTAAATTCAGGAAATATTTGACTTTGAGAACGTTACGTTTTAATGTAGACTAACATTTTGATGATATTTTAAAGTTATAAATAAGAATCCGAAACAGCATTATATCATTACAAAACCTTAGTTTTATTGTTTCGCTTCATTCCAAATAAAAAACCTGATTTATTAAAAAAGCAGTACTCAATACACAAATCTTACATGCCATTTCAGTGAATACCAATGAAAATTTTTTACTTTTAAAGGGTTTATATTAAAATAAAATTCAATATGATGATATGTGAACTTTTTACTTGGGATTTTCTTTATAACATCTAGTTCTTTCGAATCTCTTATGGAACCCAACTTGAAAGAGGGAGCAAGAAGAACTCAATATCTTAGAGCATTTGGTTGTACATTCAGTAATTTGTAATTTCAAGCCACAGTCCTAGCATCTGATGATTAACGGAAAGCAAGGCATTTTTAGTACCTAAAAAGCTTCATCAGACTACGCCCTGGTAAGTATATTTCTTTGTGACACACACTATAGCTATACTTCAGTTTGGTTTACCATAAGTTTACAGTACGAACATAAATGGTAGAAAACCAGGGACAGCTGCGTATCAACAAGAGGAAATAACGTTAATATTAAAGATTTGGTAGTTGTTGTCGCTTAGAATGGTTTTTTTTAAATAGCAAGGTTTGTGTCGTAGATTTACAAACTACTCATCAGGTTTTTTTTAACGTTTAAACTTAAGTTAAAGTTTTTCCTTCTCATTCTTCCTTCCAACTATTGCCTTCCTACTTTCCTTCATCTTGCTGTTTCCCAACACTTACCTTTCAGCATCTTTTGTCCCCTGAAAGAAGTGCCGACCAAATTAGAATGTAAATTTTGTCCATTCCACGTTTTTTCTCCACCCTACTACTCTCCTCGTAAAATTTACATTTTGCATATCTTTCCACCCCCGTAAAAGAATACTCTTATATTGGGCTATTTTCATTCCTTCTTTGACGTCTTCGTCCCCACTTCCTTCCCTCCTAAGGTTTCCTGTCTTATTTCCGCGAGGGGTGAATACATTTCTTAGTTCTTTTTCTTACACTCTTCAGTTCAGTCGTACAAATGTTTGCCCGGGGTATGAAGTGTAGTGGAGAAGTGGAGAGAGTTGTATTCCCTAGTCCTCAGGCGTTATATTTCCTTTATTTTACCTCCCCTTGCAACAATTTTGAAAACTTCTTTTTCCCCGAAGTTTATGCTGATGCAGTTTCTCCAAAAGTGCATCGATAAGATGTCGAATATTCTGCCTCGGTGAATTTTTTTATTCCTCAATAAAAACAAAGTTCTGTGTTTTTGTTTTCATCTTATATTGTTTTTTCCTTTCGAAATACCAGTGGTGGTGGATGTTTGTGAGGATTTTTTAAGGAAAGAATAGTCGACCATATTTTCTTTAAATGGAGGAGCGTTTTCGTGAATACTGTTCTTAGTTTACAATTGAACTTCATTTTTAAACTATTAGTTGCCCGTGGATCACATTCTAAAAGCATTTAAACATTGAGGCGCGGAATGAAATACTACTTTATATGATTTTATATGAAGTAGTATATAGATATAAATTTTGCAGACCACGATCTCTGCGGTGCCATCTTTGAAAGGTTTACGGCATCAAACTCTTTTTTTAGAGCTATAATATATCAATCCATTCCCATCGACAAAAAATTCATATTCATCGGTTTTTTTCTTAATTTGCCTGTCTTTTAGATACTTTCTTTATTTCTTAACAACTGCTGAATCATTAATATGGCCTGGAAAAAACTGTAGTATGATGCCAGCTTCTTTTATCCAAAGTGTATCAAACCAAAGTTAATAATCATTTCGCCATCATAACAATCTTAACATTAGCTGAGGTATCATAACAACGAAAGTATTGAATATAATGACATATTTCATGACTACACTCTTGTCAATAATTCTAGTGATATCAGAATACCTTTGTCATTGCTAGGAAATAGATTGTAACCGATGAACAACTAAAGTACGCATCCATATAAAAAATGAAAATGAAAAAATGATTTGATTATAACTGCGTATCTTTCACAGTTTCATTCAAATGATAAATTTAACAAATCACGTGTTTTAATTTTAAACCTTATTCTGTTCATTATTTATATCATTTTATTTTTATATATTATTATTTATAATAGCAGTTATCGAGGATAGTATCCTGAGCATCACCATTTGATACATAAGGAGTGAGGTAACTAGCCCGCGAATCACTTAGCATTCGTTAGCAATTCTCATTAAGGCGTACACTGTTTTATCCATGGTATTTCAGGTTGATGTCCAAAAATTAAATGTAAAACGTTCTCCCTCTCCAAATCAATAGTTCCTAGCTCCAGTCCTTTGAGCTATATATTTTGTCCTCTCTTCCTTATTGTACTTAACCCTATCCGAGCATGATAGTCCGGACACGATCTCAATCTTGCAATCTTTGAAAGAAGGATAGTCCTCAGTAGGAAATGCATATGAGATCTCTGTGCCCACGACAGCATGGCGTGGAGGCTGCATAGTACCGTCTCCTTCAATTGCCCAGGTGATCGCACCGCGGCGGCAGTGACATTACCGCACTCAACAGTTGGGGCGCGGAACTTACATTTTTATACTCACCTTGGAAAACCCGCGGTAAAACTGTCACCGGAAGTTTACTTTTGTAAAGTGGTTTATTTAAAGTTAGTTAGGCGTGCAAAATATTTTTCAGATTGCGAAAAGGAAACGAACGTTAGACTTTGTACATTTACTTATACATTAAATGTGGATTAGAGCTGAGATCTCCCGTTTATTTTACAGAAACAATTCCTATCATTCTTGAATAATTATCAAGTTACATTATACACTTTTTCAAGTTTTCTACTGAGACACGCCTTATAATTTTGTTAAAAAAAAGTTCAATGGAGCATTTCAGAAACAGAGCCCGCGGCTGAAAACCCATGGATACTCCATACACCAGGGGACAGTTTCGAGGAAATTTAAAACTTGAATAACTCTTGATTGTTTATGAATTGGACACTGATTTGTTTTTAAAATATTTGTTTCATCCATGTACAAGAATAGATTGAAAATTTGTATTTCAAAATACGTTTCGAAAATCAGTCTTTGCTTAAACTACTTTTCTGATTCAACTATCCCAAAGCAGATTTTTTCATGATATTATTTGTAAAATAAACTGTGCATGAGAGCCAAAGTATTTTCAAAGGCAATGCACGCTAAACTTCAACTATCCCATATCGTAATAATTAATATTGAACTTAAACAACAAATCACATGATTGCACAATGTTTGAAGGAAACTTATTGTAAGTTTTTCTTAATTTGACTAACTTGGAGGGTAAAAATCCTGTTGAAGACGCATATTGACATCACCATAAACAAATCAGCCTTTTGTTCATCGCTTAAGTATTATATTTGTTAAAAATGTATTGGTTATGCCCTTGAAGCATGTTACGTTAAAAATAACGTGAAAAAATTTAATAATATTTTTAAAAAATTGTTTCTCTGAAATAAATTTCAAAAATACGGAAAAGGAAATAGTCTTAATATATTTCGATTTACTTTGTTGCCGTGATGCTAGTCACTAATGCTGGAATATGTTACTCTCTCTTTCCTCACACGTACACTCCGATGGTAAATTCGGGATAGTAGCATGTGTTTTCTCGTATTAATTAACCCTTAACTACTCTGAGTATGCTGTGGTAATTGAAAAGGATCGCCCTTTCGCGCCACAGAAATAAATCTTGGATATTACAGAGTCACCATATAGATTCAGAGATTCCCGCGACATATCTTTCAGTTATTCGCCGCTGGTTGCGCTGGAATCGCTCAGAATTTCTAGTCACGTGATGTATGGGTCTTGGGGGATGCGAATATTCGTTTTTACGGGCAAAGATAGCGAAGTTAGGGTCGGATGCAGGACAGGGCCATAAAATATGGGGAAATTCGCTAAACGAGGAACTGGGCGGAATATAAAAGATTTTGAAGGTTGCTCTTCAAATTGGATTCGTGACCCACTGTGGCCGAGAATACAGTCCTCGCCGATTATAAAGGAAGTGAGCGAGGTTAAAATATTTATTTTTACTTTTAGTCTTCAGCTTCATGGCTTAATAATTTCGTAAAATTCCATTCGTTTAATTAACATGTGGCGGCTATCCTTCTGTTATGTTACTTCTTAAAAATACTGTGGACACTCATATCTTAAATTACATCGCCAAGCTTTAAACTGACTTTGTCTGCTGTTTTGTTGTCTGTTGACTGAGTTGACTTTGCAACTAAAGATACAATCTATTCAAACACAGTCGTATTTATGCATGACAACGTACTGCCATAATTATGTTAGTATATTCTATTTAAAAAATTTAAGATATCAACTTTTACAAAACCACTCGATTTATTAAAACAACGACCCAGGTTTCAATGTGCATTCACATCATCTTCAGGTCTTAAATTTCTTAAATATCTTAAATTTTTTAATGATGGAATACCACCAAGTGAGACTGACGAAAGTGAGTGATATATTCTATTTACTTATCAATATTTATAAAGATGAAATTGTATTATCAAAAATTTTGTAATAACTAGTAGTAATGTGAATAACGCCTGATTTAATTGTTAATAGTTTGCAGTAGTAATCAATTGTTTTGTTACACATTGTATCTGAAGTTATTTTACAGGGGAAGCTATATAACATAATTTTGCATGATTTAAAGCAAAGTTCTATGGTATTTGTTTATTGATTTTTTAGCATTTTCCAGCCTTTTGATTGGATGCTATGCAAATAAAAAATTACAATTAGCCTATTGTTGGTTTAAAATCCATTTAAAGATAGCTAGTTCCTAATATATATTAACTAAGTCCATTTAGTACACAACAGATCTTTAGAAAACGTTCCTTGGGGGTTTATCCGATCCGAGTGTAACGCCACTTTTCTTATACTCTCAAATATTTTTCTTTACTTCGTAAATTCATAATTAATTTCAATTTTAGATAAAAATATTTAGTTTAAATAATAGTCCAACTGTCTCCGTGAAGTTTACGTGTCGCGATTTTTTTGTGAAAATCAAACTTTGCGTTCATCCTCCGAATAACGTGTGGCTCACAATTTGTAACCAATCCTTCCTTTAGCTCTGTTACACTGCTTGTTTGATGATAGAAGTTTTTATCCATGCATAAACCATTATATTATATTACATGTTTTGCGTATTTAGTGTTCTTTTTACTGGACACTTTAATCTGATGGAGCAATCGGCAGGAGATTTAATGTATCAAGTCTCCCGAGGAAGCATTCGCTTTTAGTCCCGTAAAATATTGAATGAATATCATATGAAAACTAGTCCCCTGCAATATATCCTATAGCCATAATTAATGGAACTGCAGCTGCAGATGTATATATCGAGGGTTGTTGAATCCTGGTCTTGTTATCGTAAAATTTTATCAGTCTCTTAATCCATGTGCCGTTCCCTTTTTTATATGCTGTATGGCAAAAGTGTGTGTGCAGGAGTGTCTCAATATAGTAGTCTGTTGGTCATCTGAGATTTATGGTATGAATATGAATCTAAGGGTATATTTTCTTTATTTTCAATTAACTGATATGAATGAATGAAAAATTTATTGATAGTCCTGCGGCTATACCCCTTAAGGACGAAAACAATGTACATTTTTATGCGAGCAGCAAAGAGAGAAAACATCAAATAATTAGACATTAACATAGAATTAAATTAAAATTAGAAAACTGAATGCGAAGTATTATGGGCATAATATAACAAATACATATGCATACATTTTATCTTAAAGTTAACTTGAGGTTGATATAGGGTCGTTTTGAGTTTCCTTTTTATTTCTCATATGGGTGATGGAAAAATTTTGATTCAAAGCAAAATAATTGTCTTATATATCTTTTATAGCTCCACAAGCAGGATTTTGGTAGATATTTGGAACCGATTTCATTTATTGATTTTAGTGTTTCACAAGCTAACTGGTAGATTATTCGACAGTTCCTATTCTAAGGTTCTAGTATCTGGCTTATCGTTTTGAATTCCCTCTTATGCGTGATCCGCCTTTATATCCCTCTTTCATTCATCATATTGTCTTCCTTCACCTATTTCATCCAGAGTTCTTATCCTCTTTCTCCCTCTGCCACGCTTTTTCAATTTCCTCCACTCTATTGCCCTTTCTACATTCATATCTTTTCATTAAATCATCCCTCTATCTCTTTTGCTTCATGCAAACCTCCGCAATTATCTTCGTCTCCTCTACAATCATATCCAATAATTCCCGATTCGCCTTTTCGCCACCCTCTTTATCCTCCCCACCTGCATCTCAAACACCTCAAGTGTACGTACATCCTCCTTTCACGAAGGCCAAGTCTCCGGCCCATACAGAGACACAGTAAATATTAGAGTTTTCACCAGTACGTTTCTTTATCAACTCTCGTCTCTACTCAGACCGACCTCATCTATTCCCTCCTCTTAGAAAAATTTTCTTTAACCATGGCAATTCTACATTTAATGTCCCTACCACAAAACCCATTTTCCTCGAAAATGCTTTTCAGACACGTGAACTGCTCGACTTCCTGTATTTTGTGCCCTCTCATCCTTATATTTGGACCCACTTTCTTCATTCTGAGAATCTCATCACTTTTGAATTATTATGGTGTATTTTTATGGCTTATCTCTTAGCTATACCTCTATCATACCCATCATTAATCATAACACCTTGGCTGACTGACAAACCAGTTCTTGGTCATACGTACTCTCACTATAAATTTCTTAATAATTTGTTTTATGAGCAAATGGTAAAAAGCACTGGACGATCGCCAATTAACAAAATATACACGAGGGAATGTAAAATGTAACCAAGATTTCCTAGGTTTGGGGCATTTCCATCCAGCCAACTCCATACCACCAGATAGGAAAAAAGGACTTACGGTTCATGTTGATCAAGATTTAGTGGTATATTTAGCCTCCCAAGTAAAATAATAGCAATAGACGCTCGGAGGATATATTTTCCCTCGGAAAGTTATAATATCTTTGTGATTCTCTACCCATAGTTGAATGCGTAGCGTAATGGAACGGTTTATTACATCCGTATTGATATATAAGACATGTGTAAGGGAAATTTCATTATAGCAACGCAGATCATAGTGGTATAAACCATAGTTTTCCTGGAAACAGCAAATGTTGCCATATTTGATCAATATATCACGAAATGGTAGATGGAAAACAAAACGATACCATGGATGGAGTAATCCCATCCAGGTTGAAATCGAACTAACTATAGTTGGGTGGGCTGTGTAGGAAATTACCAAAGGTCGGTTTTCAAGTATCTGGGATAGTCAGATCCTCGGAATTGACAATCCAAACCTTGGGTCGAAACATTTTTTTTCCATACGCTGTATACCACTAAGTAACACTATTGCTCGGTAAAAACTGGCTAGTATTCCACCATCCTCTGCCACTCGTTTTCGCAGCCGCTTGCTGTGCATAATATTCGTTTTGTTGATGGAATTGATGCAGACATATCGGGATGGGTAGCTGGCCCGATGGCATATAGGTTGTTTTCATTGGAGTTGGGTAAGTACTTGAAGGATGGGTCTGAAGGTAAGTGAGCACGTAGAAATGTGGGCAGACAAGTGAAGTTCGTGAAAGGGAGTGATAAATTTTCATTTATTTATTCCAATCCATACTACCTTGTCGGGCCTGAGAGGAAGCTATAGTCTGTCCTCCGCCGTCGTGCTGGAATTCTAGGTCTCTCTCAATGTCTGCCTGCTCACTCTCACTAATGACCAATGGCCTCATTAGTGACGGTATGATTCTCCCTCGCTGCCACTGTGGCGGAGTGCGGATTCGAGTGAGACGTACATTCGACAAGGGCCGGCTAAAAGACCTTTTGATGTAGGGGGTGAAATTGGTATGAAGCAGGGGCGGGGGCGGGTTTCTCTCTTCTTCCCTCGGTATGTTTGAGTAAGTGGATAGATGCCGCTTTGCACATGCTATGGGAGCATCGTACCCGCTCTAAATACCTTTTTCCGACCATCCCCATACCTTTTTCATCCCCTGTGTGAAGTCGTGGGAATAAGAAAAGGGGAGAGGAGATGTTGGTGGGGTTGAGAATAAGAAAAAAAGGAGCATGCGATACTACGGTGGCGGATTCCCATTGTTCCCCGTACGGAGGACTCTTTCTCCCTTTTCACCTTTCACGTAGCTCTGCCTCGCTTTTCCTTTGTGCCGCTCCTTGTGGCCGACCTGCCCCCCTGCTTTGACCCCCTCTTCCACCCAACCGACAGTCTGTCCCTTCTTTTTCACTCACTCATCGCCAACTATGTCTTTTCCCATTCGCGTTCCCCTCCCTCTACCTCTGTATGGCATCCCCCTCTGTTTTTACCTCCAGCTCTTTTCACGTCATAAGGCCTTTATTTTGCATCCGTGAAACTTTTTTTCTCCATCAGGAAATTTTCACCGATTCAATTCCTTTGCCTGTCAATCGTTGATGTCGTCCCTCTCTTGCGCCATTTTAATTTTCGTCTGGGCATTCCATTTAACTTCGGCGAGTGTTTCTTCCAATGATTTCAAGCCTATCACAGTGTCTTCTCTGGCAACTCCTATTTCTGTTTTCCTTACCGTCATATTGTAGAATAATTTTTATTGCCCGTTCTTTGAAGGTGAATTTTCAGCCGTAGGGAAAGGGAGTAAATTCAGTTTCAAGTGGTATCTATATGAATTTTCCATATTTCTCTCATTTTTCAGTAACATTTCATATTCTATTACATCACTGCGCATGATACAAGAATTGGCACATTTTACAAAGGTGAATTCTCTCGGGCTCGCCACCGGGTAAGAAATTTGTAGGCAGCCCACGTTTCGGGTTCCGACTCATTACCCATTCTCAAGGCTGCTGATGCGAGCTTGAAAAGACTGTTTAATTTGGCGCTAGGCGGGGCGGGATTGGTCGAGCCCCGATTGTTGTGGTGGGGGACCGTTGACCTGTGGGGACTTAGCTCTGGCGTTCTGAAATCTTTTCAGAATTCTATTCCAAAAGCTGCTGATCGTGTAACTAGTATCCCGGTTGAAATTCTTCCTCTCCAACCTTATCTCTATCGCCTCTCTGGTTAAGCGATCACAAAATTGGCTGGATCGGCATATAACAGTCCCAAATGATCTTATGGTCCCGACTGAGCCTATGCTCAACTACTGCTAATTTTTCCGGTTGACCAAGCCGGAAATGCCTACGGTGTTCCTTCAGACGAGTGCCCAGTTCGAGAGTGTAGTTCACCCAGTCTCTCCCACGTAGACTTCACCTCATTCGCATGGGATTTTATATACCCCCGGAGTCATGAGGCCAGCTGGGTCCTTTGCCATCACAAGGTAGTCTCTTAAATTGGCCATAGGTCTATGGATGCTTTCGATGTTGTACCTCTTCAGAACCCTCGAAATTTTCTCGGATATGGTAGATACATAGGGCAAAAAGTTGAGTTAATTTTTGAAAAATACGTTCGACAGAACTAGAAAATAATTGAATGAAAAAATTATTTTGGCGTATATTTTTTATCACACCGTATATTTCTTCAGAGTACCTTAGAAAAAAAATGTAATTAGAATCCATATTTCATTTCTGCCTACTTGTCAATGTTATATTGTGTTAAAATAAGCATATTTTTCTTTATTTTTCCCCGGATCAGTCACTTATCTTCTTCTGTGTAACGTCTCTTAATGTGCAAATTATGCTTATAATGGCTGATGACACTTTCACTATGCATGTAATGAGAACATGAAAAGTTAAGGCAAATGCGGTAAGTCCAAATGCAATTAGCATAGATGCTCATTTCTCTTTGCAAATGCCGTGATCATCATAGATAGTGAGGCTGTTGCAAATATCAATACGTGTTCGGAAATTTTACGAGGTATGTATGTTTAAACAAGTTAGTCATCAGTTATTGCAATAAGAGGTGTCATCGCTAACTGAAGCATTCAGCGACGACAATCAAAGTTCTATGAATTTATGCCTGCTACCAAGCCATCACAGTCACCCATTTCACAGTTAATACTGCGTAATCCAGCGTGTTAATCATTACTGGACATATAAACCTTCCAAAAGTCTGGACAATAGGTATGTAATCTCTCAGAAACGACGAGGTTTTTGCGGCCCCGACATTATTTGCAACGAGGAGCGTGGGGAAAGTTTGACATACGCGTAACCCTGGAACATTCTGCGAAAAGAAAATTTCGAGTGATATATTTTTTACGTTTCACGTGACGACATTTGTCATCCCAACTAAGAGCCTCACAACAAAGGAGACGCGAGGATAAAGAAGGATTTCGGATACATTCAAAGTAGGCCGCTGAAATTATTCGGAAAGTCGCCCATTCAAATGGCGTACATGCAGCAGTTACGACTTTATTGTACAGTCAAAACGCATGTGGGAGTTCCTCTGGGTTTTTCCCATTGTGTACACAGCTGAAGGAAGCCATTTGTGATGGCATAGGCGAGGAAAGTTTTGCTCTAGATTTGTGATGTCCCATGGGAGCGTCATAGCCTAAAATGAGAAAAGTTTAACTCTTTTTATTCTGAAATTTGACGAAAAGATAGTGGTTCCCTGATAAAATAAATGAACGGACCAAGGTCGGATTTATAATAATGTGTTATAATGGTTGTGCGATTGAGAAAAAAAATGTATCAATGTGACGGATAGTATCATGTCATATTGAAAGTGTGATTACAAAAATTACTATTTTATTGAAGTGCTCTTCGTATGTAATTTATTGCATGTATAATGTCGATGTAAAGCACGTTATTATATATGTTTCTATGAAGTTCTAGGAAGACATACCAGGAGATAAGGGAAGTAGCTTTTGATAGGGAAGGGTTGAAGGCTCCAGTCAACCAATCTTTGGATTGAAGAACCAATGATGATGATATTTGTCTGTTTGTTTGTGTGTGTGTTTGTGTGAAAACTCATGCAGTAAATTTAAGAGGATATAGAAAAATATCTTATACTTAAAGAAACTTAAATGGGATTGTACGATCGGATACACTTTTTCCTTTAGGTAAATTATATTTTAACGATAAATGCGTTGCGTTGTACTGTACAACCCTTCTGAAAGAGTTGAGTCCATATAACGCCATAAACATTTATGGATGGAGAAGTAAAGAAAATACGAAAGTTAGATAGGTAAATAATAATAAGTATCCACATCTACGAAATATGTTAAAAAATTCGCAGAAACTCATTTTCATTGCTATGCAAATTTTGCTATTTGTATCATTTGGTCTAAAATTGAAAATATGCTCTACACCCTTAAAAACTTGCAAACGTTTCTATAGCCCCAATGAAGTAAACAAGCGATATAGAAACCATTGCCAGCTTACTGCAACAACTGGAATGTAACGTATTGCAGCAACTGGAATTGGAAACGCTGTCAGACTGTCCATTATACTTACTCTATTTCAAGGCGAAATGTTTTACGCATATTTAAAAGTAATTTATTATGTGACGAAATTATTAATAAACTACCAAATCTTGTATATTATGGCTGGTCAGATCTTGAAAATAGCGTTAAGGAAACGGACTGCAAAGCAAACAGGTTAAAGTATTGTCTTTCCTGCGATAGATGAGAGCTATAATGGTCGATAATGAGACTTTGAAGTAGGTTAATGGTCATCCAGTATAAAATATTAGTTGATTTGCTCCCTAATGCTTGTTTCTTAATGTGTCATGAAAGAAAAAGCCTTATGTCAATTTTGCGGTACAAATATCAGGTCTTGCTATTTCAGCTTAGTAAGCCTCTACGAACAAACTAAACTGTTTCAGGCGTTACTTTGTGGAAGTTTTTAATATTCATAATGGAAAGATAAAACTTGGTTAATTCCACACTATTTTATTAAAACCGGTGAAAGGTGCCATGAAAATGGCACTCAGTCGCTGAAACCTGGGTGGGTTTTCATAAATTAGTGTGGAAATCACCAAGCTTTATCTTTCCATCATGAATAGTAAGCCTCTGTAAGAACTACAATGGAAAGTTTTAAAACATACTACTGCTCCTAGGCTATGAAACAAAAAATAAATACGATTCATATATTTTTCACTACCAATTGACTTAATAATTTTAAGTCGTAAAATTATATCTTGAGCGTCATTTATGCTATTGGTTCCAAAGATATTTCTATAGAGACGAAAAACATTTTATTACTTACACTAAAACTTTGAATTATTGATTGTACCAGGTTGTAAGGACTTGTGGTTTTGGGATAAGGGCTCTCTGCTTACCAAATTTTACGTCCGTAGGCAAATATACGGTGGTGAAACGTATATGAAAGTTAGCAAAGGCAATTTTCAGGCAGAAAAGGCAACAAAAAGTCTATAAAAATGTTTGAATTCTAGTTCAATACGCCAGCAAAAAAGTACTTTTTAAATTCTAAGCTTGGATTATGAATCTAATTTTTTTGGAGTATGAAGGAATAATTTATTTTGGTTTAATAGTAGTGTTCCGGGATATGTTTCTACTTCAATGCAAATGTCATTCACCAAGTTCAAGCGAAACAATTCTAAATATAATTGAAAGTTATACCTTTTTTAGGTAGTAAGACTAATTAAACATAGCCATCTTAACCAGAAGCATTGATCATTAAATTTATTTCAGTAAATAAAGAACTGAAAATTAGTAAAACAAATAATAAAGGGCACTACTCGAATTAATAATAATTAAATATTGTATAGGAAATGTAACCAAAATTACGACGGAACTATGCGGATTGGACTACGTTTACTATTAAAAGTATACTGCGGTGCTTTCTACGGGAAAATAGCTATTATTACCCCTCTATTTGTTACTTTGAAAAAATCATGTACCATTTTACGCAGCCGCGTAAATACGTTTTCGAATTATTAAATGCGTTTACGTTTTCGAATCATTCCCTGAATGCCCAATACAGGGGTCTTTACTTTGGTGTAAATCTAGCTTTAACTTTTAATCAGGAATTCGCATTTATATTCAAATGGGACGCAGTGGAAGGTGGAGTGGAGCAAAGTAGTCAAGAAATATACGGAAAATTATTAGACGACAACTAAAACCCAAGCGAGTGGAGAGAGTAGCTGAATGGAGAAGTCACAATGAGAGTAGAGAGACAAGAGCAAATTTCTTCGTCTACTTTAGAAGTACCATCACGTGGGACGGAAAAAGTACAGCGGATATCAAGCGAAGAGCAGCCAAAGCAAAGGAAGTGTCCGAAAAAAATAAAAAGACATCTGCAATGTTCAAACGAAATATTACTACTATCAAGAAACAGTATGGGAAAATATTCGTATGGAGTGTGGGATTGTACGGATCGGAAGCATGGACCGTTTTAAAAGAAGACAAGAAAGGACTAGAAGCATCCAAAACCTGACGATGGAGGATAATGTGGAAGATCAATTGGACGGAGAAAATGATGAAGTTGAAACAAGAGCAGAAGGGGAAAGGTCCATATGAAATGCTATGCAAAAACGAAGGACCAGATGAATAGGACATACCCTGAGGCTCAATAGATTAGTGAAGAATTTATGTGAAGGAGTAATAAAGGGGATTCTCGAATGGAAGGCCAAGAGATGAATGCATGAAACAAATAAAGAAGAGAATACGTAAGAAAAGCTAATAGAAAGTAATCAAAATAGCACTCGACGGGGAAGGATGAATGGCTGCAGTCAACTCAATTAGAACTGAATAGCCAGTGATGATGATGAACCTTTTGGAGATCAAAGTCACTCACTTTATCCAATTTAAACCTTAAACTATACGCATTTGCTGAAAAATATTCCGTCTCATTGACACATCCTTTAAATAGTATGTTAAATATTTTTATAATAAATGGAAAACTCCTTAAAATCTTGATAATTTTAGAGTAAACATTAAATAAAATTTTTGGAACAAATTCCCCTCGATAAAATTCAGTTTATGTGAGTCATAATTCACGAAAATGAAGAATGACCAAGTACTTTCCTGCTTAAGAGATGTTTTAGTCTTCCTCTATTCATTTCAACATCGCTTACTCCGTTTTCAATTTTTTAAAGTGAACCTTCGGTGTTTATAATTTTTTTTAACCTCATACCTAATATAGTTTATATAGTGCAAGTCGGTATCAGGAACGCTTAAGAAAAAGTAAACAGATTTGATTAATAATTTCGTGTGAAACAAGTGCGTTTAAGAGTCATTAATCAGGTGTTAGAATCATCCCTTTCGGGTGCTTTTTTTGCTTTTGACTTTTATAATTTTAGCGTTCGGATTTTTGTTCTTTAATTTTTTATGGTATCTAGACATCAAATTAGTCCCTACTTTGTAACAGAATTAGTAAAGGCTCCAAATTCAAATTGATCTCCTGATTTTAAAGAAAACAATGTAAAATTAAAAATCTGTATTGATGTACAGTTATCTCCTGACAATGATCACACATTTAAAATTTCCTCGGGAAAAATTGTCAGAATTTTAGTTCTTAACAACTTAAAGCACCCCAATTAATGAAGGAGCATTTCATTTATTTTTGGTAGAGTAGTGACTGGCACTTGATTCACTAAAAGTCCCTTCTGCTTTGCTTCCCTCTGCTTTAAGTCTAAAACAGAGGGAAGCAAAATCAGAAGAGACTTAAAAACAATATCTTATGTAAACTCTGAAGAATGATAGATATCGCATTTAATTCTTAGTTGAATTGTAATCATTTACTGTGATACGAATTTGCAGTATATATAGAGTCCCAATATCTTTCGTATTTGACTTCTATTTGATAGGAGGTGCCTCCTTGCGAGACTAGGCCTGTGTGCCCTTTAAAGAAGTTTTACCTGCCGTAGCATTGATACAGTTCTTCAGATCTCGTAGTGTTGAGTTAAACCTGTAATCTTCATCCTTCTTACGGATGGCGCAATAGATTTGATTGGTTCAGGGTGATTCGGATTGCTGTTAGATCATGTTTTTCAAAGTTCAACAGCCTTTTTGTTTCCGGTTATGCCCACGCGGCCTGGTACACAGAAAAGTTCTACTTTTCCGCATTTTCTACAATTTACTGTTGACTGCTTCTCCACACTCTTGTGGCACCTGATATTTGCACCATTCGTGAGGTAAGGGCTTTCCGAGCCACTTGACTATCGATGAACATGTGAAAAAGGTGAGGTGAATGTATAAAAGCTGCCATCTTTTCATCACAGCCCATTTCGGGGATAGGACATGATTTTCTGAACTCCTTCCACAGCATTACATAATTAATTTAACGTGTAATATTTTCTCACTTTTAGAGGGATTTAGGTTTCATATAATACTACAACTTGGAAGAGATCAAACCAAATTACTATATGGAGTATTTTTTTCCCCTTTTTGAAAACATTTAAATGATCTAAATTGCCCTGATAATACCTCTTTTAGCTTGGCAACTTCCGTTTGTCGAATGTTGTTTTGGATCTTAAATCTTCTTCTCCTTATCTCCCGATGATGTTCTTTCGGATATCATAAGCTTAGAAACTAATCGGTCAATACCCTTTCATAATGCTGAATCTGATCGTAATGGAGCCAGGCGTACGTTGATGAGATGACTACGTTTAAAAAAAGCTCTCAATAAGTATGGCAAAAAATTGAGAAGGAAAACAGATTGTTTTTCGAAACTAAAAGGTAACTTATAAGCATCACCGAAATTCTGGGAACAAATGTTCAGGAATGAGATTGGAAAAATTTTAGCGCACCTTGAAACAAAGGCGGAACGTGAAATGAAGATAAGATGAAGTGGAGATTGGACTGTAATGGGGAAATATTTGTTCGAGCTACCTTTAGGATTAATTTGTAGTCAGTGAAGAGGGATCCACTTAAGTTCCAAGGAGTAGTCTCGAAACTCACGATAACCGTCTTAATTTTTGAATGGGATGCAAAGTGGGATATTTTCTCTTAGCAATTAATTCAGGGGTACTTTTCTTTTAGAAGACGGTTCCGTTTAAATAGGGATATTCTGTAGCTAATTGGGTCGAAGGGGAACATATGAAAGCTTTATCCAATAATTTTTATCTATTTATCTGTGGAGTAACTAACATTATCCCGATGGATATTTTTGCAATTTTTTTATATTATTTTAATTCGGTTATTTACCAGCATTTTTCATTGACTATCTTGACGCCAAGAATACTGACTGCTAACCTTATGGGTCGCTATTCGAATCGTTATCATGCTGGATTTTCTTTATGAGTTGGATGCTGGATTATCTAGGAGTTTCAAGTGGATGGAAGAAAACGTGTTCGTCTATAAGGTGGGTCGCATGTGCGACTTCTTGCTTCTTGAAAGCTTTCAATAGGACAATTATCACGTCAAAAATCCATCAATGCCTTACTGCTAATTATGAAGGCAATAGATGCCCTTGTTGCCTAATTCATTACTGCCTCCAATGATGTTGGATACTTAGTAGCTTCTATTAAGTAGGTGACGTCAATTGCAAGCATGACTTTAACTAATGCATAATGATTTGTGAGTTCAATAGGAGAATCTTCTCAACCCTACTATCCATGCTCTTAAGCATGAACTACCATCTACCCTCCTTCCATTCTTCAAACAGTGCTATAGAATGTATCTCTTGATATATAAATATTACATTAAAAGACATGTATTTTGCAACCTTTGCAGATTTGTCTATTTACCATTGTATCCGCCAAATCTACAAAAATACTTCACCTTTTATCAGACGTCATTGTATACTTCCTGATTTGCCCTCCTGGTAATGTCAAAAGTTTGTATTCACAGTCTGTTTATCACAGGTCTTGGAAATTATTCTCTTTGACCTACGTGCTTGGAAGGAAATTTTTTCCAGAAATACTTGGAAATTATCACTAAAAAAATCCATCAAGCCTTACTGTTTATTATGTAGGCAAAGATGCCCTTGGTGTCTAATTCATTACTGCCTCCAATGATGTTGGTTACTTAGTAGCTTCTATTAGAACGCAGAGGAGAACACTCTGGTATAGGCATTTTTATGAGTTTTCCTATGAAAATCATGGTTAAAATTTTTAGTTTTTTGTCTAAAAAACTGCGTTTTCTTTAATTTATTATGAGCTTCATACAGTTACCTCGTGAAATTCTGGTGCATGAAGCTACTTAATCATTTCTGATGAATTCAAGACTATGGAGGAGAATATTCGTCAGTTGCCAAATAAAAGGGTGACAAAGTGTCACATAATTAAGGTGAAAGACAGAGATGGTATCTGAATACTGTGTGTTCTCCATCATTGCTAGCATTATTAATTCATTATTTGTTGCGTGAATTTGAGCAATCTCCATCCAGAGGAGGCGAATTAATAAATAAATTACTTCTTTCCTTTGGGTGGAAAATGCGTGGAAGATATAATATTAACGCTAAAAGATGGGAAAAGGGATCTTGGAAGTACACTGATTAGGAAAGGAAAGTGTTCAGGGTGAGAGAAGGAGGCAAATGAACGCATCGGTGCGAGGTGGTGGGGAAGGGGTAGCGAAAGTGGGCAAGTATTTAAAGGGGTGGAAGAAGATCGTGGCCGGAGTGAGCTGCCGAGCGAATGCAAATTAATGCCTGAGGTTGCAGGGGGTGAGTAAATTGAAGGAGGGGATAGGGTTCAGGTGGCGGGAAAGCATGGGAGAGTGCGCAAAGGAAGCCCTTGCAAGGAAAATTGTTGAAAAGGTAATACTTGCGTTTTGCGATACAACATGCGTTTATAAAACTGTCGGCTCTACATAAGCAGTAATTTTACCGCTCAGTGGACTAATTAATTCATGAGCTAATGGTACTTTTTAACTCTTACGTGCAACTTTTCCTATTAATTGCCTCATCGGCCATATATGACTTGTTATAATCTCAACGAGAACGATTGGTGTAGTTTTTTTAAATAAACGTCATGTTTGCGTGCACATTTTTGACAGTTTTGTTCTTTATTTTTGTATTCAATTACAAAAGTCTGTCAGAAACATATGAATTTTTATTGCAGTTTTTGTAGGTTTTGAAGAATCATTGGCTTTCTTTGTGAATGCTGTATGGAACCAATCAGAATAATCATTAGGGTGGTTCGAAAAAAGGCTTTTCTCGCGAATCGTTTTCCGAGGGGTGCCAAACCTAATCTTTTGCTATGACTAGGAAGTATTGCGCAGTAAGTAAGATTATTGCGCAGGGTTGAGGCTTTCCTAGTCTAACCTGACAAAAAAATGAGTTTTTACACACATTTTCAGGAATTATAGACTTTTTAAGGGTTTTTCCTCCATCATCATCATCTGGTGGTCTGTCTGCTGACAGGTCCCGTACACCACTGTCGTCTCCATCCGCTTCTGTCCCGAGCTTTCTTCTTTGTTTCATCATAGCTGATATTCTTCACTTGATCCATCAATTTAATTCTTCTCCTATCACTCTTTTTATTTCCTTCAATTAAACCTTCAAGTGCCACAGTTATAATACTTTTCCCTCTCATCACATGGTCCAGCCAGTTTCCTTTTCTTTTCCTAATTTCCTTTAGGAGCGATCTTCCTTCTTTTACTTTGCTCAAAATCTCTTCATTTTTCATTTTATCTACCCATCTTACTCTTTCCATCCTTCTCCACACCCACATTTCATAAGCTTCCATTCTTTTTCTTTCCCTCTTACCTAATGTCCACGCTTCACATCCATACATGAAAACGCTCCATGAATAGCATTTTGCTAGTCTCTTTCTCAGCTCCAGATCCAGGCTTTTATTGCATAGCAAGTTTTTCTTCTGGCTGAAGGCCTCTTTTGCCATTGCTATCCTTGCTTTTATTTCTGCAATACTTCTCCAGTCGTCTGTCACCATCGTTCCTAAGTACCGGTAGCTTTTCACTTTTCCTATTACACCTTCATTTATTTTCACACTCGTATAATTTTCCCAGTTTACTGGCATCACCTTTGTCTTTCCTAGATTGATCTTCATCCCATATTCCTTCATCTCTTCTTCCAAAACCTTTATCAACCTTTGAAGTGATTGCATATCATCTGCTAATATTACCATATCATCTGCAAATCTTATACTTCTTATCTTCCTACCTCCAATGCTGACTCCTTCCTCTATCCCATCAAAAGCTTTATGGATCATGTCCTCAACATATATATTGAATAAGAGTGGCGACAGATGGCATCCCTGCCTTACTCCTCTACCAAGATCCACCCATTCTGTCATATCCTCATTTATTTTTAATGCACCTTTTTCTCTCATATACAATTCTCTAATGAGTTTTCTCTCCTTCCATACCAACCCCTTCTCTTTTAGAATTTCGAACATTTTATTCCATTCAACCCGGTCAAAAGCCTTTCCTCCATATTTCTAGAATTTTATTTTAAATTTTTACTCTCTCTAGAAAATAGTTAATTAAACACATTTCAGTTGATATTTTGGCAATATGTGATCTAAAACTTTTATTTCAGAGTATTTAATGTCGATTTTTCCATCATTTTTAAAAATCAATTTTCGAAATACCAAAATTTTGTTTTTTATAAAAAAACAGTCTACTACCTCTCGATCGTTCTCTCTAAAATCAGCTTCCATAATAAATTTGGACCATTAAGATCCATAGATTGGGAAAAAAACGTCAATAGAAAATGTAAGGCCTCTTTTTCGTTTATGGTTACATTCATTAAATGTGCGCGCATACTTGTATGGTCATATACTGAAAGTGAAACGCACCAGTCAATCATCAAACTAACCTTAAGTACCGACATCAGCTGTATAAATTCAAAGCAAAGTTCAAGAAAACAGTTTCATAAATTTATGAAAATTCGTCAACTTCGATTAATGCGATTGCGTGAAATTACGTACCGTGCGTAGCTGTGGTGAATGTTAAAGAGCTCAATTTCGACAGTTTTCACACTTTTAGTATATAATGTGTAAGAAAAAGTGAAAAGTAATTATCGATGCACTGAATAAAAAATGGTGAACTTAGTACAATGATTCCTCACGTGAGTGTGTGCCGTGTTAAGCAACTTAGCAGTATATTAAGAAAATATAGCAAAAGCAGCCCACCAGTTTCAGAATATTCTGAACCTCAAAGTTCTTCGGGAGGATATCTTGTTCCCACAGAATTGTTGAAAAAGGTAATAACTTCAGCCAAGACTCATTTATATTTGGAGAAATCAATTTTAGTTGCACAAATATATAATTGAGTGAGAGAGCTACCGCATCTGTTGCTTCTTCAGCTTTAGCTAACGCTGGTTTAATATCAAATGAGTTCTTGGTTATAGAGAGGAACCGAATTTGACGTGATAAAGAATAACTCCGTGCATCATTAAAGCAACAAATCTGTGAAAACTTAGTGGTACCGATAAGTGTATATTTAAATGGAAGGATAGATGATACCATTACTCAAGTCAAACCAGGATCCAAATTTAGACGGACGACAGTCAAAGAATACCTGTATTTTTTTAAGCTGCGGAAAAGCACTCATCGGTTCAATAATTCCAAGTACGATATATCAGTCACTTTTTTATGATGGAGTCAGTTTTTAAAATTGATAAGCTCAGAATCATTGATGCGTATTAATCAAATACTTGAAACGCAATCTTCATCGATTATGTTTATTCTCATATTACTCTCTTGCTGCAAGAACGCGAGATTTGCGGCATAAAAGCAGCTTTAGAAAAGAAAATGCATTTTGACTTTTAATCACCGCATGAAAATAAAAAAAAATTAATTCAAACCATTGTTCTCCGCGAAACTATGGGTGCAAGAATGTGAGCTTTTTGAGAGGAATTTCTGGAAGCGTGCTGTTACAGCTCAAGTAAATGTCCAAAATTGGGAAAACAATATAAAATAAATCTTATGTGGAGAGTATGCTTGCAAATATTGCTGGAAAACACGATAATTTGGAACCATATTCGTATGGGTATAAAACCTGATTATACTATTCTAAATGTCTAATCTAAATTTTCATATTAACTTAACTACTTTTGGATGTATTCCTCGTTCACGCATTTTTCAATGGAAATATTTAATGATATTGAATGCCTACAGGTATCCAGAGTCCAGGAAATCTTTAATTTGATGGTATTTTATAGCAGTCATCACCTTTTATTTTAAAATGCCTGTATTTTCCTGTTCGTTTCCCGTAATCAAGAATCAACAACTAAGTGATTGCGCTTCTATTGTGAGCCTTATTTCTAAAATATACAAATTTATTGACAGTATAAATAAGCAACTCTTATTTTTCTCTTAGGTAGGTAGGAGTCTTTTTTACGAATTTAAATGAATTTTTCGAATTATCGAAGTTTATGAATCTATTTCATATTGAATTAAGAAAAGCATGGGATTACTTGCGGAAGAATAATTAAATTACGGTAAGCAAAGGCCTACAAGCGTTATTACTTCCGCTTGTGCATCGCACTTGACTCGAACATTAAAAATTATCTTTTAACAGGGCTGATAATGTGACGCAGTTATAGCCAGTACCTGTGATTTACATACATACAATTAATCCGTATTATCCTTCAATTCTGCACAATCCACACTGTGCATTACCTCATTCAAACAAAAGATTTTACAATGAACCACTTATTGCATAGTGTACTTGGATAAATAGTGACCATTGACACCTTCATCGTCTAAAAAACTGGAATTTCCAAGAAAAGTCCTCCCAGCAATGCCACCTGAAGATATTTTAATTCCATCTGAGAAAGGTAAATAATATAGAACAATTAGTATTATGGGTTATCTCTCTCATAATTTCAGTTGTTACTCTTTCTCTCTCCTTCTATTTTCTGTAAAAACTATGAAATATTACCAAAGAATTTTGATCAGTTATTACCCTTCTTGTTTAATTCATTTAAGACAAGTAAGAATTAGCCTAAAACCCGTCACTCTCTTTCGACTAACGACGCAGAGATGAACCGATTAACTCTTGTGCCGTCATTTTTATTCCGAATAGCTGATGAGAAACATTAAACGATTTTTTTAAAAATAGACAAAAGCATTATGTACCTCAGTAACTAATAAATTCTGTTGTTTTTACTTATTTATGCCCGTTACCTTACTTCATAGTAATTGCTCAAGAAAAGTTTTGCTCATTATGTAGTTAAATTCTGTAGTGTACGATGAGTCATAAATTACAACTCTATTGAGCACTATATTTTCCTTTGGTGGAATAGGTAATATAAACTGCACAAAAAAGTTAAACCAAGGAATCATGAAAATTTCTCGCTGCACTTTAGTGTAATTTCCATGCATGAAATATATTCAGTAATGGAAGGGTTGCATTACCTCGCAGTTGAATCGCTTCTTCATGCTTGTAGTAATAGATAAAAAGAAATAATGATTTTCGGCAAAACAATACCCACTCATGGAGAATGTCAGCTTCTAAACCCCGTCGGAAAATTTCTTCAGCAAGCATTATGCTGAATAAGTCTTTGCCATCTGGTGTGGCATAATAGGAGAACAGAAAATAGAATATTATGGATGAGAGAGACCAAATTGTCGGAGTAGAACTGATGAAGGCCTGGGGTGGGGAAGAGGAAGGGGTAAAGTCTAGTGAAAGGGAGAAGCGATATAGTGGAAGGAATAGGGAAAGTTTATAAGGAATACGAACCAAGACGAAGTTGGCTAAGCCATAAATAGGGAGGGAAAGGGAAGTTAAAGGGGTTAAAAAGCCGAGGTTTTAAGCGCTAGGGGCGAAGGGTGAGGTTAAGCGAAGGAGGCTGAGGCTGGGGGGATTAGTGTAAGGCGCGCCCTCGGAGGCGTTGAGGCATGAATGAGAATTACAAAGGCCGAGGGAATGCGGGAGAGATGATAATGGTATATGAGCGCAGAAATAATTTAGAAACGAAATTTTAAAGGGCAGGAGGCTGGAATTTCTCGTTTTATGCCAAGAATTGCTCGGAAAGGGAAGGAGACCGTGCTCATCGGTGCCTCTCAAAATTAACTCAACGCGGCATGCAGAACGCGCCCTAAGTATGAGTTGGGAGTCCCTTTGCCGAAAATTTTGGCACGTTGGCGGCGACTTGAAGAGTCTTTACTCTTTCTGGAGCGCCCGCAATGCGTTTATATGGGTCTTAACGTTGCCAAGTGTTACTAAAAAACGTGAAAACGTGCTGTAGCTAATATCTTTTCGGACATAGATTTCAATAAACTTTGATAACACAAATATGTTCTTTGAAGTCAAGTCTTCATTTATTAGGTATGTTGAGTGAATTTTCATCCTTAAAGAACAATTTCTGTAATACGTTGGGAAACTCATTAATATGTTCATAGAGTATAATTTCACCACATTTTATGCTATAAAAATATTTTAGTCATAATAATGATGCATGAAGTATATGGCCATTCCAAATTTTAAAGACCATGCTGACACTTCCTAATTACTGAATTTTATTCTAAGTTTACTACTTCCCTACAATTTTAAATGAGTGGAGAAAGAAAATAATAATATCTGACCATCAATTTGAATTCAAGTTATTAATGTTATTTCAAAAAAGGTTACCTTCGTAAATCTACTATTAACTAAGTTTTCCACAAAATTTTTAATAAATGAAAAATTACTTAATCAATTTCAATTCTCCTTTTTACGTAAACTGCGTATATTTACTCTGTTCTTTTTAATAAAATTGTGACAATTTAAGAATTGCAAAAAGAAATCATGGAATTTCATTTTAAGTTTTCCTCCTTTCAAAATATTAGTGTTCATTCTATTTTGTTTTATGTTCTTACTCTGCAGCGCTATCATCGAGCCATTTATGTATTATTTAGAAACTAAAACCTGTGTATCAGCGATTTGTCTGAATAGATTAGATTTGTAGCTGCATATTGAGTCAGCATGGCTGCGTTTTGAAGATAATTTTGTATTCGGAAAAATGAAATTCGTAACGATCTTATTAAATCCTAACTTTTTCAATCTTTATCATTTCTTAAAATGTAGACCTCGAGGCTTAGTGTTTCTACATTGGCTGATCCCTTATCTTTTTAAATCAGATAGCTTTATAGTTTTTTACGTCTTATTTGAAAAACCAAAAGTATATCTCGGGAATCTTTTAACTATTTTACGATTAATAAAGGTGATTCGGATAATTGTTACGCCAATACTTTGCCTGAGATCACAGCTAGCTATCAAGCTACCAAGCTATCAATAAGCTACCAAGGAGGATACATCTGGTTCCCCGATATGGTGGCTCCGCGCCAATTGGTGTTTCAATTTTTCGCTGTTATATTGGTTCAAATGGCCTTAATAAGGATTTAATTGGAGCCTCTATTTGTTATCTGGATTTAAATGTAATCTTTATGGGCTATAGTAGCTTAGAATAGCGTCAGTCTATATGACGGAACCAAGTTCCTGTTTAATAGAGGCGTAGATTCAAATATATATATTATTACGGGCCTAACTTTATAAATATACAAAGGAAGACTAGTGTCAATACTGTGATACTTACATCGCATGCTTTGAATACTCGTTTATTCATAGATTGAAGATGCGACATTTCCTTCCAAGAAAAAACACTATCTGAGCTTACGTACACGTATGAAGTCACTAAGTAGCTCTTACAACTGTGTCTATGGTTTTTTGTCTCTCCCTTTCATCAATATCTTTCTAAAATTCTCTCTACGACACTACGCATCATAGTAAATAATATGAAGTCATGAGTACCAACGTCCCATTCCGAAGAGCCAGGTTTTGGCTTCCCTCGGTTGAGACTTGTTTGTCAAATCGATCACCGCTATATGACTTACAAGATATGAGTTGTGTACCCAGCAGGAATGGCTGGTCTGTAACGTACTTCAAGTGCCGGATATCCGTCTTCAAAGCTACCATTTTGAAGATTTCACTAATAGGGAAATCACTATACATGAAGTTTGTGACCTCAGTTGTCGCTGGTTTATCTTCATGTCCAAAACGTAATTAGCAGACACGAGTATTCTTTGGTCGACGAGAAGCTACTCGCTTATCTAAATCTACATAATACCCTGCGAGCCACCGGATGGACGTGTGGCAGGGGATGATAGGACACCATCCGTGTAAAGATTTAAGCTTTTGGGAGGTGATATGGTGACATGTATTATAGGAGTGGATATAGTGGAGCTCATTTTTTATTGTGGGCGGACAGAACGAGTTTTAGCACCTATCTGTTCGGTAGTGTATCTCCCTTATTTTATTGTATCTCTCGGACATCGAGGTGTAGTGAGGAGTTATGATAATATTCTCTGTGTCGCTGTGAAAAAGATCAGTTCTGAATTTCTCAAGCAAAGTAAGCCTAGGGTGTACTTTCCACGGGCTCCCAGCTTAATCCCTCTAGAAGTTGTGAGACACTATATGTACGCTCTTAGTAGTTTTAAACTAAGCGCGCTGCTTTCCCTTGTATAGTATTAATATTTTTGGTTAAATCTTTATTACAGGATCCCAAATGCTCACGGTGTATTAGAGGTGTGGCGTGACTAGAGCAAAGTAGCATCTCTCTTTCACTTTTTCAATCAAGGACTTTCCTATTATACGCTTATATGTTGCGTAATTACAGATATTTTGATGTTTCAGATAAATGGAGACTTTTACCGGATTAGAGAAAAGATAGTGAAATGGGAAGAGAAATCTGGGTTTTTTTGTACGAGCTTAAATGACAGAGGGGATGCGAAACGGTTGATGACTTGTGTTGAAAAGGAGCAAAAAATAGAGGTAGATGTTGAAGAGTAAGAGAAAGAGATTCGGAGTGGATTGGATAACGGGGAGGGGAAGGAGAAGAGGGAGGGAATGGAAGATTGGGCGGCGAGTGTTCTGCT
Source organism: Ceriagrion tenellum (assembly GCA_963169105.1). NCBI lineage: Eukaryota > Metazoa > Arthropoda > Insecta > Odonata > Coenagrionidae > Ceriagrion > Ceriagrion tenellum. Next base: position 94,492,420 of record OY720641.1, read on the forward strand.
GTAGCGAGCGCGGGAGGGAGGGACCGGATGAGGTTTGTCGGATCCCTACCCTCTGAGTCTCCCCACGCGCCGCTGCAGGAGTGAGTGAGAAGGGAGCTCATTAAAAATTTAAGTAATCGGGTTGGAGAAATCTCTTTCCCGAGTGCAATCTTCATCTTCAAACCCTCCCACCACTTCTCTTTCCCCTCTCCCAGCTGGAAATGGTAGTTGCGTGTGGGGGGTGGTGGGGAAATAAGCAGGGGGACTATGGTAAGGGGCGGTGGTTCCTTTGGGATATTCCGTTGGAGTAGGGTCGCCAACACTCCAGGATACCACGGTAGACTCCCGAAATAAGACGGGTGGCAGGAAAGAATTTTTAAAAATCTCCCGCCTTTCGAAATCATGCGTTCTCTGTATCCACATGTCCGACTTCTCTGACAAACAACCTTTTAAGCTACCACTGGAGCTTGAGAGTGTAATACCACCAGTGGGAAAGGAGCAGGAAGAAGAAATTGGAAGGGGAGAGGTCGAAGATTATAATGTGTGCTAACTGATTGTCTTTGTGTCTCCCTCTTTTTTATCGTCATTTCTGGTTCCTAAAGCAAAAGACACACTCCGCCATTTTTTTTGTTTTAACTGAGGGATAATGCCAATAAGTAAAACTTGATACCGAGTGTTAGTCAAAAAGGTAGCGTTGGTAAAAGTACCTCCTCACTAAATTTTCATTCACTCACTAAACTCACTAAACACTCACTTAAAGTATCTCACTCAATTTGTGGCTCTCTCAGCTCTAGTGATGCAGCGCAAGGTGATTTATATTCCTCAGAACTCGTTCTAGGTGTTCGGATTCCTCAGAACTCTTGTAATACTCTTGCTCAAGTAGCTTTTACTTAGTATGTAGCCTCAGAAACTATGAAGAATACTAAGTCCTTCTTATAGATATTTTGTACTCCCTGTCTACTTCCAGCAGTTTTTATCTAGTGTGTGCTTATTTTTATTTTAACAGTAAATGATGGGTTTCTATCATCAGTTATAAATGCTAATACTATTGTCGAGACGTGATCACACGATTGTGAGAGTGTCTGTTACATTTTTCTGTTATTAGTTTATAATTATAACAAATGGATGACTTTTGCCGCTATTAAAGCTTAGTGCCATTCATCAGTTATCTTTATTTTGGTTGTTTAGGTTCATAACATAATTTGAAAACGCATCTTTTTCTGTATAAATCATTTTCTATATAAACTATTTTCTATATGAATTAATTATAAATAATCAAATCATGGACTACTTTTGATTCGTATTAATAAACTAGCATATCTTTTTATAATGGCTTTTTGAATATCGATGGTTCTGATTTATCTCCACCTCCGCTAAATATTTTGGTAAATAACTTCAATGAGTCATGTTTATGAGAACGGTAGTTATATATTCAGTAGTTTAGAAAATGTATTTTTAAGGTAGCTAACTGCTAAGCAATAATGATAGGGAAAATAATGGTAAAAATCCTTTTATCATATGTTGAAATGCAACTCGTGACATCTATAGATGAAAGGTATTTTTGTAAAACTACTACAGTTTAATTAAATTCAGTTGAAATTAAAATCAATTCCATAATTTGACGATCTTACATTAAACGCGCTTTACAACTCAACTAATACCGCATTACTGTTATCCATTTTGCATTTGTTATCCATCTTCTGATATTTGCCTCCCATAAACAAGGTTGGTCAAGTATTCAGCAAGTGACGTAACTCTCGCTACCTCTTGCTTAGAATGTAATTTGATTATCAGGATGAGAGATGTATCATTTCCGATTAACATGCTGTTTATACAAACTTTTATCAACACGTTCGATATCTATTACACCTATATGGAGTAATTATTTCAATCTATTAATATGAAATAGGTATTGGTCAATCCATTGGGAAGACGATTGCAACACCTAAAAATTAAGTTTAAGTGATGACGTGGGTAACAGCGATAAGGGAAAGGAACTCCGGAGAATGCTTAGCTATATATACATATTTCAATCCCATAGAACTAAGACAAGGGTTGGCGAGTGGGATAAAAGTGAGCTGGTTTCAGGCACCTTTCTCCCTTAATCACGTCTGCATGGGCCCTGGACACGATCCCTTGAAAGGAGACATATCAATCACATATCAAAGCGATACAGTTCGCCGAGGATGATTTATCACGGCTACTTTAGACACACCACAGTACGATCAGTCAGTGAAAATTCTGTCTCAATTAATTTTTGGATAAACTGAATTTCCAAGTTTGCATGTAAATCGCTTATTCATGAAAAATGCAATGGGTTATATAAAATCACATTTAAATTACAGGTGGAATTATATACTCAAAAGAAGCTGTTACCCTTTTAGTAACATTATTTGGGTATATTTTTAGAAAATGTTAGTTTATAGTAGTTGTTATTGACGGTTCTAAACCCCAGAGTAAAATTATAGTTCAGTCTGGATTTTTTAAGGAAAATTTGTTTTGATCCAAATTTTTCGTTTGCTAAACGATGCAGTTACACTCTTCATCTCCCTAATGAAACTATATCGGCACAGCTTGGCGACTGAGACTATGGCTGAACAAAACACACTTCTACAACTGCTATTATCTTAAGAGGTTTTTTAACCTTTATATCAAATGTTTTGGTATGGCCAATACAATGACTATTTGCATGACACTTCACCGTTAGTGTCTCCGTAACTAGAAACGACTTTTTAAAGTGTTGTTTTGTTTTAATGATGACAAATCCAATTGCTTTGGGCAAATTTTAGTAAGCTAAAAACAAGAATTCTCTATAGTTATTTGTTTCTCCGAAATGAATCAACGAAAAATTACATTATAATTTTTTCTTCATAGGAAACTAATTTTAATTTTGTCCCAATAAAAAATTATAAAGTCAAAAGAGTAGTCTTTTTAAATTTACTAACGGAGGTCTTGATCAAGAAAAACATTAGGTTTTGCAAAATATTGCAGTGTTTTCAAGATCTTGCCAAGTTATTTGCATATTAATTGATTTACTCGTTAAAACTTACATTTAAAATACCGCAAAATTTCAGTCTATTGGTCGATTTATGAGAGAAATTGACACATTTTGTTAATCCCCACCGACATTAGAAGTGTGACTTGTATGAGGACAGTTTGTCAAAAATCCTACAGCGACCTTTCTGGCTAAAATAAGCTATTAAAACAAATAATTAGCACAGGCATTCCTATACAAAGAAAATCTTTGGAGAAAATCCATTCAGTAAGAGTGGATGGCTTCGAACTGATCTCACAGGGATTAACCCTGCCGGAATTATTGGACACTTACTGCACAATGTACCAAAAATATCTGGTGTCGTAAAACTGAATTTATATACTTGAATTAAATAATTTGAGGAGTTGGTTTGCTTCAGATTAGTGATCTCCTCAAAAACTTAAAAAATAGGTCACTGCTAATAATCACACATGATGTAATACACATGATGTAATGAATCACATGTTATAATAACAGCGCAACAACAAAAAGGTGATACTGCCGTGTAGTAGGAGGAATTATTTTCTATTATGCATTTCTTTTTAATTTGTCTTAAGTTATATTCACATGAATTACATATTATGCGTTTGGACGTTAGGCCTGTAGGATAATTTAAAATTATTTTTTATCAGTCTAATTAATTACTTTATGTTTGAGGTTCCATAGCACCTGCCACCTCTTTCTAATTATAATTTCCTCCTTCCTCCATGTCTGTCCTTCTATACTCCTCCAAGGATAGGTCGCATAATACAGGTCCCTCAATCATCCTATGTTGTGATATGGTCTTAAGATGGCCGACCTTGTAGTCATATTGTGAAGGGGTACGGTCAATGACTACTGGTTTGTGTGGTTGGCAGCCTTTGGGGCGTCGAAGACTCTAGACGTGTTGGATCCTTTAATTTTTTCCTTTCCAAATTCTTTTTCAATAGCAGCAATGTAAGATATCCAGCAGAGCTGAACCTTAGACATGTGCCCCCTCTTGCACAGGCCAAGCCAGGCTGAATAGTACAAAACGTATCAGTAATAAGGCGGCCTTGCCGTCACACGCCGTGTTGCGAGCTATTGCTCGCCCATCTCCGATTAACTATAGTGGTGGGAGTCCGCTGAGTACTTATCAAATAACGAGCACCTTGAAACAGATATGCGCACGTTGCCACGCATCGAGTCTTTCTGGTAACGACGATTAGTTACCATTTAGCTGCCCTGCGGATAGTACAATGGATAGCGACTCAGAACTCGCTAATAGTTCAGCTGCTTTTTAACGTGCCTTGTGGTAGTGCACAATTTAAAAAAGGAAAACTGAGAAGGAGAAGACGGATGTGTGGATGATTTAAATTTTACGATGAGGTAGATGAGTGGATGATTTCAATTTACTAAAGAGGAGAATCCTAAGTATAATTTTGTTTTACGGTGTATTGTAATATGTATTAAAATATTGTTAGAAATCCCGTGTAGAGTGTATATGTTACCCAATGAATTGAAATAACAACGAATCATGAAGTTGTTGAACGACCATGTACCCAAGGTTAAAATCTTTTCCAAGGAAAAATGTGTATGTACAGGTCTCAGCACGGAACGATGAATATGCGCATCCTTTGATGTAACACAAAAGACTTACACGATGCGGAAATGGGTAATTCCTGAAAATCGGCACTCGGCAATTAGCGTCCAGTCCACACTAATCGTCATTCGGCAAGCAGTTCATCCGATCTCGCCGAATGTGCGTGGCTACCTTTAGTGAGTACCGGAGCGCTTATCTGAACGTAGATGGATCCCATTGGACTCTTGATGCCTCAGCGTAGCAAATGCTGGAAGTCGTGCTCGAAGCTGCCACTTCATCCAGCTGGGGATCCAGGTCCACCTAAGTTCAATTCCACAGACTGGCGTTAGCGTTCACCGTGAACCATCGGGAGAACATGCTTCACCTCCGCGTGCAGAGGATTGTTCCTCCCAACATCTCCAAAAAGCAGATGCTGAATAAGGAGATACGGGAGTGACAATATTCACACCAGAACCGCAAGCTGGGTGTGATCAAACCCAGTGAGCGTTTCTTTTTGCGTCATTTTTGCCCCGCTTGACGTTTGATGGTGTCTTCCGAATTTTCATGATTATTTACAAGGAATATATGTCCAAAAATGTTTCGTCGCGGGGTCAACCCCCTTGAGAAAAATCCGAATTAACCTTAAATCGCAGACGGCCCTAGCCAGACACAGGAGAGTAAAATCTACTTAAGACGGAATTCGGATAGATATGTGAAATATTAAGTTATTTAGTATGTTAGTTGAATGTAAAGTTTAAATTTAGTTAAGTTTAAATATTAGTTAAAATTAAGTTAGTTAAATGTAATGTTAGTTACTATACAATATCTATACTGTATTTACGAGAGCAAAAGTATTAGTCAGCCTGATTTTAAGGGATCCCGCTAAAACTGGTTCAGTGCTACCTTTGCAATAAGTCACTGAGTTGTGTTTTCTGAGTGTTTCATTATGTCTCAAACACTGTATCAGGCTATAAAATCAATCCCAAAGACGTTCTATAGGACTTTAGTGAGTAAGCCATTGGGTGCCACTCAGAACGGTGACGGCTCCAGGCGTAGTTTACATCTTTCAACATAGTGAAGTCGGCTATACCGCGTCTGTCAGTATCGGCTCCATTCACAATGGCACGGCTCGAATTGATTCCGGACGACATTATATCTGCTTTGAGTGAATTACCTGAAGAATACTCTTGGAGAGAAGATGTGTAAATGCCATCTCAACAAACGTATCCTGGTGTGGGAGGTAGCTCAGATATAGAGGTTCATGCTGATCGGAGGAAGATGGGATATCCTCTCACAGCTAAATAGGCACGTATTGGCGGAAAGATTGTCTGGTGGTTTTTGTGGATATTGCAATCTAATTGCAAGTAGGAGACTCAGAGGGGCATTTTCAAAATGTAAAGACAGCCTTCCACTTGATTTCTAATCGGAACTAGAACAGACACACGTCTTTCATAAACTCACTCATATGGAGTAGGGAGATGGTTGTTTCTTCCCACCATTCGTCTCCAAGGAGAGAGATTTACCTCAAATGTTTAAGAGAAAATTTAGATGAAGCTAATTTACAGCTAAATTCCTGTTCATCATCCTGGCAGTAGATATTAAATGACCGAGGCCGGACGCACTGGCTACGAAAGTGATTAGTTTTTGTGTACCTAATCCTGGCATTAGGTCATAACATAAAGGTTTGTTATGAAACAAAATGAAGTGACACGTACTCTTTTGCTGGACATTACCTCACAGATATCAATTTTTTGCATTACATGGTACATACCATAGTACAATTAACAATAAAACCTGCTCCCTGTGTCACTTCTCAGTATTTTACCACAAACCACAATAACAACACTCAAAATTACCTAAACAGAACATAAATAAACACGCTTTGCATCAGATGTCAACATAAATAATCTACCCCGCTTCACACTATGCCTATCACCTCCACGCAACACAGATATTCACATAAATCAACACCCCTCAAGATGTGAACAATGATAAACTCTAGTCTTTTAGGTTAAAACAGTCAGCCCACTAAACATCTTTACACCCGGAAAACCTGCGTATGGTGAAAACAAAGTTCAAGGCTCCGTGCATGCACCTCCTCTCTGACGCGTCCGGACCTTCTCTGCTGTACTACACGGCACCTCGTGCGTCGTGGAGACACCCCGTGATCCCTCCTTAATTTCGCGACCGTGGTCCTGTCGATGCTGTTCCCCCCTCACTGTTAACTCTCACAAAACACTCGGTAAAAAAATTTCTTTCAATAATCGTCCTCCAATATTCGGATTATCGTGGTTACTCGTGGCAGGTGGTCCAAACAATGTTCCCCGTCCAATTCCTAGCTCAACGTTGTTACTCGTTGCAAGCCATCTAAACAATGAAAAACCCATCGACTTGTCCGCCCATCCTTATAAAGTTACTCACTGCGACATATTATTATATTTCTGGGAATTCTCGTGTGTTTGAGATTTCTTTGTATTGTTAAACTTATATAACATAAATTAATAAATCGCGCGGGTGTATACGCGGCCATAATTTCCCAGCGCGCCATAACAAACATGGGGGAATGCGCCCTATTTTATATACTGAAATATACTTTGAATACAGAAGGAAGCTATTGAATATATATCATGGCATGAACAAAACATCCGCAGAACGAAAACTCGCCACATTGTAGTATAAAAAAACACCCAACCGCCGAGAATGCGTCAAACATGCAGTTCAACATGTCCAGAACCAGAATATGAGTAGGTACGTTACAGGTTCAACGATTGTAGGGCTCATTCTTTGCATTTATTACTCAGCGCTGCCTCCGGTATCTTCCTTTCGTTGAAATGCAAATAAAAGTGGATGAAACCCACGGACGGTGCATTCGTTTGCAAAATTTAGTACATAAACTTGCTACCATTGAAAGAAAAAAACTGTTATATATTCCTTTTCAACGTTAAAAGTAAATAATGGCATGTAACGTAGAAGTATGTGCATATTCGTTGTATTTTTTGGTTAATGTGTAAAGGCTATACTACATTCAACATCTTCAATACATTACACCTAATTGAGAGGGCGTGGTAGTTAAAACGAAACAACTTCACCACATGTATGGAAGGTTTTAATGACCCCCAGTAGTTCAACGACGTATCATATGTTGTAAAACATTTGCAGTAAAAGTAACGTAATCATAACTGTTCTTCATCTAAATAGTAGTAAAAATTAACAAGTTCACGGAATTTCAACGGAATCGAATGTAAACAAAATATTGAGATTTCGAATGAATTCCAAAAATGGGTTAATTACCTAATCCGTCCTTCTAATGTTAATTGATGCTTGGCAGTGACAAAGCTTCAGGCGTAACTTAAATTACTTATAGACCTGATAAGGTCATCTATGATGCTGCAGACGCGTAGAAACCATCACAAGCTCGCTTTCAGCAGTGAGATCCGGGAAAATGGGAGGTGGGTCTGGCTACACCCAATGAGAGTTCAAGGGGTAGCCAGATTTGCAGTTTCTAGTGTTTAGCACGTCCAATTAACAAAAAATGCCCTGTAAGAGATATTTAAGATATGATGCTGCAAACGTGTAGAAACCATCACAAGCTCGCTTTCCGCAGTGAGATCCGGGAAAATGGGAGGTGGTTCTGGCTACACCCAATGAAAGTTCAGGGGGTAGCCAGATTTGCAGTTTCTAGTGTTTAGCACGCCCAATTAACAAAAAAAAAGACCTGTAAGAGATATTTAAGGTTTTAAACCAGGGGATGATGTCAATAGTGAGATATGTGTTTCTGGGATGAGCTGGAGGGTTGAATTTTGGGTGTTTATTTCAACTTATAGGTATGAAATATTTTGCCCCGGCCGTAGTGCACCCTGTGGTAGATCCTATTCCAGAAATTTATCATCTCCCGGCAGGCAATTTCGTTGTTTATGCAATAGCACAGTTTACCAGTCATCCAATTATGCAATTTAGCAACTTTAAACCGAGAGTAAATGCCTTGTGTCACTACCCTCGCTCAGCATTTCATGATGGCTAGGCCATTAAAACAATAAAAATGCCGGTCAATCATAATGCCGTAAAATTTAACATGGTCACAGTTTCTAGAGCCAGTTGTAATGACTCAACCTCACCATAACCATAAACACCATAGCCGGCTGTGCTCCTCCAATACATAAAGTGTAATATGATTTCGTAGTGCGATTTATTCACTGCAGGTGTACACTAGCAATTTTTCACTTGTACCTATAGAGTTTGATATGACGTCATCGATTAGAGTTGTTTAATCCCTTTGAAGAAAGCTGTAGGCTAAATGGCGTAAGCTACTTCCCATAATATTATTTTTTAATATTCTGTCACATTTTTAACCGAAATATGATCCCCAAACTCAATGAACTCTTATAAGTCACCCCTCTGACGAATTATCACATAAGCCTCGTAATGTCCGTATTTGAAACATATTGTATACTCTACCCTATCTAACGCCTTCTAGAATTTCTGGTAGCGGAAAACAACAAAGCAATGATGAAAGAATGGGTGGTATTTCCAAGGAAAACAGAGAATATTATACATCAGTAATGAAGGGTGAAAAGCAACGTATTTTGGAAGAAAAGCTGTTTTCTGATAGGAGAATATGGTGGAGAGCTGCTGCAAATCAGTCTTTAGGTTGATGGCGTATCATGTATTTAACTGTGTAAAAACTGAACCTTTCCCCATGGAGATAATGTACGCTCATTACTGTTTCAATAAGCAGTTATTCATTCCTTTGTCATTCCTGTGCGCAGATTGTTCAGAAACAGACGCAGCATAAACGATCATTGAGAAGAAATAGAAAGAAAAATCCTACAAGAGTACACTCTAAACTGATGACGCCGTGGTCGGATAAGAAGTTGCATAGGGAGGTGTAAACCTTTCTAGGGGTATCCGTGTTTGTATTGTGGTTTCCGTCCTTCTACTGACGAACGACTAATTTTGAATCGGGGAAACCATTCATAACATTGTATACATCTAAGACCTTTAACCTGTATGCCTCATTCCAATATTTGAAGAAATCCATAAAAATTTCATAATTTTTACGATGAATTTCTCGTCGTTACGTGGATTATGAAAATCGGGCATAGAAAGAATCGCCACGGTGACCAAGAGACTCTCCATTACAGGTTTATTATGCAAACCGAGGAAATGTTAAAAGATGGAAAACTATGGCTACAGGGGAGGTAATGAAAAATGCAGCGCCGACAACCTGATGTTGCTTGATCTATCAGTCGCTGCACACTTAAAAGAATATTTTTAACAGACGTCATAATTAGACTTCGCAATTGACGATTTAGTGAAGACTTGTGGAGAGAACTTGACACTCTCTTTTTTGCTTAAACGCTATATGAACTACTCCCTGTAAATCTAGTACAATACTGATAAATTATTACTTCTTGCTTATGGTCTCCATTGCTTCGGCAAAGTAAGGAAAGAACTAGAAAACTCAGCGCAGACCGTGCTCGTAAGATTTCCTCTCCTCCTCTCCTTTGGCCACACCTTTTTCTCCCCCTCCTCGCCCTTCTCCCAACTTCCACCTCAACTCCACCAAACTCCCCAAGTCTCTTCCTCCCCCTCACGGCCTTTTCTCCGAACACTCTCCCTCCCGTTTCCCTCTTCCCTACCTCCGCGCCGTGACATGAATTGTCAACATAAATCCAGAAGTGGCGAGGAGATTTTTTCCCGTTAGGGACCCCGTTTGGGGAAAAGGCTTCGGGGTAAGGGGTAGCAGTAGGGTGGCTGGTTTCGGGAGGAGGGGCATTTCTCCAGAAGCTAGGGTAAACCCCAGGCGTGGGGAGGTTTCAGAGGTGGAGAAGGGGCAGCGGAAGGGTCTCTGGGTACTGGTGGGGAGGATTTCGTTTCTACCGACGTTCAGTGGGATGGGATTCCTTAGTGCTGTAAGGAGACGGCGAGGGGTGGGGAAAAGGAGGTAGGGTGCGGAAAATTGGAAAAAAGGGTGGGCCGGCGCGTTGGAAAGGGGAGGGAATGGAGAGAAGTAGAAACTAGAGGTGGGTTGCCGAAGGGATTCGACGGTGGGGGGGTAATGCGCTCGGCCCACCTTTTATTCTCCCCCCCCCCCGCCTCCGCGTGGGAGGCCGTAAGGGATCAAATTCGCGCACGGACACCTGGAACACACCGTGTGGATTGGGACAGGGAAGAGGAGCGAGCGCGAATAAGGAATGGCATTTCATCGCGAGGGTGGCGTCGTGATGGTGGCGGTGTAGTTTCAGAGTTGGTCGCCTAGGGGTCGTGCCGAGGCGGGAGAAACGGGATCTAGGAGAGGCGGGGCTTATTACGAGGGAGCGGGAGGAGTATCTCAGATCTGGAGGAAATTGAAGAACTAAGAAGGATATGTCTCGCGCTGGACGTGGACACCGATGAGGGTGGAGGCGTAGAATGGTGCCACATCGCGGTGGAGAGTCTCACATTTCACGAATCCACATTTAGAAGTACTCTAAGACTTCAGAATATGTTTGCGAAACATCCTCGTTCTCCCACACTGGTAATCTAAATTAACTCAGTATTAGAAGGTGACATGGACAAGTAAAAATGCCCGCAGTCTACGCTATTGTAAATTTTCGAACCTTTAGATTCTCTGTTAAAGATTACTGATTGGGCTAGTTAGATTTTCGGACAACAACGCGTTGGTTAGTTGATCATTGAAACAATAGCTGCTTTAAATGATTCGAGATATAGGTCAATTATACGAACATTAAAGTATTCAGTAAGTATTTCTATGATAAAGATGGTCATAAGGTTGGAGGAACTAGAAACTAGTGTTAATAGTGAAAATTATTACTTATGTGGTCAGTTTTAGGATAATAGGCGAAGTTTTGTATACAATTGGCGATAGAGATGAAGGATAAATCCTTTCGTGAAAGATGCGCTCAGAAACAAACGAGAAGCTGATAAGTTGGAACTCATGTAAGAAATTAAATAATAGTTTTTTTTAAGAGTTTTAATAGGGGTGTAGTATTGTTTATTTCAGAAAAGTGGACTTGTAGTGTATAAACGTGGAGGAAAACATCCTTCAGGCGCTTAAGATGTGGGTGCGTAGGACTCCAAGTGAGTGTGGCGGTTAATGGCCCATCTTTGTCCTGACGTATTGTAAAGATTTTTTTATATTTTTTCGCCACTATTCTCGCTGAGCTATTAAAATATTTAACTGAGTGTCTACGCCCGGTTGAAAAGTGTACAGTGTTTAAGGTACAAATTATTGAGCCTATTTTTAGGCTAACTTCGGTTAATCTGATTCTAATTCGGGGATCGGATAACCGCGTTTTAACTGTACTTAATTTGTTACACTCCGATTGCTAAAAATATGATTTTAAAAATAGCAGAATTTAAAAAAGATGCAAAAAATATTTTCTCTTCAATTGCTAAAAATACGAATTTGCTGAAACGCGGAACTGCGCATACTATTGCCAGATGTTCAAACAGAACTTATATTCTAGGGTATGAGATCCATTATACAAATCACGGGCTGCACTAAAGAAAAATTAATTTTTCTTTTTAATGACGTATTTCAGGAAACTTAAATTTACAAATATTCTCATCTTTATCATATGATGCATTGGTTTGAAAAGCTGTTTCGGAGCCTCATCGGTGCATTTCGTGTGTTTCGGGTGGCCCAGAATGACGGTTTAAATTTTTTCTGGGGGATGGATACCATCAACTGACCCAGAAACTCATTTCTGGATGCCTGGCAAGAATAACTCAACACTACCCTACCATACTTGTACTATACTACCTGTACCTTCTCAAGTGTACCCTACTTGTCAAACGTAAATTTTTTTATGGGAAAGTTTCCTGAATTTACTCATAATAACCAAAAGTATATGCTGGAATAGATCATGTACAACTCAGAATCCATCTATCATTCTACTTATGCGTAGGCAAAACGCCCAGTAGTGCATGAAGACCATTTGATAACACCGAGGCATGCCATCATGTTAAACCACTAAGTTTTGACAAAACTACAGACTCATAGTGCTTTATGAATGATTACAGTTACAGCCATGAATAGCTAAAAAAATCTAGGAAATATATGTAAAAATCTAGCTATCATTAACTAAAGTGTTTTTGGCTTATATCGCTGATAATGGTTGGTATTTTAAATGGTAGATACATTGCTACATTTCCCTGAATAGTGACTCAAGGTACTACTTTCTATATGCTTTATGACGCTCTCCACGTCCCAAACGCGGTTGCTACACGTATCAGAACGCCAGCCACTGTTAGCCAAAACAACACGCGGGAAAGATATTCTATATTATTGCGTTCCAATATTTCTCTATAATTGTACATGTTGAGTTGGCTTTTGAGTCTGAGTACGTTGGAAGTGAGTTCGGCTCAATACTTAGCTCGCGCTGCAGCTTGCAGCTTCAGAAGCAAAGTGATTGGTCCTGCTATTCGTCTTAAATAAAACAGTGTTGTAATCGTGAGATATCCTCCAATGTATTTGAATTTTTCTTATGTGCCACTCAGGAAGTTTAACCATCGCTTTAATTCACGAGACCTATGAATTATCCCGGCTTGAGATTTATAATATCTCTAGGAAAGAAGAGTTTATTAACGAAGCTTCATAAGCTTTACATGCTATGCACTTCATATCAAATTTGCCTAAGAATGTGCGAATCAAATCCTCTTTTCATTATTCATGCAAATCATGTGAACTCCCTTTCAGTGCAAAAATTAAAGTTGCAATTTTTATTCCAATGTTCATTGCTTCACTTAAGTTTTTGTTTATTAGATAGTTTAGATTGGATACCAATCTATCAAAAAACGATTATCGGCACAGTTTCGTATAAGAATGTCTATTAAATAATCCTTTTTCTTCAGACTATACTTACATACCAATCACTCCGTTCCCTTCCGGGGTAGGCAGAGTCACTAAGTTTCACTCATAAATACATATATGTACACCTAACTCTGCTTCAATAATTTCCTCCATACTGACCTATCCTTGCAAACCTCTTTTGCTTCATTTACCCCCACACACTGCTTCATGCCCGCTCTCCAGTTTTTAAGACTCCTAATATTCCTCCTCCTAAGAATTTCCTTAACCACATTCAACCACAAATTTCTCGGCCTACCTCTACCTCTTTCACCATTCATTTCTCTCTCATTTATTTGTTTCATTTTTCTTCAGAAACCAAATAAAATATCTGAAATTAGTTGCTGCTGCTTTTATTCGTAAAAAACATAAACTGATAATTATTTGCGAATGCTATCATCATGTTATAAAGTCAAAAATCACGATTCCGGAAGATTTATAGGATAAAAGAAAACTCACATTCGCCGTGGTATCTCAGTCACTTCTCTATTTCACCTCCCAATGCATTATTTTTTCCACTTGTACACAGCCTGGGTCTTAAATCTGCTACTAGCCCGCGCAACGGGTCAGAGAGTATTTTATTCTTTATCCCTCCTTATTTCATAATATGTGTCCAGCCCATCTTTTTCTCCTGCACTTAATCTTACTTACTGTATCGGTGTTATTTTATTGATCTCTGATTTAATTCTTATACTTTATTTTTCATCTTATTCGTTTGTATTTACTACCATAGATTTTTCGTAATATCCAGTTTTCAAACACTATGAATTTTTCTTGTCCTTTCCACTAACTTTCCATGTTTCGGATCCGTATGGCATTACTTGGAAGATTATAGTCTTTACGATTTGATCTTTTATTCAATAGGGATTTTGTAGATAGGACACAATGGGATGCACGTAGACATCTAATTGCTATATGTAATCTATCCGAAATTTAATGCTAACTTTAAGTTTTAATCATACTAATGACGTACGAATCCTTGTGTATAGGACACCGTTAACGAATAATTCCCAAAATTTACCGCGAGATGAGATATTGTACAATGGGATAAGATTGAGATATTGTAAAAAATATAGAATGCATGCATGATTATCTTCTCCACTTTTATCTATAAGAGAGATAAAAAATTTCGTTGAAATAGCCCATTTAATCCATGCTGCTCAGTTAAATGTTTTCACTCTAAACCTTGATTAATGAACGTTGCCGAAAAATTGAAGAACAAGAGAGGGCATTGAAGCTGGAGGAGTTTTATTAGCACGCTAAGTTCCTTACTAAGTGTGACCCAAAAAAGATGAGTAGGAGAAGGAGAATGTAACAACAGATCTGGAGGAAATGAATATAATATAGAAAAGGTACATAGGATAAATTTACTTTGCAAGTGAAAGCAAAGGAGAATAGAACAATATAATATAGGGATATGTTAGTAGGAGTTCAAGAATAATAAAAGATGATGTTAAGGGAGCAATAGTGGAATTGAGGAACAGGAAGGGGTAGACAGTGATGGAATGCCAGCAGAGGCGGTGAAGCCTTCGAAAAAAAGGAATTGAGAGATTCCACAATCTAATTAATGAAATGAATGAAACGGGAACGGCCAGATGATTACTTATAGACGACAATGGTGCTATTGCCAAAGAAAAAGTATTCTTACTACTGTAATGAATTCCGAATAAGTAGTTTAATAGCCAATGCAGAAAAGACAGGTCAGAATATTAATGAAGAGGATTGAGAGGGAGACATATGAAAACTCGGGAGAGGACCAGTTCGGATTTTGAAGTGGAGCAAGATATACAGTTGGGTGCATTAGAATATGTTCAGCATATGTCGGGACAAATGATAGAGGAAACTATGAAAGGAATCGGGGTGGGGGGTGGGTAATGGCTGGAGGAAATCAAGGGAAGGCTATCATAAGATTGCAGAGAGTGGAAAGGAGCTATAAACTATGGTACAGGAGATCAAGAGGAAAGGAGAGAATTGTGGAATGAAGATTAATATTGACTGAATAAATGAATATTTTTATCGATATAAGCTAATAAAAATCATTAAAGAGGAACAAGAAATAAAAATCTAGTCGATAGGTATGGACGTCGAGCAGGAGAGATCGTTTTAGTAATTTGGAAGTATGATCACCTAGATTGGGCCCTGTATACGAGAAATCAAGAGTAGAATTACCCTGGGAAATATGGAATTCGAAAATATCATGACGCTCTTGACATTTCAGAAAGATTTCAGGAAAATATTTGCCATGTGTTATATGTGAAGTATCTTTTGTATGAATCGGGAATCTGGACAATGAGGAAGAGTGATGAAAAATACCTGTAATGTTTTGAGATGTGGCTTTGGCAAAAAAATGATAAGATAGGAAAACAGATGATGTGATAAATGGGGAGGTACTGAGAAGAATTGTACTGAAATAATCTATATTGAAAAGTGTGAATAATAAAAAGGCAAACTGGATGGTCACTATTAATGGAGAGATTGGTTGTAGAAAGTCATAATAGATGGATAGAATAACGGAAAGAGGGAAATGAAAGGAAGATATTTGGTACCACAAGAGATACGATTAGAGGAGGCACATACAGGACAATGAAGGAATTCAATCAAATTAAATATTTCTGGGTACCACAGTTCCATTAAGGCCTATCAATAGACAGATACTGAGAAAGCAAAATTAAATACGCACCAGAAAAGTACTCGGCCAAGAAGATAAGCTACCGGATGTGAGAAGAACTCAAAACGAATTTTTCGATGCTTCAAATTTAGAAAACGGGGGAGGGATAGGTTATTTTTCTCTTCAGCTCCCCTAGAAAAATCGTCGGAGAGTAAAATTCTCCGAATTTTTCATTGCTCCTTTGTTCCTCAAGCGTCTTCTTTCTTTTGAGGGAAAAACTGGCGAAAAAGCGATTGGCAGAGTGAAGCTACAACAAAAGACGAAGTTTTGGCGAAAAGTGGTAAGGAACGCTGAATTCGAGACATCAGGTCGGAAGGAGACTGGAAGAGTCAGAGGGGTTGAATAAAATGGTCCTGAGGGTGATGGCAGGGGGTGTACTGGGGGGAATGCGGAAAACAAATAGACAGATGGCCGCAGGGAGCGTCATGGGTTTGGGCATGTTAAGAGTTCTCGTGTCCCGGAACTACAACTTCTCTCGAAAGGGAGTGTGCCAGTCGAAGAACTATGAAACATCTTAAAGAACAGAAGAGTTTGTTTTTCGACTTCAGATTTAGATCGAAGAAGAGACACGTGACTGATAAAACCGCGAAGGGTAAAGTTCAGGAGATAATTTTCGAATAATAGATTGGAATGAAACATACTGGGACAGGCTATGCAGAATAATCCAGGCCATGTTCATTACTTTTCCTTGATTTCTTGATTTTCCTCAGAGCATAATTTTCGTCAAAAATACAACAGACTTCTTACAAAGTGGCCGCAATGATATTTAGAAGTGAAAAATGTTGTCTCGAACTTTTTTAAAGTCCCAAGGTTGACTTACGTATAAAAAAACTTCAAATATGCATAAATCATGTACATATGATATCTTTATAATTTTGGGCGATTTCCTCTTTTTCCAGGGTATCAATCTAATATTCCCCGGTTCAAACCATATATGTATAAGTACAACATAAAATCTTATTATTATTATTGAATCATAACTAGGCAATCACCAGTGTCACCTAAAAAGTGCCTAGTAAGGAAACGAGTAACGACATCAATTCGACATTCTTTTAGAATTATAGCACTGATTTTTCTAATTTAAAATATGTTATTAAAAATAATTTATGGAAGTTGTAAGTAACGCTATGAGAATTCATGTTTTAACTTTTTTTCGCATTCTATAAGAAGTATTTGCATTTACGGTTTTCATTTTATTCTTTTAAGAACTTACAATATGCTAATTAGCGAGAACTTTTAGAAAATAATTAATTCAATTTATTTGCAGTACATCAAAGTTACAATGCGTTGGCGGATAATTTTTTTAGAGTAATTTAATACAATAACGCTTAATTTCAAAATTCTTAAATATATACAATAGATCCTCATTATAATAACATGTTAAATCCTGCTATGCCTATGGCTTGTTAGCATGTGCTGTTTTTAATCAAATACATTCAACACATTGATCAGTCATAAAACATATAAAAAGATAGATAAAGACCTGAAATGTAATAATAACATAAATATACACCATAACACAATAAATACGCTAAATCAAATTATATCTACCTTAGAATTAGTACTATAGTTATTTTTTTATCAAACGCAACATTGATCAGTCAGAAAACAGAAAAATATCGATGAAAAACCTAAATGTAATTAAAACAAATAAATATTTTTAAAAAATAAAATGATTCTAATGAATAAAAATTACCTTAGGATACGTACATTTATTTATAATTATCAAATTCACAACATTGATCAGTTAGAAGACTTATTTTTAAAATTTAACAGATTAAAAAAAACATTTAACAAAATACCATATAAAGTCCACTCTATTACTGTTTATGCAATAACCATTGTTTCACTTCTTTCTTTAATGAAGACATTTCGGCAGTTTCTCGTGTTTATTGGTGCAATTTATTGAATATCATTGGAACAATGTTAATCAATTAACTCAATCCGTGCATGTTCTAGTATTTTTGAACAGAATATTTTTTAATACAGCGGAGTCAAATATCATGATTTACATTTCTTCGTACTTTGAACTTGTTATAAAAGAAATTGTCTCATATTGTTCTAAATTGTACTAAAAAAGTTCAGTTATAGGTAATAAACCTAGTTTTTATAGATATGTTTGATACATTGAACTCAGTTACATCCAGAAAGACTGCTATTTTATTTGGAATTTTAATGACCTCGGGCAAAAAACTGCGGTACGTTTATCCCATATTGTTTAACCATATCGCATGATAGCTTCGGCTAAACCTTTGTAAAGCAACTTTTTCACTTAAGTTGGGAGCGAAACTTTCTACACAAATAATTCAAATGTAATCTGAAGCTCTATTTTTCGTCTAAAATTAGACCTAACATTTAAAATTATTATCCTGGGAAATTACAAAACATGAATTTAAGCGGCAGCTATTGCTTGTTTTGCAGACGTTTTATAGACGTTCCTTGAGGCTTGAGGAGGAATAATCACCGTGAAATGGTGTTTATAATGACTTGTTTTTTCATAATGATTCTTCATAAGCCAAGTTTTATAGATAAGAATATTTACGAATTGAAGCAGCAGGATCTGCAGTGAGGTAAATGCGTAATCTCTTCATTATTTTATGTACTTATCATTTTACACGTTGTAGCTGTTTGTTTATGTGCAATTTACTCGAAAATGTTTTACCATTAGGGAACCTTCATAATTTATTTCAGCTTAGATAACTAATAGAGGCATAAATTATTGTATTTAGCTATAAATACTTTGACTCTTACTCGAAAACAAAGGAAATAAGCAAAGAACATAAATTATTTCACGCTCTAAAATATTGTTGATATCAGTACTTAACGAACAAAAATAATGGATTAAGAATGATAAGTTATTTACCAATTGATGATCTTACAACTTTGTGGTTATTAGTAATGGAATTGAATTCAAACTTCGTCCAGCGTTATAGTCCAAACTTGGCGTCTATGATGACTAATCTCCTGATGACGGTGGTATGCATTAATAAGATAGGTAATCGTCTCGTTGCCTGAAGTTTTAGAGTAAGCTGAGATACCGAGTCGTAATGACATAAATCCCATTACAGGAATTCTATTTCTGTAATTTCTTGTGTATTTTTGGCCTAGGGGTTTGTTCTCAAAACGCCCTGATAATTAGTACCTATGAAAATGCCAGATTGTTTCCGTATTTCGTTTGGAAATCGAATGGAAAAACCGCAATTTGATAATTAATATGCAATAATCATAACAATTGGTCAGGATATTACAGCTCATCAATTCTGAATAGCCAAAACTGTGCGATGAAATTTTAATTATCTCATACGATAATTATCACGGCGTTCGAGAATTAACTCACTGATAGTTTATTGTGTGGGGTTGGTGAAAATATGCTAAAAGTATCTGGATGATAATGCCTCATAGTTTTCTGTTGCATCTGATTAGATGGGTATTATAGTTTTTCGGTGTCTGACCTCATTGAATTGCTACGGCCGACTCCGTTAACTCTCCTGATGATGGTATTAGTAGCAGCTGATAGCGGACCTAGCTTCTCGATCGGGACAGTCACTCCAACTTGTTTTAAATTCCTTCCTTTCACTAACATCACTACATGTATCATTTTAATATTAAACACTATTTTTTATTTATTAAGATATTGTACTTCGGTGAGATTCGTGCTCACCTTTACTAGAGTACAGATGGACAGAAATAGTATACGAAAGGGAAGCATCTGAAGGGTTATTTGCATCAGGAGAAGCTGAGAGTCTGTCAAAAACTATTTCTCTTATTTTATGTACGGAGACTCTTGCTTGATAAAGATATTGCCTATTGTAAATTGTGTACAAAATTAACCAATTTATGGAAAGTGCAAACCGAATGACTACATATTCCTAGTGTTTCATTGCCTTTGTAATTAAATTACCGTCGAAATAGCCCAGCTAGAACACTCTTTTTCTCTAGTTTAATGCCTTATTCATTTTTTATTATTTCTCAATTAAAGGTAAACTAAAAAGAAATACCGGAAAAATATAATTGAAGGGTCAATAAGAGAGAAATATGTGTGCAGAGTTTTTGAGGAGTAGTAGGTGAACTCTATCAGCGTTCTCGGTAGTAATTAGCTGGAAGACTTGGTGATCTACATTCAACCAATCTCTTGATTGAATAACTGACATATATTGCAGATATGAGTACGTATCTTGTGCCATGAACGCACATTGTGCGCTTGGAAATGTGTGGGATTCAACTTGTTCTAGAAAGAATATTGCATGTTGAGAAGTGCACGTCAATGATAAGAGAATGCAAATAATCAATGCAAAAGTAAAAGGCTCGATCTTTGCTGCTTCATTGTTTTTTTCAACGATTTTCACGGAAATTCACATCAATAACTTTGTATAAATAAATCAAGGGAGTAAAGATGCAGACGAACGCTACAGTTTAATATCTCAGCTTGTGCATGATTCTTCCAGTTTCCGCGTGGATTCGTCGAAGTTTTAAAGACGCAAAAAATATTTGTGTGGGGAAAACGACTTTCGTTGGGGGGATGCAGAAGGTGAGTGCTAGTGAGGGGGGGAAGTACGGGGGCGGGGGAGTGGACGCTTGAGATAATGCCTCCGAAATGTGGAATGGAGGAGAGTTAAGGAGTGACCGAGGGGAAACGTTTACGAGCAAGACGTGAATTTATGAGAGCAGAAAAAAACATTGGGTGGGGAGTGGGGGTGGAAATAAGGCAGGGGCGAGATTTTTAGTACAACAAGCGCAAAGGGCGGGCGGTGATCGAGAGGGATTTCGGCAAAGTGATGGGCTAGGGTGGAAGGGGGCTCATGGCGTGAAAGATGGGGTATGGAGGATTCTTTGAACGTGGGGGTCGAGGGTGCGAGGTAGCGTCTTGTTGGAAGGAGGGGTTGCATGGAGGATGAAAGTGAAGAATACGTGGGGTGAGAGGTGGGATTTCCCTAAGTACGGGTCGGAGGCATTGTCCCCGCCAACCTCACCCCTTGTCTCACCCACGCTACTATAAAGTGTAGCAACTGTTCAGGAATCTGGACGACGAAAGTTGAAAAAGTTTTATTGCTCCGAGTAAAAAGGTAGGGGAATAAAAGGAAACGTATTGGAATGTTCAGAGTTCGCCACCCTCCACCACCGCCACCCTCGCTTGCTACAATTACTTTTCAATTCCATCCTGAGAGCTTCCTTGCCATCCCATACTCTACCTCTCTCTTTCTCCTCCAAAAAACACGCCTCCTGCTCTTCGCATTTTCTATTCCTCTTCTCTCACACATTGTCATCGTTATTCCCTGCATATGGAGAGATACTATACGAGATTTAAACAAAGCACATGAAAAAAGAGCTCAAATCTCTAAAACCTGCCTCGGGCTAGTCATGTATGTTGCACGGCAGATGAAAGGATTTCGTTTGGAGACTATAGAGACCCGAAGACTTCACGCTGGACTTGTGGTTCTCAGGCTTTATCGGCTCACGAAACCTATATGAGTGTTGGAGCATTTTAATCACTTCCTGAAAATATAATGAAACTCTAAAAAACAATCATAGGAACGTACGAAAAAACTTAAATCAATTTTATTGTAAAGAGACATAATCCGCTAAACCCTACGTATGATTTCATGGTACCCCAAGGTCCTGAATTCCACACACTAAGATTACTTGAAACTTCAAAATTTCGTCGGAGTTAGTTTTCTGCAAAGGATTCTGTTTTGACTAGTACTATGACTCTAAAATTGACGGAAGTGACAATGCAGGGGAGAAACCCTACCCGACTGATAGAAAAATAAATCCTAGTCCAATAATCAAGGGGATGTCAACATCATAGCGAGGCGACTAGACACCCAGTCAGCTGTCACTTCATCATCCGTCCTTTTCCTCTTATGCTTGTTTTCAGTATTTCTTCTCTTAATCATGGCTAACATTTAAACCACTCCTACCACATGTCTTTGTGGTGGATCTCGGGGCATTGGGTTGATGTTCCCATGCCATCTTTTTCATTCTTAATATTGAAAAACGCGTCACGTTTGCTGGACATCTAACTTTTTATGAAATTAACCGATTACTTTTACTTGTTCCCTGGAATGTCTGGAAGGACAATTAGAAAGAAATCACTCGATATATCAATGTGACAGGAATTTATGCAGGGTTGTTGCGTAGCTAATTTCATCGTAAGTAGAAGTGTTGCGCAAAACATAAATCTAGAATCAGGTGAGGCTTTTCAAAATGTCAATACAAGAACTCAATTTATTTTTAAACTAATTTTTATGTGCTTGTCATTTTTCTCGTGTCTTTTCTCGTTGGAGATGAGGATGAAGTAGAGATCCATTCTTGCAGTCAAGTGAGGATTCAAAAAGAAATAACCAAATGCTCTGCCCAGAAAGAGAAAGGTAGACCGAGGCATTATGGAAAGTTGGGTTTAATCAGCGAAAGATGGATTGGTATTCCGATTAAAAAAATAGATAAGAGAAACTTATTTGCCTTGGTTACGCCGCATTCCGAATTCTATGTGATATTATAGGACCCAGTAATTAAATATTCAGTTGGAGAAGTAAATAAAATACACAAAAAAGCCGCGCGCATTGTTAAATCTACAATACCGTCCTGATTGGTGCAAACTATCCTTCTTATTTGCACCATAAGTGATTTAAATGTAAGCAGAGAGACTTTATCGTGGGACACATGATTGATATACAGCTAACCGCCGTCCTCTCCTCTGACTGACTGCTGACTGTTGACACACTGCACTGACTGCACTGCTGACACCTACAGGCAGTCCCTAATTAGATATCGAGGCCACTTCTCTACTAGGGACGCGGTGTCCCAGTGGTAGCGTGTTTGCAAGTTTGAGATAAAGTGATGGAAATAATTATTTTTGACTCCGGAATCCAATGTTTACATGATACTTGAACTCAACCAACTACTGAGTCTCAGCAGGAGGCATTCATAGCAAGGCAAATCGAGAATATCGGTCCCGTCCTAGCTTCGTGTGAGAGTGAATTTCACGGAATCGGCCACATTAACAATTTCTGGAAGGTGCATCCTTGCGTCTCATTCAGATCTCTAGGTGAAGACTATTGGTAGGGGTACATCAGTCAGATAAGACAAACTAATCGTATTTCATTGGTCATTTCTTTGTCGCGTGACGCTGCACTTCTTGTCTCCTTTTCATCCGAGTCGTAACGATATATGTATTCTAGCATAGAACTATCTCCGCCTTCCATACTCCTCACTTTTATCGGCAAATAGGATGAACAAAGTACAAAAATGAAGCATAAAGGTATTCCAAAAGGAAGGAGGTACCAGAGGAGGAAAGAATAAGGGAGAGCGGATGGGAGAGCGGTATGGGATGGAGCGAACAGGCTTGAAAAGTATCGGGGATATCTGAGAGGGGATGTTCCGGGGAGAATGCAAGTTGGTTGGAAGGGGTGAAGAAGGAGTTGGGAGTCTAGGGGTGTAAGGAGGGCTTTGGGGGAAGGACCGCCGAGATACCTTAGCGGGATCAAAGTGTAAGGCTGGAAGATTCGAGGGTGCGAACAGGGGAGATGAGAAAGCAGTGGCTTTGTCATCGTTTCAATATGTGCAGCGGTTATTTTTGGTGCCAATTTCTCGCAGTTTGAAGTCTTCGGATGTTATAGTTTCTGCCGCTAATGGTAGTCTTCCGTGAAGTAAAACTCTTTAGCCATAAAGTATGAAATACGATTGTTTATTGTAAAAATGTCTACATTTTGAGTTTGCACTTTTACTCTGCGCTGCAAATCTACACCGGAATTTCACCCTGAAACACTGACACTTAACTATATTTTATAATGACATTACCCCATAGAGCAAAAATTTGTACTTTACACGCGTCATAATTTACCATAATAAAAACTGAGCTCTACGCATACTCTCATAGTACACCATACCATTTCACTTCCCAAAATCTTTTTCCTAACACCTTTACACGGCTATGGCCCTTACAGCCCATGCCACTCTGCCATGCAGCAGAAGGCAGGTTAGTATGTAGATGTAGAGATTTAAAATATATATTCAGGGTACACACTTTAAAAATTTGCTCTTGAAAGATGTTTTTAATAATTTTTCTTGAGTTTTTTATTACCATTAAATGCATGAAGTGTCTCGCTGCTGTAAGAAGTGAAATCTTCACTTGACAAATAAGTATTTTGGATGACGTTACTGACGTAGTATGCAAGCAGACGCAATGAATAAATTTGCGCAAAGCAGTATCAAGAAAGTTGAAATTTGTGCTAATTTTTCTGAAAAGACATTTCTTTCGTTGATGTCTTTATACTTGAAAACCATGCAGATGTACTTTCCGGGTCTGCCCTCATTTAAGAGGAAATAGATTAATTTTCGCATTTATGAAAAAATTACCTACTTAAATTAGATGCTTTGCTACACTTTCTGTGCGTGTCTATTACTAAGCCAAATGGAACTCTACTAAGTTGCAAGCAACTCGACTGCTCAGATATAATTCGGAATATTTATTTAGACCGTAAGCACTGTGAAAATAGGAACATTATTTTTACTGTATTTTCAGCATGTAAATCGCCGGCAAAATATATTTCACGACATCAACGTTAGCAAATGTGGGAGCATTTTGACTGTTTAACTGGACGCGTTTGAACGTTTTGAGGGTAAGTAATCGAGTGTCTCGGTGAATGGCGGCGGAGGCGAGTTCGGGATGGATAGTGTTTGAATAAAGAGAGTGAATTTGCTGCGGAGATGAAGACGCGTGGGAAGATGAATTGCTCCGGCATATTTTTATTGGCTTTGATTCTGCCCTTTTTTGCCAGTGTGGCGAAATATGTGTGGTGGAAGAGAATCAGGATCTTGGTCCCCAAGAAAAAGAATGATGTGCCGGAGAGTGAGCAGAAGTGAAATTGTGTGTGAGGAAACATGGCGTGAGTAGGAGGAAGAGTAGTTGAGATCGCTGAACATTTATTTTATCTTTTCCCTTCTCCTTGTGTCAATGCTCATCTCATTGGGTCTCTTAATTAAAATTTGTGTTTAATGTCAGATCAGTCATCATTGCTCCATTCTTTTAGGTATTTGTGGTAATGTGAGTGTTAGGTTAATGATAGGTGACTAACTAAGAAATTGATACTACATTTTTTGAATAAATAAGAGCCTGGTAAATTTGGCCTATATCAATTAAGAGAACAATTCACTATCTTTTTATCATGAAGTGAATTATATAAGTTTAATGTATTTTTTATACCTATAATTAGTTCAAGTACTGGAGATGGACATTTAACATGTACACAAGTTTCCTATTCATTGAAATGTATTTCCAATGAAAAGTAACGCCTGCCGAAAAGATCCATCCCTGCACATGATTCATTGAATTAATTTCACATTACTGGCAAAAATTGTAAATTATTAACCCTATTGGTTGAATGACGTCATTATAAAGACAATTTTAGGTCTCAAAAGAACAACTAGTGCATATATTAATGCGTAATAAATTCATAATTGCCATAAATAAATAGAGGTAAATGAGGTAACTTTTAAACCTTGCATGATAATTAATTTCTCCTCAGTTACTCTTTGACATTCGAAAAAAGGACACTGGTGTTTTTCACATCTTTGATACTTTTGCAGCATAAATGTTAAATCTTCTTGCGCTTATAACTGTAGTTGGATGTTTTTTTCTGCTCCTCACACGTTTTTTGTTTTATTAGGAGTAAGAAAATGTAAAGCGGAGATTTGTTTCATAACTGTGAGGAGAGCAGCAGTAAACTAACCTTGGGGTGGTAAAACTAAGTAAGAAGTTGTAAGAAGGACTGATTAAGAAGTGATACATTGAATATTACGGGGATATATAAAAGATTGCATGTGTGTTTATCAAATCCTCTTTCATTTGCTTTTTTCCTTGAAAAATTTTATTTGACACTCAAAATCTAAACATTTGTGATGGAAACCAAAATGTTAATTTCCTTATATTAAATTAGCTCGATGAACCGCAGGGATGTCATCACACATTTTGCATGTCAAATGATAAACAGCGATAACACAAACAGTACTTTCAGTTATGGGTTTCAATTCATCATATAAATTAATAATTATAATCTTACTAATATATAAAAATCTAGTGGTATCTGTCTGTTACTCAATCACTCATAAACCACTGAATCGGTTGAAACCAAATTTGGCAGAAAGATACTGGATATATCTAGTTCACGCATAGGCTATATACGGCCTTGGGGCCGTAGAAGGCCTGAAGTGCCAATTTCATTGCCAAAAATTGGCTCTGGAAGATAATTCTTGCCTGTGTTAGAAACATGTAAAATATACCTATACTGAATGTACAACAATCATGGGGATGGGGCCCCAGAGGGCCCAAGGTTCCAAAAGAATGATTTCTTAAAAGCCTCAGAAGTAATGAACGAGTGAACCGATTTTAGTGAAATTTTCACACATGCGATCAGTATTGCTTTTTTAAGGAAATTGGGACTATAATAAAGGCTCCTGAGCCCCAAGGGCAGCGTATTGGGCCATCTGGTGTCTTATGTGTTTGATAAACTCAAGTCTAAACATTTTGACTCAAGTTCAGAGGTTTATCTTTTTGCATATTTTAATTGGTTCTACTTATGGTAGAAGGCTATAGTTTTCACCATTAGTTGGATAAACTATTTCAGTTTCTTATTTGTTTCATTTAATTTTCTTATACGAATAAAATTTCCCTAGAATTCGCGTTTTTAATGTCAAAATTATGAATTTTATTTCGGTCAAGAATAGGATATTTCCTTGGTAACCATGGAATTAGCATTAGCTTTAGAAGGGAAGTTGGACCTTTACAATGGTGCACAATGGGGCCGAATTCCGAAAAGGCTTTACAATGGCGTCTGGGTTTTATATCTAGAGATAGGTATGACAGTGAAAATCCAGGCCGTATACTGAAATGTTGCTGATTACGATATTTTCAGGGATTTTTTTTCCTAAAATTGGCAAAATTCATTTCAAGTGGACTAATTTAAGTTGGACCCATGAAAAACAGGAGAATGCCACGATGTAGTATTATTGCGGAAAGCATCTGGAATGCAAATGGCCTGTAGTTTAGTTTCCATATGTTACTGCAAAAGAATTTTGAAACTCGGTAAACATAATTTAATGCGGTTTTTATCTGCTGAATTAAAAAAATAAAATAAAATTATAGCTGAGTAAAACAGAGAATGCCACGATTTTATATTAATGCGACTAGCCTCTGGAATGCAAATGGCCTGCAGTTTAATTTTCATATGTTACTGCAAAATAATGTCAAAACTCGGTAATCAATGCGGTTTTCATCTACTGAATTGAAAAATGAAACTAGAATTATAGCTAATTTGCCTAGAGGAAAAATACACCTCATGGGAGACTCGAACCTACAACATATGTGCCCTGTCTTTTTTCAATCCCCCGTTGATTTTCAACAGGTATGTTTGCCAGTAATAAGATAAAATTGTAGGGAAAGTCGCTGCCGAAGTATGCATTATTGTAAATGATTTCATAGAGAGGAGACTAGTTCTAATTGTGTTTAGCATACCGGAGGTGAATCTTTTTTATTAACTTTTGTTTTCACGAAGCATCATTTTCAGTTGATATTTTTGTTATGCAATCTGTTGAGAAAAACATTAAAACCGAATTGTTGTTCGTAATAGAGATATCTTGAGTTATCTCAATTGACACAAAGATAACTTTTAGGTACAAGCTGTGTTAAAATGATAAAATAATTATAGCTCATTGCAATAGTTATGGCCGTATCTTTTAGGTTTTTAAAACAATTATCGGGCTCAATTTTTAATTTTGTTCACTGGAGGTAAAATTTGAAACTGCTGATTGCATTCCCTACTTCACACTCAGTATCTTTATTACTTGAAGACGGAACAAATCATTTTTGAGATCACAAGACACAAAATATGTATGCAGTTTTGCAATTAAAAAATCCCGCTCGCAAGTAAACTGACCTAAAACCATCTTATTGGAGCCATTTGTATTTAATTTTTCACGAAATTTTGACTTCTTTCAAATGATAAGTATACCTTAAATATGGATCTACTTAGAAGAAAAATCATATTGCGGAATAGTTTTTTTAGATCTCACAATAGATTAACTTGCATTTCTGAATATTTTTATACCATACGGAAAGAATTGTTATAAGGATTACTGGGGTGCCGGTAATATTTTATTACATAGTGTAATAAAATAGGAACCACTAGATATTGCCTTATAAATAGTAAACAATGAAGTGAGATGTGTAATGTTAGAATGGCTGCCCTGACTTGTAAAATCCGCATGTCTCCCTAGCAAGTTATACCGCACCGTATGTTAAAAGCAACATGCCTGTCAATTGAGAAAAGCTACCCTGGCTAGTAAAAACTGGCAGACCTGTCTGGAAAAAAATACTGGCGAGTGTTGTGAGTCTAACTGAATATGTCGTTGGTCTTCCTTATTTACATATTATGCGGCATTCAGAGGGATCTAGGTAATGTTTAATTTTTAAGATATGATTGGAATACACGCATTCATACAATTAAGTTTACCACAAATAAGATGCGTGATTACAAGACTGTGAAAGAAAAAAACCACAATATGAAGTATAAATTAGTGGAAAATATTTACATATATACTCAACTAATATTTCATAATTGGCAGAGGTTACCAAAAGAACAATAGTGATAATTTTCATATTTTAAAAACATATATTGGTAGCATCCGATATCATCGCCAACCCACTTTAAAAGTCTACCTCAGATGTAAAGTTTCAGAAAAACAGAGTTGAGTATTCCCGTCGTCACTTTTGTAGTTGATCTTCCAAATTTACAAATAATTCTTGCGGAATCAACCTATTAAAAGGATTCACTCATCTAACAGGCTTTAATATATTTAATTTTCTCATACTTGAGAGGTAAATGATACAATTATACTTAATGGTACGCCGATATTTCGAATGCACCGCTTTAAAATTCTTTAAAAAAAAGTCTTTATTCTCAGATTTTTACACCAAATACGACGCGTCTGCATATTAATAGCATACAGAAGAGACATTTCTTCAGCGAGTCAGACTGAAGGTGTGATTTTTGGACTGAAAGATGGAGAGGGGTTGTATTGAAGAGGCCTATCATAGCTTCATCGGTTGAATTGCTCGATAGACGTTCACCTCAATCATTCCGCTACTTCACCTAGATGCCACCAGTTACATGCTATAGACCCTTCAACTGTTAAAATGTTTGAGAGCCTTCTAAGAGAGCGGAGAAGCAACTATTGAATTGTATTGATAGTTAATCATCATTTTAAATTTTGTTACATCTCATACCAAGTGTTTCATAAACATTGTTGCAATGTGAGCTATACACTAATACGATATGAAAACTTGAATATTCGTCCAACTTTTGAGTGACTGCACGTTATCCTTTTTTGTTATAGGATGATTGAGACGAATGAACTAGTAGTTTCTGAGCATTGCCTCATTAACTGCTGGTTTGTCGAAAAGATTTGTCAAAAAATGTGTTGATACTAATAAGCTCTTTTTAGATATTTTTGACGGACTACTTAATTCCATTTTATAGGTGCAATACTGTATGTTAAATATTCAATTTGTACGTTAACGGTATTTTGAAATGGTCCACTCTCTGATAAACCTGGCCTGATACACTGATATTACATCGCTTACGGTATTGCTGTGGGTGGCATGTCGGCATTCTTCTTCCCCTGATAACGGCCAGAAAAGTTATGTAGCCATGATAAATTTTTGACAAAATATCGGAGAAAGGCAGGTAACAAATAATAAAGATCGGCACGGAAAAATTACACTCGTACTCCCGGGTAGATATTTCACGTGCCCCCCCTACCACACACAGTGCAATCGCTCAACCTCTCCGCCAGATTTCTCCAACAAGCGGAGCCTATTCGGGGACGTGTTCACCAGAGCCCAACCCGTTCACAAATATTGCCGCGTTGGAAATTTATGTCTTCAAGGCCTTTCGTCCCCCTCCCTGCGTTCTTGCGTCACACGCATTCCCTCCCATTGATACCGGGAGAGAAACTGGGGCCTCTCCCTTCTTCCTGTGCTCATATCTCCTCCTGCTCCTGGGGAATATTTCCCTTTTCAACACCCCCTTCTCGGGCCACCTCCAGTGCCCCTCCCTCTCCATTATGGAGAGGAATCCCCTTCCGTCCCTAGGCAGAGTCGCTACGAAATACCCTCCCGTCCCCAGCCGGTCACGTCCCCAACCTCTCTCACGGTGCACACACCCTCGGCCACTGTCTCATGCGTCTTGCGCCGGCTGGCGTCGTCGGAGCAGGCCGGTGGTCCTGCCACCCCTTCTCAACGTTACCTACTTCCAGCGACACCCCATTCCCTTGTCTTCTTACGGTCCTTTTTGCTATTCCTCCCCTCAGTTCACCAAGCCCTCATACTTTTTCGAATACCACTCGCTTCCCTATGTTATTCTTCCTCTTCTCCATACTCAACTCCGCACTCACGAATTCTCTCCTCGGTTCCCGAAATATTTTTCACTCCTATACTTTCTGCGACGAAATGTGTGGAGACTCCTAAAAATATGCTCAAGGTACACGTGATACAGCCACAAATCGAAAACCTCGGTTGGAGTCAAAGCTATTGTTTCATTTTTTAACGGAATCCGTCGTATATAAAAGCGATTGCAGTTATTGTGGGGTGTTAGTGATTGCTGTGGTATTGGTCGACTTCGAGAGTCATTGTGGTGTATAAGATAGGAAGGAATTGGGAAATTTATGCTGATATTGCAATTAAAGAAAGAAAAAAATCAATCAAAGTATTATCATAAAGAAAATTTTTGCATATATATTTGAATTTGGGCATTGTGGGATGTGTCAATAAAACTAATTATGTTACAGTTGATATTTGAACGGGCAAATTCAGAAGTTCATCACAATATTAATTATTTGTATGTTATTACTTGGTATTCTTGCATTTAAGTAAAAATGTCAATACATTGAAATATTTGCCGTCGATTGAAACTATTTTACATCAGTTGTTTAATTCATTTGGTTTTTTTTTCCCGTTTATTTAACATTCCTCGGCGTTCTTAAAAATAAAATCATACCGGCTCATGTATATATTATTTTATGGTGATTCTTAAATTAATGTCTTGCTCAAATATTTTTTCATTAGTTTAGGACTTCGTGATTGGTTTCTATTTTATTTGCTCGTTTTCGAGCTCTATTCTCTCAAGATTTTCTACTTAAAACGCATTTTCCTCCATCTACAGTGATATTTCACCTTTGTTACGTCCAACGGGACTAAGTTTTTTGTCCCCCATTTTTCCAGCTGAATTTCCCTGGCTTTGATTTGTTCGGAACAGATATTTCAGAAACTTTCAAAACATTTAGAGATTTACGCGTGGCGACATAACGACAGTACAATGGAGTTTTACTTGCCTCGCGTGCTGCATGCCGTAAATAAGGTGGCATAAATTAAAGGGGCGCAAGCTGCGCTTTATGTTGTTCCTTAAAATGAACTTAAGTTTTCCTCTGCGCCTTTGAGAGGTTCCAAAAACGCGCAGTTTAGATTTTCCCTTATTTTTCGAGTATATTTCATATACATGGCTGAAAGAAATGTGATGTATGTGAAAAAATTGATTGGATTTTCTCTCCAGAACATTTGGTTGAATAGTTCTATTCAATTCACTAACTAAACTGTTCTAAAAGTTACCTATTCTGGTAAGGGTACAACTACTTTTATCAATGTAATATTATAAATACAGGTGAAGTCACTGTGAGGACTGTAAGGAGGAGGTGTGATACTAGCTCTTGGTATCTATTTGCCTATTTTACAAATTTCTTCATTATTACCTAAGTTTACAAAAGATGTCGTCGGTATACTTAATTTTAATAAACAGTTAAAAAAGTTGGAGTCCAAGTTTTCAACCAATCACAGTAATTAGTGTAAAATAAACTATGATTATCAGAACTTCTTTGGATATCTTGCATGTGGTTCGAGAGGAGAGACAAGTCCCAGGAAGTTTCAAAAATATTATTTCAAATACATGTTAGGTAATTATTCTACGCATGGTTTTGAATCTAAATTTATTTGAACATAAATTTATTTGAACATAAACTTATTTGAACCTGAAAGTATTCAGGGTAAATTTGTAACTACTATATGTTGCTCCATAAATCATATTGGCCATTCTTGATGAGATTCAATGAAAAGAGGAACTATTACCATTTCTTACTGTACTCCTACGTAATCGTCAGATGGTCTATATTTTCCAACAAACAGCAAATATGGAAAAAGGCTTGGGGGCTGCAAAATGTATTAATTTTCCGTGCAACTCAAAACCTACCATTACAAGGCCAAGATAAAGTCGCAAATGATATAAACGAGACTCACTAGGTCTTTCACTTTCTTTTGATACGCTCTCATAAGGTCCAGTGTCTTAGGGTTAATAAAGTTTGTAAGTTACTAAATCTACAAATAATATAACGGAGACTCTCTCAGCCTTTCCTTTTTTATGCGCTCTTATAGGGTCCAGTGCCTTTACTCAGTACGCCAACGGATAAACAAACCATCATCCGCGCTAGGTTTTCATCCGATAATTTCCAGGGTGTTATCCGTTTGATGTTGAATTAATATGTCTAGTAATATAATAAAGTGTGTAAGTTTTTGTATCAACAAATATTTATTGACTTTTATGGTGGCAGCAAAACTTAATTGTAGTTTCACTGATAAACGCTTTTGTCAGGAGGAGTATATCACTAGAGTTGACTAAGGTACTCTCGAAGTAGGACTATCATTAGGTGTAAATAGAGCCCCATTTACTTTCAATGAATTGGCTAGAAGAATGCTGCTGAAAAATAAATTGTTTGTCCTTTGGTTTTGCTGTTCTATTCTTGAAGGTAGTTAGTGACTGCAGGTCACTTTTTCCATATGGCAAAGGAAATAATATTATAGAGAATAGATGCAGGGAAGTCAGATACATTTCCCCGTGGTAATGTTGTCCCCTTTTTACATTCAATAATCACTCGCGGACTCCGCCCTAACGGCAGGCGGCCTATATACTTTGCCCACGTTGTCCACGCCTTGGACCAGTAGTGGCAGGTAGCCCTACCTGCACCTACTTGCTCTCAGTCCCCTCTTTTTCGATGCTCTGACACTCACCACCAAACAACAACGCAACTGCTCGAAGCTCTCACCCCCACCTTTTCATTCAGCCTTGTGTCCCTCCCCCATCTTTGCCCTCTTCCTCCCTCTCAAAGGCCACACCGACTCAATCTACTAAGAGAGAAAGAGAGAAGTCACTCCTCGCTCTCCGCACCTTCCGGAGCACGCCGGTGTTATATCCAAGGTTCATTCTTTCCACCCATCCCCCCCGGCACAACCCGGCATCACCACCCACAGACCGTTTCTCTTCCTGACCCCCGCTTACCCTGTACCGATTCTCTCTCTTTCTCCGCCTTAAGCTGGCCGCCCAATGCCGCCGTTGGGGCCGTTATTCAACGTTAAAATCCCCGGCATTCCCACCCTCTCCATCCAGGTCCAACTCCTCGACCTTTCCCCCCCTACCCACCGAACCCTTTCCCAGATGTGATTTCTCCAAGTTTCCAATTTCGGGGTGGAGAAAAGGGTAAAAGGGTTGAGTCAGGTTGCCCAGGGTTTCTGTGAAGTGACACGAGTCCGGAGTAGGGCAGGCGGGGAGGGAAGGGGGTTGGGAACGAAATTCATTTCACCCTCCCCTTCTTCCCTGCCTTTTCCATTCTAAAACCCTCCCCACTCCACCCTGAAGGGCAATCGTAACTGTGCCACCCTCCTTCCCAAACTCCCCCGCCCAGCCTCTTAACTCCAGACCTACTGATGGCGGAGATCATTCTGGCCTGTCCGCCGCCAGAGTCGATATATATTCGCCACCTCGATTCTTCTTGCTGTCCCGCCTTGCTTTTCGACCTGTCCCCCCTTCATTCTCCGCGTCTTCCAAGCTTCCCCCATTCCTCCGCCTGTTTCTCGGAAGAACTTCTCCTTCTCTCTGCCGTCTTTCCGCATGCATCGCCACATTTCTCACCACATTAGCAGTTGTAAGAGAAGCAGGAGTAAATGAGTAAGGGTTGATTGATAGGCTTGAACAACTAGATTTTATCTCAAAATTTAAAATAGTTCACATGTCTGACTTACCTGCTTAGGTCGTTTGGATCATAGATAAAATAAGAGAATTTTACTTCCTAACTGCCCTAATTAGAATATTAATTCTCAAACTTCAAGGACTGTTTTCAAAGAACCACGGAACTAGCCGGGCAATAACGGAGTCACCCGCTAGTGATCACACAATTGTGTGAAATTCACCGTGGAAAAATCATTCATCTGGACTGGCAATCGAACCCAGATCCCTTGATTTTGCGCTGAGTGCTCTAACCAATTAATCCTTATTCCTTAAAGCCCCCATGAGATTCACTGCGGATGAGGATGCCTGGGTATCTTAATTGGTTAGAGCACTTGTGGCAAAGTAGAGGGATCTGGGTTCGAATCTCAGTCCAGAAGAATGATTTTTCCACTTTTAATTTTGCACATTTGTGTGATCACTTCAAGGACTGGTTTTTTCATTGTTTAGTTAACGTCTAACCTCAAGGTGGCGTAAACTTTGCGTTAACCTGATGTCAACTGTGAGATTCTTCTTAATATATTTCATTAGACGATTGGTTGATCGATCTTTTTGCAGAGAAAATAATTAAAAAGTTTAAATATTTTATTTGCGAAAAACATACCTTAATTAGTTCTCCCATTGTTCCATGTGCATAGTTAAAACTCACTTCTTTAATGTACACACTCTTTTTTGGTGGCTTGTATTGGTGAATACCTCAATGATATGAAATGGAACCTATGGATCAGTTTTCTTGTGTGGTGAGCATCCAAGGCAAAAAAGGTTTAGGCAGTGCTTTAGCGAGGATTTACGTTGAAAATCAATTGGGTCGAGGGAGTCAAGTGAAAATTAATTGGGTTTGGAAAGCATCGCTCTTTGAAGTGAGTCAATGGGAAACATCGCTCATTCATATGTCATTTATTCTAAAATATTGATTTTTCTTATCCAGAATATTTATTTTATGGCAGAATAACGATTTAAAAAATATCGATCACAAACATATTTTTATTGGAAATGAATTTATCTAACTATTTATGTTTAATTCAAATTCATACAATCAATGAATGTTCAGCATGCTGTTATTCGGAACCTTCTTTTTCTGTGTCACCTGTGTACACTCAGACGAAATAAGTTGGGCAGCAGCTCTCAGCATGAGGGAAACATAGCATATATTTCTCTAGTATAAATATATATGCATATGATAGATTTATAAGCCTGTAGTTATTGGCTCCTAATAATGTTTATGCATAGAGAGATACAAGTATTGTTTTTAGGTGAATTTAGTTGGGTGTTGTAGAATGTATATTTATACAATTTAATCATATGTATATCATCGTGTTTTTCTTTCATTTTGACGGAAGCAAATCTCAATTTCATTTCTTCACCTATAGGAAGAAGAATATGTTCTGCACTCTCTCAGTTTAACCACAGATTAGACTTGTTACTTATGTGAATCTTGTTACTCAATTGTACCCAGTAATTTTATTGCCTTTAAATCTATCAACAGTTGATAATTGGCAACTTTATGGTTAAGAACTAGGTAAATTTATGAAATATATAACATTAATTAACATTTATTTATAGTGAAGTAAACTGCCTCGGCAAAAATGTCGTAGCTCTTTCGTAAGTATTATGGGAAAGGTCCTCATTCCGGTATTTTTGCAGACGCTCTGTTGTAGCAAATATTATCGGAGATGATGAACACATTGGTGCCATTTTGGGAAGACAAATGCCTTATATTTTCCTCCATTATGTGCAACTAGAAGCGAGTAACCTGAATCCAAAAAAGCTAATTACTTCATTCGTTAGACTGCAAAAGGCGCGTGTCGTAAACTTACAAGACTTACCACTCAAGATCATGGGTTTGTAAAATTTCACTGCTATTTCGTTCTCATCCCAATCTGGAGCAAACTTTGAGCCTTAAATTTTCATCACATACAATACCTCTTCAAAGTCTTACTTTCTATTCTCCGCGACAGACCTCATTTCATTGATTTTTCTTTATCCAATTCTTCTTAATCTTCTTCATTATAAGGGCTTTATGTTTGAGTAAACCCTTTCCCAATAGTGCTTCGAGATTTATCAGCACACTAAGGCTAATCTCATCGACTTTTCCAAGGAACCTAAGTCATGGTTCTAGTATCACGGGTCGGTACTAATGTAAATATTTGTTATAAAAACCGGGTAAAAATAATGTACTCTTTCTGTGATTTACACTATAATATAGGTAAATAGTATACCTTGTCATTGTGGTAATTCTTCATTTAAAAGCTTGTCGTTCCAATTTCTGCGGAAAACAACTGGTGTGCTTGAGGTTTTCCCTCTTCCCTGTCCGAAATTTCTCGATTCTCACACTATAGTTCCATCTCCTTTCTTCTGGCTAGATGATTTTGTCTTTTTTACTTTTTTTCTTGAATCTTTTTAAATTTGTCAAGAACTTTTCGGAATATTTTAGATATCTTCTAGGTTTATGTTAACTTCCGTTGCATCTTTATGTTTTCTCAGTCCATTTTTTCGTCATTTTTAATTCGGCATCACAGCTGAAAGTTTTCTTTTTCAGTCTACCTACCTTCGCTATCTTTCCCTATTCTCAAGATTTTCCTGTGCAATACCATCTTTTAAGTCTCTTTTAAATTTTTCTACACGTCTTAATTTTTTTATTTCCCTAGAAATACCGTACACTGTCCTTAATGACCTGAGGATCTTCCGTAAGATTCTACTTATTCCGCCTCAGATTCTTTTGCGTTCTTTTAAATACGGGTTGAAATACCAACCGTTACTTAGTAAAAGTATTTAGAGAGCGAGTTTTAGGTTTTTAGGATTTAGGAGAGGATCTTCCATAAGATTTTCTTTATTCCTCCTAAGATTCTTTTGTTGATCTCTTAAATACGGGTTGAAATATCAACCGTTACTTAGTAAAAGTATTTAGAGTGTGAGTTTTAGGCGCTGAGGTGAACAATACTGCAGTAAAATCCAGTATTTGAATTAGAAGCATGACCTCAAGTAATTATTTACCAATGGTGGGTTACGAGCGCAGTCCCTTTGCATGGATAGTGATTACTCACATTATCCGGATACCATTGTAAGAAAAATAACACTCAGATATTTGCTCTTCTCTATTAGATAATTCCACTGAAAGCACTAGCGTGGTTTTACTTTAAAGGTAATGTCAATTAAATTAACAGGTAATAAAGAGATCAACAGCGCGCTTAAGGAAAGAAAACCGTGGTTTGCGGCTTGGAGAATGGAATGTGAGGTGGTGGTGGAATGATGGTATTGGTTGGGGGAAAGAATGAATTCGTTGGAGGGTTGAGCGGGAGGTGAGGCACCCACCCAACCGCCTGCAGGGTGAGCGAGCTAGTGAAAGAGGAGAGTGAAGATATAAAAAGGCTGGAGTGAGTTTTAGGCACCACCGAATGAAGCTCGGAGGGCGGCGGCATCCCTGTTCCCCTACGCGGGTTTCGGGAGCGGGTGGCGAAAAGTGTGGTGGCTCGTGGGAGGGATCCGGTATGAAGGGTTGGTTTGAGACAATAGCGGCAGAGCGTAATGAAAAACTCACAGCCTTGGGCGGTTGGCATTAAAAAAAAGAAATTTTCTCCCCCTTTTCGTCTTTTCCACCCTTTTTGTGGCTTTGGGAAAGGATGTGTGTGTGTGTGTGTGAAGAGGGGAGGAGACAAGTTGGTGAAGTTGGTGGGTGTCGGGGTGGAGCTACTAAAGGCCCGTGCGTGGGTTAGGGTGAAGGAGGGAATGGAATGAAAACCTTATGGTTACGGGAGAAGAGGTGATTGAGGTGAGGAGATAGCCGCCACGAGTGGCTGTGTTGGCGTGGGCAGAGGAGACGTGCAAACTCCTCGCGGTTGTGTAGCTTGCAAATCCTAAGAGACGACAGTGAGTGGAGTGAATTGAATGTGTGTGTCAAGAATGAACGGCTCAGTCGACTTCAGGAAAAACGTCGGCGAAAAATTGAGTGAATGCCTATAACTTTCTCTCCTCAAACCAGGACGTAGATTGTTCTTGAACTAGGCTGTTCATCGATGGAATCCCTTCATCGAAGTGGAATGTTTTTGCGGAAGGAACGAGATTTGAAAAAGGAACGTGTAAAGGAGGATAATAGGAAATGTCAATCGGGATACTAATATCACAGAGAAGAGCTGAAGGATTTGGTTGTATGGAATATGAATGTATGTGATACGACGAAAAGGGAAATTGAAGGCCACAAACGTTGTGTAGAGAGGTGGAAATGGTGGTCAAAATGAAATTCATCTTAATACAATATATTTGACGGAAAAGTAGAAATTTCTGGAATTGGAAATGTTGAGTGAAATGGAAAATAAGATGTACTAGTTGGATGGATGGAATTCATAAAGAAACGGGATTTACATGCGGGGAAAATACTCATCACAAAGAGACATTAACTAAATTATGCCAAATATCGAGAATTTCCGAAAGAAACTTCAAATATCAAAGACAGTTCCGTGAAAAGTATTGAGGCGTTTGAACCGGAGCATTCCATGAACTAAAAAGAGTGATAGATTTACTGAAGTTTGCAACTCATAGGATAGTCATCAATAAAATTGACTTAAATAACATCAAGAACAATATTTGAGTCGTTATTTGGTCTGTAAATCTTGGTCACTTCGTATTTTCCTTGTAAAGTATTTTCTTTTACTCTTTGTTACTATTTAGACAGATTTTAAAACGATAGGATAATTTCAGCCAGATACGAAAAATCAATACTCACGTGACCATGCATTTACGTTTGCTATATAAAAAAAACCATCATGTTATGAAGTTGTGGCAGATATGAATACCGATTATCTCCTCATGAATTGATGAGATCGTCTCGAATTAAAAAGGTAACGATACATATTTAATTTAATAATCACTGGCAAATTGACTAATTTTTTTAAAATTTAAATGCTTCAGTCCGTTAAAGCAATACTGATGACATCTCCTCCTGCTGTTTAAACACTACTAACTGTATCCATGTAACAAGCGACATTTTAACTGAATAACGCCTTGGTTATTTATGTTACAAGTAAAAGGTTGGCCTATAATTTGAATGCCATGAGTGTACATACAGTAATTTTCACATTGTGTTGCTCCCGCTGTTTTAAAGGAACTCCTTTGCGTTCGATTTCAGTGAAGTAAGATTTATATTATCTTGATCTTGTTGCACGAATTAGATAATATATTTTAAGACTTGAATAATCGTATAGCACTAACTATTGCAATTAATATTTATATTAAAAAACGATGGCGGACTGATTTGTATCTATGCAAGGCCATGTAAGAAAACTCATTGGTGTGGCCCATGATGTGCATGATGTGCACAGCACATGCGGTACACATCTGAGTTACACCCTAATTAGCGCGTTAACCCTACATTAATGCTTAAATTGCTTTATTTAGTCATTTCTATCTCACAACAAAATAGAATACTCACTTTTGTTCACATTAATTTTTTGTTCATTGGCAAGCATCCCTTCTTTGGTAAACTCTACATTCTACTTACGACTTTATTTCCGGTACTGCCTCTCATCCTTAACACATTGGTGAAACAGATCTTTGGCTTTTACTTAAATTATTCCATTGCGCTACGTCTTTGTTCATAGTACTACTAAGTGATTAGTACACATTCTTCCTCCAAAATGTTGCGCGAAGGAATAGGTTTCTTCTACAACTGTAGTCAACGCCACAATGGTTTTCTAATAAGTATTTACTTTGACTTACCCTTGTAAACCTATGATGAGAAACCACCCCTATTCCTCTATGTTATTTCTATACTATGATACATGATAAAAAATCTTTCTTTCCTTTTTATGTCGTTTCTTTCTCTTTTATTGAAAAAATTGCGAATATTTTATTTTCCGTGCAAAAATGAAGAGGTGCAAGGTTGGTAAAAAATATCCGTACATTCTCTTTCGGCGTAAATAAGCAGCCGCATTTTGCTGCGCGCCGGCCGCACTCGAGTTAGGAGACCCTCGAGCGAGCGAGGTCCGTCGAGAGGCGAGATTCTTGGCGCTCCTTATCCCTCTCTCCAAGCTGCTCCCTCAGTTGTTGGGGCGGCCCTTAAACGCGAAAGATTACCGTGAGGGCTTAAGATTGGGAGCCCGTTGACCTCGCCTCTCCACGAGTGCTTTCCTTGGCGATGAAGTACTCTTCAGAGAAGGCGCTAAACAGTAGACCCTGAGATTTCCCGCTCATTCTAACCGTTCCCCTTCTTTCTCGTGAGAAAGGCTCAAAATTACCCTCATGAGCCTTCGGAAGTGTACTCGTGATAGGTCTTTCATACCTCTCTCGGTCACGGCAATTTTTCTGTGCGCAGTTGGGTTCCATCTTTTTTCCGCTTTGCATTGAAACATACTATCATATAACAGCGGCCTATTGCTAAAAATAGGCTAATGTAAATCTATAACCATTAAGAGCATCTCATTGGCTCTAGCATGACGTTTACTTCGCGACTAAACAGCGTATTTCCTTTCCGTTTTCCTGAAAACCATTTCAGACACCGCAAACATGAATGATATTGGAACGATTGCCGATTTGCGCTGGAATAAAAAGTTCCAATGCATAAAAGTTGAACGGGTGCTAGCTTATAAGACACCGATCAAGCTTTAAGGAAATTTAATTCATATAATATATTTATGACTTCAAATTTATTTTAGCCATCTTCCCATGAAGGAATGAATACAGGTACTCATACATTTAAGGGTATCTGTAGTGACTCACTGAGTAGTACATTTATGTGTTTCTTTTAAACTGCTTTAAGTTGCTTAAAACGTATTCTACAACACCTAGGAACCTGTTGAACGACTTGAGTGGCAATAAAAGATGACTCGAGTATTTTGAGTCCTTGGTTGAATCTATCAAACAGCTCTCTGTGCCAGCTGGTTCCTTTTGAATATTTGATACTTCGATGTATAACGACAGGTGTTTCGGCTCTCACCGCAGGATTACAACTTCCCCCTCGGACTGGAAGCTTTCGCTTATCTCCAAGGGATGGAAGAGGTGGGAAGGAAGAGAATAGAAGGGAAAGTTAGCGAGCCACAACCCCTTCGAGGTCGACACCAATGAGGCGGATTGAGGTCAAAAGGACCTCAATTGGGCCTCCGCCTCCCAACGACAGTTACACCTGATGTATAACGACAATTACACCCGATTATTTCACCCTGTAATTAATTCATGTTTTCTTAAATGTGTCAATACCTTTTATGCAAACAAGTTTCATGTTTACCCAAGCAACAATGGACAAAAAGCAATAACGAACTCAATATTCTTCTAATGGGATGTAAACGCATTATAAATGACTGGTTTTCACCATTAAAGACGTTCGAAATCGAAAACTATACGCGTATTCATCGGAGCTAGAACCAAACAATGATGAAGAACTTGATGATGGTTTTATTCCAAATTCGCTTTAAGAACTATTTAGATATTGAACTGGAATTTTAAGTAATTGCATATTATACCAATAAAATAATTAAGAGCTATATTTTATGATTTTATACCATTGGCATTTCACTGAAAAGCGTCATTGGCCCCTTCAAAACAACCACTAGATACCTTTCCAGCATCTCCATCATCAATTAAACTTTTATTTAAAAGACGTTACCTTGGAGAATGCTATTTGTTAGAATCATCTGTTCTTTTTCTTAGATAATATTTGCTAACATGCTAGGTTAATGAGTACAACGAGATTCGGTATAACTTGGTTTCACACGACACAATTTCAACACTCTGAGAATGTCGTTCACTTGTTCACGTTATTCTTAGCCATTTTTAGACAGCTTTAAGCTCCACTTAAATATATTTTGTACCATTACGTTATTCTTAGCCATTTTTAGACAGCCTTAACCTCCTCTTTTATTTATTTTGTACCTCATCCATCTCATTTATCTATTAATTTTGTACCTCAACCATGTGTCCACCCGATAGTTAATGCTAACGTAGAATCAATATCTTGAATTAACTAAAAGTCAGAGCTGATCACTTCCCTCTTATGGTCAGAGGAAACCATGTAATAAATTACTATTGTCACATTACAGATGAACTAGCATTTAGTTATATTAATTCATTAAAGAAGTTGATTAGACTCAGTGGGATACTAAGGGCACCAAGATCCTTTGCCATATTTAGGACTAGTGATGAGATTTGTGATAATATGATGAGTGAACTAATGGCCGAGAGAATGCGGCACTATACTTCTCTAGACAGAACACGTCATGAGTTGTACAGATTCATGTTACATCTAATGGAAGGAATACGACATATAAATAGGTTGTCTGCCTAAATAAAACACGGAATTTAGGAATAAACATACTTTTATATTTGTATTCATAACATATCCATGTAAATCCTTCATTCTGGATAATTGAGTGCAAAAGTTAGTTGAAATAGCGAATGGTCCAATGCAACAATGAAACAACATAGCCTTGAGTGTAATGCGGAGTCAATAGATTGATAATGTGAGTGTAAAGAATTTATTAGAGACCGATATTATTTGGTGTAATTATGTCTGCATTGAGAACTAATTTCCATGAGTCTTTAATTTTAATAATCAATTATACGAGCCAGGGGAAATAACATAATATAAATCTTTTTGATAATTGCATCGCTGTTTATCGATAGATATGTACCTATTCTCCGAAATATGGTTTCGTACGTACTCTGAAAACAAAGAAGTTAATCTCTGTAGAGCAAACAATTCAATTCCATATTTCATCAGCAACTTCAAACGTTCATTGTTTCAGGCAGTAATCCAGCCCATCTTATTCCTCCTTTCTCTTTTGTTATTTCGAACTCCATACTCCTCTAATGAACCATTTAATTTTACGCGATGATGACTGATCTACAATCACAACATTTGAGATAAAATTGTGCTAAATGCAGTGAACAGTTTATATCAGTATAGTATTCATCAAAAGATGCCGTTCCACCATAAGCCACTGGTTTTATTCATACAGTAAGTTCTCGATTTACGTCGGAGATGCGTGTTGAATAAGGGCGATGTAAATCGAAACGACGGTAAACGGATCCAGGTAATCGTGACCAATTTAATCCCAAGATTAATCAAGGCGTTAATTTCAAAATTCGTTTTTTGCCATCATCTAGGAAAAAATAGATATTTCAGATAGAATAATTACGTTTCAGTTATAAAAAAATGCATGTACATGCACATTCGGTCTATTTTATTAGCATTAAACAGGGAACAATTTTCCATCGACCCTTGAGAGTATGGACGTATCATCGAGTCAAACGAAAATTGAAACGACGCGTACTAAGGACTAACTGTACTTCTCTACGTAAACCGTTCGACGCTAAGTGTTCGCACCACTTCTGTATCTTTCTCTTTCGCGCATTATTTTCTCAGTGAATTGTAAAATTTCCGTTTTTCATATGTAATCATTGTTGTTACTTTCGGTAGACGCATTCCGTTGCTTATTTGAGCTACGGTTATTACTTCAAAGCGCCGCAAAATATCTTGAGAAAT
This sequence comes from Ceriagrion tenellum, assembly GCA_963169105.1. NCBI lineage: Eukaryota > Metazoa > Arthropoda > Insecta > Odonata > Coenagrionidae > Ceriagrion > Ceriagrion tenellum. The sequence goes on from OY720641.1 coordinate 94,536,062, forward strand.
ATTGAGACAGAATGCACTACAGTCACTTTTTGGGTTAGATATTACATAACAGCTGCATTTGCACTGTGAGTAAGCGTAAATTTGTCAAATGATCTACAATACAGATGAAATATATTAACTTCAGACCTATTGTGGAAAACGCAAACTAAGTGCGGCACAGTCTAAACAAGCTATATAAAATTAAGGTACTCAGATGAAAAAGTGAAGGAGAGGTGATACTCAGCTCTTCAAATACGTTGCAAGCATTTGTGATCATGGACGAAAATATTATATCCGAAAAATGATAGAAAACAAAAGAAAGCTGCCCAATTCATCAATAACTTGTATGAGCAAATATATAGTGTTATTACAGCTTTCTGATGGACTGGGTTGAGAGACACTCAAGATACGGATGCTGAACGCCAGACTGAGATTGCATTTGACTGCAGAAAATTGTGCTTCAGTAAGATACAAAGAAAATATTTGATGCCGTGCTACTTGTCTAGGTACAATCGGAGCATATTAATGAGAGAGGTTTAATTTCCCACATATGAGTGGAAAAGTTCGTTCTTCCCTCTTGGAAAAGGTGACCATTGTATAAACAGAGATCCACTCCTAGCACTTAACATTTCATAAATTCACACTTCACCTTTACATCTCCCATATCCCTGTCCTTATCATCATAACCCGTAGTCTGTCCTGACACGCTAAGGCTGCAGCTTGTATTGTAGTATTTTGACGTAGATTTATACTATCTAGTTTTGGAACACTCGATGTGGAAAGCTACATTTTTACCTTATTAAGAAACGTCAAATTATTGGCTTCTCCATCTGCTGCCTATGCTTTCTAATACACATTTTAGCAACGTTCCTTTCGTGAGTTATTGGCCATCTAAATTGCCCATACTTGCTAAATTTGCCTAAATATTTTGTTGTCTTTTCATATTCATAGTTGCCATTTCAGTAGATTTTTGTTGTCAGTTGTAGCTCAAGCATTCTTTTATATTTTTCCCAATTTCAGTAGTCAAAAGTTAGTGTAAAAAACATAAAACTAGATCGGCGTTGCTTTTCTGTTACCTTGTACAGGGATAGGACATGGGAGAGGTAGACGCGATGGAGCCGAGACGAAATCTCGTTGACCTTTGCCCACCCATGATCCAATCTCTCTCCACTTCCTGGACCAATACCTTGCTCCACTCCCATTCAACCCTTCCTCTCCCCAACTGCCTCACCCCAGCAAGAGCCCTCCCTTCCCTAGGTTTGCTCTAATGGATGCATCAAATACTTAAACCCTTATCGGCGGGGATTTCCTCACTCCGTGACGGGACGATGTCGCCCGATATCCCCGGTCTCTCTTTCAAGGCACATCCCCGCACTGCCCTTGAGCCTACCTCTAACGTCTCGCCTTAATCCGCATACCTCGTTCCTCTCCTCTTCCTCTCCCCGCCCACCGCCCTTCATTGGACGGCTCGAAGGACGGGAGGCGTCGGAGAAGTGAAGGGATATGTCCCTTCTTATGTCTCATTTTCCCGATGTGCCGATGCCTCCACACCCTAATTGCAGGTCGCTCGGAATCATAGAGAAACATCTACAGTTTCATGCCACCCAGTGAGCCACCACGACGGCGTGTATCCTGCGTTTAGACACCAGCCATGAACGAGACATATAAATTAATAAAGATGTTGGAAGAGAGAATTGCATTAATTTTGAATGGTTTAACTTGTCATAGTCACTTGCTCATATAAATACGGACTTAAGGTATCGACCAGATCGACGATATATTATTTTAGCTAGTTATCTTTATTATCGTGCATTTGTGCATTATATCGTGTACAATAATAATATTCATGATAGTTTGGTTCATCCGAACAAAGTTTTCCGGCCTCCATTTCATATTTAGCTATATTTGATTTAAAGATTTTGTGAGAGCTCGTCAAAAATACAGTAGATGTTTTTATTTATATGTGAACATTTTCCTGCATTGTCAGAAGCAAAACTAAAAGGCGTTTTTATTAGTCCAGTCATATAGAAACTTTTAAAGGATGAAATATTTGTAATAGACCCGGAAGTTCACAATGATGCCTAAATAGCTTTCAAAGAAGTTGTTCAGAAATTTCTCGGAACACTTAAAGATCCCAGCTCTGAATGCTTAGTGGAAAATGACTTCATTCAAAATATTTGAGTTGAAAAGTGCACTTTTGATTTTAAAACCTTGGTGAGCAGTAGGGGAATGTTTCAATGAGGACAGGAAGTGGAACGCATATAGCAGGGCGGATGGAACCTCAATATAATTGTGGATTATTTCTGGATGCTACACGGATATCAGGCGCACGATGTTCACAGTTGGAGTACCAATAGCTTTGTTGAGAATCGGAATATGAAATAAATAGACCTGTGAAGTAAAATATATAATATGAGACTTATTTCGTACCTAAACATGTTGCACAAGTTTCATTTTATCTCTATCAGGTAATTACACCAATCAATGTGTTGTAAAAGAGCATTTTCTCAGCAATTCGTCCTAATTTGTAAATTTATAATCCTATCCTATCCTAATTTTTAGACCTAAGTTATTTGTTGGTTAAACCAGTGCAATCAAGTTGAAATATAACCATGAGATGTATGCATATAATTTCATCGCTTCTGTTTGCTCAATAGATGTAACGCAATAATTTAACAATATCTTCTTGGTGACCCTGGAATTCGCATAATTTGGAATTTTGAGTTTTGGAGTTTTGATGTGTTTTATATGAACAGAAATTATATTTAGGAGAAAGTTTTATATATAATTGGAAATAAAATTTATTTCCTTTTCAACGTAATATATTATGGATCGATATTATTCGCCAACTTGACGTAAGCTATAAGGAAACAAATAAAAACACGGTAAAATCATCCAACTTTACGACTTGGTTATGTTCGCAAAACTGTAATTGAACACCAATTGTTAATCAAAGAAAAACCAAACTTTTATCCCAAATACAGTACATACCTAATCATGAAGGCGGAAACTCTTTACCACGTGCATCCATCCAGGTGAACCTGAAGATGACATAAACTGTCGAAACCTGGGTCGTGGATAAAACTTACTAGTGAAATTTGAGAAGTTTCTTCTTATTCCATCATGGGGAAATTTCAAAAAGTTACCCCTTGAATTGTTCATTTTGATAAAGAAATATGCTTTAAGTAATGACTTGTGAAAGGGGCCCGAAATTTATGTTTAGGAATCGTTGGCGAGGAATATTAATTGTTCTTATGGATTTGATTTTATAATTTTAATGATAGTGTGATTATAAAATGAGAAGAATCAAAGCCATTATTTTGTTCAACAGATATCACCATCATGGAGAAATCTAATGTGATAAGAGACGTGTTACGCAAACGCCTTAAGGTTTATGGTTTGATATATACAATATTACGTATTTTTCTCTAAAGTTTATGCATTGTGTGTTGTTTGTCACTCAGAACATATCGGATGGAAGATGGAGTTGCAAATACATTCATAGTCATAATTACTCAAAGACTTATATGTTTTTATTTTATATTTGTTTCCTCAGTGATAATTCTTTAACGATAAGCTATTGTAAGTATAATTATTCCCTAATTATCAAAATTCGTCACGATGTAATTATAATGTCAAGGATAGGTGATCAGTGCAAAAGGTAGACAGTTACTTTTGTTGGAAGGGGCGTTTTATCTTTTTTTCGTCTAATTAGAACTGTGAACGCTTTTGATGCTATCAATCGTTAATAATCTAAGCTATAGCTGCACCAATTTGTTTGCAATGTTTCCAATGTTTTTGCGTGTAATATTTATTTAAAGTTAACCTAAAATTAACCATAAACCGAAAACTTGGACAGCTGTTAGTGTAAACTCCTTAGTATGTACAAAATCTATACCTTTTGCGCTGAAGTGGCGAGGTATGCTAGGTACGTATCGACGAGTGCCATGTTCCGTTAATTGACCGGTATTTATGTAATAATTACGATAAATTTCTTGCAGTCACTCTATTTTTTATCATAGCCCACCCTAAGTATGAATTTAATGATACATGTCTCCACTTTTGTATCATTATTTCAGTACGATGCTGGGGAGAGGAGAAATTGCTATTAATCATTATTTTAGGGAAAAGCAACCTACAACTACTGGAGAAAATATATTTCTTCGATTTAGTGTGATGCAATGGTGGCAAGATGTTCAACAATGACGACGAGATCAAAGAGCGAATAGTTACTTGGTTGACATCACTAGCGGCCACATTTTATAAAGAGGGAATTATAAAGCTAGTGCTATGCTGTGAAAAGTGCCTACAATGATATAGGCACTCTTCTGATTCGTAGTTGTATGATAAGCATTTATAATTGGTAACACCTAAGAGGTAAATTCAGAATGCAAAAATTTTCACAATAATTTTTTTCTGAATATGTACTTGTTTTCTTTGACCTGTCAAACGGAACTTACTTTTTGGATGTACCTCGTATTCTGTCATAATAAGAAAGAAACATGTAGTGCTTCAGTCCCCAAGCCCAATTTTTCACTTGAGTGGTTCCATTCCCGTAGGATGTCATTGCTAGGTAACAGGTGATGTTTTAGGTGGTTCCACCTGGGAAGGATGTAAATTTTATTTTATTATGATACTAATATGTATAATGATGATGATATGTATAATTATAGAAAATATGCCCACCATTTGATATTAGCAACCAAATGTTACCATTCCGTTATATTTGTACATAAATTCAACTTTAAAATACATGGTTTTCAATGCATAATGGAAAAAATACGTTGATAAGTTGTTTTTCATCACTAATATAAATTTAATTTTCATGGAAACCTTCTTTTTAAGAAGCTTTCGGAGCATTCGAGCGAAGCCTTAGTTTCGGAATATTGATTGAAAGTATTAATGATGGATATTACCGGTTTTCTGTCTGATTTCCTAACTAAGTACTGCAAATATTTAAGTAAAAATACTGGATTGCCATATAATTGGCGCTGCAGACAGCGTCCATGGTTTTACACAAGATTAAAAACATTTGAAAATAGTCAGATTTCCAAATCTGTCACTAAATGACATTTTTGCACCTTTTTCTAGTTTTTAATGGTGACAGCGAAAGCAATATTTTTAAAACATTTGAAAAAGTTATAATTTAGTGTTTGTTTTGACTCATGCAGACGCGGCAGAATTTGTTCGTCTGAATTGAGTAAATGCATCACTAAATTTCATCATTTATAAGAAATAAGTCGATCTAATTAATATAGGATAATGTTTTGGAAAAAGTGCTATACCATTCCCTGTTCATTGACGGGACGCGGTATTAAGTAACCGGTATATATACTTTAGTGCTCATAGTGATGATTTCCCCTCATAAAAATACCAAATATAATAATTTTTCGTATCTTTATATACTGTGTTCTCTTTATCCACTCATTTCACTTGTAGTTCATAATTATTTCACTGATTTATGTAATGCATGACCAATGTGGTAATATCGGTGATCATCGGATATGATCACGTGTCCCCTCACTGATTTCATGATACAACCTCTGAAGACTAGCCGGTCGTACGTTTAACTATATAATGAAAATATGTAGATGAATTCCATTAAATTGTTGCAAAGAATTTGTGGTAATTGAATTCCAGGGATAACTTATTCCATCAATTCCTTCACCGAATCTTAGGAAGTGGTTTTAGTTATAGCAAAAATAGTGGAAAGATTGATTGAAAAAAGTCTAAGAGCATTTTTCCATCCCCGAAAGAGTCTTAAAAGATGTCTACGTTGAGTTCACGGAACTGATATGGTGCTTTTCTGTGGCGAAATCAGTTTCAATTCCCATCACAACATTTCCGAGGCCATTGTCTTCCCATCTGGCCACATTTCCGCCTGAGAAAAGTGGGCTGGAATGGACGGTGGCTATTTTGTCCACCCCTCCACATTTCGTGTCCCCCTCACCTCAAATATCTTCTTCATCACGCGGGCCACATTTTCACTCTCGTATTTTTGGACAGACACTCGGTGAAGATCCTCCATCAATCGGACTCCACGCCCTCCGGCAACAACGCAATATTCCACTCCACCCGACTTCGCGTCTTGAGTTCTTAAGGGAACCTCTGACCTTCCACAACCACAAAACTATGCCAACTTACAAATCCCGTAACTTTTTCGGGTTGCATACTTCAGTTGGATGGCTGTTTGGCTTGGGAAGGCGGCCTTGCACTCACTTAATTTGCGCCATCAGGGTCCGGTTTGTTCCTTGGCGTAGGGTGGTTTATTTGGGTAATGTAGCAATAGAGTTCGCCTTATAACTAGCTTTGCCATCATTTATATCTTGTCGGCGGGATTTATGAATAAAGGCTGAATAATGATTTATGTCTGCTAAAAATTAAAATGCATAGGAATGAAACATGAAAATTGAAAGACAAGTTAGTCGGAAAAATGGAAGAAATAACAGGAAATACAATAGTTAACTAAACGCTGGCGGTTGCCGTGCACGGATCATACACTGCCAGGTTCAAATACCGGAAGTAGAAGATACTTTTCATCAGAACATAAGCCCCTTGTTGGATGCATAATGCCTATGCCAAAATCGTTGAACTGTGCTGTAAATATACCCCACTTGGTATATTTCTGGTGATGGCCGAATGCGATTTTGATTTTCTCTCCTAGTCTTTGTTCCTTATGTAATTACCTAGAGGTATACTTCTAATTCAAAATCGTTCACGCAAACTACTAAAGTTGTTAATCTATCTCTGTTTTACCTATTTATTCCTCATGCGTATTCCATTCATTAATCATTTTCCCTGACGAATTGGTCATTTTATTTAACTTTCTACATCGATCTTTGGTGCGCAGTGATGCAAGTTGAATCAGGCATTTGCTCAAGGTATTTATTTTTAAAATCTAAAATCTCGTAGTGTTCATGTTAATGCAATGACTAGAGTTCCATCTCCCAATTCCAATGGCCTGGATACACCGTTGGCATTGTCGGAGATTTTTCAGTGGAATCCGGATTCCTGCTTGGGTATTTTGTGTAGAGAACCCTTATGCACAGCATTCCATTCGTTGTCTGGGATGTAAAAGTGTGGTGCCCTCGTTTATTTCGTCTCTAGTGCCTTTAATTCAGAGTGCAATTCCAACACCGAACCACTGAAAAAAATTGTTTAGTTCAGTTCAGTTTGTTCAGAAATGAATTTAGAGAAACGAGGAGAAATACGTAAAAACTGTGAATTCCCTTTATTACCGCATACTAATTGCTCTAGTGAAAATTTTATCTCATAATTTAGTTGACGCTGATAAAGCATTTGCGACAATATGAACGCACTGAAATTTCACAAGCCGGTGTTACAGGTAAACTTATGTAATAATTTAATAATAAACTAGTTTATTGTTCTAGGAGTGAACTCCTTTGGAACATAGAAATGAAATACAGTGGTGTGCAAGACAATTAATATGTGAATAAGCCAATCAGGAAACAAAAAAGGGAAGTTATCATATAAATTGCTAACAATAGACATATACAACATTATCATTTATCAATGTAGAAAAAGAACTAAATTTCTTCTTCTAACATAAAAACGAACATTAAACATATCAATAAACAAATAACACAACTTATAAAAAGAAAATGTAGCTTAACAAATGAAAAGAAAAAAAAGGAACTGAATTGCTTCTTCTTACGCAACAATGGACATTAATCACATCAATGAACTGATAAATGAGTTACATGGTCAGCATTCCGGAAAGTAAGTGTGTGATAATCTTTCTCTTAAATATTACCAGTAATGCACTGTCTTTTACCAGTTTAGGCAAGTCATTCCACAGTTTTGAGGCAACAACTGTAAACGATTTCTGGACTGTAGCTGTCCGGAACTGGAGGGGATACAAAAAACAGGGGTCTTGTCTAGTAACAACATTAGTGTATTTACTACTTGGGAGAAAAAGATCCATTGTGTACTGAGGGCTCCCATATTTGAGGAGGTTGAACATGAATCAGGCCATGTTATATTTTCTTCTTGATTTAAGATCAAGCTAGGAGAGCCTTTTAAAATAAGGGGTAATATGTTCATCTCGCCGTAGATTAAAGATGAATCTCACACAGGAGTTCAACAAACGCGGTAGCTTAATATTCAACTCCTCAGTTAAGTCATTGTACACGATACTACAGTAGTCTAGGTGAGGAAGAATGAGTGAGGTAACAAGCTTCTTTTTTAACTGAAGTGGCAGTAGATTTCTATGGATTTTAAATTGATGTAAAATTGCAGTTATTTTGTTGGATACCCTCATCGTGTGTTCTTTCCAGGAAAGATTCATGGTTAATGTCAGCCCCAAATTTTTCACACTGTTACTGAACGGTATGCTAACTTCCTCGACCATTATCATTGGCAGTTCTGTGAAATTTATATTCGATACTATCTTTCTGTTACCAATGATAATGTATTTAATTTTTATGAAGTTTAACTCGAGGAAATTTAGCTTAGCCCAAGATGTGATAGCAGATACGTCCTCATTTACCTTATTGATAGTATCACCGAGTATATTTGGGAGACAATGGCAATAGATTAGCAAATCATCTACGTAGATCATGTATTTACAGTGAGCAATACAATTTGGAAGGTCTCTGATATACAACGAGAACAAAAGTGGCCCTAGAACAGAACCTTGTGGTACACCACTAGATGTTGTTACCCAGTTCGATATGTCTCCTTTAGAATCTTTGACAGATTGACGACGTCCATTTAGGTAGGAAAAGAACCAGTTAAGGGATGAACTTGAAAATTTGAGATTTCTCATTTTTTGTAGGCGAAGGGCATGGTTTACACTATCGAAAGCTTTACTAAAATCAAACTGGACCAATATTGTCACCATCTTTTTATCAATGGCGTACCTAATATCTTCAGTGACTTTAATTAAGGCTGTCTGTGTCGAGTAGTTCTTTCGAAAACCCGACTGAAATGGGTCTAACAAATTATGAGCGGTTAGATAATCTACTACCTGTGTATTAACTACCTTTTCTAGACATTTTGAGGCGGCGCAGAGGATGGATATAGGTCGATAATCTCCTGGAGATGTAGGAGTTTTAACTTTACTGATCGGTCGAATCAAAGATGATTTCCAAACTGCGGGAAATGTGCTAGATATGAGGGACGAGTTGAAAATATCAAGTAGAGCTGGAATCACAGATGCGGATGAGACTTTCAGATATTTCACCGAAATTTCATCAATTCCAACAGAATTTGATTTAGCGTTTCGTAGGACATTCTGCAAGACATCAGGGGTTATATGGTTAAAGTAAACATTTGAGTCATTGAACGGAACAAAAGGTCCTATGGATTGGATGTTAGGGGTATGGACATCATTAACATTTGGCAAGGGGGAGCCAATTGGTGAATAGTACTTATTCATGGCATCTAGTGATAGTCCGAGAACTGACCTTTTGTTAGTCTGTTTTACTAGTCCGAGATTTCTTAGCTCACGCCAAAGGTCATTTGAATTCGTGAGGTGAGGTGTATAATACTGTTGTTTTGACTTGATCACTAATCGCTTAACGAGATTGCGTTGCCTTATAAATAGTTGATATATGGCATTATTTTTGGTTCGAATAGAGTTGATTCTCAGTCTATCCCTCTCTTTCATTTGTGCCTTTAACTCGGGTGTAATACACGGAACTATCGGTCTATTAAGCTGGATTTTTCGTTTTGGGGCGTACGATCTAGGCAAGTTAAGAATGTTAGGTTAAAACGTTCCACTTTCAAGTCAACGTTAGTGGATTCAAGCACTTTTTTCCAAACTTTTTCAAACAATTCTCTCTGAAAGCTATAGGTATCGAAATTTTTATTTGATCGAAAGACGAGAGTGGATGGAATCATTTTAGGTGCAGTAAATTTGTATGTTATGTAATGTACATTATAAAAATTAGTAATAGTTTTTTTGCATGGGGCAATGAAAATTTTCTTCCTATATTTTCATGAAGAGCTGCGTATTATCTAAATTATGCTTTCGTTCAGATGAATTTCTCTCATTGGTTCCTGCAATGGCTTTTGGGTGACCGGCATATGAGTTTGCTTGAATATATTCTGCAATAGAGCTAAAATTAATACCGTTTAGCATTCCTTTAGCATCAGTATGGCATTTTATCTGTGATTTTAAAATTAGTGTACGATTAGCTCCCGTACCGCTTCTTCGATTTTAGTGACAGTTTTTATTTAAGCCACCGTTGAGGGAGAGTCTTAGTCTTGTTTATATGGATGGGAGGCCGAGAACCAATGCCTTTCATGAATGCATGCGTAGGGAATTGATAACACAGCCGACGCGCATCAATTTACTCCTACCGGGAGGAGTTTATGATGGCCTTAACTCTCTGATGACTAGTTAATCTAGTTAGCTGATGAGTAGTAGAGCGGCAGTTTATGGCCTTCCATTGCCTCGAAGACAAATAGTCGATCAGGTCCGCTTGACTCGCATATTTAAGGTTATGTTTCATGGGCATACATAATTCATACATTCCCTCAGATAAAAACCCTCTTTCACTTATTTATCATAAACTTCACTAGGAATAATTTAGATTTCTCTGTATGATCTGTTTTCACCCGTAGTTTTGTTGAACATGAGATATATGGCAACATTTTGATAGTAAAAATATTATTTAAATAATATGCTGCAATCATAAAATCATTTTCAGTACATTACGGTTGGGATGCTATTTCCATCTTCATTAAGACCTTTGTTTTACCGTAAAGTCTGGCTGCATTTGGTGCTCTATTACAGGAAAATATGCTTCGAATGCTTTGCTCGCTTCGCTTTTAAATCTGTCGCTTACAGTTCATTGACATCTACATCTACTTAATACTCTGCAAGCCACCACAAGGGTATTTGGCAGGGGGTGACTTATCACCAATATAAACTAGGATGAAGAAATTAACTTTCATCAACCTGCACCACACTATGAGCATGCTACAATACTACAGAAACTACTAACATTATATATGGTGTAACTATAAAAACGTGACGTTGGAGTCATGCCTAACATGGTATTAGCACGACTCGGCAAATTTAGGAACATGCATTGGGTGGCATATGAATTAATCAGCTACACTACCTAACAACGAACCTACTTCAAACGCAGGCATTAATGCGGTCATATGCAGCCATTATGGTCTCTTATCGATCGCGGGAAAAATTACATTTTTAGCCTTTCAGTTCTACAGTTTATTTCCCTTGAATTTTCCAGTTGTGGGCAACAACATGCTGGTAAAATCAAACAATAAACTCAGATAAATTAAAACCGATCCCTTGCGAGGAAAACTCCAGGTGATCCAGCAGTCCTCAAGTTTTGTATCTTGACCTACCTTTTTCCCAGCGCTGTTTAGTATTCAAAGCATCCGGAATCGATTTTATTTGGGACGCAGCAGGTACATTGTTAGGATTTGAAACCGGATATATCTAATAGAACGCTTTTCACTGTAAGATACCAAACCGCAAATATTTTAGAATGCGTTATATAGAGAGAGGCGGAAGTATATGTAAAGTGACGTTTTCCGGCAATGAAATTATAAGACTAAAGCACCTGGCGTGATATCAAGCGATCTGGGTTCGAGTCCCAACCAAGGCAAATGATATTGTCCTCTTTAGAAAATTCCCTCTCGAGTTAACTTGGGGGTGACTCAATGAAGATGACACAGTGGCTGGCCCAACTGTCGGTGTCATAATGATGGTCCACTGTATTTCGAACATTTATATCTATTTCTGTGTAAATGCTAGTGCAATGAATTACACACCCTTTTAAAGTAAATACAATTTTAGTCATATCTTTAAATATATGATAAAACCAACAATGTGGAAACACCAATGCAATAATGGAAACAGCGCTCCCTAAATGTAGCATAACTTCATTAACTTTGTAACCCAGCCAAGAGAAAACTAAGTGATCTACAGTATTGATTTTGCATCAAAAGTTGCAAAAATCAATATAAATACACAACCATCTGTAGCTATATAGTAGTTATGGGGTCCCTGCCATAATTGAATGAGTTTTTGTCGCATCTGAAATTGTATGAAAGTGATACGAATGTATTATAAAGCGCAAAATTGCAGACTTAAATGTTTGATACATTTTGGTTACTCGGTCATCATTATTTACTTGTTAATTATTCATAAATTGGTTAATAAGCTTTAAAACTAGGGAAAACATGCGCTTAAATGCAAATTTTTCAGGCTATTATAGCTAATAAAGATGCAGTTGCCTTAATAGATTGATTTTTAAGAACTTGGAAAATGTCCATATATTGAATAGAGGTGAATAATATTGTGTCAATCATTAACTCACAAGCTCTTAATGTTAAAGCTTAGGTGTTTTTCTCATTACGCGATCAGTGTATTTATTAATTCCTGTATCCAATGTAAATGTCTAGCGTCATAAGTCTATATAACTCTACCTTCCTTCTATTTTGTCAATTACTTATTGTTTTACTATCCTTATCAAGAAGTGAGTTACGGAAAATTTCTCCTGGGTGGACTTATAAGAGTGGAGCTGTTTTGTGGTGTGCTTCAACAGTGGCCTATTTAGTCTTATACTCCTAGCTTAGGTTAGGATCATTAAGGTAAATATTGTGCGGTGATAGAATTGCTTATTTTGTTGGTTTCCGGTGTTTCAAGCCTAAATTTCATCCCCTAAAATGGGGATGAAATTCTCGCAGTGTTTTTATATTATTCAAATGTTTTGTGCCGTTACTAACTTTAAATTACATTTTATGCCCATTGCTGCTCAATGGAGAGGGTGATCAGATGCTATGATTGTTTTAGATGCCTCCATTTTGGATGCAGGGATTTTGGTGACATAGAACATCAGTCTGATGAAATAGGCATAGAAATCCTAACGCTGTTTCATCTTAAAAGAAAACATTTGAACGCAGTAGCAAGACAATTTGGGCATCAAGCTGCCATGGCCTTGTTTCTGTCTGACGATTCCGCGATTATTTGAAGACCACTAAAAGATCGTCGGTTTCCTTCATCACTGGTTCATCATAATTGGCAACAGATATTCTGGCATTCCGTCCCAACTGGAAACAAAAATTCTTGAAACACATTTGCCCATCAGAGCATTCAAGTTTAGGACCTGAGCTCTGCGTCTTTTAGACAAAATATTCATACGGATCGTTTTGAATCAAATGATGCCACCAGAATAACATTTGGATTTATTGATGGATAATGTAGAGGACATTTTTTAAGGTTTAGCAACTAGTCAGACTTTTTGAATGCCGACGTTTGGCGGCTCTCTTGCTCTTCGTATTGAATTTGATACGAAGTTCTGACGTAAGGGCGAAAAGCGAGTTGGTTGACGAAACGAGAGTGACTCACATAAGTGTACATAACACCGGGATAGAGTTAAGCTTTGTGTGTTTTTTTATTAAAGTTTGTTTTATTAAAACCGTCACTTTAGCATGCTGAAAAGTACACAAACATAGTTTTCGTGAAGAAAACTTTCACAATCATTAAAACATATGTAAACGCACGTTAGCCCTGATATCATGATCACAAAATGACGGAATTTTCAATTTCCTTTCAATTTTTGTTGCTGCACACAGACTTTGGTTTAGACAATACTGTCTTTTCTAGGTTATGGCATAGTATTGCCGTAATCTTAGTCAGTATGAGGTTGTAATATAGGCATAGTTCTGTCATTTAGAGATCATGATATATTTAACCAATTTCCTCAAGGTAAGGCCTGATTCGTTAATCATTACATTAGCCATGTTAACACATTAAGGTGTACGTTTATCAAGTTCACTCACTCATAACTGGCGGCGTAAAATTGGCTTTGTATATTTCTTTTGGGTGTTGGTTGCTTTAACTTTTTCATATTGCTATACAACAGTTGTATCTCCAGTAAAGAGTTTTGTTCAGATTTTTTGGTAATGGAGTGTCGTTATTGGAGTGGCTATTAATTCAGCAAGTATTAGAAGAAAGGCTGAATGAATTTGTCTAGGACGCATAAATTTATACGCTGATGGCTCCGTCCACTCTGGCAGGTAAATACCTGTTTCAGTCCATTCATGAATCACATGCTATAGCTACAATTTTTACTGGAAATTTCTGAACTGCGTCGCATAATAATTGCCGTTTTTGGTTATTCGCTTTCTTTTTTAATTCTCCAAATGTAAGCAAAAGGAAGTGAAGAGGATGCTCGGGAAACATTCTTTTTCGTTGACCCAAGTCTTTGTTATGGATATACATCTAAAATCAAAAGGACTTTTTTAAAAAGGAAAATGGGGAAGAAAAGGAAGAGAGAAAAGATGAGGGACAGCCAGACAGTGGGGTTTCTTTCATTCGGGTGGAATGGAAAAGGGAGTTGGGTTGGGTTGGTTCGTTCCCCATTTAACCCATTAGTAGAAGGATAGTAGGGGAACAAAAGGGAAGAGTTGGGGAAGTGGTAGTCAGCCGAATCAGAGTGGGATGGTAGCGGACGAAATGAAGTGGGCGTATAATACGAATCGTGGGGCAGGGATGGGGAAATGAGGGAAGGAATGCGAATGCAAAGAATGACTGGTGATGAATATTCAGGAAGAGATTGAAAGAGTAGAATGCGGGAAAGATGGAAAATGATGACTCCTTTCTAGCTCCGAGTCGTAAGAGTATGAGTTGCAGCTGAAAGGAAAATCAACAGAAATGAAAATGAAAGTTTTGTTAGTTTTCCACAGAATTTTTTTAAATAATCCTTATCTTCTAGTTCGACCGAGGATCAACAATAAGATTGTCAAAACCCCAGTGAAATATTTAAAAACCATGATTATTAGTATTTCCTAACAAAATGCGTACGTATCAGGTTTCAGATGCTCTTCAGGAACTTCTATAGGAGACATTTTCATGGAGCCTAGTATTCATTTGCCTATTTTAGTTAATGATATCATTAGCTTTCTAAGAACCTTTAATCTATCAGTCTGAAGCGATAAGCGGCAAAATAAATGAAACTGTTTACTTTAATTTTGAATTATTGGAGGAAGTCTCTGAATATTTGTGTTGTAATTTTAAGCCCTATTATTGTGACTACATTAATGAAGCATTAAAATCTCACTATTAATCATTCTCTCTGATCCTAAAATACGAAAAACGGATTTCACTTCTATCATAATTAGTCTAATATTTGCATATGGGATAATTTTTTTTTCAGCTCAGTTTAAACAATGAGAAACACAAAGAAGAATTAGGGTGAAATGAACCCTGAAACCATTTTCAAGCTCTATGAATATCACAAATAAAAATTTCATGGACATCATCAACACGGTTTTGAAGTTTTGCTTATTAAATATATAACTGTGTATATTTAATAAGCGTTGAATGCAGTTCCCGTTGAACGGAATTTATGATTATCATTCAATATTCGTAGTCCTTCATCCACATCGGAGATTACTAAAATTCTCGAAATGTCATTTGGCCTTGATGTGCATTTGTAATTTATAAAACGAATAGAGAACCACAAATGAGACGTCCTTTCAAATATTTATCCCGCTGTGGTTAGACACTAATTGTGAAGAGCACCGAAATAGCTCATAACAAGTATCTGAGGACTGATTGCCAGTATTTGACTCTAGATGTAGGCTGCTCCTCATTATATATTGTAGCTATATGAAGAGGTTTGAATTGTTGCTTAGGCATCAGCCCTACAGACTATGAGTCGCTCTTTTATGAAAGTTCGGATACGACAAATAATTATGCTTCTAAACATTTGCTCATGTTAATGCTACATGCTTTATTATTTTATTTTAGAGCGTAGTGAACTTATTAATAATTACTAAATACTACTAATAAATAAGCAGTCATAATGGTAGATGATGCCCGTTTTATAATGGGTTTCCGGCAATTTGAAAATGTTGCATTCTTCTATTTATTTCCACTTCCAATCATTATTAGACTTTTTATTTTAACTTCCCATGTGTGGACAAAATAACTCCCCTAGCTATTGCTATTTTTCAACTCATTGGATGGAATTTTTTTCACTTTTCATTATAATTCTGCTAACTCTTGCTTAAATTATGAGTACAGAGGTAAAGATTATACTTTACATTAAGTATTTGCCTTGGGCGGATTGTATACATTATTTTTGAAACTTTACTATAGTTTAACGTGAATATAAAATACCTTTCGGCTGAATTCGTAAGCCTTAACTAAGGAGAAATGGTAAACTATAACTTACCGATGACAAACTATTTTTACTATTTATTAGTACATACCTCGCATATATGTTAAGGCCTATCAGGTGAATCACAACGAGATTTACGTTTAAACTGGTAGGTTCCAAAAATATCATTTAGAGTTCTTTAATATGCGTCGGTATTCCACAGAAACAATACAGCCATCGTTTAGCAATCATATTTGTCAAAATCCAAAAACTTGCTATCATGAGGAAAATTCTTCCCATCCACAGCACATCGAAATGTAAAATCGAAAAGGAAAGTATAAGAAAGAGTCTGTTGTTTTTTCTGTTTCTTATATGCTTTACCGGGAACAATATATTTAACGCGTGTATAATTGTTTTCTTTGTGTCTTGATGTACCTGTTTAGTGCCCTTTTCCTGGGTTATGGTTCTTGAATCTTGGCCTTCGAATCGCTCGTCTGAGAAGCCGCTCTCCGTTTTGAAAATGAAACCACTCTCTGATTCGCCGATGTAAAAAGATTTCTAAAGGCTTTACACCGTATGAAATTATTTAACGTCGGCGAATATACCTTTGGTCAAGTTTAATGAGGATGTTCCTCTCCATGTACGCACTTCAAATGCTGCTTCCCTCACCTTTACATAATATCTTCCCCACATTGATTTTAATGCAGTACTCTCTGCCCCCCATCTTTTATTTTCTCTCAATCACTCGTTCTAATTTTATGATAACCGTCCAATCATTTTTCTTTCATCAAACGTTCTATACTTTGGAGACTAATTTGGTGATTCCCTGTTGTTTTCCTAATCGCATTACTGCAGCTTACTCCGTGACCCACCACCCACCTTCAGCTATGGAAGTTGATACCGTCACGATCGTCCTGTGTCGTATCTTCAGTGCTGTCTGGTCATAGGTCTCATAGGTCTCCGGGGTGCAAATAGGTGCTCCCGCAATGGTTGTCATAATTTAAATCACTATGGAAAAAGTTTACCTTACGTCCCGAAGTGTCAGTAAAATAACATAATAATGATTTGTGGCGATAGATTGCAAATAAATATTTATGAGTGTCCTCTATCTCATCAAAACGAACAACAAAAATATGTTGATTGTTAGATTTAGCTTCTGTAAGAAATTCACGTATGTTATAGGAATCCATAATTATTTTTTTCCGGAAATAGTAGAAAATACTAATTGCAATAATTGAGAAAAATTATCCATCGCCATAAAACTATACGGAGATCTTTAACTCCATTGTCTTATCATTTACCTCCTGGTTATCTGTATCTGATTTCATTTAATCCTAATATTATCATCCACGTGTTATAATAGAAAGACCCCACATTTAAAGCATTTTTTGTACGGGTGGAATGTAACCGTCTGTGATATCTTTTCTCTCGGTCTACGTACTTTGAATGTATAAGTCGTTTCCTAATTTTTCCTGTTTGAATCTGTAAAACGTTTTGTCTAAGGTTGAAAAATATTTACCATTACCTGGAATCTAACCGTCGACCACCAGGTACGTAGTGTATTGCTAGGACATACTCTAACAAACTACATTAGAAATTTCACCCTAAAAACATTCAATGTACGTTACATAATGAATAGATTTAAAATTCCATATTTCTGTTCAGCAGACGCTGGACCGCTGGTAAAAATCTCTTAAGACTTGGAGATTTTATACGGTCCGAGAGAGAAGAGGAAGAGATGGGTGATTAAGCCGGATTGGCATGACCAGAAGGTGTCCCTCCCCCGCTCCTGCTCTCCAACCCTCCTCTCATGCTTCGGATGAGACCAACAACGCGTAAAAATCTCGCGGGGATTAATATCCGGTGGAGAAAACGAAGAGGAATTGAGGAACGCGGGGAGATGGCTCATGGAGTGGAAAGGAGTGCGGGAAAGTTGGGGAAGGGGGATGGTGAAGGGTTGGGGACACAATTATCGTGCGTCGGCTGCTCTTTCGCTCAGGGGCGTCGGAAGGGAAAAAGGAGTTGAAAGGAGTTGGTTTTTACCCCCGAAATAGGGGGGATGGAGAGGAGAAAATGAAGAGGCGGGTGTGCGTGGGGTGAGGAGAGGTCTCGTATCGGTGGTTTAAGGTGGAGACGTGGGAAGGGGGTTTGCGCAGAAGGACAAGGGTTGTGAGGTTTGGGAGGTGCGACGTTCAGAGCAGAAATCTTTTCGGATGTCTTCAAATCACAATTCTCCTTCCCCTCGGTCTCTCTTCCCATCACCCGGCCCTATTGCTTCTCTGCTTCTTTCTTCCCTTCGGCGTTCCATATCGCGTCTGCCATCCCATTCGTCCCCACCCTCAAATCCCTTTCTCTCGCTTCGTGGGCTCCGGGATTATGGCCGGAGGTGCCAAATCTTTCGTCGCTGTGAGAACTTCCACTTTCCTCCTATAGATTTCGCCCGCGATAGACATCACTCTCGTCCTTGGAGATTGTCGGAGGACGTAGGAAATGCGTTCATTCATTGTGGTGGCTCGAATGGACGATTGTTTTATCCAGCGAATTTTAGGTGATGCTTGATAATCTGTTTCAATCGTCTATACTGCTCCTTAAACTCCAATCTCTAGTGTCATATAAATCTCGTTTTCAGCGGCATCCCATCAATTATATTTCTCTTAAGTTTTTTATTCCTCCATCCGGAAGTTGGGTTTTTCCTGAGTTTTTCTTCCTTTTAGTGTGATTCACTGACATTTGTAATGGCCCGCGTCACCATTTTTAGTGAAATTCTTTTGTAAAACATCTTATAGGTATTGAAAATTCAACAAAATGGTCAAATAAACGTTAAAATTTTTGTTTTCGGTCAATAACTGCTTAATATTTCAGTATGCATATTACTGTAACAATTAAATTTCAAATGAATAATTTTCACATTTCTGATCAGAGAATTAACAGACAGACGGCGCTCCGCTGCGTGAGCGATTACTTTTTCTGTGATTTGATTTCAAAATTAAATTTCTTTTCCCACTTCTACTGTGATAATTTTTTCAAATCCTAGTTTTGTACTTTACGGTGACGAACATTGAGGATTTGAAAGCTGATAATTAGCCTGGGATTAGCTTTAATGTTTTAATTCAATTAATAAATTTAAATCGTTGCTATTTAAAATAGAGCTATAGTTGAATAAATTTCCCTAGGTTTCATTTAATGGATTTTATATCTTTCAAAATCTTTAAATACATATGCACAGCCGTAGATTAAGTTAAATTAAATACACGCCAAAGCTCTTATTGGTTTCCGTAAGTAACTATCCCACAGAAATTATATAAAATGTAGGGTTGAGATCTTCCAAACGTTTGCGACATAATTAGGAATCAATCAAAACTGTAAAACTAAAACTCACCCATTATTTACATAATATGGTCGATGGAAGAAATGAATAGTTATATTGATCACCTTTATTATCCTCTTTTTATTTATAAATTGGCCCACCGAAGTGTAGATAAATATTGATATTATGTTTTATTTTGCTGTGTAAATGACTTCCTTAACATTTAGACCGAGAACATTTGTTTTGAATGGTTTAATTTTCAAAGTTGAAAAAAGTGGTTCTGTAATTTTTATCCATCTTTGACGTCCTAGAAAGGAATATTTTCTTATTAAATTTATAAATATGTGCAGAAAAAATTGCATTTAATTATATTCTTACATTAATAATAATACTTTTTTATCATAAATTTAATGCTAATGACTTTATAGTTAGAGGTTATCGATACTCCCTAAAATATCTGTTCTTGTAAAAGTACATTTGCGGAGAGTTTATTTTGAACAAATATTTATTTTATGAACTCGCATAAATTTGCGTAAAAAATTGGTGGGCTATTTGTGGCCACGCACATACCCTGAAATTTATTATTTGAATACTTACGCTGTTTTCTTGGTAATGAATACTCTTTGATTTATACCCCTAAATTTTAGATAAGCTTACCAGAGCATACTCATCTCAACTTTGTTGTGCTTATTCTATCGCTACCTGCCTGCGTTATTCCAATAGTGTGCCAAACCGGAAGTAAAATAGCTTCAACTCCACTGGAGTTTGCTTGCTTGGAGCTGGAAGGCAGCTTGGAGTCCTTAGCATGCTCATAAAAATTTTGCCAAAATCACATTTACGGATTCTGTTATGATTTCGTCATGCAATCCACTATCGAATTCCATATCATACCTAATTGCTTTAACAATTTTGTTCCTTAATTTAGGTAATGCAAACTTTATAAGACTTTATGGTCTATAATTAATGTTAATCTTTTTAAATTAAAGCACGTCAGTATGTGTGACATTATAAGTATCTCGGTTGTTGTAAAAAGCGCCAAATTCTTCCTCATAAATGCTGGCTACATCCGAAGAACATTTATGGCAAACTGTGATGGAGTGAAAATGTTGGTACATTGGTTGGTTTTTCTTCTTTCTGTTGCTATGAATGTTGAAAGTAAAAATTTACAATGGTTGTTTTCTATTTGATAGGAGAAATTTTGTTGAGAAAGAAAAAATATTGAACTGTGAGACGAGCGCTGTCAAGTCTCTGCTAACGTATTTTCAAGTAAAATTTTTACTTTTATCGATTAAACGTCATTTCTTCCTTTTAATAAAATTTCCTCTCTTTCCTTTGAACGGTGATACTAACAAATATCACTTCAAAATTCATGAACTTCATATTTTTATTTAGGACGGATTTTTATCAATAACGAACAAGTGAAAGACAGCGAATAAAATATTTCCCTGAAATACCGGTCCAGTCATATTAAACTTTACCTTTTATCTAGGCTAATATTTATTTGCGCCATCCAAACGCCAGTTATTGTTCTCCTATAAAATTAGAAATAAAAGCCCTTTGCCTTCGAGCAGAGGGAAACTAAAACGTACCCATATCACTGGAATTTAAACGTTGGCATTCACTCTTTCGCCACCAGTCAGCGTGTTTCCTTGCTCTACGGGGGGTAAATTTCAATCTCTGCGCCCATAAGCTGCTGCTGTCTGCTCAAATAGCCTTCATCACTGTTGACCCATAGGATGAACAAGTCGTTCGATTGTTGGACGCGCGGGCGGCTTCGTTCGCTTTGGTCTTCCGTCCCGGCGTGTCGGTCCGCGATTGCCTCTGGGAAATAAATAACGTCCGAAGCGGTGACGTTGATGTTGATAAGGCATCATACGAGTGGCAGCTGCGAATGGGAGTCCGTCGCTAGATGGCATCACGTGCAGCAGAGGGAACGCCCGCGTTGCAGCTGACGTGGGAAAGCTGTGGTTTTGCGTGCCGTCCGGATCCACTAACTCTACGACGAATAACCCTCCAAAAAAAATCCAATTTTGTTGCTATTTTTGCACTATGGGGATGCGTTTTAACCTTGTTGGTTGACTATAGGCATAATGAAATAACATCATGTTGGTTTAGATTCGGATAGGCGATATGTTTATAAAAATGTGCACGCTCAAAATTTTGTGTATTGACGTAATTGACACGTAAATGCGTGAATTCATTCAGATATTTAATTGATTATTATTCACACATGATTGCATGAATACATCCATATCCGTTTTGGCAGTTTTCTGATCGAGACTTATCGCAGATCCTAAGGTCGGGTCAACTTAAAACTTAAGAAGGCGATATCTCTACTTGTGGAAACTATTGATTTTTAGTATCATTATGAGAAAGTATATGTAATTATTCTAGTAGCACTAAAACTTAAACCTCGTAATTTGAGCTAAATGGTTTAGTTCATTTCCGTCTACTTGAAACGGTAACCGTGAATTAAAGGCTCTAAGTATTGTGTTTTGACTTCTTGACACGTAAATGTGTTAAAACATTCAGATATTTGTTAGTTTATGTATATCCTTTTTTCGAGCATAAATAATTTCAATTCTATATTAATGAAGTTGGTTCTGAACTGATAAGCATATTACTTATAAGTTCTTCTAAAAGTGTAATGTTTGATTAAGATTATTTCAATGCTAAGTTACGCTCCAGACATCACCAAGATAGGGATTTTAAAGTCGCTACCTTAATTCAATGAAGAATGCTATCAGCCTTGTTGTATTCATTTGAAAAATAATTGTAAAATTATTAACTATCTTATATATGATAACTTATCCCTTTTGTTTACAATGTATTGTTTATTTTTCATTAAAGCTTTTTCATCTTTTGTCTTATAGAAAGCTCCTACGATGTTTCTTTTGTTGTTGTTGTTCTATCTCCTCGTCGTAGTTGAGGTTATCGCTACCCGTTTCTTGGCCGGCCGACGTTTGTCATACTTGAGAGCAGTGCATCTCTAGTCATAGGAACTCATCCGTCGCGAGTGTATTTTCAGAACTCATTTGTGTTTCATTTAAGTACGCAGTAATTTTTTTTTGTAAATGCATTTTTACGATATACCTACCCGTAAACGTATTTCAGTATCTAGCAGAGTTTTGGAAGTAATTTTAGCTTAAAATGAGTTAATTAGTTCTTACTGTTTTTATGTTTAAATTTTGGACATTTAATGCTTGCAGAACGTTTTGGTTAACTTTGTTAGTTCCTCACGATGCAAATTGTTATTTTAAACTTAATTTCAATGTCTTGGTATATCAATCAGCATAAAATTTCATGATGAATTATCAAAGTAATTGTTTGCTAGCTGTCGAGAAATTTAAAGAAACAAGTATTTCTACTCAATGATGAAGTTTAACATATTTGGAATTGACCTAATTCCAAGGAATTATGAGTATATTGATTGTTTTGCGTTGAGCATCACTCGATTTCATTTTGAAATTGACAACGCTTGGTAAATCATTCCCTCGCTAAATATCGCAGGATTTGATTGCTTGCTTTTCTCCTCCAAAAGAAATAAATTAGAGATCGAAGTGTTGACTTGCTGAAATAATTATCAGCTGAGAAATCTCTCTGAGACACCGCCGTCTGGGGAAATGAAGTAAATATTCATTTTTCATTCGCTCTCGTGTTATGCATATATATGTGTTTGTGTGCAAATTTTTATGCCTGCTCATATCTGCAGCATTATTTTTTTATGTTTATAAAGCGATTCTCGCCTCATGAGGTCGGCCTCTCTGGCCATTCGGCAGCGGTGTCGGCGGCGTCTTTCAGAGGGGATGGATATATGTGGCGCAAGAAAGAGGGTGAAGAGATAACGCTTAGCTCGCACTGCGGGGGATCTCATGGGGCGTTAGGGAGGGGGGGCGGTCTAGAGGGAGGAGTTGAGGGGTGTTGAAGGCGAGGAAAAGAGGGTTTTTTGAAGGCGGGATAGGGATAGATAGAAAGAGGGAGAGCTGGAGACAAAAAATTGGGAGCACAATAATTGTTGGGGCTGGGCATTTGCAGAAAAAGGAAGAGCAAAGATTAGAGCGTAATGGGTGTGCAAGTGTGTGTGTATGTGGGAAGGGAACTGTGGGATGAGTGAGGGGGGTTGGGAGGCTTGCAGGACTCAGGGGGTGAGATGAGAGAGGGCTAGGGGAGGGGAGGATGTCGGCGATGCGGACAAGAAATTGAGGCGGGGTTGGGGAGGCGGGTGGGGGTGGTCGGGTGGGTCGGAAGGGGGAATCTCTGTCTGAGTAATGGCTGCGGCAACGCCCAATCTCATCCCCCTGTCTCTCAAATCCCTTTTTCTGCTTCTTCTCCGTGTCCCTCCTCGCAGATTCATTTCTTCATATCCGTTTCGGCAGTTTTCTGACCGAGACTTATCGCAGATCCGAAGGCCGGGTCAAATTGATCATAAAAGTATAACTTAGCCTCGTACGAGGGCGATATCTATACTCGTGGAACTTATTGATTTTTAGTCTCATTATGAGAAAGTATATGTCATAATTATAATAGCACTAAAACTTAAACCTCTTAATTTTGGATTGGAGCTAGATGGTTAAGTTCATTTCCGCATACTTGATATGTTAACCGTCAATTGTAGTGACGTTTGCGATTTGGGTTTGCGGACACATGTGAGCCGAAACTTGGGCCGGCCATTGCAGTCTATCTTCGTCAGTCTCATGTCACCACTCTGCCACGAATGTGCACATGAAGGCACCGGTCTCATTTTCATGAATTTTGATAAACGCATACGGCATAGTGAATTGAAATGTCAACGCTGATACCATGAACTTAATAACTCTATCTGCCACTTATTTCCAAAGTGCTAGCTGAAGAAGGAAATTAAATGTAAGATAATGACGCTGATCAATGAATAGCTGTGCATCAAACCACATACTGTGCAAATTCTGACGTCAACCGTGGACGTGAAAGTCGGGAATTAAAGAACTTTTAGGCTGACGGTTTCCTACGATCACAACCACCTGCGTCGTCAAAAGTACGTTTAACTTTCATTTTTACTAGAATTTAACATTGGCGGAAATTGTAATCTGGCCTTTGTTGCACTTATTTTGAAATTTTCGCCAAAAACTGTCACCGTTTTTCCGAAGTTTATGGTGCAACTTTGTGCCCCAAAAGGAAATTCTGTTTCAAATTCATCCGAATGTGATAAATTGAAAAATGAATCGACTTATGACCGTAATTCTTAATACAAAATCCTAATTTATCTCTTGTTTGTGGAGACGTTTTCAGTTTATGAAAAATAGCAAAAACTCCTAGCGAAAACCACGAATATATGCATAACTTAGTTAATCTATGATAAATAAAGTCAGTCAAACAAAGTTTTGGCGCAATTTTTTATCGTTATTTTTCATTTATATTTTATCAAACTGGTTTAAGTTTTAGCTAAAATTAGAATAATGTCTTTGGCTACAAATCTCTATCAATATTTCTGAAGAACGAAATTCAGCTTTTTTAAAGATTATTTACACAGTATCATATAGATAACGACCACGGTTTCAAAACTTGGTGTGAAAAGCGAAGTAATCAGAAAGTTTGCATAGTCATGTTTATAGAAGCATGAATGGAGTGTCCTGATTATTATCATGGACGAAAGACTGTTGCAATCATCATGACTGATAGCTTTCCCAATGTGACTCGAAAGCATGAAGCGGAAGATGCCTTAATTAACTATTAATAATAACTATAATCACAAACGATAAATCATATTTTTGTAAGTTGAACAATCGAGGGATAGCTTATAGCAAAGGAATAGAAAAGTCATTTAAGCGGGGTAGCCTCTTATTGAATTAACTCGCGGACAACCGCGTTTCAACGACTTGCATGGGCTGTGAGAAAGACTTCATTCAGAAAGCGAAAAGATTTGGATGATCGGCGATGCTTTGTCACAAAACGAATTTTATGAATATCGCTTCTGGAGAGAAATTTCTCTTGTAAGGGAATACTAAGTTTCTGTTCATTCCCTTTTGTCTTGCAAATCCCCCTACCTCTTTCCTCTTGTACATACGTACAGGTTTATTTCTGTATATCCCAATCATGTACCCACCTTTGTTTGCCCACCCAAGTATATGGGGAGAAATATCAATATATCAACTGTGGTATCTCGTGTGGAATGGTATCTCTTTCTCAGAACATCATCACTGTAAGCATTCTTTCACATCCATGAAACATCTGTAGGATGGGCAAATGCGACTATGTTAGAGCTCTTTGTCGAACTTCAAGAATTTCTTCCTACCGAGATAAGAGTAGATCGACTCTTTAATTGTACCCTTAAAAATTATTTCAAAATAAAAAATCACACTTACCCTCCCCAAACTCATTATCTTCCTTACTTTCCTTATCGAATTCATCCCTCCTAATACCCCACGCCTTTGCAACGGTTTGCACGGTAGAGGATAGATGCACACATAGATCTGCTAAGACAGGAATCGGTACCTATCCGTCCTATTTGGTGTTTTCCATTATTTAGTAGTGGGCTCAGAACAATGTTATATCACCTAGTAATCGGCGGAGAAAAGAACTTTTCTCTTGTTCTCTTGTCCAGTCCTTGAATGTTATCTGTACAAGCTGAGTTTAGTATTCTTCTCATCGAATTACATAATCTAGTATTACTTAAGGCTGTGCTTAGTGGAGAATCGAGAAATTAAGAAGTCCACAGTATATGCTCGCTTTAGAAAGTAAATGGAGTTTTATCACATCTTAACCACCTGAACGCTATCAAAACCGCAAAGGGTCGGAGAAACTGAACAAACATCGATTCAGTCTGTATTTTTATGGAAATAGGTTGAATCGATACGAAGTCAATCGGTGAATGTCACTTCTTTGGAAATAATGAAAAAATTAGTCTGTTAGCTTCAGCTCATTTGAGAGAGTTTGCAAGAAGATATAAGCCATTGGCTCCCAAACTGTTTCAAATTGCGAAATCTTGTAAAACGATTCCCCACCACAATGCTCGTATTCGTTTAATGCCTTGCATTATGGGAATATTCTTGCCTATTGTTCACCATTATTTAGAATTTTTGCTTATGTTAAGCCACTCAACGCGTATCCTGTCGGAGTGTGCAATACAGGTTGGGATTGACTTTGAGTAAACCAGACAACCTTGTAGAAGACTACATGAAACGTATTTTTAGATTTGTTACTACTGTAAATGGCTTCATTTTTCTTATAAAAATAGCTTGAGTTCCACAGTTTTGCTCAAACTTTCTTCAGAATTGAAATTACCGCTCATATAAATCAATTCAAAGTCTGAGAAATCTGAAGCTAAGATTCAGGAACTCTTTCTGGCAAGTTCTCTCTCTCTTCTTCTCTTAGACGCATATTCTCTTATCTCTTAGACGCATCAGATCAAACCAGAACCATTTCCCGTGGCCTCTTTCTCGACGTATCAGTAAATTTTCAATCAAATTTTCACAGGCTGGCTGGCAGAAGCGTAAGTGGCGGATGACCAGCGCCGTCGAAATCGTCTTCCGTTACTTCCTCCCGTCTTGGCTCCGTTTCAGATCCGCCAGAGAGAGAGAGAGAAATGATTTTTTCGGCGCTATCTCTCGGAAAGATACGCACATTCAACTCCCTCTCGATTCCTATGCTGTGCCTCTTCCCTTCTATTCATCGTCCTATGTTCCTCCTCCTCCAGTCAGATCGTCAGCGCGGGCATAGCTGGCCTTTCCTCCTCTCAGAAATGATCTGTATTTTTTATCTACCAGAATCCTAGCTTTGCCACCATCCTTCTTCTCCTCTTCCTCTAACTCTGAACTCTTGCTCTCTTAGACGGTCCTTGGTTCCCTTTTTCTTTCCCAAATTCCCGTCTCCTATTTGACCCTTTATCTTTCCAACAGTGAGTCAATTTTTTGCTCCGGCGGTGATCCTTCATTTGGCAAAGCACGATTCTCTTTTATCTGTCGCGGCACGGTGTAATTTGGTGAATTTAAGGGGGGGTTTATGCGACTTACATCCTCTGTGTGGCAACACAAGGCCTGCGATAAAAATTGGAATTTACGATGTCTCAGTATTAAAGAAGAAAAATTGTTCCTTTTGGTGTTGGAGTTCCTCGCGAAGTTATTACCCTAACATAATTAAGTCCTGATATAGCATTCTCTTAGTCTTTCTGCTTTATTTTTTTCCTTGATGAAAGGTAAGATTCTCATGCTGAAAAGAAAAATTGACAATCCCCAATTTCCGGATAATGCCAAAAGAATTTCGGTGTAAAAGCAACATTTCCTTGCTAGAGAATGAGAATGCTTGTATACCTGTTTTAGCTGAAATTCGTCGAAAGAGAAGATAGATTTAACAACACGGGATAACAATTTCAGAATATGTGTTACATGTTTGTTTTTTTAACATGATTAAAACTAAATTCAAAGATTTTTGTGTGAATTGAATTTTTTTATTTTATTGATGAGACTTAACATGTAGGACATACTATTATGGTCTAAAAAATTATCCTTTTACTCCATAGTCATGAAATAATATTCTCGTATTAATTACCAAACTTATGAAGTTTGAACACTATAAATATTTTGCCTAAATAAACTTCCGAAGGAGGAGAGCTACTCCTGAGATATTAGAGAGCTATTTATTCTTTCAAAGAGGAAGGGGTGAAGTATACTTGTGTCACGTGGCAAGTTCATTCAAAGTTGACCTCCTTGCCTGTCTGTCCTGCGCCAGTCTCTTGGTTACATAATGCTTTCCTCCTGTCTTAGCTTTGTCATACATCATATACCTCTTTCGCCCTCTTCCCTCCATTATTCATATTCCGGACTTGATAAGGTGCGACAGGAAGTTGAGATAACTTGGGCATGAGTACTTTATGAATGACATCAAATGATTTTACACCATGATTTCGGTACAGCAATGAAAATGATTTTTCCTGTTTATATGTGCAGTATTTTGCGAAAAAGCCACTGTGGTAGGTTTAAATGGCAAGTAAAAAAGCTATATCGAGAGTTATAGGTCTACATTTATCTATAAACTACCCAGAGAGCTGCTGCATTGGCGTGTGGCAGGGGGTGTTAGAGGGACAACCGTGTAAAGATGTAAGGGAAATGGTTTTGGGAGGTAAAATGGTGATGCGTATTTTGGGAGTGTATTTACCAGAGGTCAGTTTTTATGGTTGTCGCTTATCGTGCGAAGATAGTACGACTGTCTGTACTTATCTATTCGACAATGTATCTCTCATATTTTAGTACTTCTGTCAGACCTAGAGTTGTAGTGAAGCGTCATGATAATATTCTCTGTGTCACTCTGAAACTCACTAGTTCAAGCAACCTAAGCGTGGCGTGTAGTTCCGGGTCTTTAGGGGCTCATATCTTATCATAAGTCATAATAAGTCACAAATCAATTTACGAGTATGAGCTTATTTCTGTCTACGTTCATTTTTTACAAACATTATAATCAAGCCCCAAATAGAAGCTAATAATTTAAAAAAATAAATGCCTTTTGAAGACGTAATTTGCAATCGATCTATTGAATTTCTTCAAAATAAATCTGGTATTTTTGAAATGATTCTCCTTTAACATTACACACGTTTTGCGAATAGGTAAAACATCGTTATCAGGAACCTTAGGGCTGACGTCAGAGTATGTCCTCGCCAATGGCAATCAGTCTTGCCTCTCAGTGAATTTCGGGGTGTTTCACGCAATCGTTTGAATTCGTATTAATTTTCTTTTAAATAATTCAAATTAAATGAGATGATTTAAAATTGAGCGGTAAAATACATGGATAGCAAGTAGATAAACCGTGCGGTGACGTCAAGCCAACGAGATAAGCCGTTTTGGATCACCTGACCGTTCAATATTACATGCATTATAGAGAAGCATTTAATATTATCTATGGCTGGTGCATAAACATATATTAGGGTTATATATTTGTGTTCTTTGCGGTATTAAATTCAATTGTAAGCAAGCTAGTCTAATGGAAAGTCACCATAGCAATTAGATGTACACGCTATATCAATATGTACTCCATTTTTTTGGGTACCAGTTGGATTCGCATTTAAATCTTTCAGAATGTTTTCAAGAAGTTACTACAACAAGTAGTAGGTCACTTATTTATTCAATGAACGGAAAAAGAAGGACAAAAGGGTGGGTGGACAGGCAAAGATTAAATCCTTGGTCTTTTCAACTGTGTCTTATATATCAGGCTTATTGTCTAGACAAGGTATAGTGTCTAGAGGCTACTATAGGTAAGGGGCTAAGAAATAAAAAATTTGGGAAAACAGGAAATATGGAATTTTAAATAAAATATATTATTTTTCAGTATACTTTTTTCTTCTAACATGGTAATAAAATACAATTTTTTTTATTGTTCCAAAGAAAATGCATTCAGACGGGTACAAGTTGGAAAGCTTGTAAAAACGCGGTGTCATTTATACCCTTAAGCGGCCTTGGTTGCTTAGTATAAAAGCTTTCGAATTGCTTAGAATAAATTCCAATTGATCTATAACTACCTTGGATAAGAGGCTTGAAGATTTTTGAAAGGATTATTTGCTTGATATCCTTATTATTCTGAAAAAAATATTTCTTAGTCTTTTAGTGGTTTTGAGAAATGGGGAATGGAGCTTTGTCCTCAAGGTCGATAGTGATCATGTGATGGTGGTATTACGTAGGATGTGACGTAGTGGAATACTTACGAGGGCAATCTGTTAGTACTCTCTTCGATTGGCTTTGTCGCTTTGCAGCAATTCCTTGTCACAAGAAATAAAATCAGAGCAGAGCAATTCGGGGAACTATCATTTTTCCAGCAGTATGCGTAGCAGGGGCTGCATATTAGTTGGAACAGTGGGTGAATTATCGTGGTTCTTTTACTACAAATTTTAGGGCTGCGTTTATCTTTATAAGCTCTTTGTGTCTTTTGTATTTGCGTTCTAAAAAGATTTTCTCATCTATCTTTAGTGGATGAGAAAGAAAGAACTGTATAGAGAGAGAAAAGATGAACTCAGCGTAAAAAAAACAGCATAACACGTTCTCCATGGAGCTGGTAAGGCCACACCATCTGACATAAGATACAAGCTCATGCAAAACACCAAACACATGAAACTTGCAAGAAGAAGGCAAGCTGGTCCTTGGGAATGGGTAAGGAAAGACAGAATATGAGGGAATTTTGAAGCATAGCAATACGTAAATAGCTCGGTGGGAAAATGGTTAGTTCTTTCTGCCGACAATGACCTCAATGCACTCGATCTGCTATTTGATTCACATCATTCTTTTGTAAGCGTAGCATTTTTCTGGTCAATTTTCTGGTCTGGTCATTTTACTTAGCTTGACTGTGAATTTTATGCTGGAGATACTCACTATCTAATCCATTATACCTAGTTGAGTCTTTTGAATTTGATATCCCGGTAATTTGTACCTAATTCGATGACCGTATTGATTTTCAATCTTATTGCTTTCGAACTACTACCCTTGGTTTTGAGAGAAGTCATGCATTATCTTAGATAATTCTGGTATTTATTTAAAAGTACTCAATATGAAAAGAGCTTATAAAATACACTTGCGGCCCAATGTAGGCCGAAACAATATCATCAGTTGAGCAGCAAATGTTACGTGCTTGTTACATGAATTGCAATTAAATATGCCCTCTCACAATTATAAGTTAGCCCTAAATTTTAGTTCAGGTATGGTGCTCTTTATAACGAGACTAACTTTTAATTTCCAATGGATAATTTTTAAATTCCGCATAAAATAATTTTTAAATTGAGTACGACACCTGTTCATGAAATGGATTTTGTCCTTGTATTAAAATGAGGATTACACAGCGTTGCGCTAATTTAATGACTGAGTTACAAATTTTATAAAGATATACATTTTCAAAATTCCATATCAATCGCTTTATACATCTCTGAATACAAAAGTAATTTCAATTTTTTTTCAGTTTCATTTTTTAGAGAAAGATTAGGCACGTATTGAAATTAATGCGTCATAGTTTTTGAAGCGTAATTCATTTGTTTTATGGCGTTTTCGTGTCTTAGAGAAGAATGTGAGACGAATGTATTCTAAAATGTTTCGATTCCCTCGTGTTTATGTTCCATAATCTATACAACATACTTAAATCTTGATTGGTAATCAATGCAAAGATGAAATCAGCTGAATTCCAAGTATATTCATGCAAAATTTTGATGAAATTTGACGTATATTCCGCCATCTGCATGTAATGATTGCTCTTCCAGGGCCCATCTGACGTACAACCTGTATTCTTGCACAAATTCTCGCCCAAAGCGAGTCCTTCATTACCCAACCATGTTTCTAAATCCACTGGCTGCGATAACAGGGGCTCGCTCTTTTTCAACCGCACAGCTAGCTCTTCAGGCATACCAATTTCAATATTGATTAATAAATTCTTTCCTGGCTCATTTTAGTACCAGTGGAAATAGTCAAATATTAAACCAATCTTAATCATGAAGAAGAGAAGAATCAATTAAGATGGGGAGATCGTATGCTGAGGTGAAAAAAGAATATACTGGAGGGGGATGGGCTCCTGAATGGGTAGTAAACCGGGAGGAGTTTCTTTAACATTCAGCAAAACCTACCTTAACCGGTAGAATCCTTAAAAAAAACAATCTTGAAATCAAATTAAAAAACACCAGTCGAAAATTACTGCCCTATCTCTATTTTTCCGACAATTCAATTGTTTTCGAGAATATTATATATAATTGAACGTTAAATTTACCACGTATATCGTCTCACCTTCATTGTTTTCACCCTGGTGGCTGTTGTCTCTCAAATCTCGCATTACTACATCATCACTATACAAAAATATCTTAATTGAAGACCTAATTCGAGGTCTGCTTAAAGATTTTGACAAAGTCTTTGATTCTCTCAACTAATTCCTTCTTCTCCTCTTGCTAAAATCTCGCTATTGAATTCATACCAATATCCTCAGTATAAACTTAATTGTTGAAGGCGTAACTTTGTGGAATGACTCTACCGACATGACTAAAAAGAGAGAACTCTTAGTATTTTCCACGCTTAAGACTTTAATTCCCGACCCAGGTTTCGACTGCCGTGCAATCATTTTCAAGGTACCTTGAAAATGATTGCTAGGCAGTCGAAACCTGGGTCGGGAATTAAAGTTTTAAGTGTGGAAAATACTAAGAGTTCTCTCTTTTTAGTCATCCTCAGTATTATTAAAAACTTCCTAATATGTCGTAATCTGCAGGTATTTAACGATGGTTTCAAGGCTGCAGCATGTGTCTTTTGAGTACCGTTGGGCAACGTTATCAGCCCCCTGCCCTTTCTTCTTTAAGGTGGTGACATTGATGACATTTTATATGTGACAAAATTTTTTTAGTAATAAATTGCATAGAGTTGTCATTGTAATGGGATTTACGAATATGTGTGGGGAATTTAGTAATCAGAGTATCAAATGATTAGTTTAAGGTCATTCTGCAAAACATTTGAAAAATTTTTCCGACGCCTAAAATAAATTCGAATACTCATTTGCGCGGTGCGGCGTAGCTCCGTGCAGCAAGACGTGGAAATGCTATAACTGCGTGGGGTTTTTCTTATTATGTGGCCTCCCTGACTTTTTTCAAGCTATGCGTGTTGTCACTGATTGAAAAAGATTCTGAATTGAAGATATTTCGGGTATATTGAACGTGCCGAATAGATCAGTTCTCGCACGACTGGGATAAATTTGTATTTCTATTGATAGTTAATAGAATCATGCAACAAATTTGTATCATCTGTCAAGTTTTGAGAAATTGTACAGATTCCTAGAGTCTCCATGCGTGTTTCTCAGAAAATGCATAATCTAGGACGTTTACACCTCCCTAAATAATAATGAATGAATAACTTCCGAATTGCCATTGGTCTCTAGTAGTTTTTCGGCCTTTGCATTGTATATATTGTTATCGTTTGAACGTCCATCCAATACGTGCATACATATTATTGTCCAATGTACAGCTCTCAATGTGTGAGCGGTGGAACTGGATGCCAGAGAACGCGATACAATGCAATTTTAGTGGGATTGATAACTCTATTCGCACTGCTCTCGGTGCATATCCTTGCGGGGTATTCTGCGCTCTTTGCTTTTAATACTGTCACGAATATGATACAGTTTGAGCCCGTAACTACGAGCAGAGATTCTTAGAGTGTAAAACTGACTAGACAGAGCCTCCTCTAGTGAATTTCCGTCTGTGCATCATGAACTTTCTTCCATTTAGACGGAATACTCCTTGCTCTATTAGGAGTGGTCGTCAGTGCTATTATTCCCCTTTAAGTAAAATGGCTGGAAAATCTCCTTCCTCCTAAAAATTAATAGGTACTGCGTACACGCGCTCAGCCGGAGGAGAGAAAATTCTTATAATTTGGATTTTATTATTTTCAACCGATCAGAGGACGCATTATATTTTTTTTCTAGCCTTCCAAATGCTTTTAATGATGTGAGTGATTTCAGATATTAAGCCTAAGGTAAACAATCACTTCATTAGAAGACTAAGAGAAATTTATTGGAATATACATACCATTCTCTGTATTGTACTGTACTGTAAGTACTGGGTACGTAATAACGCGCGTTTTCGAGAAAATTGATCGAGTCTGTCAGCTGTGCCACTACAAAAGTCGCTCGTTATCATTTGACCCACGTTAAAATACCCGTAAAATACCGTTAAGGTAGAAAGAACGAAATAGTTTCCTAATGGAGGCGTATTTAGAATTATACGTTTTAATATCAGCGGCAGAGAGAAGGATGAATTAATTATTGAATTATTAGTGGTGCCATAATATACTTTGATACGACTGTAATAAAATTATAAGTTTTTAAATAAAATAATCTACATAAGTCATTAACTTGACTAATTTGTTTCTCGCAGTACGTTCATAATGCCTCCAAAACGAAAGTTTTTTTTCCATTCCTGAAAATTCCCTGCGTTGACAATATGATATATTTTAAGAAATAGTTGATAACTCATGCAAACTACAAACTTTTTATTTAATGACACTCTCTAGGTGCTAGAAGCTCCTCATTAAAATGAATGTTTCTCTGGAGTACATGCCCGTACTATTTCTCATTTAAAGGTATTATTCGTCAAAAATATGTACGTAAAAAAGTGGTACGGTAAGGAACTGATATTTGGGTATCTTTGAAATGGTAAGACATTTTTCTTTAAAACGAGACCAAGCTCATTTAATTATTAGTGTAATCATATTTTGCTCTAACGACCTCAAAGGGCGCGCGGTCTTACATTAATTCCGTTCCTCACGGCCCTCATCTGGGAGTAGAGGTAGGATGTGCATAGGGGTATTTGAGAGCGAGGAAAGGGAGAGGAACAGTATCCTAGATGATTTCTTAACTGGAAACTATGTATAAAGACGTCGGGATCTTGTAAAATTTATCAAGATTCATTCCCCTTTCTCAATTTCTTGAGTAGCCACAAAATAATACCCAGATGAGAGACAACCACCTGACTTGTGTTCTCAAGGTTAGTATTAAATACAGTGCCATTACTTGTTGTAATAGTATGAGACGAGACAATCCCTGATGATGAAACATGTGATGGATATGTAAACATTGAGAATTATGAATCCTTTCACCTGGTTGAAGACGCGTGAAGACTACATACAACTCAGTCTCTGGGAAAGAACCAGATCTAGATTGTACATTTCCTCTCATAACTTTTTGCGGCTTTTGGCTGCGTAGATTTCTTAGCCATCTCTTTGCGCGATCCAAACCAAAAAGCAATCCCGATCTGGGTGCACACGAGGAACACGGGAGCAATGTTATAACGCCGTCTTCTCCTGCGCACTCTTGACTAGTATTCCACCCTCTACTCCCGGCACCCCTTGAACGACCTAACCTTTACACCGTCACCCTCACCCCTCCTTCACTCTTAAAAACTTCACCCCCACCCTGGTGCACACAAATCTTTGCCATCCCACCCCTCCGGCTCAAATGTTCTCCTTCCTTATTTTACTCCCCCTTCCCTTCCCCCTGTAACTTATTTCCCCACCCTGCCTGAGCCATCGGAAATGTTTCCAATCTTACGCAGGCCCTCTCAGTATTCCGGCTCCCACCCGTGCACCTACAGTCTCTCCCTTCCTCTCCCCTCCCCCCCAACGCCCCACCGGGCATCTCCCCATGCAACGATTCTTTTCCTTCCATCAGCCCCTACCACCCTCCTCTTCAAGGCTATAACTCCTGTCCTCACGCACACCGACTCAAACGTACGTTCCGTTGCGTTACTCCCCCCGCAGTCTAACCCCTCCAACCGATACAGCACCCTCACATCTCCAACCCCACTTTCCCCACCCCCAAAGGAATATGTATTCGAAATCCCTCTTGTTCGCCCTCTTCTCTTTCTCCCCTGAGAACTTCTCGTTTCTTCAGTAGGGTTGCTGTTCTTCCATCCAGCTCCCCTCACCCATTTTCACGGCGTTCAAAATTCTTCCGCACCTGGCAGGGGGTGCTTTCCAATCTCTTCTGCCACCCTATTGCTACCGTATCCACCTGGAAGACTTGCCCACCCCTCCGCTTCCTTCGCAAGGAAATACCATTCTCCCGTTCCGCTGCACCTTTTACTGCCCCAAAGGTCGCTCTCCGTCTCAACTCTCACCTCTAGCTGCTTTCGGTACTCTCTACCTGCACACTCTTACATTTCAAGCTTCTTTCTCCCTTTTTCCTCCGGAAATTGGTAAACCACATCTATATACAGAACTAAGGAATAAAAATCCTCGTGGAGTACAGCTTGAATTAGCAAACTCATGTCTTTGTCATTTAATGTGTTAGTAATCCGTCGATTTTGAGAAATTTGTACGAAGAAGTTCATACAGTAACCTGTCTGGGGAACAGTTAACGAAATTTTATGAGGTTAAGTAATTAGAGACTCGAGTGTAAAGTACACCACTAATCAAAGTAATGAGTGTTATTGAGCATGGATAAATTTGTGGGTCATGACGTCATATATGTGTAATATCGTTCTCAGAACACGTTCATTACTAGCTCTCACAATCAGAATACATCATTGAAATTCTGTAATCCTACATTTATAGTCTTTCCCCTCTTATATGATCCAAAATTTCTTTCCTTAATACTCAATGATTACGACGAAGGATAACGATCGGTTCAAGAGCGTGGTGGGGGAAAGACTATTGGGCAAAATGTGATGAGGTATTAGAAAACGACTGAGTTTTGGGTGACGGGAAGGCAAGTAGGATTTATTTTACTCGACTAACACATTTTGACTATTCCACTTCTAAAACTGTTTACAAAATATCCTCTTAGAGTCTCATTAACCTTGTATTTAGTCCTTGCTGTTGATTGACTGAGGAAAGTATCTCTTATTTTGCATTAAATTACACCCATATCTCAATTGAGGTAGTCTTAGGCAGAATTCTGGGAGCGCATCAGTTAGGTAACCTAATTATCTTCTACATACTTCTCAAAACATGCTTTTTCGTAGCAATCATAATCAGATTAAATCCATTGACATTTCCTACATTACCCTGCATTAGCATTTTTTCTCACTTTTTCGTCACGTGAATCCCTAAATCTTTCATTTATACTCGATGATTACGAAAACGGCTGTGAAGTATTTGAAGACAGTGAAAGAGGAAAGAAATTTGGGGAAAAGTGGACGAGGTAAGGGAGGAGGAGTAGGAGATTTGAAGTAGTTGAGTTAGGGTATGTTAGGACTAGTGTAAGAACTGAACTAGAATAGATTAATGGTACTCAAAATTTTTGACTGTCATTAATGATCATGAAAAATAAGTAGCTTAATGATCTGAGGAACTTCTCGTCAATCCAATAATTAGTGCCCTGGTTTCCTATCCTGGCTGATTTTTTCTCAAAGCAATTTTTACCTACTTTGGCTGTCTATGCATTCAGCAACCATTTAGCGTTCTGTTGACCCCATCGTCTTTAATAATATGATATGTCGATAGGACACGGTTATAAAGGCCTTTATATGCATCATAGAAAATTAATTTCATGTGTAATATATATAACTTCATGTGTCTTATCAGTCAGGTTTAAAATAAATATGTGAAGTGTATTTGCCATCTCACCATAATTGGAAATAATAGTTAAAATATACATTTATCTGTTAATAGAACATGTCAATGGTGGTTTAGCATAATGAAGTTTAAGATATAACTCTTGTCATTCGTACGATTAGTAATATTAGAAAAAATTTTTGTCATCAATCCCTCTGAACGTTATGTCAATCCCTGCTGATCTAATTTGGTTACTCTGGGAATCACTGAAATAAAGAAAATAACTTGAAGCTTGGAATGTGTCAATTGTAGAAACTAATAATATTCATTGCTTGAACACCTTTCATAGATTATTTTTTCCGAGATAAATTTTGTATCCCTTTTCGATACATGGAGAATATTTATTTTCTGACGGTGTTCATATTATTGCTTTTCCTATTTGGCTTGTGACGAAAAGCAGCTCTGCTTATGGAGCACTGCATTACTCAGGGGTGAAATAACTCCGTCTTCTTGGGACGGCGTGTCTACAACGGCCACTTTTAGGCCGCGGCTATAAGGGTGCCAAGAACTTGGCGTGATCAATTTGTCCGATTAATGCTTCTCCCCCCCTCCCGTATCCGCCTCACTTTCCTCCCTAGCCATCGTCTTCTCCGATGGCGTTCCAGAGCCCTAACACCCTCCCACTGCGAAGGAAGCCTTCGGCCTCCCTCTCCGAATCATTCATTCTTCATCCCCTTTTATTTCCTCATCAGTCGACCACCCCCGCCACCCCTACTCATTCTTTTCTCAATCTACCACCCTTCTCTCCCGTCTATAACTCACTTCGCCCAATGCCCTGATAGTTTTTGCTAGAGTTTCTTCAGCCTAGCCAACGGCAGTCTCCCCTTTCGTCCTCCTGCAGAGAGCAGTTTGACGTCTGTATCACGTTTTTTAAATACGTCATATGTGAGTGGAAAGTCGTAACTACATAACAGAGTGTTTTATTTTGGAACTACATTAATATACATATAATCCGGGTTATTACATGTAGGAGTCATGAACAGGAGATTATGAAAATGTAGCTACTTCTGTGGAAGAAAATCACTATTTTTCTCCATCAAAACTGTAACTGGATAATCATACGCTAAATTAACATTAGTGTTGATCAAGGGTGTTTAGTAGTTTATATGAAGTTTTAGTAGTTTACATGAAGCACATTGTAAATTAGGCTTTAGGATTTGAATGACTGTGGAATTATTTTGAGAGCGCCGTTTAAGAGCTATTTTTTCTTGCCTTTCCATTATTAATAGAGATATTCTTATTAATCATGGACGTCAAAATAAGGAGGAGAACGAATATTTAGATAATCATCACTCTAGCAGTTCTGCTAATTATAAAAATGAAATGGCCATTACTGTCAACTTTTAACTGTTAACCGCGCCTAAATTCTTAAAACGCATAGGAATAGAGTTCAGTTGAGCCTAATACTTTTTTCGGACGCCAATAAGATTCTCCATCTGTTCATGTAAGGTATTTGTCTCATTGTAGTAATTAAATTACTCTAAGAATGTCTAGGAGGCTTACCATTCTATATCAGATAATGACCAAGCAAACTAACGGGTTTACGTTGGAATCATACGTAAAGCCTTGTTGCTTGCAGCGCACTCTGCGAAAAAAAACTAGATGCGTATTGCAGTGTCCTCTAACTCATATTCATTCTCAGTGACGGTGACTGCGGAGAATTCATTGGGATTTATCTCGTTCATTCAGAGAAAAAACATCCTGGATGCGAAATATGCGCCTGGAATGCATTCCAGAAAACACAAGAGCTTACTATTCGAAGCTCTGGCGCAGGGAAGTCATAGAATAATTGTTGGAAAAACAAGAGCACTTCCCTAAGTTATAGAATGGGAAAGGATGAAGTTGAAGTTAATTGTGGAAAAATTCTGCATCCTTAATATAAATTTAATGTTAGTAAATTATTTTCATGCTAATTATTTCACTTTTTCTAGCATTCTTTTCCATACTTTATGACTATCTCCATGAGTTTCTCATCATCTTTCCCCTTAAAAAAATTACCGAATTGCGAAGCTCTTTCTGATATCACTGTACCTTTAATCGCCTTATCGATAACGATATCCAAAAGGAAAACCGCTCTATAAAGGAAAATTACAGTAATGTATTATGGACTCCGTTTATTTTCCGTGAAGGCTTTATAAGGAAATATTGTCCATCAAAAATGGATGAACGCGGAAGGAGACCCGGAAAACCATTCTCAACATCCTTTTATTTACGTGCAACATTTATTCAAAGTACCTTGTTAAATTTGAAGCATTTCGATCGCGTTTTCTCGCTCTTGAGTGCAGTCGAAAATATAGCGGTAAGGTGAGTGCATGGGATGCGTAGAACCGTGACTGCGCCCCTTAAGTTTTATCTTTTTAATGTGTTTGCGATACAATATATTTTCTTCGATCAACTTACCTCTCGGCTGCTAATAGATACGTAGAGAATCATATCTCATATCATTATCATATCTTGCAACAATACCGCCTGCTTTTGGATTATTGAAAAAAATTGATTTTACTCGGGTTTTTCACTCACATTTTGATCATCAAGTTCCAGTATTTGACTTAAGATTTGCTGTTCCTGAATTGTATGATTAATTAAATGATCGTGATTTCCCAGTCAGTTTTTCCAATTCTTTGTTCAGCTTGATTATTAAATATCGAAAAGTGTTACATGTGGTACCGTCGAAGACTGATGTACAACAGTTTTCTCGTTAATTGAGGTATTCATTGAGCTACAATGGCATATAGTTATGCATAGAGCAGCAGGCTTAGTCTACGTTGCATATTCAATTACTGCATTGTCCTTTTTTTATTGAAAAATGTTGTTCTCTATTTCTATTTTGACAGTTATGCGCAAAATGTTCACTAAATTCTAATGTATAGTTCAGGAAAATTTGAACATTAAGGAAGGATTATTAAAAGCCTAGATTTCCTTATGGTATTGTTAGGCAAATTAACGCAACGGAAGAAAAGGATGGCGTGATGACTTGAAGATTTGAGATGCAAGCGCTAGAAATGAATTGATAGTCAGATTTGGTTGTGGAGAGGATGAATCTATTGGAGAAATTTAAATAAGGCAGGACCATTAGATGGAGGAAGTATTTCGAGATGTCGAACTGCTTAAATGATGAACGTGGTTAGAATGTTAGGTCTTGAATGTTCATATCATTGAAGTTGTGAGGTGCCGTTTCGGAAATTTTAGTCACCAGCAAATATCAATTTGAATATTGGTTTCTTTAGCTCTACAATCCAACCATTTCTACGCTATACGATTCAGTTCAGAAAAATCCTATACTTTTTCGTCTGCCACATTTTTCCAGATTTTTTCCATTGTTAGTCTTCCTCTGCAAATATTCACACTCATTTTTCCTTTTTGCATTGACTCTTTTTTCGCAAAGCATATGCAATTATTTGGTCTATTCTTCTTTTCAGAGTTTTAATAATAAGTCATCTCTCTCCGACTCATAGTAGAGCGCCTACGTTGGTTCTTATCTCCATATTACGTTCTTTATCAATCGACAGAATCTATTGAAAACTTCAAAAGTGATTGAACATGGTAAACTTCTTTCATTCTTGTAAAAATATGTTAGGGAAGAATTGTAGTTAAAATAATTAAACACATGTTAAGATATGGTAATTTATATTGCCCTTTTTTGTGGATCCCTCTCGTCTGCCCTTTCAAACCTCCTCTTCTTCAGTTTATGCATAATAACTTTTGAATTTCTTCAACCGCCTTTGTGCTACAATACCTCCATTTTGCAAGACTCTTTATCCTTATAATGTATACTAATAGAATATATTTACTTTATTCTTTTTTGAGTGAAGATATGTGCGCCTTGATAAGGTAATAATAACCCCCATTATATGAAGGCTTATGTTTCGCAAATATTTACCATTCATCAGATTCACAGTACTTATAAATAAATAGTAATTAACAATTGGTGCAATTTGTATTACCAGTTAAAATATTCGTAAGACTTCAGAAAAATACAAGGTTTTATATTCCTTTCACATAAAATAGCAACCAAAATAATTCTCCAACAGTAAAATTATGTGTCCATAAAAAAGAGGCAAAAACTTTAAAAAGCTACTCTATGGTAGGTTAATGATTAAATATGGTACCTTGTATGAATTTCATATTCTTATTGAACAAATAAAATGATTTTTAGCCCTGTTAAAGCAAAAATATATTTTCTAAATTGTTTTAATGAAGGAATAATATTATTAATTGAATAAAAAATTCCTTCTCAAGAAAAAAAGAAAAATAATTCATCCATATAATAGAGGCCGAGAAAATTTAACTTCTCAACTTAAAAATATAGCTTGATTCCAATTTTTCAGAAGGATTTTAGGCGCTGTAGGTGTTTTAACGCAGCTGAATCATTCCACGTTCGAGAACTCCTTGCCTTCAAATACGAATACACCTCATTTTGCTCTCCGTTGTAAGCTTTTAATGAGGTGCGCACCAATTTTCCACCTTTCCCGCAATACTTCTAATGCACCCGACCTCTCCCCTTCTTCACTGCGTGCCCTCTAGGCCCCTTGCACTCTCGTCTCAATCAGAAGATCCCTCCATCTCTTGAGCATTATCGCCTCGTTTTATCACCGAGATTCCGGAAATCTTGGCGTCCTCAACCGTTCCGAAGGCATCTCTCTACTCCTCCCACCCACACAAATGGTATGAGGATGGTAGAGGAACTACTTCTCCCTCTTTTTTCTCCGAAACTAACGCCAGCCGTATTCTCATCCTTCCACCTCCATACCTTTGCTGAAGCATATCGGATGCGCTCTCCACTAACATCAATTCCTCCATACGTACTCCGTATCGGAACAGTTTCCCGTTCACCCCTCCCGAACAGACCCCCTCGTACTTGATAATTCCCATCATGGCCCATTCCATCTTGAACTCTCCCTCTCCCCATTTTGCCTCGCGGGTATTCCTTCCTAGTCTTCCTTATTTTATAACCTCACACTCCATCAGTTTAGACCTCATGCCTCTGCGCGCGGCGGAGTTTTACGGGGAATAGGGATCGATTTCGCATACCTAAACCGTAAAAACCCTCAGTGTTACTCGGCTTGGGATTCCTTGGATAGTTTGGATGGAAATTTGTAGTTCATGCGGGAAACTGGGAAGTAAATTTAGCCGTGACCTAGTGGACTACTTATATTTATATATTTCGTTACCTCAATAGTAATTTTTACATAAAAAACAAATAGTTCAATGGTGGATTTTGACGCAACGGTACCGTATCAGTGAGTCATGGCATGAAGCAGAGCAGTCGGGTGAACTGTGTGGGGAGGCAGCCTTGCTATCTCGAAGCAATTAATTTTGTTTTTTTTTTAAATTGGTAATGCTATTGCATAAATGGTGCGTTTTTATATTGATTAGTTTTGGACTGGACTGCACATCTTATGTCTTTTTATATACTTAATACTGAATATTCTGTATACTTAATATGTGTCAAGTACTTTGTAACTTAAACAGACTTCAGAGATGGAGAGTGGGTATATCATTTTTTTAATCACTGTGGGTTTAGGTGAATTTTTATATTTTTTTATGCGTATACTCTTTAATTTTGCTAGGACTTTTAAAAATGTATCTATTATTTATCAATCTCTCATTGAAAAAATCTATATTATCTAATAAAGTTCTAATGTCTATTATAATTTTGGCTGTGGAATTTTCTAAGTTTTACCTTGATGGCTGTGTTTCATAGAACCATAGTGCTCATCTACGTTAATTACTGAGTAATAAAAACAATAATCTTCGTATGGGTTACTGATGGTATTCATTGCTAACGAGTTTATATTGGAAAATATTAGTTTGATATATATTAAAATATCATTTTCACGAAATCCTCTTCCTAAACTCACGGTTTTTAACGAGTAGATTTCCACACCGCATAATGTAAAATGCATTTAAAAATTCCAGCCATGAGTTAAAAGTAGGGATGACAGTAGGAAATTTAAGGATAACATGCTGGACAATTAATTTATATGAGAGTAAAAGAGACATAAATTGATGATGTTCCAAGAGGCAAAGAGTCGGAGAAATGCTGGTTCTAGTGGCAAAAGAATGAAGAATATTTTATAACGTGATCAGAAGAAGATGCGAAACAAGTAGCCTTTTTGAGATGAAATAAGATCCTGTATAGTATGGAATAATACTTGTGTATTATCCCTTGAGAATGACACGAAAGTGTTGAAACTGGTCGGGCTTATACCAATTGAAGTTTGTGTGGATTATACAAAGTGATCTTATTTCATCTCAATATGATGTCAAAATTCCACAAAGTAAGCTCGAAAACCATTGAAGATACAAGTAGTCTTTTCTTAGCTAATGTACAGCTTAGGAATATCCTGTTACGAGGAGACAAAACATGCTTGAAGAGTTAAAATTAGGCCTTTTGAGTGCTTCAGATGTTTTTCTAAATCCACTATGCCAAAATTAATAAGATAGTAGGAACAAATACTGTGTAGGACTATAAAAATTATGTAGGAATGAATTTTTTGAATTCTTTATGTTTGCTCAATTATTATATTCTCTACGCAAAAATGAAGGAGTTGTTAGAGCATCATTGTTTTGTAAAGTTTATAAATTAATGTTGCATGCCAAGTGAGGCGTGTGGATGATGCCTCTGCCTGTTGAATCAATGTTTGCATGATCAAAATATACCCGTAATGGTTAAATAACAGCTGAGGAATATCATGCTATTTACATGAAATGCTAATTGAGAGCTAGCATTCCCATTTATCCTCAAATATCTTATATCTTTGTCATTTTTGTGAGAGAAATGGCTTGTGTATAGCTGGCTTTTGATAGAAATATCATTTTATACCTGATTTGTGTGGACACTAGTCCGTCAGTCTTCAGCTGTATTGGATGAGACGAAGTCGTAATCTGATTGCTTTAAACGTCAAAGGACTGCCGTTTGTCTGAAGATGCACTCTTTCTTTAAGAACCAACTCCTTCCTGGTTCAATGCTGTCCAAGGACCTGTTTCGTGCAAAGGGAGCGAGGGAGACAATCAAGTTTGGATTGCCTATGGGTGGGTCCTTCGTCTTCTTGTTTGCTTAGACCGCAAAGGAGAACGCCACAAGCCATTCTCCCGTTCTTAAAGGACTTCCTACGGCGAGGGAAAGGGAGAAATGCTCGCAGCGGGATTGCCATTGAAGATGATGTTGTGGAAATGAGTTTGATGGAAAGAGGCTCTCCCTATTCTGAAACGAGCACCACTGGATGTGGCTCTTTATGCTAGTTACAATTTAAATTGTAGAGTCTCATGCTTCTC
The DNA here is from genome assembly GCA_963169105.1 of Ceriagrion tenellum. Classification (NCBI taxonomy): domain Eukaryota; kingdom Metazoa; phylum Arthropoda; class Insecta; order Odonata; family Coenagrionidae; genus Ceriagrion; species Ceriagrion tenellum. The sequence continues at coordinate 94,580,755 of OY720641.1, forward strand.
TCTGGCCCTTGAGCGTTTGCCCTTCCTCTATTTTACCTCACTTGGGCGTCTTGAGATACTCTGCTGAAACCTCTGTTTCATCTCATCAATTGGTTATACTTCTCTGCCTGCCCCTCTAATTATTTCCTTGATGCCCCACCATGGAACTTGTATCAACATTCTCCCACATATTCCGTACTTCTCTGCCGCATGTGTGCAAGTTTCGGTGCACATTCTCATTCGCAACATTGCTAACGGCATGCGCAAAATTGATAACCGCTCATTTTCCATTGTTGTGGTTGTTTGGAAAGGTGAGCGACATCTGATATTTAGCTAGGTGATTGATTTGTAAATTGAAGGATTATCATGAGAATAAAGAAATGGTGAAGAGTGAACTGACATCAGCTTTGGCCTAAATTTAACAAAAGACGCTTGGGGAAGTATAATTATGTCTCATCCGACTAGCGGAGCACTGCGCTTGCAGCGCTCTTAAAATTGGACCCGAGTAGTTATCGGGGTATTCACAGATAAAAACTGCCACTTTAAAAATTCCATCCCAAAGCTGCGATTGGTACTTCAACCCACATTAACTCACAAAGTCAATATCCACCTTTATTACTTTATTATGTTTCTAAAGGCCGCTTGACACGGTACATTTCATTGTACCAACGAATGCATGAACATTTTCTCGAGGAAGATTTTACCGTGTAAAGCGGCAAATTGTATGATTTTCTGCATTACGAACGGGAAATAGAACCTGCTGTAATTCCATTGATATTCTTGCACAATTAAATGAAACGTGTAAAGTAGCCTTAATTTAACATTTTATCCTTCTCTCCTCGCGTGCTCCTAAAAGTTCATTTTTTATAAAACCTGGTGAGAAATGCGCAGTAGATAAATTTCGGACGGGAGGGCATATTTTCCTTTTATACTTATCCAATTTCCCATCTATACTTTTAATTTAGTTTATTTACGTCTCATCGCACTCTTATAAATAATCATGCAAATATTGTGTAGATTACATGCGATCCGCCATTTTCCTACTCATTTTCACGTAGTAAATCCCTATCTCCTTCCTATTATTACATTTTATTCTTCTCACTCGATGATCTCAAAATGGTCCTCCACCATAGTTTTATATCCACTTTACATATTTATTTTTAATAACAGCAATCGCTACGTTTTTTTGCCACTATGCTAATTAAGTATTAAGTAATTAATGAGCCATAATCAACGATAGTTGTTTTTAACGCGTGATTATTGGTCCTGAATATTTTCTATGCTCTCAAATTAAATACTGACATTATTATAAGCATGTACTGAATTGAATGTCTCCGAAATTACCGATCTATCCCCACACACTAATTTTGCTTTTGATATGGGCCAACGGAATTATGAAAAGTATAGGTTCTATGAATTGATGTTATATATTTGCAGATTATTTTGAAATCACGATTTTATTTTTTTAATTTGCTTTTCATGAAATTGTGTTGAACTTATGTACTCGTAATTAGTTTTGATAATTATTTTAATAAAACTATTAGATTAAATTGGATAATTTGATGCAGCTATTTTCGTCGATAATATGAAGTCACATCTAGCATACAAGCCTGCAAAACACGAAACCTGGTTTCACATTAGACCGTAAGAATTTTGGTATCCGAGAAAAATATTTGATACGCGAATATGATATTACAGACTCGAGAGTTGATATCAATAATGAATGCCACTTTAAAATTTCTTTGTGTAACTAAATTCTATCAGCTTTCTTGGTCTGAAATCTCATCGGAGTAGTTGCCTGTTATTTTATTGCAGTATACTGCCAGCTGATGGGTAGGCTTTTCGACAGTACTAACCCATACGTGCTACTTTCTGGAACATGGTTCTGTTTTCCCTCCGACAGGTTTCATTAAAATTCTCAAACTATTGAACTTTTCATTTCATCCAGATTTCATCCAGAAACCCTATCCTCTTTTTTCTTCTTCATGCTTCCCCGGTGTTTTCTTCTCTATAATAATCTTCTGCATTTCCCTCTGTTTTCAATACTTCCTCCATCAATATTCATATAAGCTGCTAAAAATAGTGAAGATTTAATAGCAACTAAGAAACTTTCGAATTTATTTTTAGAGTATTTGTAGGTTGTTGTCTAAGTCACCGTAATAATCGCGATCTCTGGTTGGGAAAACGTTTATATTTTTCAAGTGTCCCGCAAAACCCTTAACTGATTGATACTTTATTCGCAAACTAATGTAAAAGCCACTACATCTGACGATGGCAATCTCCTCGCTTCTCAAGTTTTTAAAATTAAATTTTTGATTCCCCGAGGCATCCCTCATGATAGTTTCTTATTGTAATACATGTCGCATATAACTCCTGACATATAATGCTTGAGTATTTTGGTGGTGGGGGGTGGCGTTACATTTGACACAAGTAACTGTGACCTTTCATTTTTGCTCTCAATGTAAACTGTCGAAGGTATCCATAACTTGAAGTACAGGGCATCTGCGCTGCTTTCTTTTAGAGGCGTTATTTAATTCACCCTCTTGTGATTTACACAACAACGTAGTCCTCGCTTTTGTATTTAAGAATTTGATTGCAAGACAACAAGAATCCCCCTCGGTATGGATTTGCTCAATTTAATTTATCCTTTTAGATGTAATACAATGTACCTTTCTTACTTTAAGGACTTAATTAATAAATCTTTTTTCTAAAGGTCCTTTATACGAAGGTTATGCCTATGCCAAAGACCAGGCCACATAGTATAGGCATAAAACTGAAACGTTTAGTGGGAGTAAACATATCTCCCTGCCAAACACCCATGTGGTAGCTTGAAGGGTAATAAGTATGTAGATGTATCCAATGAAAGGATTAAAAGCTTTTATAGGTGGTGGAAACAAAATTTATTGCGATATTGGTTTCCATCCGATTTTTGAACCCATTGGCCAATCACAGGTACATTGGGGAGGAGACTTTCTGGACAAGACTCGCGGTGGATCTTATATTTATAAGCATTATTTTCCGAGGTGACGTGGCAACTGTAATCGATGTAATCGTGGGAACTGTAATCTACTCTTGGAGCTTTCAGTTTTAGATCTTCAATGCAGAACGAATACACTGGAGTTTATGAGATTGATGTTTTATGATTAGTGTATTAAATTTGTCATAAAAATATGGGACTTTGTATTTGATTACTTTTTCAATAAATTAAATTTAGAGACTCTGAGGTTTTACGATAGGTTTGGGTTGCTTGCGAAGTTCAGAACTGGCGTATTTAAGAGCGACAAAGAGGTAATAATCATGAAGCCTCACTACATCCCCAGGTCTGACAGAAGCGATAACATAGAAGAGATACATTTTCAAACAGATAGTTCCAAAAACTAGTTATATCCGCGCAAAATAAGCGATAACGATATAAACGGAACTCTATTAAATTCACTCCCATAATATGGGTATTCGTTTCACCTCCCAAAACCTTACTTCTTTACTCGGCTGGTGAACTACTCCCCCTGCCACACGTCCATGCGGCGTCTCGAAATGCAGTATGTAGAAGTGGATATGCCTGGACAGCCCAAGACGCTGTGAAATGAGGCAGGTGTGTACAACGGCTCCATCGTATTTAATTTGATTTATGTATCAGATTGGGTTCCCGGTATACGACCCTTTTTTGGTAAAATAATACTATCTAAAAAATCTATGCTCATTTGTCCCAAACCTACTTGTCAGCTTACGTAAGATTTGGAGTGGAGCCGAGGAGAGAATATTTCCTGATATCTGATATTGTCTTGTATGAGGGGGAGAGGTTAAATAAATTCCGAGTTATCTAATTAGTCAACAGTGTTAGTCTATGGCTGCAATTCTGAATGAAATAGCTGTACAGCTATATGCCAAAAATAGCTTTCGTGACGCTTTCGGTTCGAAAAATAGCGTCAACGCAGCTATTTGCGATTCTGAACGCAGACTGACGCCTGGAAGCGACGCTATTTTAGGCGACGATCTGATCCCCACGTTATTCTAATAGCGTCAAGCTATTCTCGAGTGAAACGGTCACCTGATTCTTTATCACACGTTATCTAACGAGGATTCAGCAAAATATGCATTGAAAAGTGTTCCTAAATACATAAAAATATTAGCAGGATTGACTTGTCAATACGTATATTCCAGTAAACATAAAAAATCCTTCTCATAAAAAGTAGGCAAATGTGCCAAGCTGGACGGGAAGGAGAAGTGAGCACACTTATTTGAAACTGAACCAACGTGAGTTTAAGCATGAATTTGGAAACCTTCCTTGATATTGCCTTTTCCCGTACCTCTCATTGTAGACTGGTATTTTTTCGACCGAGTCTCATTGCTTTTTTTTGCATTGCATAATTTTTCCCTTCTCTCAGCCGAGGATAACAAGTTTAGGTAAATAGAAGAACCTGTTCTACACGCATAGGATGAGTATTCACTCTCTCCGTAAAGAATTCTATCTAGCATTTCCGTTGTATTATTTTAACAAGTCTGCTCGAAATATTGCTTACCATATTCACATTCACTTCCAACCTCACATTTCCCAAGGGTCCCACAAGATTTTCAAGAGGCTAATTGCGATGTCTAACCATCTTATTAAGCCCAAGGGCTATTTGCAATAATACATTTCAAATATCTGTGATAAAATAATTGATCTTTACTATCACATCACTTTCCTTGATACACTTATATATCATTATTCCCACTTCGTATGCATCCAAACGTCGTCTGCTCAGTCGGATAAGTGGTGAGAATAAAATACACAACCCAACAGATACACTAAAACAATATGCTTTGTTAAAATTTGGAGTTGAACTGTAATTATACGCGTTTAAATTGTTCTCTCAGCATGGTAATCCGTTTAGTGTTAATATTTAACAAACGTCGCAAGAATTTTCTGAACTGAATTTCCGTTCACCGCACAGGTTCTCCGAAAGTTTTCTATCAGTTGATGAATTCAATATAATACTAGATTATTATAGATAACAAATCCAATGATAACTTCAAATGAAAGTATACTTTGAAGATAATGCTGGATCATGCACGTCTCATGTATCCAAACGTCGCCCGCTCCCTCGAATACATTGTAAAAGTTAAAATATTAAAAAATTAACCTAAAAGATACATGAAAACAATATGCTTTTTTACGATGGTGAGGTGAACTATCATTATAGAACTTAAAATTGTTTTCCCAGCACGGCTAGCTGTTATATGTCCACTTAGGTACGCAGAACAAACATCGCCAGCCTTTCCTAAACTGAAATACCGTTCACAAAATCGAAAATTATCAGAGAGTTATCTACCAGCTGATAAATGCAGAACAAAACAGAGTATGATAATAGTATCCGAAGACAGCATTGAATGAATTTAGTTGGATAATTTATTGAAAACATTCTTTCATGCACCAGACTCACGGCATCCATGGCTAAGGTCTCAGCTGTTTGTGAAAAACGTAAACATCGCTCGTCATTGGCTGCCTGAATTTCCAATTACTGTACCAGAAGGTTTTCATACCCAAAGGGACGGGATTAATAATAGCATTACGGAACCGACGCCTTGGATAGCTGCATTGTATTCAGAATAGCTTCTGACGCTATTCTGGAGCAAGAAATAGCATTAGCCAGAAATAGCGTCGCTCGATTCAGAATAGCAGCCTATATATCGATCACACATAAGCTCTAGCCATCGCAGTCAAAATAATTACTCCATCATATTCTATTGGAGTGTGGCATATCCTGCCTCCTTTAATATCATTACACAATGGCATATAAGACTGAATTTATTACAGTCACGACATTGAGTTAATCTGATTATTTTATGGTAGACTCATCCTAAGGACTACATATTTTTCGTGATGGAAGGACCTGTAAGCCAGATAGGTCAGAGGATGGCAGAGGATCTTCTACTTTGTCTTTAGTTAGATACGTGCTGTTTTTATATTCACAAATGGGGAGAGGAATTAAGGATTATACAGGTATATATACCTATCAATTTGGCAGCTTAACTACCTTATTTTGTCACTCCTATGTGTAATAGTTCTTTTTTACTAGGCTGATATTGTAACCATCTTCTGCTGAAACTCACCTGATCAAAATTTTCAAGTAATCAAAACGCGATTTATCAATATTCCCCCGAGTCTTGAACAGATCGGAACCTAATTCTTCCGTCAGTTGTGGAACACATCCTTTTCCATGGTTGCACTTTTAAACGTAGCGAGCCCCTTTTCTCCGTCATTTATTTACTTAAAGGATTCACTCTTTTTTTATCAGCGTGACTTTTCAATTAGCTAAAATAAATATGGCCTAGCCAGAGCAAAGTGGCATTTCACTTTTATCTGTTCATCGAAGAACCTTCCTATTATTTGCTCAATAAATCCTAGCTTATTTGGTCTATCTCAGCGAATGTTTCGTTCCCTCCCCCCCTGCCCCCCAAGTCTGAAGTTTAGGTGATTTGCAGACATTTTATTTCATTTGATTCCTTTATATCTTATCCTCACAGTTTTTAAATAAGGATTTTCGATCTTTCGTAAAATGTGCAAATCAGTGCATTTACTAAGATTCAGTTGAATTCTCCTTTTAAAAAATCGCGAGTTAATGCTATTTATGTCAGGTGAAGAAGGTTCCAAGTCAGAATTTTTGGCAATTTCTTAGTAGATGACAGCATTGTCTACAAAAATCTAATTCAGCAACCCACTCGAGAGTTAATGTCGTTTTCATAAATAAGTAGCGAGAGGGCAACTATCACGCTTCCTTGAGGGACGCCGGATGTAACTCAAACCATTATGGTACTAACACCGTTGTTTTCAAAATCATATTTTTACATCCATTTTTGCTCTTTCAGTGTTTTCCTTTAACTTTTTGTGTAACTCAGAGTTGTGTTGGTGCCATTAAATGAAAGTTTCTTCCCCTCCACCGATCTCTCCCAACATACAGGTCGTTACGTGGCCAGCAATCCGGATAACTACTGCACTTCACACGGATTCTTTTGAAAATTTTATGAGAGAAACCAAGGAAATCCTATTTATCGCGAAAAGTTCACCTTCCTTCGACGTCGTGCCGGCGCAGGGGAGACAACCAATAAAGATAACTACACCCACCCCGCCGCGGTGAAAACGAATACAATCCGGCATAACGCCTGCATAGGCCTGTGAGGTTGTAGCGTTCATACCTTTTAAGCCAGTAAGAATAAGGCGTTGGGGATGTGTGTTAAGGCTCGTAATAAGAACCCTCTCCACTGGATCTTATCTCCCAGTGATATGAATAAAAGAAGAACTTCATCTTTTGGCCCCTTCGCGCCCATCCCAAAATCTTGGCTCGCCTCCCACGGACGAGGAGGCTTCCTCGAGAACCCCGCGTGGGTTCACCGGGTGGAGTGCATCCGCTGCAAACCCTTAAGAACCCTGCCGTCCCTCCCCCTTTCTCTCAAGCCCCTGCCACGTCCTCCTAAAAACCAAGCCCTACCCCTGGAATGACTGGGTATCCTATCGCGCGGAGTATGCGACGCGCACCGAATCGCTGATGTTTCAAGCCCCCCCCCTGCCCCTTTCCTTCTCATCCGGAAAGCAAAATGTCTGGAGGGGGTTGGGGTGTGCTCCAGGGCGGGGGGATGATTCCAGGAGATACCCAGCACTCCAAGAAGCATGGGTAAGGGTAGGGGGTGTTTTGGTGCCCCACCCCTGCCGAAAGGGGATGGTGTAGCCTTAGGGAGTTAGGGAGGGCCATGGAAGGGGCGACTGCAAGGGGTTCCTCTCTTAAATCAGGTCCCTACTCTCTCTTCCTCCGTTCATCCACTTCCCCACACTCACCCTAGAAGCTCTCTCCACTAACCGTGCTGAAGTTCTGCTTCTTCTCGCGTGGTATATTCTTCCTTCCTTTCAGAAAATTACTCGGACAAACGCTCAGTCTCTTGAAGAGTATCTGTGTCATAATCTCCTCGATGAAAAATGCATTTTTCCGGCCCCCCTCCTGTCTTGTAATAGGGGAATGATTCAGTTGAAGCCTCCATTCAAGAAATCACTAGTTAATGCTATTGATGTAGATATAAATTCCGTATTGCTTAAGAAAGCTAGTCTATGTAGCCTTGGTCCAGCACATGTCCACTTATAATCGATATCATAATGTCTGAAATAACATTTCCTCTCGGTAGGAGACTTGATGTGTTTATGCGTTCCTATCAATGGTAATGACATCGACAAACGGATGGCCTAACAAACTCGATAAAAGACTATTTATCATGTTAATAAAGAATTTATTTTTTATTTTTTAGGCTTTCAAAAATATTAGCAACTTATCAACGCAAACGATGCATCATTTAACGGCTCACATTAACCAAGAACTGTCAAATCTGTACTTAACGTTTTTATATTTATCTGCATCATCTTCATCATGATAGATTATATGCATGTATCTTTATATATATATATATATTAGGGTGGAGCTATTTTTTATTAATGTGAATACAAATCCGATTCACCCCTAGAAAGTTAGCAAATTACAACCACATTGAAACACAATCAAGAAAATTCATATCGGAAAATTCATATCACAAAATTCTCCTACTATGATAGTTAAAAGACCAAGGAACGATGACTTGGACTGTTCTCCACCTCTAAGCAAGAAACCATCGTTGGATATTTTAAATTCTACGGACATAAGCGGAACGATGCCTAATAATGAAGTTGAAGAGTCTAATAAAAAAGTGAAAAGAAGAGTCTAATAAAATTTACGTGAAAAGGACATCACATTCAAGAATAAAATTGAGTACATTCGCAAGAACTTGTGATAGACGTCAGGTTTCTGACAGAGCAGCAGCAGATCTTGCTTCGGCCTTATTTGTTGATTGCAAAGAATATTTTGGCATAAAAATAAATGAGGAAATTCCTATTATTGACAGGCACAAAGTACGTACAAAGCGAAAAAAAAGTAGGAGTATGACTCCAAATATTGTATTTGAAGAAAACAAAAAATGGGGGATATATTTCGACGGGAAAAGATATAAAGTTCTAAAAAATATGAAAAACAAGCTAACAAACACATACCAATCCTTTAAAGTTGTTCAAGAGCATATATCTATGCTCAAAGAAAATGGCTCCCAGTATATAGCTTATGCTTCACCTGACTCAGGCCATTCGGACTCTATTTGTACTGCAATGACTACCAAATTAAACGATAAAAAAATTTCATTAAGCAGAATGTGCGTGAGTTTATAAAATCTTGGCTTGTTTTGTTTGTTTTAAATAGCAAATATATCACGAGAGCTGTTGAAACATGCTCAATAATAACTCATCAAATATATTATTATAATTGAAAGAACACCAAATGATAAAATTGCTGCCTCGCAAAGAAATAAACAAAACCATCCGATAGTTTCTTTATTTTGAACAGCAAAAATCGAAAACTCCCTCAGCAATGGTGATGATCTCTTGATCGAATGCAAGGTCTTCCGCTTTAAACTGGGCACGCAATACATCTTGGACACATCTACCAATCTCACCGATTCTATCGAGGCCCTTTACACTCTTAATAGGAATAAAATGCGTCCATAACACAGTGCCATATCATCCTCCGTGCCTTAAATGATCCATATGTGGTATTGGACTGCATGCTGATGCAAAACCACTGTCCCTTAGGCGTAGGATGCTGTGAAACTACAACGCAGAAAGCTAATATGAGAACATTTAAATACTAATATCTCTCATTAAAAGATAAATAGCCAACAATTTTTTCTTAAATTTAAAGTAAAGGTATATTGCCTCAAAAAATAAAAATTTAAACGAAATCGAAGCGGAATATATTTTTAGAGAATCCCATTTGAAATTAATTATCAGAATAAAAATTTACGCAGTGCAAAAACAAATTTTTAATTAATGACGTCATAATAATATGCGCCATTATTTCCTCTTTCATATGATCATTTCTATGCTTTGAAATAAGAATTTTTGTCCGGAGATATCAAATTAAAATCTAACATTTTAGAAAGGTTCAATTTTTCTTCTTCCCGTAACTAGGCAACGGATTTTCAAAATGGCTGATAGTAGACGCATGTGTAAAAATTACGGAATCTTTAACTGCTTGGTGCAACCTTGAAACCTTCTCCGATATGAATTTTCTTGATTGCGTTTCAATGTGGTTGTAATTTGCTAACTTTCTAGGGGTGAATTGGCTTTGTATTCACATTAATAAAAAATCGCAAAAAAAAATATATATATATATTTTATTTTTGCGATTTTTTAAATATATATATATTTAAATATCTGCAGATCTGCGAAAATGAATAAATTTCATTGAAATGTATATTTTGAAATTATAAATATTATTCGGTACGCACTGACATGTAAATTTGCTAGAATGGAGTATCATTACCACAGCCTTCAACAGAGTGCCTCACAATCATCTGCTCTCAAAACTGGAGCTGTTACCACTTGATGGGAGGGTTAAAAGTTGAGCAGCAAACTTTCTTTATGACAGGAGATAATGGGTTAAAATAGGAGAGGAGTATTCATGGGAGGCACAAGTCACATCAGGGGTTCCTCCAGGGAGTGTCCTGGAGCCACTACTCTTTCTAATCTACGTAAATGACTTACCGGAAAGCATTTCTTCTGAGGTGCGGCTTTTTGCCGACGACTGTATTATTTACCGGAGGATTGAAGGGAATGAACATCATGGTATTCTCCAAATAGACATTGATTATCTTTCTGAGTGGATAAAAACTAACGAAATGGGCATAAATATTAGCAAAAGGCACCTTAACTTTTCACGTAATAAACACACCATATGTAGGCAGTACTCATTTTCGGAAAATAAAATAATTAACAATAGCACATGCAAATACCTAGGAGTTAAATTTACGAGCGATCTAGGATGGGGGCAACAGGTACAACACGTGATACGCAAAGCTTTCAAAGTTTTTCATTGGACTATAAGAAATCTAAAGGGCTGCAGGACGACCACAAAGGAAATGGCGTTTAAAGTGTTTGTTTGGCCAATCCTAGAGTACTCGGCGATGGTATGAGACTCATTTGAGGAAGGTCACGTTAGAAAGCTGGAAAAAGTTCAAAGGAAGGCCACGAGGTATGTTCTGAATCGGCATAAGAGGACTGAAAGCGTGACAAAGATGATGAGTCTTAGGATGGGAGAATCTACAGAGCAGGCGGAAAAGAAGTAGAATTTGCGGGTTGTATAGAATTATTAAGAACGAAACAGCATGGAAAGAGCTTCGAACAGAACTCGAAGGGCCATCCTTCATCAGCAAGAATGATCATATGTTCAAAGTAAAATAGAGATCCCAAAAAACAAATGTTAAAAAATTCTCATTCCTTAGCAGGACAATTACTGAATGGAATCAGTTCCCCGGAGAGTTGTTTGAACCCTTACCTTCTAACATACAGGCATTTAAAAAGAAATATAATAAAAACATGCAAAGACTTTGATGTGCACCATTAATGCAAGTTGATCGGTGATATTAATATCCATGTTTATGTTTCACGATGTTTTTGATTTCTATGATTTTGTTTATATTTCGCCTCACATGGTATATTTTGACGTAACCTTACAGTATCACCTGACCTTAGTCTATTCGTATTGGGATGTGTGAATAAATAAATAAATAAATTGGTGATGCTGGAAATGGTCTACAAAAGTTTACTAACACCAAAGAGCAGTATTCGGTAGTTAGTAGGTACGAATCTTGTTATTAATACTCCTTTTGTAATTACATATATTTTGCTTTTGTGATATGTGAGGTCTTTTCCAAGACAAATATGTTGTTTCGCAAAATTATTATCGTGAATTTTTACCTTAGTTTTCAATATAAATTTTTTTCTCTTTTATTCACTGAATTGCAACCTAAAGAAACGTGCTAAAATGTGACTAACCCGCTGTTTTGTAGTAAAGGTACTAGACGTAAGTGTTCAGGCATTTTAGCACAAATTATTGTCGTGCATGTACAACTTAATTGCAAAAAGTTCTTACGTCATCAACTTGGTGATGTGATACAATAAAGGACAATCCGCGTAAAGCTAGCATTTTATGATAACGTACGTACATCTCGATTGTGGTAGGAGACCATTTTTTAAAAATTCTCTCCGCTCTTGTTTTGTCAAATTGTAGCGCAGAATTTTGAACGTCCTCGCCGTGTTGAAATTGGACCACTTTGAAGACGGCTTTTCGGCCTAGGGCGCCATTTTTTCGATTTGCTTTGCGGATATCCCTGGTACCCCGTAACTCAAACAAGGAAAATGTAATACTTCTTTGAAATCGCCGGTCTTACATGGTCCATTTAATCGGGACCTCATTTTGCTTGCTACCTGTGTTACAGGGGTCGTCGAGGAGAATCATTAGCGGGGATTAGGATGTAAGCTGGAACTTGGCGACCCACTGCCCCAAGAGGACAAAGCCTAGCGAGAAGTCTTGTTTTTTGGCCGATTCGCAGTCCTAGAAAACTGTTTTTCTTAACCCATTTCGTTCCTAAAATTTGTATTTATTCACTATACAGCAACTGGCCACCAGTATTTACAACATCAAATCCTTAACTGTCCAAAAATATGTAGTGAAATTTCTCTTTTTCTCATTTTCTATATCCTCCTCACGACCCCCCAGGTTGCACCATTTGTTCTTTCGATATTATTTTTTTCACTCATTTTAGTGAAAGAGTTCTAAGCTTCTCATAGCAAAATGTTAAGTAATTTAGACCTATGTGTATCTTATTTCTTCTTTTCGATCCCTATCTTGGCCGTATCGATTGAATCTTTCCGCATCGGTTTCCTTATTCCTTCCGGAAGTGCCGAATATTTGTCTACCCTTACTTCAAATTCGGTGATGCCATGAATCATAGGAGACAAGAGATCGTTTGGGGTCGGGACTTCGCTGCAATCGTCACACTTTACCGAGGCATGGGCTGAATGGCCTTCCGGGGTAGTCAACATGTTAGGGGGTAATGTGGTGGAAGTTCATATAATAGAATACGTTAGGGGTAATGGTAATTTGTTCCCCATACAGATCAATCCAAATTATTACCCGTATCGGTAGTCATGATTCGGTTCAGGCGTGACAGTTATGGATTATTCATGCCTCTGATGGTGAATGAGGTTATCATAAACATTAACTTTTATTTCCAATCTGACGCATGCTTAAATTTTTATCTGCATTTCGCGATGGGAAACATTTTTGAGAAACATGACAGATTTATTCATTTTCAGTTTATTCTCGTACGATTCCCCCTGGCTGATTGTATTTTATAATACTTGATATCTTTTGGAAAACGCAAAAGGCAAATTACATTTTGAGATGACTATTTTGGCATCGTTTGGCCTATAAGATCTAGTGTTTATAAGTTATACTTCCAGCACATTCATTTTCGGCAGAAGAGTGTTCATTTTGAGGAATTAGATTCTGTCCTTATAAAATTGAGTCACCAATAAATGACCAGGACCTCTCATCTTTTACCAGCCTTTACTTAAGATATTTACGTGTCACTAAATCATCAATGAGACAGTGATTCCTACGTTGTCTCCTAATCTATACCCTTATTGATGCTAAGCAAATATATTTTAAATGAACATATGCAAATACATTTCATCAAAGAAAATAATTTTAGCAGTGGTTATTTTGAAGTGTATGGACCGTGAAAGAAGAAAACATATTCAGAGAAACTCGAAACTTCAAGATTATTCCAAGAGTTCATCATTTTTGCATAATGTTTTCATCCCTCCTCAAATTAACTCCCCCAACACCGTTTCTAGCTCATGATCGTTTCACGGTGGTGCCTGAGGCCTTCTTCCAATGAAAGCGTGTAACGTTACACGGAGTTAACATATGGAATATCTGTTTGCTCGCCACCAATTAGCCCATCTTAATTCATCAAGTCCCGCACTATCTTATTAAGTGGCTCTACAACAAGCGCTTTAGAATCCTCGACAATTGTCTCGCTAGAAGGAGTCTGGCAGTTGCGGGATCCATAAGACAGACGTGAGACGATGGACGTTTAATTTAAGAGAGATATCTTGGCATTCACTTGGAAAAAAACAAGAATGCCGGCCATTATGATCCGGTGAATAGGTTGTAATGAGCAGCGAGGTTTGTGGGCGGCATCATTTAGTGGAACTCCTCCTTGGGTTTTACTTCTATTGTATACACAATTTCCTCCCGATCTCTTGAAAAGACTTAGAACTGGCCAAAGTGGCTTAAGTGTTAGCCTCCAATTCCTGTACCCCTGTTGAAAACCCGTCACGAACAGATTTCTCAGTGGAACTCAGATCCTGCTATATTATCTTGTTGAGTTATCTTTACGTAATGCTCTATTCCATCCGTCCGAAGGGCTATGAGCTGTGGACCACTCGGCATCATTTTTTAACATTAAGAGACTACTTCTCTGCAGCATCTCTCACTATCCGTCTTCTATTTCTCATGTATTGCTTCCTACACCAACCCACTCACCTTTCATATATTAAGCCAATGCACTCAAGCTGTCGGTTGCCGCACTAAAATCCCTTACATGTGCGTTATAAACATAAATACCTTCAACTGTGTGTGCATCATCTACATCTGCATACTTCCTCATATGTCTTTCGTTGAGAAAAATGAAATACCTTCGGCTGATTGTAAAATATCATGTAGCGTAGTGCACATCTGGTTTGGGATCTCCACGTGCGAATCGCTTCTCAAGTGGCTTGCAAGTGCCATGCAGATGTACTCACTCCTTGCTCCTAAGCCCATCTCGAAAGGTTGGACTGTGCAGATCTTTAGAAGGGCGCCCAAGTGGGTGGGGCGGTGGGGTAGGGGAACCTGAAGTGGGACCTACCGTGAAGGCCTTGTCTCTCCCCCTTCCTGCGCTCTCCACTGGAATGGCCCTGCCCTCTGGGGGAAGAAGGGGGATGCTCCAAAGGGATTGATGGCGGTGGGGAATGTCAAAGCAAGGGTGGAGCCCGAGGTGGGCAGGGGTGCCTCAGGGTACGTGAAGGGGACCAAAAGCATGGATGAGAGAGGGGCGAGAATGGGAAAGGATCGCTGTGTTTTGGTAAGATTCCCCCTTAACCCTCCACAACGCTATACGCATCTCTTTCCCAAACTGTTCTTTTTCTGCGTTGGGGGAGATCGAAGATGTATTCCCTCACTTAAGCATTAGATGTGCGATGGCTGTGCTCTTCCGGCATTGCCTAGTAGATCGAGGGAGAGGGACCCTGCCAATGCCTTAAGGATGAGGGGGATCTTGTTGTCCGACGTTACTTACGAATGCTTTACGTTCTTTCGAAAATGGTTACGTCGTCTGGCATATGCCAGAGGGAAGACTTCATTACTAAAATATTCGATTCACTTCCTGATTCGGATTATTATAGGCTTCGGTCACATAGAAGTTGTTATTAGGATATGTCCTTTTGTCCCGATTGAACACCTATCAAAGTATCTATGACATTAAATATAGGTGCTTTATTTCCTGTTGGGAATCAATTCAGTTTTGAAAGATAACACGACAAAGAAAGGATCCAACACACATGTGGTTTGTGTGGATGATGCCATCGATTAAATTTGTTTTCCATCTTGAGTGTTAATTATGAGAGAGATATGATATAGAGTCGAGAGAAAAGACTGTGATGTTGGACGTTGTGCAATTGGTAATATTTTTCTCACATATTGTAAATCTGGCAACGCAAAAGCTTAAATTTTTGTCAACAATTATTTAAGTACCTCCGACGTTTCACTTTGCATAAAAGTAATATTAATGTGCCATATTTGATATAATCTCTTTGTTTTAACCAAAATTGTTACAAATTTGCATTTATGAGTTCCCATGTCATGTGTTACTCATCATGAAACAATGCATGTAACTTTGAAGGAGATTGATTGATATGAAAATTATGGCATCATTTTAAAATGAGATACAAAGTTCGCGCTGTAAAAACTTCAAGGAATAATTATAGACGCTGTAGAAAGGTATCCTACTTCAGTTTGTATCGTATTTATTATAACTCATGAGATGATATGATGATTTCCGTATCATTTAATTCGATCAGCTATTCAAGTTGTGATATTCTCTAATTAAACATTTTATTTGCGTTCTTTTCTGCTTTTTCATTTGCTTCAATCATGCATAAAAGGTAATATTTACATCATTTCCAACCATTAAGGTCTTTAATGCAGGTTGTAACGTGTACAAGTTAATGAGATATCCGTGGTATTTGAAAGAAAAAGAAGATAGTACAGTAAAAATAATTATACCCCTTTTCAGCTATACTTCATATTTCTTCTCTTTTATTTCTTAATTGAAATCTACTTCACTTTCGGCGACCCGGTGTGTCAGTACGCTGCATATACCTCCTAGTGGTGGGTCGCGGGCAACAGTATGCTGGCCCTCAAGGTAGTCCTTCCAGAAGGGATCCTAGCATGTGCAGAATAGGGAAAGCGGGCCTAGGGTAATACTATGCTTTGGTTTCTCTTATGGCATACTGGCGAAAATGTGCCAAAACTGACCGGTAGAGCGCCGTAACCGTTAGCAGGGAAAGCTTCACGTGGTGCGGGTACTGCGATGACTGGTAACCTTGCATAATCTATTACAACTTACTGCTAAACGTCAAAATGTTGCCTCGGACAGCCGAAGCCACGATAAGCGGCGGAAGCTGAATAAGTTTGACCCATCAAGATACGGACTGGAAACGAACTGGACTCTCGGTACTCGGAATGTGAGAGGAGTGTATGGAAAGGAGCTTGAGTTGCTGAATGAAATGAAAGTGAGACGAATGGATGTTTAGTGTGTATGTGAAACTAACCCTAAGGGATGTTGTTACATTAGATGGCGGTAGTCTGGCATTTCGATCAGGAGTTGAAGATAATGTACGCGGCAGTCAAGGTGTAGGACTCATTTTTAATGAGAGAACTAAGTTGCTAATAAGGAAGTGCGAGTTAGTATCCCCTAGATTGCTCTGGGTTCGCATGAAAGTACGTATTAGGAGAGTTGTGATTGTGGCGTGCTATGCACCAGTGGATGGAGAGAGTGAGAGTGTGAAAGATGAGTTTTGGGAAAACTGAGAGAGGTTTTGAATGAATGTGATCCTGGTGAGAGAATAATTTTACTAGGTGACATGAATGGGTGGGTCGGTGTGAGGCGGGATGCATCTGAGAGAGTGGTTGGGCCTTTTGGTGACCCCCGAGTGAATGATAATGGTGAACACTAAGTGAGTGTGTGCTTGGAAAAAGGATTGTTTGCGTCGAATACATGGTTTAAACATAAGAGAATACATATGTATACTTGGTAAAGGGGTGATTGTAAAAGCATGATTGATTTTATTGTGTATGATAAGAGATTGAGAGAGTTAGTGTGGGACACGCGAGTGATGAGGGGTGCTGAATATGGAACAGACCACTATTTGGTACTATCCAAAGTGAATCTGGGCAGAAAGTGGGTACCAAGGAAGAATGTTGCGCGTAAGCAGTTGAGAGTGAAAGTGGAAAGGTTGCTAGACAGCGAGGTAAGAATGAGGTATGGTTGCATGCTTGAGGATGCCCTATCGTTGAAGCAGAGAGAATGGGACGAGCATATCAGAAACGAGAACGTAAATGATGCGTGGGAGTGTTCAAAAGGAGTGATTGAGGAATGTGCTGAAAAATTATGTGGAAAAGGAGTGGTAGGAGGAACGAAAGGTGATGCTTGGTGGAATGAAGAAGTGAAAATTGCAGTCAGAGAAAAGAAAGAGGCGTACAAGGATATGATTGCTGCCAAATCTGACGAAGAGCGTACTAAGGCATGTGAGATTTACAGAAAGAAAAAGAATGAATGAAAAATCGTTGTGAAAGAGAGCAAAGGAAGAATGCGTGCGGATGAAGCTAACAAAATGCAGAGTGATTTTGAAGGTAATAAAAAGCTGTTTTGGAAGTGGGTAAAAAGGGCTAAGATTGGTGAAGAAAGGGGAATGAATGCGGTAAAGAACAAAAGTGGAGAGATTATGTGGGACGAGAGCAGTATCAGGGACTGCTGGAGGGTCGGAGGGAGGGGAATTGTACAATAATATTGCAGGCGTTGAGGATGAGCCTTGTGAAGTGGTATGCGAGAATGCGATGATGGAAAAGGATATCAGTGAGAAGGAGGTCACAACAGCTGTGAGAATATTAAAAAATGGGAAGGCTGCAGGCATAGATGGGATATCCAGTGAAATGTTGAAGTGTGGGTGTAAATTACTAATTTTTTGACTGCGTGAACTATACAATTTATGCTTACAGGTTTCTGTTGTTCCAGCGGATTGAAAGAACTCTATCATTGTTCCGTTGTACAAAGAGAAGGGAGGAAAGACCGAATGTTATAATTATCGGGCCATTAGTTTATTGAGTATCCCGGGAAAAGTGTTCATTAAAATATTAATCGAAAGAGAGGAATATTACTTCCGACAAAATATGGGGTGTGCAGTGCGGTTTATGCCTGGGAGAGGATGTAGTGACCAGCTTTTTGCACTTCAGCAAGTGATATAAAAATGTATGAATGTCCGAAAGAAAGTGTACTGTGTGTTTGTCGATTTAGAGAAGGCATATGACAGAGTAAATAGAAAGAAGTTGTGGAAAGTTTTGAGAGACTATGGAGTGAATGGGCAGTTATTGAATGTTATAATGGCGATGTATGACCATAGTAAGTCAAGTGTAAGAGTTAACGGGGTTCTGAGTGATTGGTTTGTAATAAATCGGGGTGTAAAGCAAGGATGCGTAATGTCTCCATGGCTGTTTAATATATTTATGGACAAATGTGCTAGAGACCTATGTAGTGAAAACGACGGTTTTTTGATTGGAAACGTAAACGTGCGAGTTCTACTATATGCGGATGATGCTCTTTTGATTTCAGACAGTCAACATGGATTACAGAAGCGCCTAGATAAGTTTTTTGAATCAACGGAGAGAATTGAATTAAAGGTAACTGCGTGCAAGACTAAAGTAGTAGTTTTTGATAAGAAGAATGGGGAGAATAACTGTATGATGAGGGCGAAAGGTGAAGTAATTGAACAGGTGGATGATTTTGTGTACTTAGGTTAGATGTATGCGAAAGATGGAAGAATAGATGAGGAGATAAAGAGACGTGCGAATGCTGGAAGGAAAGTGGTGGGTAGCATGTGGAGCATATCAAGGAATGAGTGCTTATCTAAGGAAGCGAAAATTGCCGTTTACAAAAGTGTACTTCTTCCCACTTTGCTATATGGTAATGAAACATGGGTATGTCAGGATAGACATAAGAGTAGACTAAATGCCGTGGGTATGAGTTATCTGAGGAGTATTTTCGGCAAAAGTAGAATGGATAGGGTCAGGAATGAGTGGGTCATGAATGAATGGGGGTTAAATGCTCCAGTAATGGACGTGTATGAAAGGAGTGTGCTTCGTTGGTTTGGCCATGTGGAGAGAATGGATGAGAGTCGAATAACGAAACATATATGAGAGTAGAATGAATGGTGTGAGAGGTAGAGGTAGGCCGAGAAAGTTGTGGTTGAATGTGGTTGAGGAAATTCTTAGGAGGAGGAATATGAGGAGTTTTAAAAACAGGAGGGCGTGTATGAAACAGCGAATGGGGGTAAATGAGGCAAAAGAGGTTTGCAAGGATAGATCAGTATGGAAGAAATTAGTGATGCAGAGTTAGGTTTACAATTATGTATTAATGAGTAAAACATTTTGACTGTGCCTAACCCGGAAGGGAACGGCGTGATGGGTATGTATGTACTTCAGTTTCGATCTATTCCCGTGCTCATCACTCAAAATTTGAAATATTCTGACCTGCGTGGGGAAGATAATGTTTAGCATGTATTGAAGCCTAATTTTCAATCACCGCGCATGGCTCTACAGTGTTCATCCACGTTTAGGACATGTATATTTTTTTGATTCCCGTTTTTGAGACAATGTTGCCTTCCTTATTTCCTGGGGTCGTCACCCATCACGAACTATATATATGTGCTATTCATCATTTTTGCGCTTCCTCCTGGCACACTTGATTCCACTGATTATGGAGTGTAAGAGTCCGAAGGAGGAATATTAGAATGGCCGGAGAGGGATAGTTTCCTTTAATTGTGTATCGCTATCGATATCAAGATATTATTTTCATGATTTAAATGTATTGAAGAACTTCAGTCGCAAATCGTGAAAGGGCAGGGTGTAAGTTCGGAAAAGTCAACTCAGGGTCATTTTATTTTGAATTCTTCTATTCTTATTGCATTCTTCCGAACTTCACTGGTTCCTTCTCCTTTTCTGGATGGCTGATAATTGCATTATAACATAATATTGTTCACGGTTGAATTGCGTTTCGTGTACAGCGATTATTGTTTTCACCAGAGGAAAAATCAATGCAGTCTCTAAACGGGAATTAGGTTTACATTTGAAGTTGCCCATCAATAAACATATCATTTGAGGCTGACATTCTACCAACATTTTGTAAATGTTAAAATGTAACTTTTCTCCCATTGCTTTTTTTCTATTTTTTTCGACTACCCTTCTCCTTCGAAGTTACAAGGACCAGATATGTGTCACATGTGGATTTTTTATCTGCATAGATATTAGCTTAATAATGACATTCAGTTTGCGCGCAGAAAAAGACATGTTTTGAAAATATGAGGTCGATCGTTAGTTTTACTCCAGCTCTGCTGATATATTTCTTAGGTTGAAAATGTTTACTACTCAAAAATGAATCCCATATCGAATATTACAATGAGTATGTGGTGTATGGTTCCCATATGCTCTGGAAGTGATTTGTAATAGCCGATTACATCGTTTTGACAGAATAGCAATGGTTATATTGCGATGTGGTGTAATTTGTCTTTATTCCATATGATTTTCTTGCACCTACCTCCAAGATTTTTTCACTTTTATGGTTTTCCGTCTCAAAATGCGATAATATATTATACCAGATATATTTTTTTTCTGCTACATGTAATATTTCAAGCCTCAAATCATAGTGACTAACCAATATTCTTGTTAATTTACTCACTCTTCCACAGTTAATATTTCATTCGGACATGTTGGTAAATGATTCCTTGCCTTAATGACAACCTAAGGTTCCTTATCCTTATTATTAGGATATGTAATGTCGTTAATTGAATTGTCTGTATTATTAGAGTAATGGATGTTGTTATTGTTTTAACATATTTTTATTGTGCATGCCAAACAGAGTTGTAGGTTTCCGTGATTTCAAGATTTTGGCTCATGTTTATTTTGAAGCTTGCTTTAGTTTCATCGTCATTTGCTTTTGGGAATCTGAATGCTTTGGATTATCAATTTAGCCATCTTACTTTATTTTAATCAAACTCTTTAAGTTGACCCATGTTCGTTTAGAAGAAATTTTTATTCGTTTTTATAGTACCTGAACCTGTACTTAAATGCCACTTAAGGGAACAATATCCAGATTGATTTTAGATTTTTTACACTTTTATATAAGTGATAGATAATAGGTCTCTACTCTAGTGACTATTGTATTTTGTTACCTCAAGCGTTGATTACCATGTTTTTGATGGGAGCGTGTGGTTTAATCGTGTTCGAGACTCAACTCTGCCTGCATACTGAGTAGTTTGATTTAATCGGGGTGGGTTTGTTGTCTCTTGCGTGAGTCTTCATTTTAACCCATGCTGACTCGGTCACCTCAAACGAAACAAGGCTGGATTGGCATTGTTTACCCATTGGTGAGGACAAATTGTTCAGAAGCACATTCCCCTGCCTTTTGGATTAAGGTGTGTGTTGAGTTTAATCGTAATGTTTATATGTTGATTAGTTTCCGGCTTGTGGTGCATGAACATGTTTTGTGCCTTGTTCGCCACGAGCCGATTAATTTGTCCAGTTTGAACGGGAAAGTGGAGTCGGTAGTTGTTACATGCTCGCGCCTATTATTTAAATCTCCTATGTAAAGTTTAGTATTTAATCCGCAATTACTTTAAATCTTTTTTATTTCTTAATCCACCCTGTGGTTCAGCAAATGCATTTGAATTGTCTTAATCTAGCCGTCATTTGATGCCTAATTATTTTAGCTATGATTAGGTTAAACACTTGTGGGTGTTTTTAATTATCTGCCACTTTTTTGTACGTGCATAATTGAGTGACCTTTAGTACGTTTATTATCGAGGTATACCTAGTAAACAAACCCTTATTTTTGTATCATTTACTCATTACTGGCGAAGCTATTATTTCCGTAACTACGGGTGAAAATGGTCACCTTTGGCTATTTTTGTGGTAGCTGGGTTACAAAGTATATGAATTACCAATGCAACGTCATTTTTGTACAAAATTTTATTTCGGTAAAAAGATATGCCATCCTAATATTAATTTATTTTTATTTCATTTAAAGAAAATGAATAGTCATACTCCAAACATAGCATGTCTATCCTGTTGCAGGCGATGAAGATTCAGTGATTCAGTTTTACCTGCTATCACATAGAGTAGTTCAATCTCATTTGCTTTTCAGAGGGATCGAATTCTTTGATTCTTTATATTTAATTTCCATTGGTTTAAAAATTAAAAGCTGCTATTTTATCCATGTAGGCGTCTTCTATCTTAAAATTGGTTTGAGAATCGGAAATGTCTATTCATAGTTGATTTACATTCCCTTTTTTTATAATTTGAACCTGTACCTTTACATTATTCAAGGAACTCTTTTATCGAGGAATGAATGGCTCTTTTTTGACTCATATTTGAGTATATTTAATAAATGTTAGCTGTTACGCAATTTTCATAGCTATTAATATTTTTTATGATAACGGGAAATAAATACGAAAAATTATTCGAACCCACAATCTTAACATACCATAACTTTGGTACGTATGGTATAATATTCCACCAACCGCTCCGACACCTACCATAAACGTAAACCATATCCGATCAAAATTTTCAGAGAGTACACTTGACTCAGTGGATGATGGAAGATTCTTCAATGTGAAGTATTTCATACCCCTCCTATGAATAGGAGCTAATAAACCCACTCTTTTATACGTTTTGATGCTTGGCTAATGTGCTAGGCGGGATTCGACAAGCACGTGCATAATATATGGAGAAAGATAGAAAATGTGGACGAGAGTGGGGCTGAGGGGTGAGGAAAGGCGAGCAAGCAAGTGCTCTCTCACTAATGGCCATTTCGCCTCAAGTACTCCTGCACGTGGGAAAACGATGAAAAATACAGCGCACAAACGCGGCCCGCATGCAATCGTGCGCTTTCAAAAGCTCCGGCACCACTCGCAGCCGGCGGAAGGAGAAGAAGAGACAGATATGAGGGACACGGAGAGAGACGCAGCATTGGAGGTGTCGAGAATCCGAGAATTTCCATCTTTACGTCCCGTTTAGCAGTTGCCATCACTTCAGTCTGCAAGCAGTGTTGCCGCGGGGTTTCCTCAAGCCCGTGTATCTCTTCCGACGTACGTTGATGTCTCCTACCCCCCCCCCCCGTACATCCCAGCGTTCAGGCCTCCCACAACCCCGCTATATTCCCACGAAAACTTCCTTGACAGGCGGCAAAGAAACTGAAACGGTCTATATATCCGAGAGGATGACCACAAAGCGAGCATGCCCCACGTCTCTCCCCCATTCTCTTTTCCTCTCCCACAAACTCTCTCACGAAAGCTCTCGGCGCTCGGTACTCAGACATGCGACGGGCCCGGGGCGATCCGGAGCCTCGTGTCACAAGGGGACTGGATGGAATTTTCCTCCTTAAACCACGCCAACGCACCTCTCTCAGAGACGTTAAGGACTCTCGTGACTCTGTTTGTGTGTGAACGGAGAAGGATAGGGACGAGGGACGTACAAAACGTCCAAGGCCGGCTCGAGGCCGATACATCAAGGGGAAAGGTAGTGTCGGTTTAGTTTTGTGGCGTTTTTTTTTCATTTTGGCTCAATCTCATCCCCCGCAATGATGAAAGATTTTTTCTCCATTCAAAAGAATTTTCGCACGTAGTGAACATTTGAGGTTGCTCAAAGGATCACAGCGTCTTGTTTATTATTCACTGCACATCGAGGCTCGGCACCGCCATTCTGCTTTAGAACATGTGACATCTATTTTTGGATTCGTGTTCGCTTACCTAATAGTCTAAAGTTTTTCCGATATTTTTCTCACTCAATTTTGCCCACGTATACGCACTACACTTATAGTAGAAGAACAGGCTTTTTAAATGGTTTTTGAACACTAAAGAAAAAGAAAATAGTAGGTGACGCAATTGAGAGACGGAAGAGACTGGAAATGAGCTATATTTTGGTATGAATGTGCGTATTTTCCTTCTTTTTTTAGTTTGCCTTCATTGGGAGGAAGGAATCCTGTTTTCCATCTATCTTTCAAGAATAGGTTAATTATATTTTGAAGTTTACTTTGAGTTTACTCATGGTGTTAAACAACATTCATTTTGAACTCAAAGAGACTCATTAGAGATAATTTGGGTTATTTATTGGTTTAGAAACGATACCAAAGACAATCCTTACTCAATTTCTTTCTTTCATTCAGCAATATCTCTCTTGCACTATCTCTTTTCATCCAATTCATAAATCCTATTCTATTTCTTGTCCTTTCCAGCTTATCCAACATTTTGTCTGCAACAAGGACTTAGGAATCCTTTCACTGCTCGTTACCATCTACTCTGCCTCGTAATTTTATCCATAAGTTTTCTCTATGCACCCACCATTAGAAGTACTTTCTCGTTTGCATTTCGTTCCATTTACCGCACCTTTCCCATTCCCCTTTTCTCCCAGGCCTAAAGCGCCTGCTACTTATTCTTATCTGCTTCCCTTGGAGCCACCGCTTCAGGCCCATACTACGTTCCATCCATCCATTTCATTCATTCATCGGTCGTTCAATCCTAAGATTGGTTGACTGCAGCTTTACACCATTCCGTATCACAGGCTAGTTCCTTTACTTCCTGGTAGCTCTTCATACGTACTTCCCTCTTCATTTAGTCCATGAACTTATTCCTGGTTCTCGCTGTATGGGCTTTTCCCTCTGTTTCACCTTCAATATCCATGTTAAAGTCTTTGCAATTTCCAGTTTTACTTGACATCATTGTTGCAGTTTCGCTCAATCAATACCCTTCTGTTGGTCAACGCTTATTTTCTTGGAATATGTAGTAATATCCAAGTCACTCCACCAATTTTTCTAATGATTTTGATCAAAATGATAACTTTTCCAGGTTATCCAATTTTTCTCTTCAATATGGACTTCGGAATCCTTTCGCCTCTCGTTACCATTTGCTCTACTTCCTCATATTATCCGTAAGTTTGCTCTATCACCTACCATACAAAACACTCTCGTTTGTCTTCCATTCCACCTACCGAATGTTTGCCATTCTCCAGCTTCAGCTGAAACTCTGATAATATGAAATATATGTGTAATTTTTAGCTATATATCTTGAACCGTACGTACGGGCCCAGGGAGTGCGGTGGCGGTAAAAGGTAGAAAGAAAAACCGGTTCAAAGAAAATAATTTATAAACTTCAATTAAAAGAAACGGTCAATAATATTCCCCCGAATTGTGACCGGCTTAAAAGAAAGCAAAATAGCGAAGAAGGTTCAAGAGGACGGGGAGGATTGTAGGTTTGGTATGTTGCTACCTTAGCTTTGGAGATAGCGGTGGTCTTCAAGAGGCGCCCGTCTCTCGGGAGTAGCTCTGTTAGCGTCGGAACACTCGACGAGAACCTCACCAAAAAATTCCCGACACTTGCGGGTGGACACCGCTATATATTTGGTGGGCCCATTTGCTCCTTGTTGCCATAGGTCCCTATTGACCGGCATATTGACCGATACTGGGGTGGAGGATTACACCACCCTCCTAGCTGCTCTACCGACACCCTCTGAGTGAGGTACGGCTCAATATAACCCAACAGTTTTCTGCACTTCTTATCCTAACCCTAACAGTTGGTTTTAAACCCGAAAATGATAAAAACGAATGCTATAATCGCCCATGGTCCAAAAATAGAATGAAGGATAGTGCCCATCGATTCGGTAGATATTTTTATCTCTTATTTCATCGCTTTTATAAGTTCTAGAGATATAACCCGGGGTCAAATAGACATCCTCCGCGGCTTAACAAAATTCACTTATTCTGTATTCTTTAAAGTAATCTTTGCTTAGAATTCATCAATTCTGCCGAATAAATACTTTGGGAAACTCAATCTTTGTAAAAGAAATGGCGAGGTTTACGTCTGACTTTGACTGCACTAAGTATGTTAAGCAGTATTAACATCTTCCTTCTTAGTTTGTTTTTGGGGCCCTTATCCTAGGTGAGTGCATCCACACTCCGGTGGTATGATGACTTCCGCCAGCATTGTTGTGAGTGTGTCACCTAATTACCTTGACTTTCATTTTTGAAATGCTATTTGACATCCTAGTCTTTAAGGTCAACTCTTAAACGGATTTGTATATGAATTTCTCCCTCCGCAATTAAGGCTCCCAGTACTCATAATGAAAAATTTTCCTGGAACTCGTTATAAAATTCAGATTATTAATGTAAAAAGGAGTGGTTCGTTAATGAAATTCGCGAAATTGTTAGTTTAAGCCCAAAGAAGGCTAATAAAACAGCTAAAAACGGATAAGAATATTTTAGCATATTAATTTATTCATAAACCACAAGTCATGTTATCTGCCGTGCCAAATTCGGTCGTTCGAATTAACTCGACCATAGCTCAGTAAAAATGCACTGCAGAAACAAATGATTCCCTGGAAATAACTCGTACCAGTTAATTTACGCTGTGAATGTAATAAATTAATTAAAAAGTCCCTAGAGGTCGTGAAATGCTCACTAGAAAGTTAATTTTACTTTAATTGGTGTTTTATTACTTTGAGCTCTGCGAAAACTCTTTCACTCTCGTAAATATTTAGGGTGTTCACTCAAAATGCAGCCTGGTTGTACAGCAATGAGTCCGATGAAAATATTATGTATTAGATATTTTTTTCCAAAGATATATTATTTAGGAAAGCGTGTTACTTTGTTTCAGAGATTAGACTCCTGCATGTATAACAGTCTTAAAATACGCTTATAATTTCATTTCAACACATACTTGACATTTCTTCGTTTCTCTTCCTCGGTAACCTTTCGCATCCCTTCATATTAGTACAAAACCGCCAATGACCCATAACATTGGCATTACACTTTCCTCCAGTGTTCGAAAGTAAGAATATTTTAGAGCTCCATGTTCAAAAAATTAAGATAAAATTACTGTGAAACAAATGAGGAAAATGAGCCAAAAGTCAATATCTCCTATTTTGTTACTTTAAGTTGACATTATATGTTGTTTTGTCAATTAATGATCCATTCCATTGTTCAAATCCTGCCTATTACTTCTTTCTACAGTCACCATTTTCAATATTAATTGCCTCCCTCAATCAAAAGTTTGCAAAACCGACTGCTGCTGCTGATCTATTTTTATGTTCCATGTTAATGCGATTACGTCCAGACATCTCATCCCACCGACACCCAATTCTGTTTTAATTTCGCATATCATACGTTGGTTCTCCAGGTGCGGAATTTTCTTTCACAAAGTTACGTTCAAATCTTTACTGTCTCTGATTTACTGCAATAATTCTTTTTGGACTGTTGCTTGACAAACCTCTGATTCCCATTCTCGTTTCTCGATCTCCGTGTCTGAGGGATTTTGTGTATGAGTGGTTTTTTTCCGACATCCACTAGTCTTATGTGATAAAGGCTGCACATTTTGCCTCGAGTACTATTTGTGATTCTTCATGACAAATTGGTCATCTTTGTCCTCAAATCCCTCATCAATTGGATTATCTTCTATTTCGGGAGTCATGGTTCCAAATCAGTGGATAGTTTGAATTGGTTAGTTACAGAAATCACTTGGTCAAGGAAAATGTTTTGAGCCTCGGAAAAATGAAGGAAGATGTGATAAAATTTAAACTTAACTGTATATTAAAAAAAACGTAACGTAAGATTTACTTGGGAGTATGTCTGCTTTAATATCTAGTAAATATTTAAAGTTATTATTTAAGAAGTTTTGTTCATCATGAGAGCAAATCATATTTAGGGAGATTGGATTGATTTTGCAGGGAAATTTACCTTACAATGGACCGAGTTGTAGTATTTGCTTGATTATTGGCTTCCTATTCGTTGGATTTTAGATCAATCACCAACAGTTACGTAGATTTTTCATTGAAATGATGAATACCACTTGGTCTTAGTGTGGAAAGCACGACTCTAAACTTTTCTGTACAGTGCATCATATTAAATCTTCATGTTCATTGGTTAGTTTGATCGGGATGGTGTAATTGGCTAAATACTAACTGCCCACATTGGGAACCTGATTTCGAGTGATTGATATTACACACATTTTTCAATGGAATTCTATTCCATTACTAGGCGTTTTAAAGAGCACCCAATTTGTATCTTATTCTTTGAAGAACTGAATTTTCTCCAAAGCGTATTAGATCAGCACATCAGCGGTGGATACTTTTTCTCCATATTTCATTTTTTCAATAAACCCTATCATTATAAATCTACTTACCTTGCCTCGGTAGAGTTGACGGCCTAGGCTTTCGGTCGCCTCCATGAATAACAGTGACCAAATCATCTCCTGACAAACAACCCTAAATAATTTTCAGAATATCACGTTCGGTTTGTACCAAACGGGGTTAAAAAATTCAGGGAATAAGACTGTGTACTGTGTTGAAGAATTTGTGCCAATGTACGACTTGAAGTCTCCTAAAAAAATGAGCGTTTTAAGTGTGAAAGTTGATTTTGCAGTATTTTCTTTTTTAACTAATGGGCCTACGCATTCAATATGAAGCAGCCTAAATTTTATTACGGTCGCTTTTATTTCTGCATCTTATCCCCGCAACTCCCTTTTTCCCACCACTAGTCCTCTAAGCAAATGCCTTAAGACCTTTTGGTGTCTCCAGCTCACGTCTCTCAACTCTTTCTGATTGCCTGAATCTTTTATTTTATTTTTTTCTCTTCGAATGGGAGCAAAAACTCCTCTACGGGATCTCCAAAGCTTTGATTAACCGGCGATTTTTATTTTACTTCAGCCACAACACGGTATTGGTGGGGATTGAAAGAAATATGATAACGGGGATGCGTGTATATTTTTGTCGATAGAAGATGGAGGTGGGGAGAACTGGGGGGTGACAGAATACTTCCCTCTATATTGTTTTATAACATGTGTTGAAGTTTTTTCTTGTCTTATTTTTTCAGCTCTTTCGCCGCTGCGGATACCTGTAAAAATAATAATGACCATTGCACAGTGGTCTAATGGACCCCATTATTTGGATTGATAATTTGACTTTTCCAGACATTTGGTGTTCATTTATCGTAATAATAGCGCCATGGAGAGCAATGAATTTCAGATATAAAATTTTGCGATCACTTGATATGAAATCATTCATTCAATATATTACTAACAAATATATAAACTTTTTCGATCATAAGTGGATACTGCCGGTACTATGTACGGTTGAAAGAATACATATATCCTTGTATTGAACATTTATGTATCAGTACCTAAAATACTCAGATTAATTGACAGAAAGCTAAAATAAAATAACGATATGAATGAACAGCAATGAAAGAATTATCAACGAGGCTAATCGATTTAAAAATATTATGGTGTCATTCTGGAAAACATAATAAAAAAATAAAAAATGGAATGCAACGTCTGTCTACTGTGATTAAAGAGTGATTCCAGAACCACTGATCTCAAATTCGAGTACTCAATACTTCCTAATAGACCATTGTGCGATTTGGGGGTGAGGATTTTTTGTTAAAACTCTGTCATAGAAATTACTACAGGTCCACGAACGGGAACCAATCTTTGCGCCGTGTGATCCAGCAAAGACTGGATTAGATTCGGCGATAGTTTCTGTTTATTTCCCTTTTGTTCATATTTCTTATAACCATCCATGTGTTAAAAAATTTAAACAGTTGCTGCGTTCTGACACTCTTTTTCATCTACCCTTGACATGAGTATCAAAGACATCGACAAGTGTGCGTAATCTTGCCACTTGTTCCCTTTTTTAACCATTATTTCATTAAAAAAATAAATTAACATGTAAAAATCGATCTCAAGTAATTTTTTTTCAACTATGAACATAACCCGAAAGATTAATATGTCTCAAGGACAATTCGAGTAGTTTTTAGTTTCCCTAATCTTATTCCATGCTCGAAGAGATGATAGTGATCGTTCTAGTGGCCTTGGGACCATTTTTCTTGCAAGAAGTCAAAGTACTCTGGACGGGTTTAATGTGTTATTGCTTAATTTATTCAATCGTTGGTTCACTTTTAAAAACTTCGCAGTTATCACTCTTTTTTATGTACATACCTTACCAAAGTTTGCACGAAATTGACGCTTTCACACAGCCGGTGGTGATTAACACACGCCTTAAAAGAAGTTTTAGTCAATTGTAGAGCATAGTTCCTCCGTAGCAGGCTCTAATGTTACGAAAAAATGTTATTGGGCTTAAATTATGGTGAAGTTTATTCATTAAACATTGATTCACTCATTGTGGGATTAAGAAGTCTATCTGCAGCTCCGTAACGAGGGTTTGTCACCACATGTGGCAAGCACCGCACAGTGGGTTGAAATCGAAAAAAGCTGGCTAAAAGAAAAAAATGGATTTTTTTTTCAGTCTGGAAGTTGAAATTTGGCATATTGAATCTCCTACTAATGGTGCATATGATGTATGATTCATTTTGCATAATTCTTTCGCATTCACATCATAAAAGGGCTTAAATTTGGACGAAATTTACAAAAATATCCGGAAATGACATTTCGCTGAAAATATCCAAAATAAAGAGTTTGCAGAACCTTTTTTAGGAGCATATTGGAATGAAAAGTGATACTATTTCAAAGAACGGGTCTGAGTTTCTGAAATGTTGAACTTTTAAATGACTAGGGAGATATTTGCTCTTTTAATAGGACAAAATGGCGGATCCTATTTAACACTGATTTTTTGGTTTTAGGTACAATATTGTTAAGAGGAACACGAAGTAACAGTGAGTAACTTTAAAGCTTCTAAAATGAAAATCCGTTGAGAAAGTCTGCGGCAGTCTGCGGTGCCGAAAATGAACCCTGTTTTTCGATCGCGCGTCGGAGTCCAGCCTTGCGCGCCAGCCATTAGGGAATACAGTGACGCGGCGAGTATCATAACACTCTATTCAGCCATGAACTTAATTATGGCAAATTTCTAACTGTTTGTAGTTTGAAGAATTGCCAAAGGTGCTGTAGTAGTATTTTGAAAGGAGAATCTATTCTCTTTCACATGGTCCGATAGCCTTGTTTTCTCTCTTCGGATGCATTCAAGGAGATAAACCAGGCATTTCACGTTTACATTTAAGTCTGCGAAAGATTAGTTCAGCATGTGTGAGCAACATACAGAGGCCTATGAACATGCACATTTTCACTAAACCTTCGGCTAGAAGCTGGTGTCGCACAACCATTCATAAGTCCCCTCCCTCCCACTCCCCCGCCCTATTGCTCCGTGCCGCCCAGCGTGAGTGTTCGCAAAAGTTGTTTTCGATTTCAGCCCACTGTGTACTGTTGCAAAATCTCATCTAGTTTAGTGAAACACACTTTATTGCAGCTAAATGATATTGGTTATCCAGCAGGTATTGGCATATACTTCCAACAGAAAGATGATTTAGTGAACGCTGGCTACTCTGTAGTGGTGCCTAGTGCACAGATGATAGGTCCAATAAAAAACGAGTGTTCTGCGCTTTTATACTGCTCTTTGATTTCACTGAATTACTGCAGGGAAAATTTTCTTGGTTAATTCCAGTCTAATGAGGGTGCAGCACGTTTCACTTTATATAATCACTTATCACGGCATCTTGGAGTGACGGAGTTCCTCAGGAGAAATTACGGAAATTGACTTTGAAAACGAACGCAAACGCTTCTAGGGAAGGGTCTCGTCAATAAACGCTCCTGTGTGCAGATATGATCGCCTGATTGTCAAAAACCACATTACTTATATTTGTTTGGTCATTGTGCTTCAACTTACTATTCATGTTGAAATGACCTGGTCTACCTCACAAGATATAATTTTGTGCGGCTAACGGGTCATTCTGAGCGTTGTGTGCAATGGACTTGAATGATTTTCCATAAATCGATTCGGCCGATCTTGTTCTCTATAGTATTAAAAATTATTCTATGAAAAACTGAAATACTATTAAAAAATTATGAGACAACTTAGTTTTATCTGCTAATAAAGCAATAGTGGAATGGTACCAAGTTATCATTTGTAAAAATGGACTTCCTTAGAGATAAGCCGGAAGCTGTGGAACATTTAAATATTCATATAATATTATATAAATAATTATTATATAGCATATTCTTTTTTATATTGAATCAGGTCCAAACGTCAATAAATATAAGCGCTTAGGACAAATCCGTTATTTATCTATGGTTGTTTGGTAATGGTGAATACCTTGAGTCTGTAGTGAAACTTTTGACACTGAAAAACAGCTTTTAGTTATTCGCATTTTACTAGTGTGATTGTCGCATTTCCAGCGATCGTTTCATTATCCTCTCCTTTTATTTGTCATTATAAGATTGATCAGTCCTACCTAACAATATTGTTGAAAGATTTTTAATGTAATATGTATTTTACCTGTTCAGGTTTTACCAGTCAGATGCAGAGCCGTACTCCTTTATCCGGGCCAGAAGCCGGCAACAGAGGCTGTCAGGCTGCTTGATCCAGCTGTCAACCATTTGCAGGTGCAGTGAAATTTTTAAAGTTTGTATGTAACAGATGTATGTACAAAGATAAGAAACATGTAAAATTAAATTTAAAAGAGAGCTGATGATGAACAGACTGGTAAAACATACGTGTACTAGCAAAATATTTGGCATGGGATGTTCTCTCGAGGAAAGGTCGTACAAGTAATAAGACAGCAATTCTTGACCAAAGTTAGTCAAGAATTGCTGTCTTATTACTTGTACGACCTTTCCTCGAAAGAATATCCTATATCAATGGAGGTCGATTGAGTGAACAATGAAAATATTTGGCGCACAAGGTATCAACATGACGATGCGAAAACTCAGAAAACTATTCAGAAATTTCCATATGTAGATACAAGGCGACGATTAAGGTACACTGTGACCAATATCAAATTAGTTTAATGAAGCTGCCACACCAGATATTTGCCGCTATAATTTTCCATCCTGTGAATACCGAGTTCCTCTGAAGTGCGAGGCCCTGCGAAGCGCGGAGCTCGGGGCCGTTGTACCTCTTTCCCGGCTCAAAAGGTGGTACATACTAATAGTCTAAGAATGAATCCGCGGCACGTTTTCTCATCGTTTACGGTTGTAATAATCGTTACTATTATCCACAGATTATAGAAAGTTACAATGGAACATGAAGTACGTAAACGATCAGGCCGTGGCGCACCGGCCTTTTTCTTCACGCATGATTATATTTTTCATCGTGAATCCTATCCTGTTCACCTTATCCGTAAAGACCATTCCCTTTCTCCCTCTCTCTGTACCTTTTCTTACCCCCCACTCTGCTGCCTTCTAATCTCCCACGGAAATTCACTCTCTTCACCTAACATACCGAGTACTTCCTCATTTGTTCATCCAACCGTATTTTCTTCCAACCCCCGTGTTCCATTTTTTCCACACCAACACCCACATATTTTACCCGAGAGTTTCTGCGCGATGCAACGACTAACTGCAAGAAAGATCTTCAAGAGTGTATTCTGGGCACATTATGATATGCCCTCGTCGTTAGTTCCATTTTGTTTATGAAAGACTCCTTTGCGAATGCTTCTATCCATATAATTCATTTATTATTTTGATTACTTTTTCCTGATAACTACCCTGGTAATTAAACTGATCAACCTGCTCTAGGTTGTCCTTGTACATGAATGGTCAACTTCATTTCTTTGACCCGAGTTGCTTCATTAATTTAGAATGTCAACTATGGTGTAGGAATGAAGATTTGGTATTGTCGTCAACCGAACTGGAGTAATCTGCATTTTTCTTTCTCACTTGACGCCACGCATTCAATAAATTCAGTTTCCAGTTAGTTCCTTCAATGATGTTTATATCTTCAATGCCATCATTGCATATTTGCACAAAACGTGGCTTTCCTTAACAGTAATTTGCTGCTTGGGATAATGTTAAAATAATTGTGTTACTTTACAAATGCTTGTAGTGTGTGCTGTTTTTAAGAGCCTGTTTTGACACGCAAAATTCATCATATGTTTACCTTCTTAGATTAGATTAGATTAAGTTTTTGGTGGAGTTCCTCCGAGGAGGACCTGGGGCACCTAGACTTATGGGTCCTTTGTGCTAACCACCATATCTTGGTTACCCGTGGAGTCCAATGACCTTACTGAAGGCCAGCATATCCTCTATGGGAGTAACCCTGATTTCAGCCGGATCAGGAAACGGGGATCCTAGATGTCTTATTCTAGTCCTCATCAAGGCAGGACAGTTACAGAGAACGTGTGATGTTGTTTCGTCCTCTTCTTCGCACCATCTGCATCTGGCAGAGTCTGCTAGCTTCAAGAGATGAAGGTACCTCATGACCTGATAGTGTCCAGTTAGGAGACCCACTATCGTACGTAGTTGACCTCTGTTTAGCAATAGAAGTCTTCTTGCTAGTTCCTTACCTTCTTAGAAGCTCTCGAAATGTTTTATCCCATGTTCGTCTTCCGAATACTTCTTAGTTAAATCTCTACATCCATTAGTTTTTCATTATTCGTCGAAGATATTTCAAATATACTTATCTCCTTAGCTGTTACATCTACGCGGTATTTATACCCTGAATACCCGGAATGCCATGAATACATGTATTCCTAGATTTCAGAATGTAGTTACTAGCCTTTGTAGACTCTTCTTCCGGTTCAATGCCTTCTTTACTTGGGTGTTTCTGCTTATATTTTCTATCTTGTTTCTTCCAATCGTGGTGATCATTGGAAATCCTCTCCCTCTCACTCAAACTCCGGGTTAGGAAGAAAAAAAAACATCTCTCCAAAGGTCCTCTGAGCACTGAACAGTATAACACGGTCACAGAAACTCTGACCGATGTGTCGCGTCGTAGTTTATTTGATGGAATTTTTAAGGTGGAAAATTGCCCGCACACCGTCTGAAAGCTAGTACACTACCACTTGATGTAATTAATGCCTCCTGAACGCGCCAGGATTTTCCGCGGAAAGGGTGTCGGTCGGAGGCGAGTGCCTCGGGCCACGTGGGAGAACCTCGATCACTGCTGACATTCACGTTCCCAAATGGTCCGCAGAAATCCCGCACGTGTCGTACGAAGCGTTCTTGAGTTTCCTACTGAATTCTTGCACGGGCAACTCGCACCAACGTTTTTAGATGGTTGAGTCGCTTTCGTTTATGCACAGATTTGTAGGGCAGTGAATATTTGCATGTGTCAATTAATTATTAACTAGTAAAGAAATTATCTTCGGCCTTGCCGAAGCTTAAATACCCTACACCACTTTCAATTTTGTTTAAAAAATTAAACGTGGTTTCGGTCCGATCCAACCCATTTTAAAACTGTGTGGACTACTAGAGGCTTATGACCCAAATTTCTGCTCGATATCTCAATTTTTTTACGGCAGTTATCGTGCGGAGAGACAGATAGACGGAAAGACAGACAGACTAACATAGCTAGATAAACTCGCAAGGCAATGCTGATCATTTCTATGTATACTTTTTTATACCTGCTACACCTCCTTCAATGCGATACATTTCTGCTGTGACAAAATCAATATACCCTACCCACATAGTGGTGTACGGTATAAAAAGTAGAGATAAAAGCGAAAAAATCCATGCTAATGATTTGGTTTCGTGGCAAATTTATGACAGTTGAACACGCAACCTGATGGCACTTGATATATATTTTGAAATAATTCCATGACACATGTACAAATTTTCTTCTGCATGCGAAAAATGTATTTTGTTTAACTATTATCTTTCCTAATGAGTATATTCATACCATGCCGAATAAAATTTGGTATTTACATGCGGTTTTTGCTTAAATTTCGAACTCTGTGCCGTAAACCGAATCTATGACAATACTTTAATTAGTACAAAATTTCAAAATATAACTGTTGCATCATTTAATATACGACACGTATTACTTTACAACATCAAAATTGATGCATTTAAGTGTAGTTTGGCCCAAGAACTTTTTTAATTTCTTGAAAAGTTAATATAAAATGAATACAGTGACTCACTATTCGCACTTGAACTAAATTCCACGGTTTCGTCATAAAATTGACGCAATTAATATGATTGGCGTTTGAAGAAATTTTTTTCTAGGATTTAAGGCCCAAGGAATAAGTTTCATGTCGTTTTTTTCCTCATTTTCTCTTTTAGCTTCTCTAATTAATTATTATCTTGATTTGTGTGACAATATTTATCAACTAACGAAATGTCGGCGATATATCTCTCCGAATCCAGATGACAGATATGAGCAGGATAGAGGATGAAATTGGTAAAAACAAGTAATAACTAGCGAGAACAAATATGCAATATTCTTGCTTCTCTCACTGACATGTCTGTTCTTCGGCACATGGAGAACATTTTTTCGTATCCAAGTCATTCACTGCGGTGGAAAAATTGGAGTTATGAGCATATATGAGTTATGAGACAGTCCCCTGCAGGGCTGCTAGGATACTGCCTTGCGGCGTTCCTTACCTGTTGTCGCCATTTATCAATGAATTTTTCGAGATTGATCAGTTTCATGGAGTCAAATCATTTAATCCTACATTAGTGATGTGAATTATAGGTACATACATAGCGACGACGGTCTTCTGGGCGATTATGACTTTGGAGTTTTTAAAAAGAAGACATCAGTTTTTTCTTGAATGATATCTATACAGCAGCATTCAAACGGGAATTGAAAAATATTGACTCAAAATTTTCACTATAAAAAGAGAAGATACTTAAGTTTGTATTCAGCCTATGCTGTACGGTAAAATGGGAAGACTAGAGCATTACATTTCTTCATAGGAGAAAAATAACCGTTACAAGGAATGGGTTCAAAAAAAAGGATTAATTTCCATAATATTTTAGAAATCACTCGTCGCTATTTTCAACGTATCATATTTTATAAAGCAATACAAAATAGGTGCTATTTGAAGACGCAAGTAGTGACGCACGGTCTCTGGGACCGAAAGTAGCTATAAGTAACGATATGCTTGCACGAAGTGATTTTTTGGCTGGCATATCGAAGGAGCAGTATAAAATAGGAAACTTCTGAAAAGCATGAAAAACAAAATTTCATACGTCGCTTGCGTCACTATAAAGATTATATTGTTGGCTTGAGAGACCGGACGTCTCCACTCTAGGGCTAATGTTATTTATGTAACATTATAAGTTCTATGACAATATAAGTTCCTGTTGCTGAATGTGAAATACGTAATCATGGGTAATTAATCCAGCAGGAAGAAAAAAAAACATTTCAGAGTTTGTTTAATGATAAAAATGTAGAACTACCAACTTGCAACTCTAATAATGAAATATGCACAACAATCCTAGGAAAGTCCAATTATGAATTATTCAAATATCGCTCGAAATGTTAATAACGAAGTGGGATTAAGCCGAAAGGAACTGCTGTACAAAAAAGATGAGCAGCTGTACAAAAACTTGCACATATTACTCTAAGTGTTTCTAGTATCTCACGCCGTAATGCCATTCCGTTTTACGCCGATCAAAACCCTCCACTAGCCGGTGCCAAATATGTTTGAGTCCTGGAGGAAAGACCCGAAACTCCTCCGATCTGTGTATTCGCCGGGAAACCTGCGGTCCCTCCGTAAGGATCGCCCTCCCAATTCGACAGCCCCCGGTGCCATTGAATGCGCTCTTCCTGAAGTCGGCGGACTGGGCCACGACAAACGCAGTTGCGAGAGAGACGGAAGAATCGCGAGCGAGAGAAGAGGGTCGGGGTAGGGGAAGGAGGAGAAGTAACTCCGTATACGATGACTGTCTCGCGCCTGCTCCGTGAGGCAATCGATTCGGCGCACGCGCAATAAACTTCTTCTCCATGTGCCCGCCGTCCCTTCCCCACCATGTGCCCCCCCACCCTTCCCCCCCTTCGTCAGTGGTACCTCACTTCCCCTATCGGGAATAAGAGGGGAGGTTCTCCCTCCCGCTTTCCTTGCACCCACCCTCCCTCTCCTTCCCCTCGGACCATTTCGACATCTCCCACATGCAGTCATCGGCAACGTTTTGCGGGAGCAGAAACGGCGGCAGTTCCGAAGCTTCTCCCAACCGAGGCGGCAGTGGCACGCCGGACGGCCGAAGACTTCGGGTCTTGATACAGCCCGGTGGAAAAAGTGTTTTGAGTCGCGTGCGCGGAGACCGGCTTTCACGACTGTCTGCACGTTCTGTTACCCACGAGAAAACGCTCCCGTGTCAAGTGTTTAACCATACTGTATTGTCATAACCATACTATCTCCTCGAAAAAAGTGAAAGAAGGTGTTAAAAAGGAAGTTTTTACTTTTTTGGAATAGAAATAAAAAGAGTTGTGAATTAGTTTCAAACTTTTCCTCTCTCTACTCCGCTTGGCTTTGTTAGTCAATCCCCCAATTAATGGAGGAAGGAAATTGAGATAAAAAATATTTGACCTTGATGGCTCATCCGGACATTTTTGGCTGAGTATTCATTTTATTTTATCGTTAAGTTACTACATTTTTTTGCCAGTTGGGTGAAGTTGGGTGTGATTTTTTTTGGCGTGCCCAGAGTCAAGTCCCCAAGAATTATTCTTCCCTTTGACTTACTCCAAAAGATTTGCACGAAGACATCGAGAGTTTCCCCCAGAGAGTAGCCGACCGGCAGCACGGGGGTGACGAGACGAATATAGGAGTTGAATGCGCTGTGGAGGAAATAAGTATCTCCGGTTCGAAGACGGAGTCTAATCGTCCCCTTGCAAGAGATGGTGGTGGGATGGCTGGTGGAGAGTGCGTTTCGTTTGGTGTCTCGAGGAGGAGTGTGGGCGGTGGATGCGGTGTCCTTGCTTCCGGAAGCCCCGGGAGGATGTCCCGCTATGTCCTGCTGTCCTGCTTTATCGCCTCCTGGGCCCTGCTCCCCAGCGCAGAAGGTCTGTACACAAAACACTCCACAAAAACCTTTTTGTTGACCTCAGTTTCTGTTCGAGAGAACAACGAGCCAAAGTCAAATTTCCTCAACTCGGGGACGCGTGGTCGTTCCACGGGAACCCTACAGAAAACGTGGAAATGCTAGCTTTCTTGAAACTTGGCTCTTTCTCAATGTCTGGCGCTTAAATTTGGCTGAAGATCTCATAGCTATATCCTTCCAGTAATTTTTTGGTCTACTATCTCTGGACATTGTTGATTACCTTAGCATTCGTTACATTAGAAACTGAGTTTAATCGTATCCTATAGTGAACTAGATGTATCCTGTGCTTTTGAAGAGAATATGTATGATCTGCGATTGAATATTGCAAATGTTCATCTTAAATTGTGCTCTCCGACAAAGGGACTGGAAGCCAAGTGATATGGACCACGAGCGTTGATACAGTTAACATTATTCTGCATAAAATCTTCATGGTTTAAGAGTTCATGCGCGCCTGAGGCAACCAATGGTGAAAATATAATGAGAGTTTTCGCAATGCTTCTATAGCTCGAAAAATTCTCCTGCTCTCACGAAAATAGTAAAAAAAATCAATCCATATCCTATAAAACTGTGTACTAGACCTTATTCTTTGAAATTATTTTTTTGTAAGATCTGTCTAAGGTACCGCACCCCATGTTTTGTTTCACGCGTCGAAATCACAATGAAAAAACCGCTGCAAGTGGGGTTCATGGTTTTGGAAATGCCATTGTGAGTTGAAGTGGCACTTCAAATTACATAGACTTTAAACAGAGCTTTGGCATTATTTATTTTATTCTTTGTAGAAATCTTTGCATATATTAATTTAAATAGAGCTTTTAAAATACGGGAATCGAGCTAGTTTAAATATCAAATGTTTCGAATTGGGGCCAGAAATACCCGAGCTGATTATATTACACGCAGGATTTTGGTCTAGTTGGCTCTACAAGGATAGCTTTCTGCATTTTTGAAGCAAGCGCTCATTGGAATTACCCGCTTCAGATTTTAGGCGTTAAAAGCTCGTATTCTGCATTGAGTTTATTCTGACAAATTCCTGATTACTATAAACAAGATAGAATTTTAACATTCGTTCGCAGAGGACGGGGAAACTAAGATAAATGTTAAGATGATGGTTTCTTGTCTTGCATACAACATCTCTCGTCGCTAATTTATTTTCATATAGAAGTGGATCATGTGACAAATGCATCGTTACACTGCCGCTTTGATGCGAGCCCTAAAAACAGACACGATATACCCGTCAACTTTAGTTGATTCTTTGCCAACATTGTCTTTATCTCATTTGTCAGTCATCTATTTCTTGTTGAACAGTTTCTCCCATTGCGTTTTGCACGCATTACACGATTGCATTCAACTTCAGAAGTAATACGTTTTCAGACTCCGTGATCCCCATTCTGTTCACTTGAATTGTCGGTCGGCCGGTGCATCTGGATTACCCACGATACTTCCCGGTTATTGCTGACTCATGAATCCCTCGGGAGCCGCTACACACCCTGAATTCTGTTATTGGTTCCTTCTTGTATTTTTTCTTTTGGTCTCTCCGCCCCATCGCAGGCGGAAAACCACGTTTCTTCGTCACGCGTCTCTTGAATTCGGCACACTCAGCGCTTGAGATGGTCCATTACGTCCTGATTCGTTCGCCGTCCGTGCAGTCCCTCGAAAGCGGGGTGGCGTAGGAACTTTTTGTTGCTTGCCTTTCCCGGCACAAATGATTTCGTACGTCGCTTTTCGTTGTAACCTGTACAACTCCCAATGTATATCAAATGGAATTGTGCCCAGAAGGCAAATCATTTTCTCCTTACAAGCAATAAATTCGTAACGTTGAAGTTTTGGGAAAAGAATAGGAAATTAAATGTTCTCTACCTTTAATGAAAGACATTCTTTTGCTATTGTCTTTATAATAACTAAAATCGTAAATAGCTGCTCAATTACAACGCTTTACTTTTATTCATAATGACAGCATTTTATATGTTTAACACTTTAAGAAATTTTTTATCTTTACAACTGTATATTAATAAACACCCACATATTGTGGATTTTAAACATCAAATATACGTGATATGATGAATTATATTCGTTTTCAGGTATTAGGAATGGAGCTTATGTCTGAATGTACTGGCACTGGTGTGTAAGAGAGATGTTTTTAATTCATAGCATTACAGCCCAAAAATTGTCATCATTTTATCTTCATGTACGCTTTTGCAGTAATTGACTCATATGCAGTATAGTTACAAGTATGTGCTCCTCTTTCTTCCAATTTGATCCTCTTAACACTTCTTGATCCGGTGTCTTTTAAATTTTACTAGCCCTTGGGGCCGGCCATTTTTTCTCTATTTTTGTAGGGAAGGTACATGTATACAATTAAATTCACACAACTCCAGAACTAATGTATATTTTTTAATGAAACTTTCT
The DNA here is from genome assembly GCA_963169105.1 of Ceriagrion tenellum. Classification (NCBI taxonomy): domain Eukaryota; kingdom Metazoa; phylum Arthropoda; class Insecta; order Odonata; family Coenagrionidae; genus Ceriagrion; species Ceriagrion tenellum. Next base: position 94,622,159 of record OY720641.1, read on the forward strand.
TTCGTTGCATATTATATAACAGACCGGACCATTACCGCTGGTGGCGGAAACACGTATTTTTACGTGAGCGGACTATAATGTGTTAAGCAGAATCATAGATTTTTCTATTCATCAAATTTTTGTTTCTTGGTTCCCTGAGTTAAGTATTGTCGTCACGTATACGCACAAAAAATTTTCTGTTGTAATTCTGGAGTTACGGAACCACACTTTTGTACTGATTAAGTAACGTCTAAACTATGCTTCAAAGTAAAATTTGTTTTCTTCCTTCAAAAGAATGTGTAATTTTAGCCCTGTTGTTATTCACATTTGTAAGGTAAAGATTTGTTTACATAGGGAATTCAATGAAAGTAGTTTCAACGTAGTTACAATTGTTTACCTAGAAAACGTTTGCATGTAACGCAATGATATAGGTAACATCTATTCATCTTTTTGTCGAAGTACTTCCATGAATTACTTTTCTACACTTAAAATTCCCAATATACAGAATTATTTCAGAAATAGTGGCAGTATTAAGAGTTGATTTTGTAAAAGACCTGATTGAATTAAAAGCATCATTCAGATGAAAATAGGGGCGAGCAGACGTGAAGAAAGATCCAATGTATGAAAGGGAAAATGTGATCCGTCGGCTGTTTGTTCCTGAAAAGCTATCTATCCATCGCCCAATTATCGTGTACCACTTTAGATGACAAGTAATTTTTCCGGCCATTCTCCCTGAGAAATAACAAAAAAAAATTCCCTTCACCACCTTCGGTCCTCCGTGACATTAATGGAAATATGACGTAAGTCATTTTTTATCGTCAATGTCATTTATGGGACCAAAAATGCGAGGTTTCGTAATATAAACCCCTTTTCACTTTACAAGCAATTTCATTTCCAAATGACAGCTATGGAATTCTCAGTGCCAGAAATTGAAATTTTAAGCTGTCCGTCCCCCCTCCATTTCAATCAAGAAAATTACAGTACCGAAGTGTGATATGCCATATTGTAGCTCCTTTATTTAATTTAATTAAAAATTATGTGTACGAATACATAGAGTGTGTTAGAAGGTGTCTGTAGTAGAATTACTTCGTTAACATTTATCCGAAAAATCTATAAAATAATACATAAAATTACTCTGAAGGATTACAGATTTGCAGAATTTTCTCCTCGATGACCTAGTAAATTCTTTTTTCTTTACTTTTCAATTGATTGCCTTTGAACTTATAGAGTAACATATTAAGTTTATGTTCTTGTAGTGTTAAGAGCCGCACCTAGAAAATGAAGTTTTAGTAGCGGTTACTATGCATTAATTGGTGGGTATCGTCTGCCGATAATAGTAAAGGAGAAATTATTTTATTGAAGATAGAGGGGTGATCTAAATCAAACATGATGATGAATATTGGCCCATGAATGGCTTCGGATGTCCCTAATTCATACATTCTGGCTAAAAAGCACTAAAAAAAAGCTGGGCATAAATTTCAATTTCTTACTAACCTGTAGAATAAACTATAGTATATTTATTCAAAGCAATTTGAAACACGTATAGCTATTATTTGGTTCATGTCATGTCCAATATGTGTATGTTTTGTGCATTGAATCGTTAACCATAGAGTATGATTGATGGTTGTTTTCCGGAGATCGCAAATGTTGTGAGTTCCAATGGTATTATGTGCTCTTTCTATTTTGATCTCCAAGAAATCATTGCGAGAATTCCTAGTTTCGTCCGTCCAATATCGTAAAATACCCTCTGTCTGCTTCTCTCGTCACGAAATTACTCATTCGATGTGTAAACAGCTGTTCCATATCGGATAAGTTGCTGCGAAACAACTGATTAGGTTTTCCAGACTTCCCAGGAAGAACGCTTTATAAATTTTTCGGGCCGGTTCATTTATTACAGCATACCATAAAGCCCATGTGACGCACCAGGTGCATAAACCATGACATTTACCTCCCTTAAACTTCTTCAATAACAGTGCATTCCCGCTTCCAAGGGATTGTAACTCCGTTAAATTTCACGGGAGCGACAGACGGATGGTAGATAAAGATATAAATGGAAATGGAATGGATAAAAATTCAACTCTCTGTGAGTAAGCCTCTAATTTTTCCGTTAATTGAACTATAATGTGAAGCGCTTACTTAAAAAATTTTAAACTTTTATTGAGTCTCTTAATTGTGGGTCAAATTACCTCGAATTTGCTTGCAAAGTTGAGTAAAGTTACAGGTTCGCTCTAGAAACATTAGTTTGCCACTAAGTGATGATGCGGCATTGATTATCTAATGCCAATGCAATGTGTTAGGTATCTCAAAGAATCTGACTTTTTATTATGCCTGCAAAGTGAGCCAGTTCAGCACGTCAAAAATATAAAATATCTATTCATACTTTATTTACCACGTAGGTACGTTTATCCTATTTATTAGCATTGTCAATTGTTGTCATCGTCATTTAAAATTCAGCAATAGGTATAATTTGTTCCATCATTGTATGTAATATTTTGTTTTACGAAATAATGAAACAATAAAAATACATTCGCTCTTGTCAAAATTAAGCGTATATTTCGCTGGTTGAAAACGCCTCCATGTAGCGACAGAAAGTGTTGATCGAATGCTACCGTTTTCTCGGAATGCAAATGAAATTAGTTAAAGCGTTTTATATATTACCTCATGTCGGCCCCGGTGGCGGCTGGGTAAAGTCCTCGCCTGCTAACCCCATGGTCGCGGGTTCGAGTCCCGCCTGGGTAAATCATTTTCTGCCCAGGACATGGGTGTTTATGTCTCGTACGTTGTTACTGTTATTCACCCGACGTAAATTGGCCCATTGTGCTGTATTTGGGGTAGTGAAGATAAATAAATAAATGTAAGGGAGAAGATTTTTATACCAATCACCAACGGGAAAATAGCGTTCTTGTGAGTAGTGTAATCTTAATTTAGAGAGATTCCAAAAAAGAGATTGTCATAAGGCATAAAAAGCTGAGTAAGTCAGTCAAATGTCTACCAAAAATTCTTACGGTAACTATCCCTCCTTACCTTAGCTCAGTGTTGCTCAGTGGTTGTCAAGAATTTATATTCTCTTACCGATTGTATCTAAATGTATTCACATTTTGACACTTCTGTGTCTATCAAATGTTTGCTTATATTTTATTTATTATCTTGTTCCCTCGCATATCGCATAAATCCGTCCATCTTATGCGTCGCACCGTTTTTTCTTTTGAACAAATCACCTCATATCATCCACTTGTTAAGTTTCGTCACATTTTTATGTGGTGATACTATTTTTCCAATGATAAGTCACGGCCAAAGTGCGCATGTTATTCTAGAGACTTAAATGTCCCATATTCATTGGAAAATAATGGATGAGAAATAAGTGTAGTGGCATATGAGAAGTGATATAATGATTTACGCTATTCTTATTTGGTTTGTTATGTTGTATGCATTAATATCCTCTCTTCCCTTTTATTTCCTATGACTCCTGTGACATGCTATAGCATTAAACCTTCCCATACTGCAATTCGTTGTCTTATTTTCACTTCTTTGTTATTGCTACCGTTTCATTTGTGTTTACGGACTTAAGTTTGGGGCCAAGATTGCCGCCCATAAGGTAACTGAAGTTCCACTGGTGCTTATTCTTCGAATTTCGGAGCACCTACGAAAAGTAACACATTTTATAGTGTCCTAAAAATCATAACGCTGTTTCTAGGACACTTGAATTGGGACTTCGGCGCAGCCTGTACATATTTTGTTCTTCTTCACCAAATTCTCGTTCCACTTTTTTATGTATTCAACCAAGCCGTTTCTATGAACCAATTATCAATATCCTTGTCAAAGCTTCTAGTTTGCCAACACGTGTATTTACAGGGTGCAGTCATAATTTAATAACTTGCGTCCACTAATATACTACTGCTTCCTCTTTTTCCACATCAATAATTGCATTTCTTCTCTATATTTCTCTTATAAAGTTATTTTTTCATCAATCTCCCCGCATCGAAAATATACTTCACTTAACTGTCACATTACCTCTTAAAAAGTTCATAGAAAACTATGAGTTTGCAATAATATTACCTATCTGTATTTTTAATCTCTTATAGTGTCTGTCAGTATTTTTTACGAAAATAATAAATGTTTCCGAGAAATGCTTTAATTTATACGGTATGTCCATGAGTCTAATACGGTGCAGATATGTCCTATAATATCAATTGGCTATTGGGAGAACTCTAATGAACATTATCTAATCTTTCATTACCGTATTGCCTCTTATTTTCTCTTTTCTTATTTTTATTTCACTTTTAATTCTCGAACTGATCTATCGTCTTTTATGACCACCTATCATCGTAGTGCTCAGTGATAATCTTTATGGAATACCATACTATTTTTTAGAAATTGAATAGGTATTGAAGTTTAACTTAAACAACTATATCCTACCTAATAAATGTAAAATTTCATATTTTTGCTACCTTTTTCCAGGTTCCTTAGCTAGCGATGACCAAGTAAAAGGTAGGTTTTTCTTGGTCATATCTTTGTTCTATCTGTTTTTATCATGTATTGCGCAGGCGTAATTAAATAGTCTGTTGATTTGTTTGCCATAAAAATTTCTCTTTATGGGGTTATGGGATATGAACATTGCTGGGTATGAAAAAAGTACAACTGCTTTCATTCGCATTGTAAGCATTACCCTTATCTTTTACATGAAGAGCAGTATGGGAATTTCCCCGATGGTTTACAGCAATTCATACCTTTCTAACATGATACATTATTGTTCACTATTCTGATTATGAGGGAAATTAATTCTCATGTATTTTTACAGACCTTTAGTTCTTCATATGATATTTTACTAAGAATATAGACATGGGTATGCAGCAGAATTACTAGGAAGCATGGATGTGCGAATAGAGCAGTTGAACTAATATTTTTGGAACGCAAACTCTGGTGATACAGATGCTCCAGGGTTATGATAATACTAGATAGTCTAGAGTTCATGTAAATTTACTCATATGCTCATAATTTTTGCTGAGATTCCGAGCGTTTGAATTTTTAGAAATTTATGAATAATAAAAAAAAACTTCAAGTACGATTCCTTGGTATTAAGTATTTATTACAGAATATTATGCGGATGTGTGGCGTGATGAATCACTAATGAGGTTCAGTGCATATATCACTACCAATCTCTTGGGCCCGTTAATTTGGAAGCATTTATTAAATACGAAATCCGTGAAATTTCGTATCTCAGATCCGTCCCTCTGACCTTCCTCGAAGATGTTCTTAATTCGAGATTTTTTACGACACCATCGTTTTCGCTCGGCCGGGTGAAGTATTCATCACAAAGGATGAATATAAATCATATGCGTATTGCATATGCGATCGTAAAACGGATCAGCGGAATTATGGGTACACTTGCGTGTATCTTTATGCGTGTACATACTGTCATCAAAAAGAAGTAACAAATCCCCGCTGGAATATATTTATTTGATCACCATCAAACGTATATTTATTCCCCAGGAAGTGTTCTTGCTACCCTTCTGTTTATGATTTGTAATAAGACCTCGGTGGCGCGGGGTTGAAAGGAAGGAGTCCCGCTGCGCAAAAATCTTCGCCGTAACATCCTACAGTCCTCCATTCCCCTCTCCTCGCAACGAAATAAAAAAGAATAAGCGCCATAAACAAAAAAGCCAGCGCTCGCAGACCCCGCGACACACTCGCGTGCAAGAGCGGAACTCCGGAAAACGGGAGCATCTTTGCTTTTATCGCCGGTCCGTAAGCGTGGAAGGGACTTCGGGGGTTTCGCCGATGACGGCGGCGCGCCGGCGGCGGCGGTGGCCCCATCACGTTTGGCAACAGCTGGAGTCATCCGCCGAATAAAAAGCACGGTGACTGACTCTTCAAAATCCGCGATATATTCTTCCCACCAAACCCCCTTTCTCTTACTCTCTTCCTTTTGCCGTCATCGTTTCTCCATCCTCTTTCTCCTGCGACCTCATCGTTTTACGATACCGTAATGGAATTCGCGCATTTCGCTGATTACAATCAGTGTTGGAAATTTTCCTCCGAGGTTAGTGGGATAAAAATGTTTTATCATCGTCATCATCAGGCATGAATCCAAATATTAGTTATCCGCAGGTAATTGTTTGACGAATCATAAAGAATTGGGTATATTTCGCATTTCTATTGCTGTTATCACTCAACCGAATGTAGTCAGAGTGTGTAGTGATGAAAACATATTTTTACTGCTCTTTTATTCTCCATTGTTTCTCATTAACTAAAATATAGCTTAGTCACAGGTCTTCGCCTTACAATGCATCATCGGAATATTTTTTGTACTCCTCTACTCTTCATGAATATCCATTAATCACTCGAAATATTTGTATGGTGCTTTCTAATCAATTCTTGTTTTAGTTTGCCATATCAGTTATTTGTAGTAATTACCACTTTAACGTCCACAATACTTTTCTGATTTTACACCATGCCAGGTCGTCCTGAGTAAATGTGTTTAAATTTTGTTCTCTTGCAATAAAGTTTCTGGAGTTAATAGTGAACTGTTGGAAGCAAAAAATCAATACTATTATCTTGTTTTACACAGTTAACCATATTTAGTTTTCGTTGTAGAATTAAAGGAACTTAGTTGATGCAGGGTATTTTTGAATATTTTGGTCTTAATTCTCTTGATAATAAATGCTTGGATTTAAAATTCAAACAAAACTTTGAATATCCGCAACCGTGAAATGTTTCTATCCTATCTTCAATGCATTAGAATCACATTTACAGTACTTGAATGAGGTGGCCAGCGCGAAATGTTTCCATACATATTTTTATGGATCATATTTGGTCAAGTGCCGAAAAATACCTCGTAAATACACGTCCCACTTGATGAATACCATTATGACTTTAGAGGTTTTGACTGACAAGTTCCTCCGAAATTCGCATATTTTTGAAAAATGGTATTTTGAGAAGGATCATAGATACCTGGAACCAAATAAGTCGAGTTTGATAGAAGACGAGACGACATAAATAGACCAACACACTACGAGTTAATGAAAAATTCATTTAATTCATTAATGTTATCGCATCTCAGCATATGTTCCTGTAGGGTCATACAGAACGGCTGGCCTTTGTCACCGGTAGATGCACTGATGGCGGCCGCTGGCAATAAACTTCATTTCAGTTGTATGATTTTCTGGTTGGATTCAGTCATCAGAGTGATAGTATCTTTACGAGATCGTGCTCCGATTAGTCGATTCGACTGAACGCCACTGTCAGAGATGGCATATTTTTTCGTTATTCATGGGGGCCAATCACCGTGAACGATGCAGATAGCGAAAGGCATTAGACTCGTGGAATGTAGTATCGACTTTCATTTCAAATGAAAATGACAAGAGAGTATAGCGGGTAATCTGTAACGTGCCAGAGCGTTTTCAGGGTAGTTTATTATCATAAAAACGTGCTTTTATGCACATAATCGGATATAAATGTTATCCTCTTCTTAAATATCAGTTTAATATGCATGAAATAGTTTTCTTTAGAAGTTCTCATACAATTTGTCGCTTATGAATGTGTGTAACGGATGTATAGTCACCTCAGAGTGTATATTATTTAAGGAAAATTCTATGATCACTCATTCCATAATTAAAGACTGCATTGAAATCAATTTCTTTTAAAGGCATTGGGGAATAATAATTACCAGGAACTAATATCTCATTAGCGTATGAAGGGTCAACAGACGATTATTTATATCTCGTGAATCCAACGCGGTGGACTCTCTTGAATAGTTTTTAATCAATCAAATTCAATGAAAGGCTTTATCATCATCTTCAATTATTTTACTGCTTACCTTTTTTGGTCGGATGCGGAAGTCATGTGCCATGTCTTTTCTACGCAGGTACATGTTTTCAATGCCATTTACAATTATATTTGATTTTCTACGCACTTGACAGTAAAACGCGCTGACGTTCGAATTACGCAAGTATTTTATCTATGGAAAATAGTACTCAATCTCTAATGATGGTGTGTGTGGTACTAAGTTATAACTACTCTCAGAAATGATTCTGTGAAAATATTTTTATAATGATGTTTCTCCAATCAGAGAAATAATCCAAGCTAAGCCAGTGGAAATTTTTAAGATATAATTAGCTATCGTTTTTATTAAATTCAGTATTTATCGCGTTCGTTATTACATTTACAATATACATTCCTTGATGTTTAAACTCCTATGTCGAAGTAATATTTTAGATTTTTTATTCTAGTGCAAAAGCTTTTAATTACTTACTGCGCGCTGTCAAAATTTCATATTGTCTTCAATAAAATGGGAAACACGAGAGGATCATTTGATTAGCAATGCTTATTTTTTAATTTCACCCATGTTTATTAATATCTCTTGCCGTAATTATATTTCAGAACTTTTTCTGCGTAGTCATGCTTTTAAGTAAACATACTGGTTGTTGTCAGGCGAGTTTGTAGTAAGGCATAGGGTTTGAATTCTTTCAATAGATGGGATCATTGCATTGGCGTTATCACATTAGTTACTGTGAGTGATCGGTTTTGAGGCTTAAAAATGCAACTTAAATTATCAATATCAAAGAAAAAATATCATAGGTGCCCATATAGAAGTGCTTTAATTTTTACCAAATTTTTGTGGCAATTTTTGACTTCATGGGTGCATTGCATGTGCGACGTAAACCAATTTCTAATCATGTTAAAAATATATAATATATGATTAGTTTTAGTCAAAATACTGCTATAAACATTTTCGAATAAATGACCCCTGGAAGTTTTTCGACCGTTTACTTCAGAATTTATACATTAAAACTCTATTCCTTTTGAATATTGCACTTTACGCAAAAGTTTGGCGCTGTATGTCTTCCAAATGTGACACTGTTATTTAGCAGTCTTTAAAATGGTTTAATGGTCTCGTTTATTATCAATCCCGTCATAACCACTGGGTTTCAATTTCAATTGCACGCCTACCTTTAAAAACCAATCAGCAATTACTATTTGTTCGTGTCGCAAGAGCTGCGGGTTTTTCGCTTTGTCTGGTGGTTATTGTTGGTGGTTATTATTGGTGGTGAAAAATAAATTTTATCTTAGAGAGAATTTTCAGGTAAATATTTTTTCGACGTTTAACTCAGTGAAATTTAGTTGGAGGGGTAATAATCCTATTCGTACTAGTGCTCTTACCCTGTCTGCTATTGGCCGGCAGTATGTGCAAAATAATGTCAAAGCAGGTTATCAGCTAAATTAATACTGTGAGAAAACTGGACACTTCTGTAACTTTATCTTTGAGGACTGTACTTTGAGGAAACGACTGATTATGGTCATTATTTAGCCCCGCCAAATATTTGGATGGTATAACATCCTCTTCTTCAAAGTGCTACATATCCGAAATGAAAGAAGATTGGATTATGTTACAGATAAAATGAAGCATTTTTTGAAACTATCGAGACATGTGTTACTTCCCGTGAAAATGTTTGGAGGCGATGAATCCTTCCCTCACAGCGTGTTGAAGATTATGATATCTGATGCAAATCAGAAGCGATAACATAAAATAACCAATCATTCATACTTTTAATTCTCGAAAAACTGGGTCACTTCTCTTACGCCAGGCATCCCAGTAAGGTCACTGAAGTCTTCTATGGTCATCAAATTACCCATACCTACCTCAGGATCACCGGTAATCATGCAACCATAGCAAGTCATAGTTAATCAAAAATAACTCGCTAAAGGTTAATCTTTTTAATTTTACTTTAATTGTATTCTTTAAGTAAGTGTTACTTGATCTATTGTCGTAAGTTTAAATTTTTTTTCACCCAATCCTCTCATCGCTTTCGATGCTAAGAAGCGGACGGCCTCTGCTATTTCTCACTTAAGTACTGACTTAGAACGAAGTGCTCCTTCAATTATTATTATATTTCATATGATGAAACCTGTCCAATATTCTACTCGGCTGGTAGGATACTCAATCGAACATGCTTTAAAATAGTAGTTCTCCCTCTTTAACTAACGCCATAGCAAGTATACCTCCTCAACCTCTCATTTTCCTTCCATTGACTTTCTTTATCCTGGTGAAAATACGTGGAGAAAAGGGAGGAAATGACATGGCGAGAGGAGAAAAGAGTGAAAAACAAAGATATTTCCTCCTTCTTTTTTGCACCCTGCCCCCAAATTCAGGCTCCATCACACGGGGGCGCTGTTCCGCATGGCGTATGGGTGTGTGTGTGTGTGTGAGAGAGAGATAGTGGTGTTAGGGAAGAGTCACATATGTAGGCGGAAAAAAAGACATTTGTAATGGTTGGCAGTGTGCCAGGATGGAGAAGGGAAGGCTGTGGTTCAAGACTCCCCTTTTTCCACCTCGGCAGCGACCTAACGTTATCGCAGTCCAACGGTTTCCAAACCTCTTTTTCCCCCAACCGTCGTCCGCCTGCCTGCGTGTCCCCGTCTCTCCCGCTCGTCCCCACCCTCGCCACACCTTCTCTTTCCCATCTTGTCTTCTTCCTCTCCTTCCCCCGGAATGCCTCGTTTCCTCCGCGCCTTGTGTGGGGTGGGCGCGGCCCGGCTATCGCCTCGCCGAGATCTCCCTGGGATCAGGTGTTTGAGCGGATAGTGTCTTGGGCTCTCTGCCATCGGGGCCCTGGTACAAATCGTGGCGTGAGGCGGCTCGTCGTGAAATACGGATTTTTTCCCTCGCGGCGCGGAAAGATATACTGTTGCGTGGGTGGAACGTTTAGCCAAAAGATCTTTTCTAGTGGATAGTTTTAAATTGGTGCATATGTTCGTGATTTTGAAATACCCTGGGCATGACCAAAGTTTACATAATGGTGCAATCTCTCGGTCTTGTCGATATTGCAATCAATGGATGTAGGACAGTAAAGAGTTGGAATTTTTTCCATTATTGCCAGACGTTTTTTGGAGAGTGCCTACAAAACGGAAGTCTCTTCTCCGAAGCCTCGAATCAGTCGTTATCTTAAAAATCAAAGACTTAATCATTATATGTATAGAGGGTGACGGGAGTTTGTATGCACTGCGCTCCATCCATAGTATGAGTTGTTATTAAATGCTTATTCTTTCAGTGCACCCGTTTAGGAAATTCATTGGATAATGCTCTATTTTTTCCTTGCATTTTTATTAACTCACATCTTGCTCGTGATGTTACACGGAACTGTATTGCAAGACAACAAAGACATATTTTCATGCTTTTATCAGTCTTCTATCAGAATTAGGGAGTCGGTATGTTTATGTAGTTGAATTTCTGCGTATCAGAATAAGTGATTCTCCTTCTTATTTTCTGGCTTCTGATAGCATTTTCTCCTAAAATTAATATCATTTGATATCATTTAAAATTTAATATCTATTAAAACCTTAGAAAAAATAGTTTCTCAGTTGTTCCACTGAGTAAGGGACTCCATATAGACTGTAGTTTCTGATAACGACTTGTCTTCATCTTTAGAGCTTCTGCATGGTATAACGTTCTCATTCAAAATGTCAATACTTATGGTACCTATCACCCGGTGGGAAATCTGAGAAGCCAGTCTGCACCATATTTGTAGGGAAATATATCTCGAATAGAGTATTTGCAAATAGTGGCAAAAGAGACCTTTTTATTGATTTTGCCGTCATTATCCTGAGATGTAGATACTAAAGCTCAATAAATTTTGTTTTATTTCAAAGTTGCTAATGTGTGACCCGGTGTGGAAGTCATTAATTGTTTGGTATATTTACTCAGTATTTTTTGCTGAAAAGTGAAATATTTATATACGGTGTACTTGCAGTAAAGTACAAGTCGGATTAATGTCGTGAGTTAGATAAATAATGAAAAATTGTAATTTACAAGAGATCAGGGGCGTGATCACGGTCCCGTAACGTGGACGCTTATGCTAACGTTATTTTTAATTGCACAAGTCAAAGCGTAAACTTGAACTTCAAATTTGATCAGAAGCATTCTCTTCTTTAAATTAACTGAGAATATTTAGCTCAGTAAGAATGAATACCTATCGGGCGATTCCACGCAAACTCAACCAAGCCCTTGGCTCGACCATTTCCGATTTTCACGATTTGTGGCACATTGGAAGAATACAATGAGGAATGACGATCTGGCAAAAATTAGTATTCTGTAATTGTAAATGTAAATGTTATGACACTTCAAATATCACAAATTGGTGCAATTTGGAGCTGCGGCAATTTGGCGCGCCGCAGCTCCAAATTCTATCTCCAAGAAATGACGAGCTGGTGATCATATTTAAAATATAATGACATTTTCTAAATTAAAAGACATTTTTCTGTTTTCTACCAACATTTGGCTTTCTAGACCTATACTATGAGCTCCTAGATGACTTCAGTTTTTGCTATTTTTCGAATTGTGATCCATGTTTAGGGCTTAATTTCTCCCAAATTAATAATAAAGTATGGTAAAACTTCATATTTTCAAACAGCAAGGACACAGGACTGTACTTTAAGAGCATAAACTTCAATTTGTGGAATGCAACCACGGGAGGAGAAATGTATCTTCTGCACATCTTCTGCTGTTCGAGTCGCATCGTGAGGGACTTTTTTATGCATACTTTAAAACATTTTTATTCATTTCCTTAGAAATTCAGTCATATAAAATAATATTATTGCTCCATTATTAATACTATATTTAATTCATGCATTCTTCAGCTGCTTTAATTTTAACGTATTATTCGAATTTGATCTCCATCGTGCTCAAACTTCCATAAACCACCTTCGGTAATTTCTCACTCGGCTAAAACTCGAATAAAGTGAAAAAATTACTAGCCCTGGCCTATTATGAGGGGTAGGGAGACAAATGGAGGTAGATAAACGTTATATGCGAAACAAACGAGCGTATTTTGGTCATAGAGTGGCTCTCATCCGTGCACTGGAAGTGGACTCTCGCGACGCGAGGGTTGAACTAGACTTCATCCTTTTATATTCTTTACTCATCGTTATGGGTTCATATCCTGTAGCGATGAGTGGGCGTATGTGCATAACTTCATCTGAAAGCGATGCGGACTGGAGCGTAAGCGTCTGGTAGGGGTACGACCCGTGCAAACGAAAGGTAAACGCAAACGGAAATTGGATACACAGATAATAACATGGAGAGCTTGAAGCCTTATTCAACCAGAGGCGCTACAATGTCTCAAGGAAGAGATGGAAAAATATAATATTGGAACATCAGACATTCAGGAATTTAGATGGAATGGAGAGGGAATATGAGGTAGTGGCAAATACATAATCATGTATTGTGGAGGAGAGAGCAGTGTAACAGGAGGTAGGTTTTTCATTGGATACTAAATATAAGGCAGCGGTCTCTTCTGCACAACTATCAATGAACCGACTTGTACTCCAAGCATGAAGGCCCGTTGCTGCAATATGATATGTGTATGTGCACCAGCAGAGAGGATGCACAGGAGAAAGAGAAGGTTATATTCTACGGACAACTAGAAAATAGAATGGATAGCTAGGAAGACAGGATGTAATAATAGATTTCGGGAACTTCAATGGAAATACTGGTCAAGAGGAAGCATAGAGAGAAACCATCGGAAAGGAAACCTTTATGATGTGACAACTAATATTGGGCAAAGACTAATTAATTAGGCGTTGGGAAATTTGATGATAGTGTAGAGAATATGGCTCCAGCGGGCAAAAATTCGGAAGGTAACCTTGTGCTCACCAGATGGAATCACTTTTAACCAAATTGACCATTAGCACCATTAGTAATGGATGGGAGACATGCAACTTAGGTACCTCAGATAGACAGCTGGAGAGGTGCTAACTGTGACTCAGAACATTTTATGGTCCAAGTGAAATATAGACAAGTTGCAGCAATTTACAGATCCACTTGGATGGAAAAAGCTCTCAGGAGGTACAATGCTACAAAAATAAAAGAAATTATAACCCCCCAACATTATGGAGCTGAAACAATGAAGAAACTCGAGACTAAACAACGAAATTGGGAGAGGGAAAGTGTGGGAATAAAGTGAAATATAAAAGAATTCATGAAAAGAAAGAGTGAATAAAGTCCTTACGGTAGGATAAAAAAGCAAGAATAGTTTGATGGAGAACGTAGAGAAGCAATTAAGGAGAGGAATCAGGGAAGGAGAAAAATGATTGACAAGAGAAAGAGAACAAGTGTAGAGGATTTCAGACAGAAAATAGGCAGGAAATTTATGGAAAAAGAAAAAAAGAGAGTTGGGGAAGGAAATGGATCACGGAACTGGATAAGCAGCACAAAACCCATGAATTGGGGTATTTTGCGCCACAATACAGGACATGGGAATAGGGTTTCCACCACGGGCGTAATTATTCAGAGATAAAGAAGGGAATATGATTGGTGGAAAGGAACAAATCCTAGAACGATGGGCTAAATATTGTTGTGAAATCTTGATTAACACTACAGATACTAGCTGAAGAGGAGTGTGGACAAGAGGAGCAAGATCTACAACCAGGCACAGTCCCCATCTTGAGGGAAGGTGTAGGAAGTGAAAAAGCACCAGGAAGAAATGATTTTTCAGCTGAGATGATTGAATCTGGAGGGGAACAGCTTTCCTTTCTCACATATCAACTGATAGTGGAAATATGGGAATCAAAACAGATGCCCAAAGAGTGAATTCTGGCTATTATTTTTACGATTCATAAGGATAAGGATAAGGTCAACTGTGAACATTTTTTAGGCATAGCTCCGTCAAGTGGAGTCTATAAGATATTTACCTAAATTATTTTGGAAGCTTAACTCATTGATGGAGCAGAATTTTGGAGAAAAACAATGCGGTTTAAGACAGGTTAGATCAGCAATAGACCATAGAAGCAAAATTAGAATGATAATGGAGATGTGTTAGAAATATAACGTGGACTTGCACCAACTTTTTTTGGATTTTCGACCAGCGCATGGTAGAGAAAAAAGAAATAATCTGTACCAAACTATGGTGTCCTGAGAATTCCCAACCAAATGTTATCATATTGATACAGATGAGCCTAAAGAATACAATATGTTAGGTCATAATAGAAAGGGAGATAGAAGCTTCACCAGATGATTTAAAGTTGATCAGGGTTTACGACTGGGTGATGTGCTATCCACCATGCTCTTCAATGTGGTCCTGGATAGGATGATGAGGAAAAGAGAAGTCAGCAACCTAGACAGAACAATATTCAACCGTTTATGTGTGGGTATCGCGTATGTATTTCGTAGTCCCTCAAGCATTACGTATGGGACAATCCTCGATCGTCGAAATCTCTCAAGTCTGCTTGGGGTTTAGCATTACTTCATCATTGAAAATAATTTCATGATTTAGATACACTAGTTTGTTGTACCTTCATCTATTTTTTTGTACAATCGCTATTTTGATCCGCCTTTATTTAAGAATCCACCTATTTTGCCCTCCGCTGAGCCGTCAGCAACGAAATTTTGTTTATGAATAATTGCTATACCCCGTACGAACTGACAATTCTTGTGTAGTTATGTTAGCTATGTAATTCAAATGAATTGAATGACTTTTTTATTTTAATATTATATTATTTCTTAAAGGTTTGATTCAATAACAAATTGTCAGGCTTTCTTTAATAACTTCAGATTCATTACTGTTTTATCTGGAAAGTAAAGGAAATTAAGCTTACTATTTCACTCAAGTTATGGTACAATAAGGTCGGGCACTCAAGCTAAAGTTTAAGTTTCTGTGCGTACTTTTGTTAATATATCTTAATTTTTACAGTATTTTGAAGGATTTGTATAATTTATTTTTTGAGTTCAAATATTTCGTCTCAGATAAAAAGAAGAATGGAAATTCATCTCGATTATAATTAATAGTTACCTCCTTTTACGCTCTAATTTGGGTTGTTCCGCCCTTCTCCTCATATGATATTTGTTTACTTATCATCTCTTGTATATATTTATGAGTTTTGAGAGTTATTTGAAGCTACGTTTTCGCATAAGAGGCTTTTCTTACAGACATAGAATTTCGGTGATAAACCTTAATATATGAGGCGTTAGGTGTTGCTGAGCTTAAGGGATCAATGTGGAAATTATCAAGATGCCCCTTCTTCACTACAGGTCCTTCATTTATTCGCCATTCCTTTATATAAATATTTTTAAATGTGAAACAGCATTGACCTTATCTTTTTGTTTTCTGTATTGATTAAAAGTCGAAAGGCACGACAAAAACCCGAGTTTCATGCGCTGTAATCATAGGCAAAATCGTGTTAGCATTTCAAGCCACTGCATTAGTGAACTTTTTCTGAAATAATTCTTATAGAGCGCCCACATATGACTATAAATTATTTTTTCTCGACTTGTTCTTTGAAGTTTCATACTTTCTTCATATGTATGAAGTACAGTTTTCAACCCATTTTGCCTCCCCGTAGAATATTATGCTTAATTTTAAGTTGGAAGGATCATTACTCTTCCAGGAACATGTAATATGACTGGGCGTTCCGCCGTTTGGATAAACAGCCCGAGTTATTATATGCCATAGTCAATGAGGTGAAAAAATTATGATTCAGTCTGTGATGGAAGCACTAAGTGAAAAAATAAATATTCATTTTATCTAGTAACATGTTGATGCTGCACAAATATTTTCCTATGAACGGTAATTTCTCATTTCCCTCATGCTAAGTTGCGATAATCATGCATCCTTTTGAATACCCCGTGTTGATATTCAGTGACATATCAAAGTATTCTTATACATTTTAAGATAAAAGTGTTTGATTCGCAATATGCAGGTATTTGGCTTGAAAATAGAACAGCAGAACTCTGAAATGCATGTGCTTGGTAAATATATCTTATTTAAATTTTGGCTGGTGAAGTTATTCAACAGTTAGGTTGTTATATTGGATTGAGATAGTAAACAAACTAGGCTGGAAGACAATTGATTCAATGATAGTTTATGTAGTCTAACAGAAAATTGGTGAGAAATAGATATTATTATTTTGTATTCTCAACCTGGTGTTCGAAGGGAAATGGTTCAAATGTCCATAAATTCCATAGAGGAATTGGTAAGCTCCAACCTAAATAGTGAGGCAAACAACATCATATTGATGCAAGAGAAATAGTTCGTGTCGTGAGTTAGAGAATTTTTATTGAAAACAGTTAGTTAAATGAAGGCAAGGAATGTGGTGCGGTTCAATTCTAAACGTGCGAAGGCACATGAGTAGTGGATTAGCTCTATTTTTGCAATAGTCTTTCAACTATTGTTGGTATTTAAAGCTTGATACCACTCAACATAAAAATAGATGATTTGGCGAAATTACAAAGGAAAATATCCCATCTCTCCAACTAAACAAAATGCACGCCACTTACCATAATAACTTGCCTAATATTTGCTGAAGAACTAAGAGCCATTTACCTATGGAAATAACAGCCTGGTAAAAGAAATACCAGGCTTCTGTCACGGGAATGTACTCTGGTTTTACTATTAAATAAATGAAGTATTTTAAATAAATGGAACTTAACTTGTGGCTCTAGCAAGCTTTTAAGTTTCTTAAGAGCAAGGTGTAGAAAAAAATTGTAAAGTGAATAACATACTAATTTTATTCAAAATTTTTACTTGAAAGATTCCTTAATTTACAATTTTTCTGTCATAATTTTTAAACGATTTTCGTATTCTTAGCGATTGATGAAATACAAATGAAAGATGTAATGGGATCTATTATGAATGAAAAATAAATCTTGCTGTAACTTCATTGAATCTGGACGATGGGCGATCGTTACCTTATATTTTACGTGCAATTAAACATAATGAAAAAATTTGAATCCATATAATTTTCGTAGGTTTCCTCTTATTTCTGTCCCAAATGTTGAAATTCCCATGACTTTATTCGTTTGATCTTAGAGAAAAGAGTTTGTTGTAGATCGCGGAGGACGTCTTGATCTCGACTTTCGAAACTCATACCAACTGAATACCAGCGGTACTCAGCTCGAATCTTTTATTGTATGCATTCTCGAAGGATATGGCATTATTCTACTCGATTTAGAGGAAATTGATTTAGCATTTTCTGCTTAATTCAGTTGTGAAGACGAGATAGGGGTGACGAATAAAAAACCCTAACCGAAAAGAAAACATTGAGGAGTCAATCGATGGAGGGGGTTGCCTTCTATTACCCCAACCAGTTCTTTTCTTCTTTTTTCTCTCTCTCCTGGCACCCTTAGAAACACACTCCCTCCCTTTTCCGACTCCCAATGTCTTATTTACTCTTCGAAAACCCGTCCTTGAGACGAGACAAGGGTGTTCAGCCGTGTATGTGTGTGCTGCAGGGAACAGGGGGAGATGTGGGGAGTGTTGAGGAGGGGGAAGGCAAGAGGAGCAAAGCACGGCTCCAGGAATTCAGCCAAAAAAATACAACAACCTTTTTGTGGGAAGAAACTCGGTTACATTCGCGGAAAATGAAATTTTCCCGCGTCATCACCCCTACGCTACCCAGAGAACGTGGGAAATGGGGGCATGGAATGAGATGTGAGCACGGAAGAAAGGTTAGGGAGGATGTGGTCCAGAAAGAGGGAGGAGGAGGAGGGAGAGGGGCGGAAACAGGAGTGGGAAAAGGAGTTAGGAAAACGTGAGTGTGGGGAACCAGCAAAACGGAAGAAGTGAAATAAAAATGTTAAAGCGAACTGCGCATCGGCGCACACATCATCGGTATACACACGTTCCGAGTGGAGCGTTCTTTTCGCGAACACGTAGGACGGCATTTCAATTCCCATCGAATCACCGGCACGCCAAAGCTGTTTACTGCTGCGACGCTGTATTACAGTCCGGAAAGGGCGAATCACAAAAAGTGATTCGTAATAAACTGCTACCGTGCGAACATAAAGGAAAGTTGGTCGGTCAGGTGGACAGGCCTTCTCAACCCGACGGTTCGTATTCGAATCCCGATGATGGTGGAGGGTATTTTAGGATCCTTATCTTTTTATCGATATCCACGAAATTATTTGTAAATTAAAAGAAATTAAGTATTATTTATCAAGGCACGCTGTAACCTATTCCGTCATAAGAGACGAGATATATTTAAGCCTAATTGGTAGCGGCTTCTTCGAAGCTTTTACGTAGCCATTCTTCTTGATCCGAGAGTGCAGTACATTGAAGTACGTAAAAAGCTGCTGAAATTGCCACGAGGATGATAAAATCGTGGGTAATAATAACTTTAGGTAATAGACTTCTAGAGTAGCTTTGTGTACCTCCCAATAGATCTTTTTTGTCTGATAATACAAATTCCGCGGTGTAAGAAAGTAACGCAATTGGTATAGTGTAGTATAACGCACCAAAGCAGTATTACTCCCGGTAACCCTGCGAATCATTAATGAAATTGCGTTCGCTCAATGCAGTTAAATGAAAACAATAATTAAACATACTTTTTGAAAGGCAGCACAGCCAAATATTTTAACCTTTCTATGAAAAAATGTGCATGTATGTAGCCAAGTACGATACCGCGCTATATAATCGGACAACTAAAATGACAAAATTGACTGGAGTCACGTTGCTGTATTTTTATTTTCATGCAGTATTTATAGACTTATTGCCTGCGGTTGGTAAACTTGTATATAGACTACATATTTGGGCTTGTAATGAATTTTTATAACGGCAAATAACTCAAATATGAGAGATAAATTTAATGAAAGATCCACATTTCTTTCCCCATTTTCCTTGTTTTAAGTAGCTGAATTCCTTGCAGTCTCGTGTCTCACGCCCATTAACCGGATCGAAGGATAGGACGAGGATTCAATCCCCGTACAGAAATACCCAAATACTTTGGGTTTCTCATTTCCTAAATGATCCGGGGGATATAGGTTACTACATGATTTGACTTCATAGAATAAAGTCCATACATCGCCACAATTTTCTCCACTTGGCTCGGACTAAGCAATTGCAATTTTGAGTTTTATTACGTTGCTCCTTAGTATCGAACTTCTAACCTCTGGGTGCGTGTCCAACTTCAGGCAGAGGCTGTCCTTATTTTTATTTGTCTTATCCCCATTCTTACTTAATTGCCGTAAGCAAGGAATTTATGCCTTAGTCCACATCTGTTGAATGGGACGCTTAACTGTGGGCTTCTTTGCGGGTTTACGTTACGTTAAAGGTAAATTAGGATGTAAAATATCTCCCTAAAAGTGTAATGGACAACATTATGTACAGAAATGAGTGAAAAATTGCTGAAATTAGTAATTTATACTAGTTAGTGAGAAAAAATTGTACCTGACCGAATTATTTGTTTGGCAATTCTAATTATTATTACATGAAGCCTTATAAAATATATATACAGAATATTTTTAAAACGGGAAATTCTACAGTTTCTATTCTAATAATTGATGCTAAATATGTCAAACATATATAAAAATGACTAACCATATTCAGTACTCAAAATAGTCATATTTAAATATGTACAATTGCGTCTAAATTTACAAAACTACGTCCAAACTCTAGAACTTTGGGCAAAGATGTTTGTACACTGAATGAGCCATCCAACGGTGGACACCTTAATGGCCTTAAAGTATCTAAAGGTCAATTCCAATGTCAACCTTTTCCTTAAGCCCCTCCCGATGTCAGTTAGCGCAGATGCACTATGCACTTTAGTGGACTTATGCACATAAGAGGGACAATAAATCATAGAATGCGTATAGGAGAACTATTCAGATATCACATGGTCAGTTGCAATCGGTGTACTGATAAGGTTGTCAAGGTTGAATTTGTTGTAAATAGTTGATTAATTCTTTCGAAACGTTTTGCCTTTTAGTTATAAAAAACTTTTTGCCTCTCAATTTTCATATTTGAGGGTTGAAATAAATACCATCACATCAGCAGCAATTTTTGGCACAACTATCGGCTTTTTTTCTTCTCTAGCGAATTCTAGCGCGATTTAATTCTGCTCCTAATAATGTGTAGTATGTTATAGAGTCTGAAAGCAATAGGAAATGACTTTTTTTACAGGAGGCTATATAATTCCACTATCGATTGTTAAACGTGCTGCCTTATCCTTATTGAACTCTTAAACGTTGTACGACGGTCGATGTATATATTGCGTCCATTTGTGAGTTCAGTCCAGTTTCCAGGTAAATTCTAAATCACACTTAAAAATACGTTAAACCTCACTGGGAGTAATAGACAATATTTTGACGGCGACAGTGTGTATTTTTTCGGTTTTAAAAATATCCCGAAATACTTTACATGTACATGTCAGTTGAATATGCTTCATCGAAAGGCTTTCACTGGTCAGTTAATCACTTCGTAGATCATTGCAGAAAAGAGTATATGTCATAATTATTTTTCTTATTGATATCGAATATCATATTTTTTAATATTTGCCTATTGGTGATGCTTTTTTCTCTAAATTTGAATTACTTTTGCAAGTCGTCTGTGAAATATAGCAAATGGAGTGCTCTTATTGCATTTTAATCCAAGTATCAGTAATCCGGTGCTTTTGCTAGTGATCAGCCAAACACAATATGCTACAGAATAGAGAAGTTATACGAAGGAATTTCAGAATATGTAGGTGGGAAGGAAGAGAAAAGCACGATAAGCGGCGGCTGGAAGACGCTCGGATTTAAGGGGATGCCACTGGGAGGTAAGGAAGAGCAGGGATAAGGAGGCGTAGAGGGAGATAAGCGAGGAGTGAAAAGCGTCGGTGGACCGCAGTGAAGGGACTAACCATCCGTATAAAAAAGGGGAGGAAGGTGTTTGGGACGCGAAAGGGATGAGAAAAGGGGACAGATATTCCCGGTGATTTCAGTGTTTCACGGCAGTGGGCCATGACCCTGGGTGGATGTGGGTTTTAGTTTTACTTTGCAGTTAAATGCCTGTCTTTGGATCCCTCTCTTTATTACCTTCTAATACATACGGGCTTTACATTTATTTTTCATCTCTGCATTTCCTGTGGTTCCCTTGAGTTTTTACTGCAATGTGTGAAGGAAGATTTTTTTAGCAGTAGGCGCTTGAGAGGATATATTGCTGGGTTTTGGGGGGGGGGGGCAAGTTGAAATTGCTAGCATCTCTTCCACAATCATATATAAGAAAAAGTTTGATTCTTGAAAATTTACAATGTTTATAATGCAATGTGTATAAAAGCCGTATTGTAATTGTCTTTATCTAAAGTAAGGAGAGTGGGTCGATCTCTGTTTCTTCAAGTTTAAATTTCATTCCCAAACCGTGCTTTTCTACTCTGAGCGCTTAGTGTTTTCAATGATGATAATTCATTTTAGTTCGTGGGTTCTCCCGTTTGGTATGTTATTGAACTTGTGAAAACTTTTCCGGTCATTGTTTCAGGATTTCTTTCTTCGCCGATCCTGTTCTAATAGGACAACTGCGACTGTTGATATAACGCTTCAGACATTTTGAAAAACGTTTCTTTGCTTCGCCACCCTTTTGAGTAATATATTGCACGATAATAAGTTAAAGGCTTTGATATAATATCCTTGAAAAATGCTGTTCAGTGTGGTATTTACCTTAGAGCTCAATGGTAATTTATCCACTTTCTATGGATTTATCAAGTGATATACTTATATATTTTTCCTTATCTGTATTAAAGTACACCTCTTGGCTTTCATTGAGGTCTGTCACAAGTTTCTAAATCCGCGTATGCATCGCTCTTCGATTATAATAATTAGTTTTTAAAAATTGCCAGGTATAAGGGGATGATCAAATATTGCCGGAATAGCATGCACATATTGCCAGAAAAATATGTCGTGGTTAGATGAAGCATTAATAATTTTACCTTTTGCTTACTTAATTCAGAACGTGTCATCGAATCAACCCGTGAAGAAGAAGAATATTGTGCTTACAGTTTTAATTGTTTCGTTGACCTTAGGAATATGATAACAAATGGCTTAATTAGATAATCTGAGAAGCATCTGTGTCTTTTAAATATTATTGTCTGGATAATGTCCCTTTTCGCAAAAGTTACAAAGGCATTTCGTCCGGAATTTCCAATTAATACTCAATTGCTTTTGCTGGTCCGCAGCTATTCCATAAAAAAAGGACTTTCAAAAGATACCAAACTCGGTCACTTTATAAATATTTCCTATTTTTTTACCCAATGCGCGCAAAATTAGTTTAAACATAAAGTTAAATTTTGTAGTGAGAGTGTCTCTCTTCATTTTCCAGTGGAATGGAGTTTTAACGCCCTCAGGCAAATCATCGGTGAGAGTGAAAACACAAAAGAGACAGGATATTCACCCAAAATGAACGTGTTAATGTGATCAAAGAGATAATAAATTCTGCGCGGCTGGTGTGTGCCATGCAAATCTGCTGTCCCCCATGCCACCCTACTGATCCCCAAAGACTGAGGCGCAATCGCATATTACGCTGTGGAGGAAATAGCTGATTAAGTCTCTGCCTACCATTGATCCCTGACTAATATTGTCATTGCAGCTTCCAGCACCCGACGGAATTATCGAACGTTGAGTGCTCAGGCATAGAGAAAAGTGACAGGTTCAACGTGTTTAGAAAAATGTCCACACACACCATCTCCATGTTTGCACTCAGTAAATAGTAGGGCGGAGAGACTGCTTTGTCATCGTTCGGTAATCACAGCAGTTAGGATTGAAAAATTCACTTTTAGCTCAATAACGAGCCATTTGTTTGCCGAGAGAATTTGAAGCAAAAAGGTTAATGTTTATGTCACGGGAGTGGTAAAAATTATTATATTTGCTCAAGCTATATATAGTTACTATATTTAGATATCTAGCAAATATGCTGCATAGGTAATAGACCTACAGTAGTCTATGTCTGTAAATCCTTGAGTTAATTTCTCACTGAATGATTATCATAATAATCAATTGATAATTTATATCTTTCCTTTTACTTAAGCACATTAATGATAAATTTTATTGTATAACTCTGCAACAAAAAAGCCAATATTTTTACGCATTTTGCTTTTTTTCATACTGAATTTTGACGTGGCTCAAACCTGCCTCTTTCTTAGTGATACAAATGAAATCACGACTCATTTCTCTCTTGACATTTCTCTTCTTCGTTAGAGATTGGACTGTTTTGATGGACTGTTTCTTGCGTCTTGTGATAAGCAGATTTTGATGTGAGAATAGACTTTATTTTTGTTCTTATCTGTCCCGCCTCACCTTTGCCTGTTCAATTGTTTAACACGGCACATTTGTCATTGTTAATATTGATGTAGGTGGCACTGTTAAGAGTAATTTTATTTTGGATGCAGCGCATGTTACTCTTCCTTGCAAAATTGCAACAAGAACAGTACTGCAACCATATTGAAAATATTTATGCGACATGGCTGGGCCATAGTTATATTTCTATAAGAAGCCCAAATATTCATGTTTTTGCGTGTAAATTAGAGGCAACATGTTAACGTATGTTTAATTGAACTGAATGATTAAAAAAAATATTTTAGCTAATTGATACTTCACACATTTTTGTGTGAACATCATTTGTGATGCCTGTTTGTTGATGTTATTACAAACACAAAAGTCAACTTAGTCAAAAACAGGCAGTAATGTCAGATTAACAGTAAATAATTGTAATAAAATATAAATTTAACCTAAACTTTTTCAGTTGACCATGGTGGCGTAAATGGAAAAGTTTTCTTGCATCTCTTTTCTATAGTTTGGGTGATTATTCTGATTCTACTTGAGGTATACGAATGGAACTTAAAAGTAAATATTTTGGAATCTTTTTACTGGGTCCGGGCGCTGACTTAATATCTTGCTAACTAATTCTGGTTAATTAAAATTGTTTAAACGATTGAACTCAATGCCAGAAATTGCTGCGTTTTGAAAGATATCATATCACCTGAAGTGCATCACTCAGGGTATGATAGGCTGAACTGATCCTCACTTTGATAAAATTGATAGTTGGTTACTTCACTTTGTGGAACTGGATGAGCATTTTGATGAAAAATCTCAGTATTTTCTTCACTCTTTATGCACTACATACGGTTATGATATTCGATCAATTCTCAAGTAGAATACACATATCAGGTGAAGGTTAAGTATGTTTACATAGTTAGTGAAGAAGCGGATAGGAATGGAGCAGGGTTAAGTAAAAGCTGGTGTATATCTTCCTTGTTGTTACATCCTTTATTGCAACTGTTTTTTTGTAGACCAAACAGGAAGAAAAGTGAAGACATGAACGTGAGAATGACCTTAAAGTCGAAACCGATCGTAGTCAATAAAAAGTGTACCTAGTGGCTTTCAATCATCATGACCACCACTCTAGCTGCATTCTCTCTCCTTAAGCTGCTAAAATCTCTTTCTCATTCAGGAAAACGTTCCCTCAGTACCTTTAGTGTCACGTTACACACCCACAAAAAGTGCGCCAAATTGATGGAGAAATTTGTGGCTCAATAATAATTTAAACCTTTGAATTTGCAGTAGTGTACAAAATCGACATTTCAAAAAATAATTGCTTCAAGTGATGCGAAATTTCATCTTCATATATATCACCTTCGACATATCTAATTAAGCTCACACTAATTAAATTAATTAAAGCTAGCAGTATATAAAAGATAAAGGATAAATGTTTTCCAGAAATAAATTACCTTTCCGTAGTTTGAAAATGTATCGATGTGTCATAAAACATTTCATTCGGTCTGATTGTGGAGAAACTGATTTTATATCCTTATCAAAATAACTACCCCTGTGATGCTCTTAAAGTTATGTACAATAATAGCGCATGTCATCTATATTTTTTAACTTTTGCTTGCTCTACAAGTACATTTATTGGATGATCGAGGGATATTTCTAGTAGGATGAATATTAAATTATATTTTAATAAAAATTATCTCTTTGCATTAGTAAACATTCTTATTTTGTACTTACCGCTCATAATGTCTCCAAAATATCCGGTAGGTGTGAAATTCAAAATATTATGGCATTGCTGTTCATTTCTTTTTGAACATAATTGAATTAAAACGCTTCTTTTTTCATCGGTTTTAATTCACAATCAACTCTCACTGTTCTAAAATATAGCAGGATCGTGAAAACGGCCGGTTACATCACTGTAATTTAAAAATAGAAGCGTACAACTCGTGAATGATTCAGGTTTTCGTGTTACTGCCAATCCGGAACTTTTATTTTTTCTCCAGAACTACACAGCCATTGTAATGCCGTGACTTGCTCTCTCACTAAGCCTTTTTGAATCGATAAATCCAGTAATGTATTCATCGTCGTTAATGCTTTGAAGCGTTTTACAGGAATGAAAAGTAAATAGACCAACCGATTCTAAAATCGCTTGGAATTGTTGGCCTGGATTATGATTAGGCCGTCGATATCTTCAGCACGTTGGGCTTTTATAGTTTAGACTGGTTTATTTTTGTATATGCATATTTTTGGATAGGTAATTTTACCAGAATTTGCTTTGTTTCTTTTGTTTAACTACCGAATTTTTTTATTTGTACTTTGCCGAGTTGACTGCAGAATAAGCCTGCGTACGTTCCCAAACAAGTCTATAATTATCTATGTACAATAAATACTATTTACAATTAAGTTGCAATACTTCAAGGAGAAATTTTTAGTGCTAAATGGTGTTAGCTTCATATTCCTGACAAATGTGTTCAGAAATATATAATCCTAGAATTTTACATGCAGTGCTCAGCTTAGTTAAATTGGGCATAAAATGATATCAAAAATCAAATAATTTTGTAGCACAAGCTTTTTTTGGCTTTTGTTTTAGTCTACAACGTCTTCTATTTTTTTAGAAATTGAGTGGCAATGAATTACGTAGAACTGACTTCGTTAATGATTTTTTGTTACCTCATACCTCCTCAATATTCAGGAATATAATTAGGATAAATAAAGCAGGTATGCGAGGATTTAGTGCCATATTTTTATTTGTAAAGTCTATTTTTTAGCAGTGTATGATTGTTAACATGAAGTTGGACTAACTTATGTTTAGGCAAGTTTCCGCCGGAACAGCCGGGCAGGCTTCTCACTAGGTCGAAATACCCAAAAAAAAGTTTTTTCATAGATGATGACATTATAATAGTATCATTATCATTATAATAATAATTGTATCATTTCAAACTCCCACAAAACATGTAACGTTTTAAAAGGAAATATTTATGGTCTTTCATAAATGCTATAAAGGAGCATTTTGTACGATAAACTTGTGGTTCTCTATTTTTTAATTTAGCTTTATGTATGACCAAACATCAAATATTGAATCCTACTTTTTGCTGGAAATACTCCTACTTGAATAATTTTAATATAATATCGTTTTTGAAATTTATTTTTACTATCAGAAAACAACCCAGATTCTATAGAATTCTTTTTCTTGGAAATTTAATGAGGAATATGGTAGAATGCTTTTGTTATGGCGCCAATGAGCAGTAGGTTTAGGATAAAGTTTTTAAATATAAGCTCGTTAAGGTTGTACTGCTAGTGCGGGTTAATGTGAAACTCCTAGTGCGAGTTTCAATTGTGAACGTGCCTTCGCATAAGAAATTTTCCTGACAGAAAACATTGCTCAACTAAAAGTGAAATCAATTTCATCATGTATAATGCGTCAAATTAACCTGTATACCTGTTCCGCCAGATGTTATCTGGTTTCGTGGTGCATGTGGGTCACCCGACATGATATTGGGGTTGTGATGTAGGTCATTAGATAACCCTGTCGAATACAAGATTCTCCCAGCATGCATTTTAAACGCCATCTCAAAACTAATGGGTGCCTCATCAACGCCCAACTTTACGCAAACATTCTAAGGCCACGGCGCACTGGTTTAAGTAACAATGTATATTAATGCCGCAACGACGCGTGTTGCTGCTCCGATGCACTCTCGTGTCGGCGAGACCGGCAATCGGGCAAGGCCCCCTCTGGCTGCAGCTCAGTGTAAGGAAGCGCCCCTGTTTACAATACGCCGTCGCGACCCTGCGTGGAATAAGAGAACAGCCAGGCAGGCTTCTCACCAGGTCGAAACACCCGAAAATCGCGGCGAAATGGCTGCATTATACGCCTCCTACGTTCCTTGCATTCCGTAGAGTTACCTCCTTATGCCTAAGCCCCCGCCGCCGCCGCCCAAATGCCACACCATGAGCCGGAGAGCGTCGCGCAATATAAATGAGACGCGGAGAAGACATCTGGGACGCAGGAGTGCAATCCATGGGAGTTTGACGGTAGGTGGTAACCGGGAAAAGGTTAGAGAAAACGGCTGCGGAACAAGTTGCAATTGGGTTCGTTTTTTTTCTTTTAATAATGGAGGACTTCAATTGCGTCAGGAACGAACGTACCAACAGAACTGGCGTAGATGGTGTGAGTTTTGTTGTGGCAAAGCATTGCATGGAATGATAGCTTAGAAGTAGGATTGCAATCGCATGCAATATGGTTCAGGAATGCTCCATATTAGTAGGTATTTTATACTCTCTGAATAGTTAATTCTTCGTGGGGGTGTTTCAAGGCTCTCAGTGCTGAAGCACTTTGAAGATATTTGATCCTGGAAAATGAATGAATACCTTTCTAACGCTCTACTTCTTTTGTCTAGCTCTGCATGTGATACCTCGTGTCCAATACAAAAAGTAGTCTCGCTTTTATTTTCTATCCTATTGATTTAGTCTACAATCTTCGTCTAATATTTATTTCTTCTTCCATGATTTCTTAAAAACCCATTTCCGGTTTATCATTTTCATTTAGTTTACATCCATGGTTCCGACATATTTTTCTTTGGAAACTAACATTCAGATCCGCGTAAAAATACCGATGTCATTATTATGCTTTCATATATTTTAATTTTAGTCTTCTTAGCCTCTAATCGTTACAATTATTAATTGGGTAATGCTACTTGTTTGGTACGGTGAAAAGTCGCTTCTAAAAACACCTATAATGGGCATAAAAATAGTTTCGTGAGTACTCTAGCATTTACACACTGATGCATTGTAAAGCCATTAAGTACCTACTTGGCTAATGCGTGAATTTTGTGCCCGATTTGTATTAAAAATTTGAATCGGCAAATCCGATAAACGGGCCTTTTGTAATTCTTCGTGCATAAGCTTCTAAAGAGGTACGTCTGATGAATTAACCATTTAACGAATCATCTCCCTTTTAATTATTCTCCATCAAAGTAAATTTATACAAATCAACTCTGCTTGCTAGCACATATATTCCTCAGTAATTTTCATTTTAATAGCTTCCGTCATCAGATTGCAACAATTACTTTCAACCGGTGCAGTATTTTTTTATTTTTTTGAATGGGTCACGCCGTTTTACTTAAGTTCTGCTGCGTTGAAAATTTTTACCCTTAATTGATCCATTAGCTATCAATGATGAGTGAAATTATCTAAATGGTAAGTATATTCTGCGTCCAGCACTACGGGCCGGGTTTATAATCTTGTTTAGAGTGCAATAACTTAGTTTTAGTTGGCTTTCGATCTAGAGTCGTTTTTGTTCTAATGATTTGAATCTTAAGCCTCTAATATTACTTTGGCACTCCGAATGAGATGAAAATTTATTCATATTTTCTTGCAAGTTTCATTTTTTTGCCGAAAGAGGGCGGGACCGGATAATGATTGAGTAGTGAATTATTATTCAATAGTCTATTCAAGTTATAGGTGGATTATGTGGCTCTAGTTCCTAAGAAAAAATCAGTATAAGAATCGCATTTTTTCTGTGAAACTAAATTTTATCCTCAAATGTGTACATTCTTTCATCAGATTAATCGTAAACTGGAGTCTAAAAACGACTTTACATAATACGATTTTATTTTTATATTGTATAGTTAAGTTGTTCATTATTATTTATACAGTTACTAAAAATATATGTACATATAGAGTTGACTCCTTTCTCCATGTCATTAACTAGATTTTAGACTATTACTATTTCCAGATGCTTATTTAGTACTTAAGGCTAAATTGACAAGGAATTTAAACTTCTCTTATATAACTGTAGTTCGTCATCGTCATTAAGAGAAAATATTTTGGAAATACATTAAAATAGTAACATTTTTAAAGATGCTGGCATTGTTCATTCCAGCGGAAAATACGGCAATGAAATGTGTTAAAATCGCCTGGAGTAACAGTTTTGTGTAAAAACGATAGAAAATTTCCGTGGCAATTTCTACATGCGAAAGATGATGTCAAAAAATCACAGAGAGGGCGCCATTTCATGATGGATGTACGAATATCTCGTCATTCTCCGTTTTCTTTTTGTCCACCATTTACGAATAAAATTTGAGAAAAATGCTATTCATAATAATGTGTTGAATTTGCCTTCAAAGGATTCTGAATGTTAAATATACTCTTACATTTATGGATCAGATCCTGCACCAGTAATCTCTTTCTGAAATTCCTGTAATATTTTCATATTATCATACTCTTGAAAATATTTTTTTAGTCGTATTATATTTCTATGAATCCGGGGGTGAGCTACTACTTAGGATTTTTTCAATCGAAGTGCATACTATTTTGAGGCATATAGTCGCTAGTTAAGTTAAATTAGAGTGCTAAACGTTTTAGAATATCGTGTACTGGTAAAGACTTACTAATCTGTAGTTTTTTCTCCTTGTAGTCTTCCCCTATTGGTAGCATTCCTCAGTATCCTGAGTTTAAAATGGGAAATACAATTTGTTGAGTAAATCTCGTTGTCTGTGACCCCTTGGGGTTTTTCGATGCTTGGTCGAGGCTGCGGCCAGGGAATGCTGCGAGCGTGACACAAATGCCCTTCCGTGGAAAACTACTTGAGTCGAGGATAGGTCGAGGAGCCAAGGCGGGTGACCTATATATTTAAAGTCGTGTCTCCCATAAAGCATCCTCCTTGAATCCCTGTGGCTACACGACAATAATGGATTTTGGGACGGTTACTTTTTCGTGACCAGGTCTTTAAGAGGTTCCGCATTAAGAACAATGCATCCCGTGAGAAGTGCCGAAACAGGGGTGACTCAAGCCTTTTTGTTAACCCGGGCGAGGTCACTTGTCGGTACACTCATCACTTCATCATCGTGGACAAAATGCATATATGGTTATATTAAATGGGAATTCACAACTTATTGTTCCATACTAACGGGGTAGCTATCACGCATAATAATCTCAGCATCACACATTTCTCTTGTATTTGACGGTATGTATATTTTACAAGCTCTTCGTCAACTAAATCTTCCAGGACTTATATGTTTAATATTTGCAGTAGAAGTCTCTTTCCATCCATTTGGTGAACATTATCGTTGTGATTTAGATTGTATCTGTATGATTAAAATAATTTTAAGTATTCCTTATTTTAATGAGTGTGCATATTAAGGTATATACGATTGAACGTTACTTCCTTTGTGGTAAGTTTATTTGTGATCTCATTGTTATCAATATATTGGTTGCATATGTTAGTACAGCATATTTTTGTAGCGATTTTAACTGCGTTTTAACCTACTTCTCTCCTTGTTCATCTTAAATTTTTCAAAGCTGTTGGAATTGTCTTTTATAATGGTAACTTTGTTCATATTTTCTCAAATATTCTGACGATATTCGTATGTTTGGTAGCAATATTAAATAGGAATTTATGATGTCTCTTTATCTATTTCATTTCTATTAGTTTCATTTAAAATTATTCTTAAATTTCATTGAAATCCATAATTTCACTTGTTGGACTTTAAAATTCCAAAATATTTCTTCGAGAAATACAATTTTTCTACGACTAGAAATCATGCTGGTTCCCTACATACGTTGTACCCCAGGAAACTTTCCCATTACACTCCTCCAATGGTGTCATTAAATATGAAAATGAGAAATTTTAGAAATAGTAGCTTAAGTAAGTCTGTTTTTATTTGTTTAATCTTTTTTGACGCAAGTATACAAATAATGGAATTCAAGTAATATAAGATTCAAGGCTTTCCCGGCAAATACTTAGAATGTATAACTCTCGGGTTTCAAACCGTGTGATGGTGGTTTTTGGCACCGACGTTTCGAAGGCGCAGTCTGCCATCGTCCTCAGGTGGTGAGAACTCACCCTGAGGACGATGGAAAAGTACGCCTTTGAAACGTCGCGTCGGTACCAAAAACCAACATCACCCGGTTGGAAACCCGAGAGCTATACATTCATTCAAGTAATACTTTGTTCTTTCTGCGGATCTGGCAGCTGGGCTATTTTTACGATATAATTTAGATCTTCCGTGATGTTTAAAATTACAAAAAACTCAAGAAATCAATGTCAAAATGTTTTTGTCATTTAATTTCAATAAAAAATTGCTTGTTACTTAAGAATTATTCCAAAATAATACTGTTAATGATGTAAAAATACATTTATTTATGTTTCACTTAAGGCACTTAAGCTAACTTAATTATATGTTGTAACCATTTGCTAAAATGTGGAAAGGTAAAATATTTTTGCTTAATCACTTATGATAAAATGTATTCAATAATTCATTATAATGAAAAAATTAAATTTCTTCATCTGTAAATGCGAAACATTTAATGCTGGTGAGTGGAATATCTGCGATGAGAAAATAATAAACTATTGCAAACTTTGACACAGATATTTTTCACAGGGGAAAGAGTTTTGAAGCATGTCAGTCTACTAAATTAATAAAGGAGAATATATTCTTCTCTGAAATTTATGAGAAGGGCCTAGTTAATTACGTTCTCTACGAGTCTATCTATAAACTACAGCCTCAATAATCTGTATTATCTGAAAATATTTATTTTTTCTTGAAACTATTTTAGTAAGTATGCAAGAAAAAAATTTCCGGTCGAGAGATTTGAAATAGATTACGCCTTCATCTTCTATATGTTGAGGCAACACCACAGTCATGGCCTATATATATCATTTTGACCCTCGTTGACTAGAATGGTATATACTGGCGAAGTGTGGCTTTTTTCCAATCTTATGAGGCACTGAAGTATTTAGAAAAACTCATGGTGATCTATACTTAACTTCATTGACGTTATTGTGAAGGGAATGGTGACTTACGTTCCAATTTTTTATTTTATTTTCACAGAGGAAAGCAATTACGCTATGTCTCAAGATAAATTTCTTCGCTGCTTTATCTTTTTATATATTTATTAACATTAACTGATCAAAACACTTACCCTTCCTGTCCTCTGATATTACATTTTGGTAATATGGATTATGCCTGCATACACCAGCTGCAAATGTTAAAGTGTTTACGCAGTGCAATTGTTAATGTATTAAATTTCCTTTCTCTTAAAAATGGCGTAATGGTGTGGATCATGCTATACGATATTCAAGTATTGTGGTGACTATGTGCGCTGCGAACATAAATACAAGGATTTCCTTGGCCTCGAGGGTTTGACATAAGGCTCATTTCGGTCTCCAGTCACGGAGATGGATAAATCGTATATCAGATCATGTTTGGGATATGTGTCACGTAGAGAGACCTTTCGGAATTGTTTTCAATAAGGATTGAAAGAAAAAATGCTGTGCATACCGGGAACTCTCCTGCCGACGAAGCATGCACTGGATTTATTCCTATTCAACTTGAAAAAGAACGCCTTTCCTTTTGGTTTATTGTCGCAAGTAAAGCTAAGAGGTCGAAATGGTTTGGGAGTGGGAGTATAAATATTTGGTATCACGAAAGACGAGAAATTGAATCCTTTCTTATCGGCAAATGCTGTTATTAAAATGCAGGATCGAAAAATATGTACCCTTCAGTACACAATCCATATACCCTTTTATGTCTTCCATGGACTTATGATATAGTTTCTGTTGATCGTTCGATCTCATGAAATCTATTTACGTTTATATCCATAGTGTTTTCCTTGGATGATAACTCTGATATGGAAATCAGTGTTTTGACTGATATTTTCATGTATTCAGTGATATAAATAGTGTTATTGTGTGGTGATGCCTTTTGAATGGCTGCGTACTTACGGAACATAATATCTACTAGTCTCGTTTTCCTCGATTGAAGGAAGCTGCATTTCTCTATTGAAGAAAGTTAAAACTTTTTATCTAAAAAATCAATGCCTCTTGTGATTTTTATGATTTATGAACTTTGCATTGACTGAAGAGACTAGAAGCGTTCTAGCTATGATTTTTAAAGCTTTTGCTATTTATCGTAATTTTATTGTTAATATCGCTTTCAAATTATTTTTTCCAGAATTGTAGCCCGTAAATCGTATTATAATTCGCAAAAATGACTTTATCTTGATTTTTCTCCTTTCATCAGCTGCTTTACTATGTCTTAGTTGGCTAAATTGGCTAAATTGGCTAAATACTCTGGCTCTTACTTTTTTTTTCAAATTTCCCAAAACTGTTCGCTTTATAAATGTCATGAAGATTGAGCTAATTCCTATTTTAGTATTAAAATAGTAAGAAGACGAGTTTAGTGCCATTATTTACAAGGCTATGAATTTCAAACATGTAGGAAAACAAGAAGGGAACGCATCGTATTATTCCTTGTGTTTATATGTGCTAGTGGCTTTCCCGTTGCGTAACATAAGTGTTGTTCACTCGTTATTTTTGGTGGCAACTTTGATAAAGGAGATTTCTAGAACGTTGGCGTTCGCATTCGAAACGGGGACTGCACAAAGCTTTATAATTTGCCGCCGCTTAACGATCCGCCTTATAACGATCCGCCGATAACGCCTCCCTTGCACGCGGCCAATCAAGCTGATACGTGGCATCGCTCGTTGATTCTCCGCACAACCCGCGTGATCCGTCGCCGCTGTGGAGAGCGACCCCGAGCACCCCTCCCTCCCCCCATTACCACACTCCCCCTCCCCTTACCGTTCCCAGTTCTGCTGGCTCCCCTAAACCGCTGAAAACACGATGCACCCATCCGCTAGTTTAATCCCTTGGCCTCCTCCTCCGTTCCGTACTACCCCTCCGAATTCGAAGGCCGTTGCTGCTGCCCTTCTGACTGCGGTGCACGTATCCAACGGGTTCGGGCACCTGAACGACGTTGCGGAGTAAATCAAGGCTGGGGTACCTTCCCACCTCCCCCTGATGTACGCTAGAGAATAGGGTATTTTTGGAGGGGATCGGTTGGAATATAGGGATCTTTTTGGTTGCGAGTGCCATTTTAGAAGAGGGGAAATGTTATAGCAAAATAACTTGCATGCAACCCAAAGAAAAGCGTACTGTAAGATTTGGGAGATAAATTTCCTGGGTGGAGTATTTTTATATGGTAAAATAAGCATTAAACCATCTACGTACAAAACATACACGGCACGGCATTAACGAAACTAGGTTTTGCTAAGCGTAATATAGGAAGGTCTTCGAATGAAAACCTAAAAAAGAAATGCTAATTCGCTCCGGTTAGGACACGCCTAGAATTTGCCGCGAGCATTTGAGACCCTGGTCATAAAGATATGACCATTAAACATACAAAGAAAAGCTGCACGTTTCGTTGAAAACTGTTTTGAGCGAACCTATTGTGTTTCTAAGCTTTTAGAGAGATTATGTTGGGAGCCTCTAGAGACTTGGTAGCTTTGTGCTTGTCCAAGTTTGCTTCAAATCTCTGAGCTAGTCCTAGTTTGCAACAAATTCAGAACTGGTGTATTTCAGAGCGACTTAGAAAATATAATCATGACGCCTCTCTAGGTCTGACAGAAGCGGTAAAATAAGAGAGATACATTGCCGAACAGATTTACGTAAACTCGTTTATTCCGCTCCTAATTAGCGACCACATTATAAGGTGAGCTCCACTAAATACACTCCCGTAATTTACCTCACTATTTCACGTTCAAAATATTTATCCCTTACATCATTTCCCGGCTGATATCCTAACATCCCTTGCCACACGCCCATGCGACGGCTCGCAGGGTAGTTTGTGGATGTAGACGTGTATTAAAGCAATCATAAAGTAATAGCAACTATCATGTTGAGTCATGAAAAGATAACCATTTAAAGATAAATAGGTGTTGAAGACAGAATTATTTGAATGCGCGATTGAGGCTCTAAGACTTGGAGACATGGATTTATGTAAAACTGAAACCGAAAATAATTAAGCCTCGAGACTAATTGCTATTGGAGGTGCATGCTGAAGATCAAATGGAAAAATCGGATTAGAAACGAGGAAGATATTTGAGACTAGTTGAAAGGCCCATAAGGAACACTATTAGGAAGCAATTCAAAATCCCACGAATTCGTGTTGACAATAGGAACAAATAGAGGCTTTGCTCCTTGATCCCGAAAAATAACGAGAGAAGGCCACGTGGTAGACTAGGGGGCAAATGGGAAAACAAACTAAGGGGAGACTTAGGGTTTTATAGGGTCTAGTACAACGGCACATAAATCAATTTAGCTTCGATGCAGTAAAATCAATAGCAGGGGACGAGGTAGAAAGCACGGCTGCATTCACTCAATTGTGTGGACAAAACTTGTTTCCTCTTAACTGGAGTTATTGGCACAGGATGGTCCAGGGTCTAAAATGGTGTAAATATATAGTAGCTACTCATATATTATTATTTTTCCCTAGTCCTATTCCCAAATTCTTATTATCCCTAAATCTCAGGCCGAAACGAATTTTTAAACTATCTTCATATTCAGTTCAATGAGCTTCCCAAATTTCTATAAAATACTCATTATCCTCTCCTCTCTTCTCCGCCCATATAGTATTTTAGCTTACCCTCAAAGTAGAGCCTTTTTAGTTCTTCCCTATGTTACATGTCATGTTCTACCCGGCATATTTACCCCCTCATGATTTTGTTCTTACCAAACAGTTAATCCCGCGGTGTGGTGTTTTCTTCTTACAGTTCACCGCCCTTTCCCGAACCCTCCTCTATTCTCAAGCAATCTTGAACGGATCCAGCATATTCTTGTGTACTTTTACCAGGTCGTAATTCTAATGCTATTCTTTATATACATTCCATCTTACTATATGCAAGCCAATTTCCCACCTCATTGATTATCTTTTCGAAACTATACATATCGTGGCAATATCTGGCTCTAATGTCTTTTAAGTTCTTCTCCTAATAATGTTAATGACATTGTGATCATTTAAATCGATAATTCTCCAAAGCAATAGAGTTTAGATATCCGTAGTACCTTCCCCCTTACTCTTATGCATTACACCCGGATATACATATACACCCGGAATAGCTCGCATCTCTCGTCTTCCAACGTTACTTCATTCTGCCTTTCGTCGGCCTAATCTTTAAATCCCGTCCCTTATGTGATAAATTCATTCTTTTTTGACCTTTGCAAATCTTTATGACAATCCAAATGATGACTCCAAATTTTTGCAAGAATTTTACTTTGGTGGTTAGCTGTCGCGTATTTTTTGTCAAGTGTAATTAGTTCTTTGTTCTAAGTTATTTTGTAACAGTTGATAATTACGTGGTTTAAATTTCTCCATTAAGCGCTTTAGTTCTTTTGCATAAAATTATTTCAAGGAAGTGGGGATTAAATAATCTATCCATGGTATTAACGAACCAATTTAAATTTTATTTAACAAAATTTGAGTGCAATTATAAACTTCACAGTGCGTAGCGTTGTTAACTTGAACTGTTTTTGTCAATCGATGGTGAGATCATGAGAAAGTTATAGAAATTGTGAGAGGTGTGATATCGTACTTGTAGGCTCGATTTGGAGGCATGCGAACACTCAGGTCACAGCTCGAGCCGTCAAGCTGGACAGTGTCGTCGCCCTCACACTGTATAGTTAACCCGGCACGCTGCCCTCGGATGCACCAAGTGACCTTCTTGACTTCACCCCGCCCACATTCCTCGTCCACGTGCGGGGACTTAATCACTTTTGACATGGCGTAACTTCACTCGGACGAGCCTCCACACCTACCCACCGGTTCAACTTCCCCATCACCTTCACCCTGCACTCAACCTCAACAGTCACTTCAACGAACTTGCTCGTAATCTACCTCCCCCTCTTCTTGCAATCAAAAACTAGTATTTATCGCCCTCTTCTCAACTCCCGCATTCTCCATTGCAGGTCATGCGTGTCTCAAATGCATCATTTTCATCTAAGCTTCTGACGGTAGATTTCATCCATGCCATCTCCACCAGGTCTTCTAAATAACGTAAATCCCTAACGTGCAATTTTTTTGCGTAGCTCTCCTCCACTGTATTTACTTATCAATTAACTCTCAAGTAGTACTAAATGGGTAATATTTAATCAGTCTCACCGACCAATTGGGTTCTTGTTTATCACCTTCAGTATACGAAAAAATAGTGAATGCGATACGCCTACTTCTCAGTGATCGCTAACAAAGAGTATTATTAATCCGATTAGTTTAGATATGGTTTAAGTTACAGCTGGTATTTCACAAGGAAGCGTGATTGGACCTCTCTTATTCATTGTTAGTAAATATGGCCTATGTTCTCGAGTTAGCAGTAAGCTAAGATTATTATCAGACAATAGCGTCATCTACCGGAATATTAACGAAGTTGCAGACTCAGTAGTCCTATCATGGGATCTAATCAACGTTTATTCGTGGTTCCAGGGGTGGGGGCTACAAAATCTTAGTAAATGCGTAGCATTACTCTTCTTGCGGATGTCATTACTCTAACTCCATGTACACACTGAGGGTGGAGTAAATATAGTATCCTCAGAAAAATTCAAATACGTTGGAATTACCTTAACTTTTGGAGATATATCGTGGAGAACAATTACAAAACGTATTCATTTAAGCAATAAAGAAACTTGGCTCTATCAAGCGTATAATATGAATATCCTTGGATGACAAAATAAAATAGCGTGACTTCTTCGCTCTGGTGAGGCCACACCTCGAATGCGCCGCGAGCATTTGGGACCCTGGACAGAAAAATTTAGCCAAAAATATTTTTAAAAAATACAAATAAAAGCTGCTTGTTTTGTAAAAAACTATTCCGAGGGAACATATAGTATTTCTAAGCTGTTAGGAGAATTAGGTTGGGAGCCGCTTGAGACTCGGGGGCTGCGCACTGGTCCTAGTTTTCTTGATAGATTCAGAACAAGTGTGATTCAGAGAGAATATCATTTTGAAAGACATAGAGAATATCATTTTGAAACCACACTACATGTCTGGGGTCGATATATAAAATAAGAGATACATTGCCGAACAGATAGGTACAAAAATTTGTTCTTTTCTCGTACAACAAGTGCCTTTAATAAAACCGAATCTTCACCTATAACACACCTATAATACACTTTACTATTTCACTTCCAAAGAAATTGGCTTTTTCACTTATACGAGGCTGTTGTCCTTACACACTGTGCCTAACAACCATGCGGCGGATCGCAGACTAGTAAGTAGATGTAGATTATTTCAACCTTTTAGTCAATAGCCGGACTCAAAATGATATAAATCGCATATGGTTGCCTTAAAGCTTGGTTATAAGTATATTTTGCAGGGAAATATATGCTGCAAAATCGGTTTGTGCTTCAAATCTTCATCATCTGGTTCAAACATCAACGCGCACAAAATCATGTCCTAATGCTGTTTCAAAATCGCACCGTATCTAAATTTCCTGCAATGAATACTAGGTGAAATTTAGCCACCTTACATTATTTAAATGATTAAATGTGGGCTGATTCACGTAAATTGAAATTCATGAGAGAATAAAAATTCACGTACGAGGTTATTATTTATTTGCATCTGAATTGCTTCTGTGGCTACTAATATAGGTCTAATGTAGTGATAAATGTCCCACTTATTTTAGTGCTTAATTATTAAGCCAGTCGTATTGTTTTATACGCTCAAATAAAATCACTTTTTGGATGGAAACGCTACTGGTTCCTCAGCAGTAACCAAAGAATGTTCGCACTCGGCCAGAGTTGGCTAAGGTGGCTTATATCACTCTATTTGTCTAACTGTGGTCGCCCATATTTGCAGGTGATAGAGAGCCAAGTTAAATTTACATTAGCCGTTGATTCACTAAGAATAAAAATTTTTATAGTAAATTTTAATTAGCGAAAAGTCATAATACCTAAAATTTCAAATTAATCAAAGAGATGGTGGGCGCTAGAATTCTTTGTGAAGCTCTTGTTTCTAAACCTATCGAGGACCTTCATCCGTGTTCTGGAAACATTTCACCTCACAGGGACAACGAAAGAGGCCGATGCCTTGTACTTATGAAAATAATCGTGGGGCTTAAAAAGTATATTAAAAGGAAAACTTGCTTTGGAATTCCCCTTAGACACGCAGTCCCTATTTCCAGTTTACTTATTGAAGGAATAAATAATTGTGCGAAAAACCTAACCGGTATTCAGGAAAAACTCAAGATATAACTTAAATATTACCTGTGACGTTGGTGAGTTATCGGAGGTATTTTACTTGACCCCTATGATTTTATTTTATAATCTGCTGGTTATGGATATGACAAAAAAGATCTTTAGTCACAA
Source organism: Ceriagrion tenellum (assembly GCA_963169105.1). Classification (NCBI taxonomy): domain Eukaryota; kingdom Metazoa; phylum Arthropoda; class Insecta; order Odonata; family Coenagrionidae; genus Ceriagrion; species Ceriagrion tenellum. The sequence goes on from OY720641.1 coordinate 94,662,274, forward strand.
ATGACGAACTGATCCAAATATGGGCCATGAAGGCGATTTTATATGCCTACCTAAGCTTTAGAATACATGCTAAATTCATGATGAATGACGTTTGAATAATAGTTTCTCCTTCAATAAGTATGGGTTTTTCATTTTAATGAACCTCGCTTCTTTACGGGAAGTCATTTGATAGGTACAATGATAGATTTTAGACTTTGAGTGTGACGATGGATTACGAGTAGTTATTGGTTTTGGGTTCGTTTTGACAAGACATACTTTTAATCCAGTGAAATTATCTGCACCGCATGATAGCTCCTGTAATACTTAGTTTCTGTAAAGTATTACAGGTATATCTATAACCGGTATTATGTTCCCGTGGTCTCAAACATTAATACCTATAAGCAATTTTTTATCGTTTCCATTAGATTTTCTTCATCAGGGTTACAAATGATGATAGCAAAAGATAGAGAATATATTATTAAAATTTAGACAAACTATTGCTACGTTATTTGTTAGTTACATTTATTCCTGTATATATAATTGAAAAGGGATGTATTGAATATTATACGTAATTGATAATTACTGATCAAACAGTGGTAACCACCAACATTAACGAGATATGATGGTGACTAGATCAATATAATGAAATGAGGGGAAGAATGAGCATGAGTCCCCTAACGCGTCGTCATATCTATGTTTTATATAAAATATAGAAAAGTTTTAACTTGCAATGAACGTTGTACGCAATGTTAGCGGTTTGCCATTTGATTGTTAGCTGTAGGGTACGGAACCTCATTGGTTCTGATTTTTTTTACAAATATCCGGTCGTCTTCCATTTCGTATTCCCTTTACTACAGCAATTGAGTTTGCTTTCTCGGGGGTATTAAGTGCGGTGAGAAGTCACCTACTACGACTTCACCAGCCAAAAAACGGGGTAGTGTTCCTGGCCTTTTTTGTCTCTTCCCTTAAATGGCTTCCAGGCCTGAATGTCGAAACCTTTGCCGAGCAAAGCGCTTAAGTCCCATGGAGTGATCTGCAACCTGTGGTGCCCTTGTAGAGCTACAAAATGGAAGGCAATGAAATCCCTCCCCTAAACCCCGTCCTTTTGCCTCCTTTTTTTCATCCTTCATTTCCTGGGGTGCTCATAGAACCTCTCTTTTAACTGACTGCGCTTTGTTGGACTCACGGATGAAAGCGTTCCCATTTTCACCAAACCGCTCCTCCCCCTCGTGTGCGCGACCGTAGAGGTTCTCATCAACCGGTCCTTGTCGATTGTCCTCCTGGCTTTCGTCGTGTCAAAAGTTCCCTCGCCGACAGCTCTGACCCGCATGCCCTTTCGGCCCCTCTGGCGAGTCTTGGACGCTCTGACCTCTGAACTCCCACGCATTCTGCGACTTAAAGGTTCTTTATTTTTTATATTCTCTGGTAATCTTTCTCGCAAACTCCTTGGATCTTGCTTCCATTTCAGGCGAAATTAATGTTCTCCATCGCTTTTTAAATCTAAACTCAAGTAAATGACGATGGTTCCCACATTATTCGCCAGTTTTCAGACTATTTTAAAGCAGTTTATAATAAGCTTATTCATTTTTTATCTTTTAATCGTAAACATGCCATATACGATAAAAAGTTAAAACAAATACTTAAGAATAACGCTTGGGAATGAATTTTTTTAATGCATCAATGCTTCTTATGCGGCATCTATGGACGAAGTATTCGTTTAACGAGCCAGCCTCGACTTCTGAAATATCTAATATTATACGTCAATATGTCGAAGCAAGCTTAATTGCCTTTATTTTCGCATAATATTTTCCAAATCCCGTATTAGTTCTAGTTTAATAACGTGTACTCAGCCTTAGTGTTTTTTCTTATTTTTTTCCAGCCCGAATTTCTCATTAATATATCTAAGCTACGAATAGATAGCACGTCAATATCTTATAACTTCGTCAAAATCTGCTGTTCCACGATTCCCTTTGTGTTAGTATGGCATAATTTTGGGGGTTAAATGACCTTTCAACACTTCAATTTTTCTCACGAATTAAGCCAAAGATAATTTATATTGATTCTAGTGACCAACTTCATGTTTTTACATTTCAACGCGCCTATGGTTAAATAGAGACCAATCCTTCGATAGGCGATAGCCAAAGGTGGCGAGCGTCGGACCTTGCTATCTTTGTAGCCTTTTTGCAAGCTGCTCTTGTATTTTTTCTGGTAGAGGTCGTGTATTAGGAAAGCGCTATCCAATAAATGATGTATATGTATTAGAAGATGGAGAAAGAGATTATGTAATAGTATTTCCGGTATCAACTTTGAAGTGATGAGTTCCATCCTTTCTTTGTAGTATCACCTGCCTAATAGCCTACAGGTACCATTCACAACGTCATTGCTCTTGATCCTGTCCGCCACTTTTCATGTGGCTACTTCAAAATAAAAAGGTGATGACGATAGCTAGCGCCTCCGAAGCCTCAACCAGGGTAATATTGATTTTACAATAAAAACTTACCGATTAAGGTAGGTTTAAAGGCAGGTTTTTGCATGGGCCCTGTATACTAGTAACGTTTCTTTCTTCATATCATCGTGTGTTCAGCCCTTCTTTATATCTTCACATGAAGTCCATTTACTGTTCATACCTTCCATAATTGCCTAAAAACCTTACCTTCCCCTTCACTTCCAAACAAACCGTCTCTTTTACTACTTCATTCAAATACCTTCTTTGCCTCCTCTTGGTCTTCTCATATGTCCTTTCCTCACCAGCCATATTAAGGGTGATAGTAGTGCCATTTTTTAATATTTTTCTCTCACGTATTTGCTCTCAATCTATTTTTCTATATGCTATTTACTGCTAGAATTATAGCTTTTGTTGTGCATCAGGGTTTTGCACTCTATTTAGTGGATAAAAGGTGGTATAATCTCCTTCCCCGTGGTTATGTATCACCATGGGGAATCTCAATTTTTTATCCGATCGATGGTAGCTACTGTTCCTGCTGCCCACCCATGCTGACGGATTGTCTCGCCGCTGGATGAAGAATTCTGCCCGTGGGATACGAGAAACGAGCGGGGAAGTCCTAGGGAGATGCGCCACTTTCCCGCCTACTCCATTTGCGCGGAAATCCCGCGGGGCTTCCCTCCACGGATTCCCGGGGTTTTTGCCCCGTCCATGCGATTGGTCGGTCACCCGGAGGGGATGGGGGAGGGATCAAAAGGTTGATGCTCACACGTCGATGTCCACCTAAAAACCGTGACGACCGTTTTCCAAACCATCATGGAATGGGTGACGCCTCTACGCTCTCTTGACGTTGGACTTCGTGCCGTTCGAATCGAGCGGGCCGATGTCAAATGTGTGGCGTTTTATTTTCCCAGCCGCCTGTGCGGTGAGAGCCTTAAAACTCTGGAACGTGGGATCGGAGTGTGGATGCACATGGAAAGGTGCGGTGGCGGTTTTGCAGGAGGAGGGTGGTGTGTTAAATGGGTCGCAGTGGCGATGATGTGCGGCGGACAGTGTTTCCCTCATCGGAGGGAAAGCGAAACTCAATGGTCGGGGAATTAGTGCAATATGTGCTCGGGTGTTCTGGGATGCCCGGAGTGGGTAGGCCATGCGGATAAGGGATATGACCCACCTCGGCCTGAGAATTAATGTGTTATCGCCGGGGCGCCTAACCCCGGACAAAATGATAACCGGATGGTTTGATGATTATAACCATTAAAAGTCATGTGATTCATTTTTGTCGGACGGATGATCCTGGTGGTGAGGTCCGCGTTAAGGCTGAGGTTTTTATATCGCCGGCGATGGAGCAACGTCCAGTAAATGGCTGTACCAAAATGAAGCTCCCTGAAAGGGAGAGGAAATGATCTTTTACAGAAACACATTTATGTTAATTTAACGGAGCCCAGTTTTTTTGTAATTACTTTAGTAAGGTCGACGAGACAAGGAGTACTTAAAAATCAAATATCAAATCGTCACTCACATATGAGGATAACGAACAATGATTACAGCTTGTGAATATTTCGCATAAGGAAATATCCAGCTCACTGAGATCACAATTCTATGAATATGTATTGAAATGCTTTTACTCAATTTTATTAATTGTATCGTGGTTGAGATATCTCTGATAATGTCAGTACAATGCATAAATAAGAGAAAAATTATATAAATAAGAGAAAAATTATTAAAATCACTTTATAGGAAAGTCTCCATATGCTTGGATCATTAGTAAAAAATTACCTTAAACTTTTTACTTACAAATTAGTTGTTCTTTTATCATTACTAGAAACTAAACTCATGTTAGCCGTTCCCAAAAATGCTCTGTTAAGCCAAAAGTTAACCTATATCATTCATGTATCATATCTTTGATGAAGCAAACAAGCCAATATTTTGACACTGCCTCTGGGAAAATGTAAGATAATAGAGAAATACAAAATCACGTATTTAATTTTTATGAGTGAGTGAAGTTTTTAACAGTAGAGTATTGAAAATCGCCTATCTCTAATCGAAAATAATATTTGGTACACAAAAAGGGAAGTGATTTGTTAAGAGTCGATATTTATGGGTTACTCAAATATTGCGGATAAAGGCGCTGAAGTTGGACTGAAAATGCAAGGATTTGACGATAACATTCTCGCTGTATCAATATCCTATTCTTATATCTGTTTGCGGTTATGACAGGTCTTATTATTTAATGTCTGACATTAATATCTGACTATTAATTCTGACATTAATGAAATAACTGGATATAACATTCAATTTTGACAAATTCCATGATTGCAGAAACAACGTGAGAACAACTGCAAGTCTTGTAAATGGATAAAAATCAAATTCATTAATTTTTGGGAAAATGCCGGACGTACATGAAGTTAATTATTGAAATTAATTTTTCGTAAAACGGCGCATTGTATACGTGATTTTTTTGCTTGGAGGATATTGAATTTAAAAATGAAATTTGTATATAAAGCAGGAAGTTAACTTTTTTCATTTATTTACCAACATGGTCGATGTCTTATATGTTTTCTGATCCGGCATATTTGCTCAGAATAGAAATGGATAATGGAAATCAGAACCGTCGGAATGGAATCAGAATTTTAATAGCATTAAATTGGTGGTTTGTTCAACTATTAGTTCCATTCGAAGTTCTCTTGAATAATAGCATCATTTATGATACATTTGGCCGATATATTTATTAATGAAATATGATGCTGGTATTCCCTCCGCCTGTAATAATGCTGAAATATTTATTAACTCTCTTGTGAAGTCAGTGAAGTAGTTATAAATGCAGTAATAAGTGTGAAATTTCTCTTAGCTTATGATGCTTTTTATCAAGCTTATTTTTAACATTTGGTAACTTCGATATCACGGTTGAATCAATATACGAGGTGTGATCAAAAATACGGTGAATGAATTTTAATAGCAGCAACTACTTACGCTACCTCTATTTCAACTAAAATGTCTTAGACACTCATGTGTTGAGACAGGCAGTGACAAGTTTGAACACGCTCTGGCTTGTCAGTCAGCTTCTAGAGCCGCTACAGTGAGGTCGTGTTTGCCGTGTCTGTCGTGAATCATGGATCTTGAACAACGCATCAACATTAAGTTTTGTTTCAAGTTGGAAAAAAATGCCAAATAAGCTCAAAAAATGTTAAAATCTGTGCATGGTGATAATGTGGTGACTTTGAAGACTGTTTACTAGTGATATGAGCGATTTTAAAGTGGAAATGAGTTGGTTAAGGACGAGGAGCGGTCGGGACGTCCTTCGACTTCAAAAACAGATGAAAATGTGCAAAAAGTGGCCAAACTTGTTCGTTCAGACAGGCAAATGACTATTCGTGAGCTTACTAAAGAACTTAACATCTCGTATGAGTCTGTGCAAAGCATTTTAACTGATGATTTAAATGAGACGAGTGAGTGCCAAATTTATTCCCACAATTTTGACTGAAGAACAAAAAGAAAATCGTGTTTCAGTTTGCACGAAAAGGATCGTCTTTATGCAGATCCGGACATCATGGCCAAAATTGTTACTGGAGATGAAAGTTGGGTCTATGGCAATGACACTGAGACAAAAATTCAGAGTTCTCAATGGTAACTCACATCACCCTGAAAAGGCACGTCAGTCAAAGTCGAACATCAAGGTCATGGTCATTGTATTTTTTCAATTATGAGGGCATAATGCAATCAGAGTTCGTTCCAAGGGGAACAACTGTAAACTCCATATTTTACAAGGGGGCACTGGAACGTTTGCGAAACGATGTGCGAAGAAAGAGACCTTAATAATGGACCAACGGCTTTCTTTTTCATCACGACAACGCGCCGTGCCTTTAGTCGCTTTTGATTTGCTAGTTTTTGGCCGCTAAAAGTCTTCCTGTCTGTCCACATCCGCCTTACTCACCAGATTTAGCACCATGCAACTTCTGTCTCTTCCCGAAAATGAAAAATATGCTAAAAGTTAAACGTTTTGACACCATTCCTGCCATTGAGAAGGCCACGAAAGATCAGCTGAAAGCCATTCCGAAAGAAGCCTTCCAGAAATGCTTCCAGTCATGGACTCAACGTTGGGATAAGTGCATTGCAAGCCAAGGACAGTAGTTTGAAGGGGATCAATTCAAATTTAATGTAAACTTTTTACTTTTTTTTAAATACAATAATTCACCGTATTTTTTTATCACTCCTTGTAAATAAGGATCTGGGATTTCCACGGCGGACATAATCGTAGTGACAATTAAGTCCACCCCGTCCAACAATGTCCCGCGAATAAGTAGCAAGTTTATTTCTCTTAAACTCGGCAATATTTGGTGTGATATGACGGAGCAGCTCATTCTACTTGCCAAAGGATGGTTACGTATTATTGAATTCTTTATATATTCGAACAATGCGTGTTTTAACTGACAAGCGGCCATCATCAGGTATGGTAGACATTGATTCTGATGATGGCTTCTAGACTTATGAACCACATGGTGTACGTAGCGATAATAAAGTGGACAGTAATAAATTATGCTTTTATCCCTTCATCTCCTTATATCATCCGACGACTTTTTGTTATTCTGTTAAGAGCTTTGCATCCGTTGTTATAATACTACAAGCAACATTATTTACCTTCGCTCTGTATTTATGACCGGCATACTTTCCACATTATGGTTGTAATGAAATGTTTTATGCAATGCAGCCGTAATTCGTTGCTTATAAAATATGTTTGGCACATTTAATTTCTATTATGAAACGTGATATGATGTGCGAAAACTTCTATTCCTTTTTTGTAATAAAATAATCGTACAATTTAATGTTTTACTTTAATCTCGTTTCAATATAGAAAAAATTATTTAATATTTTGATAAAATAATGAGAATAATATAGCGTTAGTTAATAACTATGTTTTATTTCTGGAATTGAAGATGATATAAATGCCCATATTACTCTATTATTATATATTTTGAAGAAATTAACTAAAGTTTAGAAAATTTGGTTTGATTTAATCAACACTGTTACATTAAATTAGGTAAAATGCTCAATGATTCTTTAAAATTTCTGAAAAAAATGAAAATGATCCCTTCACGGAGATCTTGCTTTTAAAATATTATTTAGAATCACTAGTCACATTTAATGCTTACTTTGTGAACAATGATGACAAAGGGAAACCACATGAAAGTAACAATCGCACTAAATCCGCTTGATTGCAAACTCTGCTCCCGTGGCTGACTTAGGATCTGAACCTGGCTTTTTAGCCGAATAGTAATCTCTGATCACAGAACTGTTTCGAAATATGAAGAGTGAAATTTTAATTTCAACGACAGTTAAAGGGATATCATGTATTTTTGTAGAACATCATACTCGCATAAGCTGATTCCAGCCAAATTTTATATCCTGTTCGCTGAATAAATTTTGTTTCTTGGCTCTTTGTATTCCCTTATAAGCATGCTCCCCGATTTCAAATGATCCGCCTCAACCAACGAGTGATGAAAGGGTTTCTTTTATGCATTAGTGCTTCTAATCTCTTCCATTTGATATTGAGTTCACGGCACTTCTATGTTATTATTGGCCAACATTGTAGTATTACCATAATACAGAAAAATAATTGATTACCTGGGAATATATATCATTCGCAGCAGTGTTCCGCCATCGCCGCAAAATTATTGAACCCAGTTATTAAATAAACTCTTAGCTGTAGTATTATCTACATCTACATCTAATCGATGTAATCGATCATCGTAAAATCTACATCTAGAAATATTTCCTGATCCATCATAAATATTTGTTCTACTTTTCATATAATGGCGTGCAAGATTTACATATAGGAATGAGTTTTCAATCTGAGATGAAATTGTCCTAGATTTATAAATTTAAGTAAAACCATCAGCACAGTCTTTACGCAATTAATGTGAATGCAGCGTGAATTGGGGCATATTTCTGCAGAAGCTTTACAAGCGTAAAATGACATTTTTTCCCAAAATTTGAAATGAAACCAACCGAAACCCGATAGGTCATCGAATGCACTCCTAGGATATAGCACTATGCAGCTCATTTTAAATGTCAATCTCATGATAGTTAGGTAATAAGTAAATGCTAATTTACTAAGTCTTATGGTAATTCATAATATTGAGTAATGCGCTCATAGCTATTAGGATTGACGGTTATGAGCCAGGATTATTGGTAAGTCAGCTCTTTGTGGCGACTGAGTCGGTAGGATGTCAAATTCCTAGTGACCTGCAGAGGCTTGAAAATTTGTGTCGCCAAATTGAAGTATTGTAAAGCTTTGCCCTAGGTAAAAGTACGCTACTCGTGGTTGGTGTCTTATGATCCGGATCAGACGAAGTGGATGACAAGTGCCCTACTGCGTGTCATTAGCTGGCATATAAGACATATCTTCTTCAGTGAAGAAAGTACGGAGTGAGATTATAAAGATCAACTTTTACCTTTCCAAACTCTGAATTTTGCTTTGAAACTCATTGACATGGTATATGAGTAGTGAAATATACATTACAACTCTTAGAGATATAAGATATAGAGATATTGCTCACATTTTGGGATACCGTATAGTCTGTTGGACTCTTTAGTGTCAATATATTTCCCGGAACACTACGGCATTGGTGGACATGGCAAGCGTTACGCTGATTGCTTTCCGTTTGTATTTTTTTGCTCGCCACTGCTGTGCCTCTTCCTTCAATCCAGCAAACAAAACTCCCCACTAAACATCCCATTTCCCAAACACTCGCCACGGTTCGACGGGGTGTGGGAAAAAAATCCGCGGAACGATTTCTAAGCCACGCTCCACGGGACGTACGGATTAAAAAAAATAAAAAAAACTAGGAATGCAAACATTTGGGAGGGTTTGAGGACAAAAATATATGCTGGCATAAATTATTCCACGGGGTTTGGAGGACTGAGAATATTGTACGCATAAAGGAATGAGTGGAAGTTTGAGGGAAAAGAAAGTGGTGGTTTAAGCGGAGGGTGTCGACGTGGAGGAGGAACAGACCGGGTGGGGAGGAGTTATTGGGGGCGGAGGAGATTTTGGACACATTCCATTTTGACGGAGTTATTCGCGCAGATTTTACGCTTGGCGTAGATGAATCTATTTCCCGTCTCACGCACTGTTATCTGAACCTTTCCCCCACCCCAACACACCCCTCCGCCATTTCCTGCTGTCGCTTCGTTCTCACTTCCCCTATCTTCGTATCTGTCTCTCGCCCTGTCCCTCTCTCAACCCCTCTCAAACTCATCCTTCTACTACCCACTCTCATTCTCTTCCACCCACAAACTTCACTCTTCCCCCCGCCTTCCCTCCCCATTGCCCGCTTTCCCTCTCTCACCACCACTGGCCCGCATCACCGTATCTGTTTCACACACAGCCACGCACGCACACAGGCGGGCCCAAGCACACTGCCCCCACACCATACAGCCAATTCGCGCCGGCACTCCTCGCATTTCACATTCATCCGAGCCGTATACGCTCACTCCCTTTCCTCTCCAATTCCTCTCCCCATCTTTACCCTTATATTCCCCACGTTTCTACCCTGACACCCCAAGAGTTCTCACATCGCCGGCCCCGTAAAAATAGAAAACTTATCTGCACGTCCCGCTTTTCTCTTCAATACAAACCACCTATGAGTACTGGCTCAAGGCGTAGGTAATGTGGGCTTAGTCCACAGGCGGCTAGTCGGTAACTTATTAATGAATTCGAAAGTGGAACAAAAATTATGAGAATTGTAAATTATTCAGTATGAATTTCTACCCAAATTTTCCTTCTTTGGAATATAATATTATATGTTTCGTATATAGTAAAGAATCCCCGTTCCAAAATCTCAACAATGAAGGTTTAAGGCAATCTTTAATTACTGTGTTACCAAAATGTTCAACCTCCCACCATAACACATTACTATTATAAAGTCAGTCATTATAATTCTTAGCAAATTGAATAAAATGGATTTATTTCTGTAAATAAAAATACATATAATTTCTGTAATTAAAAATACATAAATAATTTTAATATTTTCAATGAACAAAGCTCAATATTTGTTATTTATATATGCATAAATTATAAAATAGTTCCGTTCCCCCACCGAAAATTGGGGAAATGTTGATCATTGTATAACAAAACCTCGTTAACTATAACACTACTGCGGAATTTATTGTTTAATATTGTCCTTTTTGGTTTCCCCAGCTAGTTATTTGTGAAATTTTGAATGATAAGTACACCAAAACAGGTTTTCCTTCTGGGGTACTTAAATTCCACAACTTACTTCTACCCATTTTCTTAAATGTGTATGTTTGTACTTTTGTGTAGAATAAGTAGCATTAATACATTTATTACATAATGATAATGGCAGTCACTTATATCTTCTTCATTATAGAGCTCTTTAGAAAAGAATGAAACCTACGGCCAAGCAAGCACATTATTATTATCAGCATGCCAAATTTGTCGTAAGTCATTGAAACATACAGGAGATAAAGTTGCCCTAAATTTATCTCTAAGAATACATATAATTTTCTCAGTTATGTTGTATAATGTATATAACTCCATAAACATCTATCCATTTAAATTTATAGTTTAATGAAAATTTATTGTTAAAACTTGAGTGACAGCGGGAAATGAAACGACAAGGTTAAGAGATTCCTTCTGGAGCCCGGAAGTATTCTTGAAATTTTCGAACCATGTCACAAATTACTCTTGATTTATGAATGCTTTGCTATTTCCGGCCAAAAAGCCTTTTTGCCCTCCCATTTTTATTAGCTTGGATCGGCACTGCACACAAGTAAAGCCATATCTACTCCAAGACCTCGGCATAGTATTAAATTTCTGTTTCCATTCATTCTTGTTCACACTTAATTCACCATCCTATCTTTCTCTCTGTGTTTCTCCCTTTCATTCCCTCTCGTTTCCACGCGGTCTGATATTTTCTGCCCTGCTCGTAACATCCCATGACTGCCCGTGTTCCGACTACTCTCAACCAATCTAAACACTTTTCAAATGGCAAGAATGTATAAAAGAAAGGTTTTGTTCAGGTAAAGGTGGAGGGAGGGTCGGTGGAAGCCAAACTACACTCGATTGAGCCGATTCGAGGAATCTCTTGACGGAATGTCTGAAACGGTATTTTTCCTGTAAAAATATCTTTAGACTACTCTTTCAATGTTCAAGTTTATTCAATTCCTATTGTGATCAGCGCTAGGTCTCTTCAGAAAAACTCTTGCGTTTTCTCGAGGACAACAGAAATGGAATGCATGGATAGACTATTTTTTAGCCTTCATATGATTTATTATTTGATATAATCTTGCTAAAGGAAATCCTTGCTTTTGACCCTCTGCTAGGCGTTCATTTTAGTTGTACCAAAGTTAAGCTCTGCTGTATTCCCTAAGATTAAGCAATTTTAGATAAATATAAATAGTTTTGTTTATTCTTTAGATGATTTGAATAACCAAAAGTAGTTAACACTTCGCAATACACTAGATATGACTGCGAGATTATTTTAAAAAATTTTCACACGTATTCTATGTATCCAGTGGAATACGCTAGTATTAATTTAATGATAAAAAAAATTGATGGTGCCTTCTTTTGTTGAATATTACTTAATATTTACTCAAGTAGCCGAATCTCCAATTTATTACTTATTACTCAGTCCATTGGCAGCAACACCTATTAATTCGATATTATTATAAAACTTAGCCTTCTGCTAACCTTGATTCGAGCGTACAGATGCGTAGAAAATTGTTTCCTCCTTTAGTTTGAGCAATTTAAGATTATGTTTTATGCCTGATCATTATCAAATGATCCTTTGTATTTTGAAAGTTGTTACAATGTGTTATGTGATAGTAAAAACACTCAAGTAATAATAGAGATGAAATATTTCGTGGGTAATGTAACTTTATATAATATAAATACATTTGATAGGTAGTGTGTGCTACCCTGTTGAGCAGTTCACGTCCCGATTCGTCGAATAGAGGCGGTGCAAGTGGAAACAGCCCATTATCTGTTACCTTCCCTCCCCGTCCCCCTCGCTCCCTCTGACAGTATCTTTTCCGGCTGTCCTTCACGTCCCCGTCTTTACATCCCATCAACTTCCTCCTCCTCCTTTCCCCGAAACCTCTCCCACCCCCTGCCCATGACCGTTCGAACCGGTTGAGAGAGACCCCTCCTCACCGCACCGGCTTCCCGTCCCGTCAAACGTGATTATCCCATGTCCGTGCCTCTCGGTTCATGCGCTGCCTCTACCCTCCTCTTACCGGCCGCACCACCACCAACGGCCGCCCGCTCACTCGGCACCGTCCCGTTAAACCCTGTCACTCAAGCTAGCACGCTCACGTTCTTCGCACAATCCACGCGGCATGCACGGACAGGGTTCCTCCTCCACCCACCTTAAAATCCATCCCCGCACCGTCCCCGGTCCTCCCGACTCCCACACGGAAACACTCCCGAGAAATCCCCACTCTCTCTCTTCCCGCAGAATGCACATCCTGTAGGTCAACGTTGACTTCTCTGGGCTTCTCCTCCTGGGTCAGTTCATTCACGCTCCATGCAACTCCACGTATGCTTTTTAGTGGCGGGGCCTTAAAACATTTTACGCCCCGTCCCGGGCGTCAAGGGGTTCAGTCTCGACGTGTTCAATGTGCGTGCGCCTTCGCCGCTGATAAAGATAATCACGGGATTCGTTGTTTTTTTTTCTGCCCGTTTTTCCTTTCTGTCCTTGTGCAGCAAAAATTCTTGAACAAGTGACGTGATATCAGAGGGAGAGATATAAATTCCATACTTAATTATGGATTGCTCTCTCCTTGCATCCATTGAGCTGACACTTTCTTTCCTAAGGTATACAATATTTATATTGTTGCCGATTGTGTTTAATTTCTTGTTTGTTATAATATTTTTGAGTTGTTTTTTTTTTAAACATTTATTGTTTTTCACCAAAGGTATTTTTTGATGACTTACGTCTTTTATTTTCAGTCCCACGAATGTCCATTTTCCAATATTTTTATTAAAAATAAGTGCAAGTTCTTTAATGTCGCTAATTTGTCTATAAATCAATTCCAAATAGTTCATGTCTACCATTCCTATGTCGGTATTAAGCAAGAAATTATGATAACATGGCTTTCTTCTCCTAAAGGACTAATTCTCCCATAGTTGAATCTCATAATTGAAGTGTACTACTTCAATCGTACATATCTTGTACGTAGGCGGTTAACCTTATGAAATTCCATTTCAATCTTGCGGCGGAAAAAAATTATTTTTACATCTGCTTTGAAGTAGCTTGACACATTTCCTTTATTTTTTAAATTTCCCTTTAAAATTATATTATTCCCTATAATTGATTGAAAAAATGAATGTATTTTAAGGCAAATGACTTCTCCTTGAAAGGAATGTATAATTTATCCTTGGCAAATTGATATAGTGATATTTAAGTCCCCTGATTTAAGGACATCAGTATTGTTTCTTCAGAGCTCTATGGTAGTAAATAATGATTTGGAAGGTCTTGTTCTTACGGGGATGCATAATTGAGATGTATGGGATTTTGATTTAAATTTTGCCTGGATGAGAGTCGCCAACAAAACCTTGCTGAATATCTTTTAAGAAATTTTCTTAGCTAAGTATATTCAAATGAAAAGCTATTATTTTGAATAGGGCGGATACGAACCGTTTTCCACTTTACAGTATTAAAAAACGTAGTTTTGTTGAAATCACCTTTAAAAAAGTTAATATGCTTAAAAATACGCTTCAGTTTTGGGATTCTTATGATGTTAGAGCCCTTTTATTTTCTTGTACGAGCAACATTGACTTTATCTCCGCGCCTGATATATATTCTTTCTATAAATGTTTGGTCTTGTAAATATCTGTGGTCTAGATTATTGGAAACTACCTCCTGTATTAAAAACATTATCTTTGAAACTAGCACCTATTATGCAAAAATATATTTTTAAACGATTTATTTCATGATATGTATAATTGGTGAAAACAGTTGATGCATTTCATTGCTTGAATATGATCTAACTACTTGTACCAATTGCGGGTTTCAAAACTGCAATCATATATTTCATTCTTTCAGTCTTTTCTATAAACCCATTAACTAAGTTCTGAGGCACATGATTATAGACGGACAATAGACAACCATGCTTTGAGTGGTGTACCCACAACCCACACAGGACTCATGCCCGCGAGCCAGGGATAGTAGGTAACTCCCTGTGCAACCTGGGCCTGGTAACAAATACGTGGTCAAATCTAAAGTCTACATCTCTGGAAGAATGTAATTAGTAGATTCTTTTTTCATCTTAAAACCCCTACTAGGTGGAAATACCTTATATATCGTTTGATATTGAACGTTTAAGTTACATATTTTTCATATTGATACATTCCTGAGTATTGTTGCCAGCAAATTATTAATCATCGTAAATCAATCATTAAATAGTTTTCAAACCTCAATGATGTTTTTTAAAGTGGGATCTTTAGATGAATATGTTTTTTCATGACTCGTCATGAAACTTTTTACTTGGAGGTTAATTAAAGTATAATTTCCTTGACGTTTTTTCCGAAGGGACAATGAAGAAAAATTAAAATCTCCAACACCGCGATGGCGATATGTGCTGCTGTTACTCGTGCATGCCCCGTGAAGAGATGAACTACTACATAATCTCTCTCTCAGACATTCCCACCAAAAACATGGAAACCCTCGCGCACCTGAAGAACTCCATCGTCAATAAATCTTGGCTCCAGACGTACGATAAACCTTCGTCCCCGCTAGGACACTTGATGAAGAGGGGAGTTAAGGTGTCGTTTTGACCAGCGGGCAGTTGAGAGAGTGGGGAGAGTGAGAGGGGGAGGGGTTAGAATTGAGAGTCCTGGTCCAGATCGATGAAAGAGACCATAGCGTTCCCCCCCCCCTGCCACGTTAACCCTCCCCCCTTTCCCCCCATCTCCCTCGCCCCTCCCCCTTACTGAAAAAAGGGCTGAAGGGATGGACGAGCTCGCCCTTTCCACATCCGCCTTATTTTTTCCACTTTCAAATTACCATCGCCATCCTTCCCTCTCGTCGTACCTTCTCCGTCTTCGCCTCCTCATCCTCTGCCGCAAACCCCCTCTTCCCCTTTTTTACACCTCCCTCTCGCGCTCAGTGTTTCGCTTTTCTTCGTCCCACCTCCATCTCGCCGCCCGGATACTTTCGAGACCAGCATTGCGGGAATGAATCATGGGTTGCGTTCGCGCCTCATGGGCTAAAGGTTTGAAGCTGAACCAATGACCTAAGTGATCTACTGAATGATTCGCTGCATAGCAGGTGCATTACAACTTCATAGCCGTCTACATTATTTTTCATAATAATCGTATCAACCTCTACACCTGTCTCTACAGATAATCGCATGGGTATAAGGAAAATAAATTCGTATTTTCCACACTTTTTATTAAAATACTATATCGGTAGTGATGTTAATTGATTTTTATTTTAGTATGTCTGAATTCCACAAAAAATAATCAATCGTCTACATTTATGTACAAACTCAGGTTTTTTTAACTCGGGCTAATTATCATCAACGTACACTATAATGTACATTTGACTTTCACCAATAGGCACTAAACTATAGGTATGCTAACAATGCTACAAAAACTATTTAATTTATATATATTGCAATTACCTAAACAGGATACAAGATTCATGCAGGGACCATGTGAAACGTGATGTCAGTACTTGGAAGGGGGCAGATTAAATTGCGAGCATAAGGGAGCAAATCAACTGATAAACTACACTCTTTTGGCTAATTAACTTTTTAGTCTCATTGGTGGACATTATGTTCCATTATCGATCGCGGGATGTGCGAAATCCTTAACCTATCCGTACTGCAGTCTATTTTTCGTATTCCTTTTCCATGATCTAAGATCTTATTTGGTCTCTGGTGCTATCTTTCGTTAGCTGTCCATTATTATCTACAGTTTTGGGTTTCAACAATAAATGCATGTTGTGCTACAATTATCTTTGAAAAATTGATAATCAATCCTGTCTTGCCTAATTATGCTATTGGAAGCCCTCCGTAACACCTAATTTTATGAACGTGGAAGACAGCATTAGCATATTCACTTCAACAAGAAAGCGAAAGAGTGAAGGATATGTCGCTAAGGAGGCGAAATGGCAGTCAGTACGCTATATGATCATAAGTGGAAGATCTGTAGTGGTAATTGAACGCAAATGATGCCAAAAATATTTTATATAGACGAAATTTAAGGTGCGCAGTTTTTTTAGCAGTGGATGCGGTGGGTTGCCCGTTTCTTCCTTTAATTATTTGCGTTAAAGCCGGGGATCTGTAAAATAGGAGAGCTAGATTTGAAAGAAAGAACCGAGAAAGCCTGACACATTCGGTTGAATTTCCTGTTAATTGGGCTGAAACTATGTTGGTTGTTAACGCAACAGAGAGGAAATAGGATCTATGGATAGTAATAATAACAGCTAGGACGTATGCCGACTAAGGAATTAAGTAGTGTAAGAAGATAAAATTCTTGAGGCTAGAAATGATTAAAATAACTATTATGACCTTTGTATAAACATACGTCTATGGTACTTAAGCTATAATTATCATGTCCCAATAATGCACAAGCATTCTTGCGTGAACACGTACTGTAGCTTTCAGTTGATTGCTGGAATTGAATGCATGGTAAATGCATTAAAAATCCTGTTGTTAAATTTGGCATGAGGATTTGTCGTAATAGGATTGACTAAAATGATATTTCATCAGACAAAGAAAGGACTGAACATTTAAGTCCATGAGCAAAATGTGCAGCAGTTTGAACGTTTTATATACTTAGGTGGTAAGCTAGACGAGCATGGGCATTTAAACAAATTTATTAGGTTTAATGTGTTGGAAATGGAGGTGAAAATAGGAATAATAAATTATACCGGGTTTCTCGCGTAAGAATGTTATGAAATAACTGGTATATAACCTAGTATGTAATTTAGTATTTAGTTTGGCAGAAATATGGTCTCTGAAGAAAGTGGATGGCAAACAACTGCCAGGGTTTGTGATGTGTGTGTGTGTGTGTGTGGCAGAGTGGGGAAAGTGCAATAGACGTAAAAAAGAAGAGCGAGAAAGTGCACGACATGAGTAGGTACAGAGAAGGAATCTTAAAGACATGAGGAGGAAAAACAGTTGTTTCTGATAATTAATGAGAGGTGGAGGAATAATAAATGCCTTGATAGAAAGGAATCAGAAGAGAAAAAATAGGATGTATGGATAAAATGAAAAATGCTTGTGCATCTTCCAACCAGAAGAATGAAATTTTGTATGAAGACAAGGTTCTTGAGGAGCAAGTAATTAACATTGTTATTCTTACTAATACTTAAAAGTGCTTTCACGGAACTTAATGCCTTAAAAGCCTCTAATAATAATGTTCCTGTAATTTATTAGCACTGTTCAACCTTTCCCGTGGCAAAGGAGTCCTCGCTCACTACATATATTCCTGTTGTTTTCCAATAACTAGGACGTAATCTAAAAACATTTAATATATTTTCGTGATTGTCTAGCGAGGATTAAATTAGCAGCAAGTTCGTTAGAAAAAATTAATAATCGGAGAAATCATCTCATCTGACGCTTACTTCGTTTTATTACATTTCTCCTTCTTCCATTTACATTAAGAAAACTTCGGTAATATCTACTTTGAGGATTAATTGAAAATATATTTCATCTTGAATAAATCATAATAATGTATGTAGCTACAAGACACAGTTTTAAAGATTTAAGTAGTTATATTTGATCAGATATCTGTAAACTTTTACCAAGATGACAAAATAAGAATGGATCGAAAGTTAAGTCATGTAAAATAATCTAAAAACTTGAGAATTATTAAGTTGATTGCTTTCAAAATGCTTCAAATTCAATAATGATTTATTGGTAATAAAATTATAAAACAACTATCCAGAAAACGTGATATCAGTACGATGAATGAGAAACAGGACGAAAAGAGATAATAAGGGGCGTGCAGTTTAAGTTCATAAACTAATTTCAACCGAGAGATTTTTTTATTTTAGTTAAACATTTATCAATTGAACTTTTCAAACTTCATTTCTTGATAATTTGAGCATATTGGGATAGGGTTTGAGAAATTCATTAAATGATCACATAAGATAAGCTATAACTTTTTTCAGTTAATAATTTATGAAGTTTTACCGAAATTACTTGAAATGAAGATGATTTTGACTTTTCAAATTGTGCCGAGAATGATATGTTATTTCTACATTTTAATAGCTCTCGCATAGATGCGTTGCAGTGCTTACGAAAGTTATTTGGTGTTAGCGATGAGTTGTAGTTTAATGTTTGTCATGCATTTTCTAATCTCCTACTCAGTCGGCGTCAGCTTTGCTGATCAGTGACTATAACCTTTACCATAAGTTTTCCGTAAGCGTTTTTATGCGCACAATTAAATGAATATCTACAAGCGTGTCCACTTCTATTACAACTCTACATAAAAATTTTCCCTGAACTCCAGCTGTATCACAGGTACAAGCAAATAAACTTGCTTTTCCGTCTTACCTACCACTGGATGACCACTCACGCTTCTTGCCTCCAGGCCTAAGCGCCACCCTGGCAGAAATCTTTTTCCTCCGTTTCATTTTTCTCCCCATTCCCGGTTCCACTTTTACATCTTCACCCCCGGCCATTTTCGTCCTTCATGTTTTTTCTCCTTCCGCGCGTTGAAGTACCGATCTTTCCCGTCCCAACGCCGCACACACACCTTTCCCCCCTCCCCAACCCCAGTTCCTCCGCCCTCCCCCCCTCATCTCGGAGAGCTCCAGCCTTTGCTTCTCCTCCACCTGCCACCGCCCTCTCGCCTGCCATCCTTCAAACTCTCCTTCTCTCGGCTCTCATTCCCCGCTCCAACAGTCCCTCAAACCTTCCACCCGGGCTCCCTACTAGTCCACGACATTCATCGCCCTGAATATTTCACTCGATTCAGATTAATCGCGGGTTTTTATACGGGCGTGCCGTTCCTCTCCTCCGCCTCTTGCTCCCTCTCTCTACTTCCTCATCCTGTCTTTTTTTCCACCGCGTTCTCTTTCGCCACCCTCACCCTTCCAAACCTCCACGGAAGCCCGCTTTCTCCCCACCACCCTTTTCACTTCCTCCTCAGCTCTCCTTTTAAATCCTCGCTACGTCTCCCCACCTCTCCCTCCTACCTCCTTCTCCTCCTCTTAACCTTCTACCTCTCTTTCCGCCTCCACTCTCCCACCTCAGCTCTCCTCCACTTCCTCCTCTTCAAGACCAACTCTCGCTTTCGTGAAAAGCCCGCGGACTTCAGAGACGCAGTTGAGGGGAGTGGAAGCTTCGTTGTTGGGAGTGTGGAGCCCTTTCCGTCTCTGTTTCCAACCAATTCATTCCGCGCTTTTCTTCTCGGCTCACGACGGCAGTGTGTGTGTCTGAGTAAGAGGAAAAGAGTTTTCCCTCCTTTGCCTTCCGTATCTCCATCTACCCTCTCTCACTCTCAGAGGGTATAGCAGAGCGCCATGGGGTTCCCGAAGAATAATTCACCCGCCCACGCCTCCATCCGTTCCTCCAAATTGTCTTTGCTAGGCGAGATTGGACGCGTGAAATATGAGCCAGCATTACGCCGGACGTCAAGCCGATGAAGGAAAAAGTGAGAAGGGTTGGTGGCTAATATAGATACCGCGAAGCGTGTAACACGTTGTACCTACTTTTGCTACGTCAAACGGTGAGTCATTTTAATGCTATAATAATGACTGAAAAGCTGGTTGTGTGTATCAAACATGAATTCGATGCGGCAACAGGTTAGGAGAAGCGACAGCGCATAGTTTTTACTATTTATTTGGAGAATTTGTGTGTATATTTGAAGAAAATGTTCTATATCATCGGCATCAAAGGAGAAAATAGTATGATAGATAAGTAAGTCGCATAGATCAAAGGATACTTATCCACGTGACATTGATTAGTAATGAGTCAAGGATCAAATACTTTTCGATGGCGATATTGGTTTTCACATGAAAGATAATCATTCTGTAACCCTGCATTTTGTTTATTAAATAATATTTTTAAAATTAATTTTTTTGCTGATGCTGGCTCATATTATTGTCTTTATATATGGTGAAAAATTCAGTTACTTCCATGTGGCGCAGCAGAAAAGTTATCCTGACCACCGGTTTGACCACGGCAGGCGAACATTTTGTGACGAATGATGCACCACTTACTTTAGGTTGTTGCTAACCTGGCGTTTTATGTAATTTGTCAGATTACCGGTAAGTTTATGTGAGGTATACCGACAGACGAACGTTTTTCAATCAATTTACTCTCCGAAAAAATTATATCGGCCGAGATTATAAAAACGGCCCTCAGTGAACTGAGCTCCGCGAGTTGCAGAGAGTTATAATATTAAATAAATAAATCTATGATACGCCTTTATGACGGTAACGAAATCGTCAATACATTCAATAAATATTTAAACTCTCAGAATTTCTTGTGAGTCTGTGAATGAGTTTCATTAGATCAAAGGGATTACCGTCAAATCTTCACCTCTCGACCTTTGTGATTATTTGTCTAATTACGAGAGCTACGTATTTTCCTGTTTATCTGATTTTATTCCAGAAATGCTTGGGCAATTTCTTTTACTCTACAACATAAATTAACTTTAATATTGAAATGGAATCCAGGACAGCAGTTTGCTATTATATTTTTTGTTCAATTAAATGAATATTAACGAATCTTTCTTCCGTAGCTTAAAGCTTTTTATGCTTCTTGTGGCTACTCTTATCTTTCTCTTTAATATTTCAACTCATTCTAAGACACAATGTGTCCATAGTGATTAATGAAATTAAAATGATCGTTTACTTCCTTCCGTAAACATATTAACTGTAGTCTACAGAACTGGTAAACTGAAGAATTGACTAACATTTTTATCCTAATGCGTGAGAATTTGAATTTCTTATCGTCACAATTTAAGAATTAAATTTCAAGAGTTATGAGAGAACTTATATTCAACTAAATATTAATAAGATGACTGATTTTTACGGGACTACTTATTATTTTATTTAGTTGAAAATTATGTTATTAATCAAATTATGCATTTTTCATTGAATTCTTTCATTTTTGGAAATACTATGATAAACTTCGCAATTAATCGTCTGTATGCGTTGGATAGATTTTGAAATTGAAAAGAGTTAACGATATCCGTATTCTGTTTAACGAGAAATTTCATTTTCTTTAATGAGGAACCTATACCCTCTGATTCTATGAAAATCTCACGGCAAAAATAATGCTATCGGATGATGTCATGGTGTATTATATGAGCTTTTCATTTTTTCTCGCCGTAATATTTCTCCGTTATTTCATAAGTAAGCGCATATGAAAATTCAAGGTATCAGAACTAGAATTATTGTAAAACTTACTCACGAGTTATATGTGCGCATTACTGAGGTTTTGTTCAGATGTTTCAGTCGTTTTACTGAACCCGTCAGAAACGTGAAAATATAATTAATTACACATTGTGTTGAAATATTAGTAGCATAATTTTTCCCTTCACGGAACCCTTGCCAATCTGATGAAATCCAATCCTCATAATCTCAACGCTACTTCCTCCTGGATGAGGAAAGATTTTTTTTTAATTTTACGGTATCGTGGACCCATGTATGACTTCCTCCGGATTCGAAGAGATTATGAGATTTCGGCAATCCGGATTTAAATCGGCGTGCCGTTACTCACTCATCTGATTCATCCAGCTACAATCATCCCATCATCGCGGCTCCATCTTTCCCAATCTAATTTAAAACGCCGGGAAGCGATGACACCGATTGCAAAGATTATAGCAATCTTCCACAAATGGTAATCCGCTTGTTTTTCTCCGGTTAGCTAGGCATCGTAACTAGTCCGCTGTCATGTAAACGAGAGCCTGAAATCCTTTATCATGGATTGAAGCGTCCTCTATTTGAGTCTGCAAAAACATCTCACGATGGTAGATTTTTATTGGGTCGATGTGAGAGCTAGAGCCTTGGTTTTCTATTTGTAAAGGCAGTGTTAGAGTTCTAGCTACGAGTTAAATTTTTGGTGTGGAACTTCAGGTCCTAATTTGGAACATACTTTATTAAAAAAATATAATTTTACTTCAAATACGTATTGTAAAATATGCAGGGTATGAATGTTTGCTGAAAGTCAACGCTCCATTGTGGAAATTCAGCATGTAATATATAAAACACATTTGGAAGCCTGCTAATTCTATTTAATCGATGTGATGAGGGTTCAGGCCTATTTTTTTTAGTATTCTGATAAAATTGTTGTATAATTTATGTCTAAGTTAGTATATTATTAATACGTTATTGTGGTGACAGTTATTATGGAAAAAAACAATACCGCAATTTCTAAAGAAGCATGTTTTAACAATAGTTACCGAACCGCCGTGAAAAATAGTTAATTTTACAGATTTAAAATGTTAACTTAAAATCCAAATTGCTATCATTTCTTGCATAGAGGTAGATTCTTTCGTTGGACTTCGATGATTGATTTATACATTCTCCTTTACGTCTGCGATGTACCATACAATCTACCTCCATAGTGCGTGGCATGGGATGGTCACACTTCAGTAATACAGTACACCTTACATATCCTAGTTAAGTCCAACGCACCCTCTTGACCACTCTGTGTAGATCAAAAGCAGCTAGGAGTGAAATGTACGACCATCTAGAAACTAGAAGAATGCTATGTTGGCAGCTACACATTACGTTTGTTTATATTCAACTCCTGGATGTGATTTATATCCCTAATGTATCAATAATACATCAAGACACTGATTCGTATAAAAAATGATATATATATATAGACAAATTTCATGTTGGGTAAGATGTTTTCATTAATAGTTTGGTTTGCTAGTTGTGAAAGTGAGCAATGTCCATTTTTTTAAATCATATAGAGCAACTGCTTCGGGTTTCTATTCTTATATTTTTCAGACCAAAGGAGAGTCAAGTAAGATAATCCGGATATTTTTCTTTATGGCGACAGTTTGCGAGAGCCCTAGGTAAAGCTGTCTTACAGGAAGAATCAACGGAACTTTCGAGTTGTGTTCCTCGAAATTGTCTCCATTGGATGTTGAATTCTTAGGCACACTTCAGCGCTGATTTTCTATTTTATGTTATGAAACACAATCACTAAATTTACTGTACCTATGAAGGGAGGATCATAATTTGGAACGACCTATTAGTGTCCCTAATTTTCCGTAAAAGTTACATTTAAAACCTATTAGCTAGGTGATGTATTTTATATATCAAATGTTATGTGACTTCCGTAAATGGGGCTTGTTAAAAATCAGTGACCGTACATTTATGAATCTCATATTTGCGCCCAAGAAAGTAAATGTGAACTTGAGGTGTGCGAATATCATCGCATCTAATTGTATGCTGAGAATCCAAGTGGGCCAATCTTTATACGCTCGGTGACGCCGGTTTTCTTTCCAATATTGCTCCATTTCCCAAATACTATTTCTCCCAAGTAAGAATAGTTTAATTGACCTGGAAAAACATTTACTTAGGCCGAATATCAAACCCCTGACTTTTGACTTGCCTGGTCAATGCCATAACCGCTACCCTAGTCAGACTTCAATGCATCTTGTCCTTCGATAAACCCCTGAGCATGACTGACAAAAATGGTCTCTGGTGTCGGCCAACTGCCCTGATGCTTTTATCCAAAATCAATATTATCGAGGATCAATGGCTACCAATGTATAAAGCGTAAATATATGAACATCTAGGGCTGTCTTTGTAATCAATCCCCTTCCTGAGCCATTTGAGGCTTCCCGATAAATTTCAGAATTTCTGGTCCCAACACTCTTAATAACCAAAGCAATAATATTTGTTGAATGAAATTTCCGGACACCCCGGAATATGGAAATGAACTAAAAGTAAACCAAGTGGTTTGAGTGTAACAAAAAGGCGCGCCCACAGGAATGAATGCAATTAATCTGGAGGAGGACCGCCGGTGTTGCTTTAATATTTTGTTTGCCGTGGAGAGGATTGGCTTTTTGGTGCTCCGCGGTGGGATCGCATGTGGAAGGTGGGCTTGTATGCGTATTTTTTTTCATAACGCTATTGAAAACACACATAGACACACTCACATACATGTGGGAGGGTCGAGTGGTTCCCGGGCGGAAAGGTATATGCGTCGTTTCCGAGAGGTCCTTTAGCCTCCGTTTCGTCGTGTCAGTTTGAAGGGTTTGCCTCGTATATGCTCCATCCGTCCTCGCCCTTACTGACTCCCCGTCCTTAGCGCTTCGACGTCGCACTCAAACTTCATGACAGCTCTCTCCTCTCCCTACATATATATCTGCCCCATACTCTTCCTCCACCCTTCAGATCCCTTACCGTCCCACCGGTTTGTGACGACACTCCACCAGGTGGCTCCACCCGCCCCATCCACTTCGCTACCGTCTCCCCACCTCTCTTTACAACCCCCTGCCGCTCTCTCTTTCCTCGAGTGGACGGGTATACATTCATGCCGGTTCTTCTACGTTCCCTCTCCAAACTGAGGATTTTCTAGAATGTTTGCGTCCAACTAACATTTTCCGTTGCCGCAAAAAAATAAGGAGAGAGAAGCTAGCGGGTTGAATACGGTGGTCGGGAGTGTTTCAGAGTAAGGGAACGAGAGGGAGTGAGGGGGTCTTATGCGACCTAAAGCTTTTGACAAACGGTTTTCAGGCACCAAAGCCGCCAACGACTTCCTTCTCTTCCTCGTCTCTGCCGCATCTCCTCTTGTGGGTACTTTCTTTATCCTTTCCTACCTCCCGCGTTGTATGTCTCGTTGTGGCTTCCTCTCCTCTCCGACAAAGCCTCCCCTCGCGTCAGCGTCTCGTCTGCACCCGCGGAATCCGCGGGTCTTTTCCTCATTTCGCCGCCCGTGGCCGGTCTGCGGTTTATTCAGGGAACAACCAATGTGCACGCAAACGTTTGGAGGGATGGAAAGGGGAAATTCCGACGATTTTTTTCCTTATTCCTTTTAACTGAAGGAGGGAGCGTTTTGGATTAAGCTCCGCCGCTGAAGAAAGACACGTCGGCACATTTTATACTCTGTCTTCCTATCTTTTGCTTTCTCTCGTTTCATCCCTCGATTTTTTTACCAGAGGCGATCCATTTTGTTTGTTTTTTTCCGTCTCCCTTCCCCAGCAACTTTTGGACGGAGCAAGTTCATCTGCCGCGGCCTTCTCCTCCTTTCGCACGATGCTCACTTGTCTTTTCTGGATGATTCTTCACTCCGCCACTGCGCGGCCTTGGTTTGAAAGCACGTCTTTTATTCCTGGCCCCGTCTCTCTCGTTAAGGAGACCCTGTTGTTCACCTAGGCCTTGTTCTGTTGTGAAAAAAAGCAGAAGACAGCTTGAATGTCGAGGTTCTTTTCGAGTGTTTTTTATTATGATAGCATTTTTTATGTGAGTTACTGGATTTTAATTTTTTTGGGCGAACGTGTAAGCAAAGGAATACATTTTTTAAAAGCCCACTATCTTCAAAAGCTGTTTTCAGTTCTTTTTATTTAGAAAAATAAAGTAGCTGTTAATCAGTCAATATATATATTCTACATATTTTTTATTTACCTTTTGCAAAAAATAAAATTGATTGTGTGAACAAAATTTAATTTTCCGGTATATTTAATTAGCTCACATTATTTAGTTCTGGGATAAGGAGGTATTTGTTGAAATTTGTTTAACGCGCCTGTAAACTTAAAATAATGTGTCTAGACTTTGCTTGTTAGATTATATAAGATATCAAAATTCTTATTAACTTTTTGTGAAATAAGCGTATTACAGAGTGTTAATTTACTCTAACAGGTTTTATGAAAAGGGCGTACTCTTCATTCCTTCTTTTTTAATTTTCCCAACCCGAAAGATAATAAAATCATGTGTGTAGATCCTTCCTTTGTGATTTTCTTAGAAATTTTGAGTATGTAGATCTAAGGAATTATTTAAAGCATATAATACGAATTTTTATAAGTTATTTGATCAAAGTATATTCTTGACACAATGATAAAATGTGATATGATGCCGGTGGTGCTAATACTTTGAGGATCCAAATATACTTTATAGTTACAAAGATATCTTAGAATTTGAAATTTAATATAAACAACCGTGTCGCGTTTGATTTGAATGAAGTGCTGCAAAGTCCTCGCAAATAGTTGAAAAATCATGGATAGAGAAAAGACTTGCTTATTATGATACGGCTACGTTTTGATTTTTCCGCATTCCTTCCCGTGTTCTCCTCCTGATGAGTTTGCAATTTTATTTCATTTCTGAAAGTGAATCGAGATAAATTGCTTTTGAATATCAATGACTAAGTCAACCATCTAAACGTCGGAAGACCTTTGCCTGCCGTGAGGAAAAACAGTGAAGGTCTACACAACTCATGGTTGGTTTTTGGAATAATCATTTGCTAGTAACATTTGAAGGCATATTTCGATGTTTTAATGATCAGTCCCTAGTAAATGGCAAAAGCTCTGCCTCCTTTCAAATAGCATTCATTTAGCAACGGAATACATCTTTAAATTCAGCCCTTAGATTATAATTCCCTTCTAATGTCTTGTAATTGGCAATTTTCAATGCACGAATGTATACGTTTTTATGACCACACAGGCTCGTTATTTCCCATAAAATTAAAATGATTACTGGCAATTAATTTGGAAATCATTACTTTTAAATTGTTCTTTTGCAGTATGGTTAATTGTTTTGTAGTCTCATTAGACCATTTGAAGTTAAGCCATTTAAGTATTTTGGCTGATTTCTGTTACATAATGCTTTGAGATGAAGTTGTTTTGAGGTAGAGGAAACTTTTAAATTGAAAATTTTACGTATTGAATGTTTAGTGCATGTTTAATGCTAATCGTTTAATCTTTTTGTCAATTCTACTCCCTTTCATACTCGTTCTGTTGCAATGTGCTCTTTGATATGTTTATCAATGTGTACACTTTCCAGTAATTGTGATTGAAATTCGTTCGTGATACCGCTAGGAAATCAATATATTATGAAAAATAGAATTAATATTTTTTATTTGTATGCTATCAGATTAAGATCATTAGATTTATCAGAATCTGCATTTACAACATGTTCTTAGGGTTGCTTCCAGGGTTAGTGGCAGTAGATAATTAGTTTTCAGACTAAGAATAGTAATACGTGCTTAACAAATTTTGATAAAAATGAGAAAATAGGTGCTCTTTTTCTATTATTGTAGTGTCTATCAAACAACTATCAAGTGCTACTTTTCATAGTTTCGGTTTTTTTAGCGCAGAATAGATTAAACAACGCATTCGATGATTAGAGGATGCTGAAGTCCCGTTAAACGGTTCATGATTCGCTGCTGCTGTTCAGGCTCCTTATTCTTGGGCACTATCTGTCGCTTTCTCGGCGGTGGAGCTGACGTAAGCTCACTGTTCCAAGTCAAGCTCCTGTTGTTTTTTCGCATATAACTCGATTTTTTTCTCCCCGAGGCTCTTTTCTCGATACACAAAAGTTTTTGTTTCATTTCCTCTTGAAATATATTCGCTTGCGCACATGGGGAAACAAACCTCCCAAATCTTCCATCTTTTCTTTTAAATTCTATGTTCTTCTTATTGCATCCTTATGGTAACATTAACTGACTCACCCGCTTGTGATCACACAATTGTGTGAAATTCACAGTGGAAAAATCATTCGCCTTGACTGGGAATCAAACACAGATCCCTCGATTTCTCGCCGGGTGCTCTAACCAAATGTAGCATACAGAATTGCGATGGAAATTATGTTGTAAATACATTGGGACAACATATTTCACATATATTAACGAAGTGAGAGACAGGCTACTCCGTCGGCGCCTTTAGACTTACGTGCCCATAGGAGGGAAAAATTACGCTTGATGTAAAGCATGCGTCATCGTTAATTCGGCACGCAACTATTTATTTTTGCTGTATTTTTTGCGAATTCCCAATCTGTTAGAACGTTGCCATCTATTTCCAGCGTGAGAGAGAATTTCACGTATGGGGAGATTGGTATTGGCGATTTGGAAGCTCTCCTTTGCACTTGTTTGTCGTGTTTGTGGTGTAGCGTGGACGGGAGTGGCGCGCGCGATGTCGGTGAAATCTTTCGCTGCCTGCGGCACTGGTGACCCTCGGGCATAAAGAATACATGGTGCGAATAAATCTGCGGTTTGAATTTTGTATCCCTTCCATTAGTCGGCTCCTCTTCCCTCAATCCCGGCATCGGGAGTGAGTGGGGGTGGGCGAGAGTTTCCCCGAAAACGAAAATAAAAGGGAATATTTCTCCGCACTTTCGATTTGTTTTTGTTTTGCATTGTTTTTACTGCCCCGTGGATGTGGACGCGACGCTCAGGGTGCAATATTCTCCCTCGCAAAGACTCGGGCCCTTTGTCGATGTTTCCGAATTACCCAACGTCGAATTCGAAAGGAGAGAGTGGGGTAGCTTGGAGGGAATTGGAAATTCGGTGTAGCCCCGATGTTCGCCACTCGTCGGCGGGTGATCGCGCGTCGGCTGATTTGCCGAGTGAATATTTCAAGTACTCTTGCCCCCGGGGTCTTGAATAAAAATGCACCTCTCCACAATGTGCTATTCATTTTAGTCTTTTGCCGTCGTGAATATGCAAAAAAATCTATGGACTGTGATTACGATCCTGCCAACGAATAATTTCGGCTAAAATCGTTATTCATGATTTTTTGACGTAAAACTTCAGCATACTCGGCGATATATACCTCATATACGGTTTGGCTGTACGTAAAACGATCCTTTTTACATGGATTACTTCGGAAAATATAGCCTTTGCTAAACTAATGGCATGTCGTAAACCCAGGTTCTAGTGGGCTATGGTTGAGTTGAAAAATTAATCAATCAAGACCGAATTGAAAAATTAATCAATGAATATGTCTCATCATCTTTTGTGTATGATAATCTGATGTATGGCTTGGTGTGTTTCCACTCAGCCATGCATTTACTTCAGTTTTGTCCCGTAGTAGGACTTTCAGAACCTACTATCACTCGTAGAATATTAACCTGTATTGGCTATTTAAAAAAAATGCTTTATATACTCTAATGGATTCTATTGTATATGAAATACGTAGTTAAAGAAATTTTCTTTTAATAGTTTGAAAGGGCTAATTATTGTTTAGAATTTACGCATAAATGCTCTCTCGTGAAAATTATGTCAAGGATATAGGAATAGTAGTTCTATTACTCGGCGAAAACAAACAAAACTACGTATACTTCTGGATTCATGCTTTAGCTTCTTATTTTTAGAGGAACAAATTATTCCAAAGTTTTCTATATCTCGTGAGTACCAATAAAGTGTTAACTTTATTGGTACTTACGATATAAAAATTACTTGTGATCATTCATGCGCAATCTCAATGCTGTACATAAAATAAAATATAATTATTGAAATTGAGTCAAATGGAAAGTTTTAAGGCTCTCGTAGGCGTACATATAGTTTAAGAAGGCCAACGAGACCAGTGTTTGGCCGGCCCGACAAAACGTTTTTGATGAAAAATCTTTCTATGGCTTTATTTCATTGTTATTTATTTAAAAAATGCAAAGAAAAGGAATGAGTAACCTTTGTTAGACCACCCTTATCATAGGCAATATTGTGAATTTCATGAGCTCGAAATTTTGTAGCATATTAAGGTATTCTTGATGAAGAAAAATGTTTAAGATGATAAGAGGATGAATGAGAATTTATTCTTGATGAAATATGGCAGTTTACACTTAGAAGCTGTTAACAGGAATGCGTGAAAACGTTCGTGTTGAAAAAGGCTTATACAGGATAGGGATATATAAGGAATGTAAAGCAAATTATGATCTCGTCCCACAAGAAATTAGCAAAGGAGACATTGAAAAAGAGGAATGAGATCCTCAATATAATTTCTAACAACAATGCTATTTTTGGAAAAGAGATGATTTGTTCTCATGATTCATTTTAATGCTCCGTTCTTGGTACATTTAAGTCTAATCAGTTCCCGTTTTAGAGAAAATTAACAGGCCTAGTGTATTCTTTTCATTTAAAAAATTCAACCCAATAATCCACTCACCTATGAAAAAAGTTCTTTTAAACTTTGGTGAAGTAAATAGGCAAATATATAGTAAAAGTAGTATGTCTATATTTAAAAGGAACTATGCTAATTTTCTATGCTATTTATAGTATGAACAAACTCGTTTACCATTTATGGCATTTACCTATTTCTTATCTGTATAAATATTAGAGCAATCATCACCACGTATGGCTAAGTTACCATGATTATAGGTTCGGATATCAGCGCTTGACTCTTAAATACACACATGCGCCATGATATAATGCCTGAGCTCATTATTCATAGGAATTCATCGAGGTGACCAAATCCTGATTACAAATTCGAAAACGCTTGTCCGATTTAAATGTGAGTTATTGAATCATCCCACAATTCACGTTTCAAGCAGTAAAGGAGTATATCGGCTGATTTTCGAATATCGGGACGCATTTATGGGAGAGAGCTAACTGTTGCATTCATGTGACACATATAGAGTTTCTGCTATCTACTGGTCTCCCAAATGGGCCGCTTTGCTCGTATTTCCCTTCCTAGAGAAAAATATCTTGCTGCTGGTGCATTTTCTACAGTAAATACCAAAATTTTAAATGAGAAAATGGGGCCACATAATAGCTCGTATTCCATGGAATTTATTTCTTTGGGATACTGAGTTAAGTTGCTTTAAACTACAGTTTGCTCTCATTTAGTCCATGCTAAGCCTCATTCTTGGCTGTTTTTTGACTACAGTGGCTGAAACATCAGGTGTGAAGACTGAACAATGATGTACACGATTTATCGAAAATTTTAATCGCATCAAAAACCTTTTAGCTCATGAGATGAAAAATTGCTCTTAGAGGAAACAATAATTAAAAATTTGTTTCAATTTTAAGGTTCAATGATTTTGTTGTTATAAAATCTAGGGTAAGTTTTATTATTGATTACTTTTACTACGACATTTTTGCTAGATATTAATAATTATTAATATTTTCATTTCAGAAAATTATTAATGATTAGTAATAACTTGAATATTATCTTTCAGCTAATATTGGTTAAAAGCACCAGTAAGTGTAAAATTGGGAAAGTGGAAATGAGGAGAGTTAAATGTCAAATGCTTCCGAATGGCTTATTCATGTGTATTGGGTACGCGTAAATATTGATTCAAACGAAACATAAGATGAGATTCTCGGCTCAGGGAGAAAATCAAAGGCTTGCATAGTAAATGATGAAGTCAAACATTTTCCTAATGACTTCATTGATTGAAATCGAAGGATATTATGTGGTTATGATATTAATACTTAAAAATCAACGTGGAGAATTATAATCATTCAACTTCGTTACTTGGAATTTAATAAGAACTCTTAATTTGATTGAGCGAGACTAGACGAAGATCGTCATGCTGGAAACGTGTTGATTTTTTGCTTGGTATAAATATACCTGCATTAGGTTTGAACTGACTTCCTTTTCTTACTGTTTTAAAGAAATGGCTTTGCTTAGAAATCAAGAAACCATGGCATTTCTTGTCGGTGTGTAAATCTAAGAATGCTTTGCTAATGCTATGATCCTACGAGCTGCCACCGGGTGCATTAATCATCGCGACTTCTAAATAATTAAGGCAGTCAGTAACAACCTAAGCTGAACCCATTTATACTTGCCGTTGTGGCGTAAATGTAGGCGTCGACGCCACCGCATGTATCCTACTGTAGCATGTGTATATGAAACTGTGGAAATTCTGTAGTCATTTCATAGAGACACTGGATCTTTAGTCTATAAATCAAACCTGAGTCTGAAATGACGTTCTTGAAATGAGAACCTGGTTTGTGACCTGAGGTTTGAGTGACACCGTATCTCTGCAGCGGCTGTGAAATAAGCTTTAGGTCTCAAAGAACAAATAGTTATTCCACGCGGCGTATTTTAAGTTAGCATGAGTACATACTACCTTAGGGGCCGGTATGGGAGCCGAAGGAAGTTGGAAGGAGGAGGACACGCCCCCTTTTCGCATTACTGCTAACCAACTCTCTGACTAGCTCATCTGTCGACGCCATTAAGAGAGAGGAATTAAGGTTTGTGGTGTGTATCTAGGGCGACGTTAGTTTCTTTTATTTTTAGTTTCGCTGCACGCGCCCGTGAGACTCGTCACCCGTATTGCCCTAGCGTGCAGCTTCCCCGCGTCACTACGATGCTTACGGCACGTCTCCTTTAAAACTCGAAATGCTTTAATCAGTACCAGTCTTCAGTGCGTGTTCCTCATCTCCTTTACCATATATATTCCCGGTAAGTCTTACCGTAGCGGATTTTTAATCTTTTTCCTCTGGAAGCGTTAAAATGTAATGGCTGGTATATGTTGTCATCACGCGTGTTTGACATATTTATGCCGAAGGAAAATATTGTGCAGCGTCATGGTATTAGTAGTGCCTGGGATTGATGTTTCAGAGGATAAACTACGAACTCAGACTAAGCGTGCAGTGGTTTAGAGCTGCAAATATCATGCAAGTCCTCCGAAGTCCCCTAAACGATCGCGTCCTAGAGAAAACGATAAATGTTCGGTTTGTTGTGTTAAATAAACCAGCCTTCATATGCAAAGGATTTATTTCATCTCATTTTTTAACTTTCAAACAATTTCACCATATTTATAATTAGTTTAAAATTTCCATAGTGGAAACCCGAATGGGAAGAACGGGGTTACATATTTTTGCTTTCAATTGACTCTTGATGAGAAATTGTGCGATGTTATTCAATTGATTCAGAGCCAGACCTATTGGTTTTACGAAACATAATGAATTTCAACGAGATCATAAGAAATTTAATCCGTATTCTTTATAGAACAAGTAAACTTCCGATGGTGCTTTTTGAGATCTGTAAGTATAATTTAAGCCGTGACTTTGATTGAATATTTTCCAAGTGAGCCACGCCATATATTATCAACGGAACTGGGCCTCCTAACATAATATAGTTCATTTCTTTGGACAGTTAATTTGGGATAATAGGTGAAGTTTATCGTTATGTGTATAACGGATTCTCAAGTTAAAAATTTTAATATGGTTCATTTCTAAACAGGGGTCTTGTCTGTTTCGTGTTATCCGCGTGTCGAATGAGGCCTGATTCACGTATGCTATCTTATGCCAATAGGGACCGGGGTGGCCAGTGGAAGCGTGTTTGTCTCCCGTTCCGAGGGTCGCAGGTTCGGGTGACGTAAAAAAGTTTACTTGGAATCCAGTATTTACTTGCTACCCAAACTAATCCAACTACCGAGAGACAGCAGTTTCAGCGAAGGCATTGATAGCGCAAATCAAGAAGATCGGTCCATTATCAACCGGTATTCCAGCATCGGGTGAGACGGAAGCCCACGGAATCCGCCGGGGTGCTCCAATGCGGTAGGGGGAAACCACCACATTAGCAATCCCTTGAAGATGCAGCCTTCTACTCAGTACACTGCAGTCAACCAATCTTAGGATTGAACGATCAGTAATGGTCTTATGCAATGTCGGTGCAGATGTGCAGGTGGTTATATGAATTCTGGAAAAGTTAAAATGTATATATTTATCATCCTAGCTATATAACCTGCTAATAATCAATGCATAATTAAGTGTAAAGTATTGATGCGGAAAAATATTTGGCACTAATAAGCATCCGAGACGCATTAACCAAGAGCTATCAATCCGAAGAATTCTGTGTCATTTCTTTCGTGAGTCTTTTTTTTATATTAACTCATAACTTTTCACGTGGACTCTTTGGGCTAATTCATACAGTTGTAATGAATAGTTTTACTTTGTGCCCGAAAGATGATGTTTTACTGGTATAATTTACAAGCAAACATTAGCATCCGTTCATTGAATGAGGATCTACTGCACGTTACATTAAAGAATGTAAAATGAAAAAGTAAAAATGAATACAATAATTTGACCGGAAATCATCACACCAATCATCACTTTCTTCCAAAATCCATTTTTACCCTTCCTATATAATGCTCTTTCGCCATATCACACGCCCATGTGATGGCTAATAATACATACATGTGTTATCCATGTATTTTCCTAGCCGGTGTTACTCGCCAATAATTGCCAAAATATATAAAATATTCTCTTTCTTCGAAAAAACAATTGGAAATAAAATAATGATCGGAAAGTAAAGTAATAACAACCGTAATTTTCTCAGTGGCTCATGTAAATTATTACGTAAAATGAGTAATGGTTGTCGGAAAGAAATGTTTTGTTATTGAATATTTGGTACTCAGCTTATACAAATATATTATTATTACAATTAAACAGTTACAAGTAGGCCATTGGCCTAGTGGTAACAATAAAATAAGTCGAGTAAAATAATAAACCTTGAAACCTTGTTTCTTTAGCCTATTTTTAAAAATAATTACATTTTTTGGGAAGTGCCCAAATATTTTTGCTGGTAAGTCGTTACCAGTTAAAATGCTAATAGTACTAACACCAGTACTCTCATATGATTGTTAAAATATTCAAAGGTGGGGTTTGAAATAATTAGTTTGGAGTAAAAATAGGGAAGAAAATTGTTTCAAAGAAAGATCAAGCACTCCAAATATGGAGAAATTACTCGTCCCCATTTTAGAGCTCTTGGAGCTCTAAAATGGGGACTTTTAGAGCTCCAAGAGCTCTAAAATGGGGACGGTAAAAGTTGAAAATCCCTGCTTCATACAATGCCCAACCTAAGGTAGTTTTCCAGAATTGATTGGAACAAGAAATACGAAGAACAACAGAGGGCCTGGAACTGATTGTATCAGTGTAAAATTGCTCATGGCAAAGAATAAAGAGCTGGCAAAGGAGGTACACTAGCTAATAACAGTAATTTGGGAGGAAGAAGAGTTGGCAGAAGATTGGAGGGGGGCTGTAGTATCCATACACAATAATGGGAACGAGCAAAATCCGAATTAATTCTAAGGAATATTACTTCGCAGGTCTACGTATAAGATTATAGGAAAGCTGTAGTGCCAATTTATAAGAAAGGGGAGCAGAAATATCTAGATAACTACGAAAGAATATCTCTGGTTATGAATACAGCTGAAGTGTTTTTTTAAAACAAGTTCAGAAAAGAATTGAAGCCTATCCGTAGGAAGTAATTAAACCTAATCTTCAACCGGGCTTCACACATGGCTGGTTTATGATAATTCAAATATTCATTATGAAATAATTGCTAAGTTCCGGGAATTTAGTAATAATTGTTATCGACTATATGTAGACTTCTGCATATCAAATGGAAGTCTTAGCAGAGTCAAGATATAGCAAAAATGAGAATCTTTTGCATTCCCAGAAATCTTACTAAATAATAAACTCGATTAATTCAGGCTTTACTTTGTAAAAATCCATTCTAAAGAATTCAAATGAGATATGGTACTTTTTTCACAGTTTTTTATTTATTTCAAGTCGACTGGTTTCGTCTCATAGGCGACATCATCAGGTACACAAGTTTAGAATGCTGCAGAATTTATACAAAAATTTGGAAGGGAGGGGGAGGAAGGTATGTGTCCCGCGTCCTCTCACATATCTTCTTCACCCCGCCCCCTCCCCCGCCTCCCCCCTCACCATTTTCCTGCCTCTTCCCCCCCCCTTCCAAATTTGTGTATAAATTCTGCAGCATTCTAAACTTATGTACCTGATGATGTCGCCTATGTGACGAAACCGGTCGACCTGAAATAAATAAAAAACTGTGAAAAAAGTACCATATCTCATTTGAATTCCTTACCAAATAAGCCTATTTTCCTCATATTTTGAAGTCTAAACGGGAGTAATGCAAGGGGACAACATCTCTTTTACGCTTTCTAATATTGAAATGGAAGGAGCCCTAAAATAAATAAAAACACAAGGAATGGGAATAAAAATCTGTGCAAATATTAGTCCACTGGTGTTTGCAAATTTTGTGGGAGACGCTTTAAGATTTGGAGGAGGAAATGATTTAAACCTTATTTTCTGAAACTCATGATTTGGATTTGAAAATTATTAATGAGAATACGATGTTAGTGCGGTCTGGAAGAAGCAACTTTGAAATTAGGAATTTGAGAATTATGAGCCATAATTGTAAACTTACTAGCGAGTGCAAATATCTTTGATGGGCAATTAACTCACAAAACAGTGAACATATTGAGATTTAAAAAGAACTAACCTACCCATAAGGATTTTTTTACGCTGCAATCAAAATATTGACACGATGAATACTGTTTCGGAAAATCAAATAAATAATATACAAAACCATTACTCGGTCCTTGCTGATATACGGAGAGATACTTAGGTAATGGATATGCTGACTGAGAAGAACAGTTAGTGACATTCGAAAATAAAGTCCTGGGGATGATTTTTCAAGCAATAAAAAAAAGACAATAGGTGGAGAATCAGACACAATCGATAATTGAGGGAGCTCTTTACAGAACCAAATGTGGTTGTAGAAGAGAGATTCAGGAGACTGAGATGGGTCGACAATATCATCTAACTTGAAGAAAATGAAATTCTGAAACAAGCATGGTAAGGAATACGGACAGAAAGAAGGCCTCCAGAAAGTCGTAAAAAACGCTGGAAAGACCAATTAAAGGCTGATATGGCCAAGCTGATAGCAGCGGAGGAGAATGTTGTGGGACTAAGAAGTCAAGACTGACTTGGCCGAAAGAAGAACAGGTTAGGGAGGCTTAATGCAATTTGAGGCATGCATGGACATAGAAGTAGGTAATTTGCCCTTTATTATCAACCATAAATTTGCAGCTATATGCGATTGATTCAAAATTATTTAGCTAAATAATCAACTTGAACACTGACTTGTACGATTAACGATGGTCTCGGGGAAAATATTGAAATATTATAAAAATATCTCGTAGAAGTATTTGAAAGGAGACAATAATATTTCAGGATCATATTCTCTTAAACTTTTCCAGGGATTACACTAATAAATCATGCACAATATAAGGAGGAGGTAAATATAGGAGATAAAATTGATTTTTGTCCATTAAGAAGTAATCACGCAAATTTTCTTAGCGCATTGTCTGTGTACCTTGTTGCACAATGTTTCTTGTAAGGGATATTTGGCGATGATCGAGAATTTAAGGCTTCTGCTTAAACACATAAGAATGGCCTTCCTGATTACTTTCATTTACGTCTTCATGTTTATGATGAATGGGAAATTAGCATGTTCTTTTGTGCTTACTATGAAACTTATTTGTTGGAATTTTTGCCTAGGAATATTTTGGGAATTCTTTCGATTTACAATCAACCAAAAGTTGCATCACACCCCCATATGATGGAATTGCCTAGTTTCAACAGTAAGTTAATGTGATTTTCGGAGCTATGAAACAGTAAACGATTTTTAAGTGTTTCCTTATCATCGATTGGTAGTTTTCCGCGTCAGATAGCGCAGCTTAATTGCTTTGGCGCCGTGCAGAGTAAATTATAGTAGGTGTATTTTTTTCTCGATGATTGGTTACAAAAGAGCTTGCGGATTATTCATTGTATTCTTATCATTTTGGTTGTATTTTTGGACATTGAAGACATTTCTGACGATCGAATCAGCAAATGTATTTGTAATATCTTACCTTGCCAATTATATTTAAAAATTTGTGATAGCTCAGGATCTTTGAACATTATTGAAACATTCCAGTCTCATTAATTTCATTAAGTAGAAAAGTAATAATTTTGAGGCCCATCCCTTCGTTAATCGAGGTAAACTTGCAGGTGTTTTTTTGGTTGTCATTCATTTATAAAGGTAAATCTTCAGAGTGAAGCCTTTAACTCGGGAATGTATGATGTGGAAAAAAGTTGAGCTCTATCAGTTCATTCATTGATCACTGAGATGAAATGAAAATCGCTTTCATCTCTTTTTGAATTTCTCAATTAGGGTCCGTTAACCCGTTTTTCAAGGAAGCATCTTTTGTCCATCAAATTGAGTCAAAGAACATTTTGTTGTAAGAAATTTGCTTCCATATTCAGTTAACGGAATCATTACATTTCCGAAATCAGGAGAAAGGTCGTTCTGTTGGACGTCATTCCCTGTTGGTGATGAAGAGAAACTTAGAGGATATCAGTCATTGCTCGTTCAATTAGTGATATAAGTTGTTACTTCTTCTTTTCTATGTGGGATGTCGTTTTTCCTAGCACAATGCAAATAATATCTCGCTCTCTCTCTCCCTTTGAGGGTGTCTGATCACCGTTCTCATTTATATTTGACCTCTAGATCTTGATTCCTGTGATAACAAATGGAAGTCTTTGAGACAATCGTAGTATTTAACATACTTTTCTCCGGTTTAATGTACTTGTTTCATGTTAATTTTTATTTATTTATCGTTAGTTTTCTACCCGATTTAAGTTTTTCTCCTTTTCCTTTCAGTATAAAATTAAAAATGATTGCCAAGTAGTGACATAGTTTGAAGCGAAAAATTATTATTTCTGTGTACTATTTCTGATAATGCTGAAAAATACTTCTTTTCAATGCTCTTTCTCCGCTAGGCTTGTTATGACTAAAAACCTTAGAAGCACATCTTCTTTAATTAGGACCAGTAATTCTGAAGTGACTTGTATTTTGATGAAAGGTTTAGAGGCCAAAAAGTAACCAGATATGATTTAGGTGCTAATTTATGTAGTCCGATTGGTTCTTTACGTAGACGTTGTTTAGACAAAAGAGGGAAATGATTGCCTACCAATAAGCCCAAGGCGTTGGAAACACTTGTGCAAGACAAGGGTCAGACTTCTCCTATTGGGCTTCTTGTGTATTTTCAAGGAGACGGTTCAATCCTGAACGCTTCGTATGGTTGTTGAACTCTCACAAGTACAGTCAGCCATGATACCATAATGGAGGAACCTGCGCCTCGATGTCTTGTTATCTTAAGATAAACAAAATTTTCTCTAATGAGCAAATTTAGGCACAGTGCTGTGTGTTGCAATTTATAAATTTCATGCGAATACTCCTCTTGGTAAATTTTATCGGACATATTGCTAAACCGAAGCATTTACTTCATGATGAACACCAAACAAATCACATGGAGAAAAACATATAAAAATACATAATAAATGCCTAAATTTTTAATTAATTGAAACATAGTTTTGGTAAACAAGGTAAACAGCAGAATTTTCCCTTTGGCAACCTTCCACATTCAGCACAGTATGTCGGATACGTGCCAACGAGGAATGCCTAAAGTCTGTTATTGAAACTTAAAAATACTGTTACTTAAAATAAAAAATACAAATATTGTATTATCGATGACCTTAGATAAATATAATTCTACGGTGTCTCAATATCTAGTACGTGTTACATAATATTTTTAACTACACTAATCGCGCAAAAATTGAGATAAAAAAGATACGTGGAGGGATGTCATTGATCTGCCATAAAAGCAACGTATTAATTTGTTAAAATTTATAATTTTAAACCACTATATCTTCTTTGAATAACCATTGACCTTAATAATTTTAACACCATTCAATTTCAGAATTCTCACTTAATGATATATGTTTTAATGAAGGCATGTTTTTGGTCATGTCTTAATTAATGGCTACTGCTTAAAATGTTCTGAGTACGAAAAAAATTTTCCCAATTAAGCACTCACTATTGTCTGCATGCTTTAACCTCCCCAAAAATAGTTTTTTGTTAGCCAAGGTTTCACTTGAGTTATGTATTATATTTCAATATTACCTAATTTTTGGAATAAATACTTCTCTTTCGGTCACAATTTTCCGGCTTCATAGGCAACTTTCGATTTCATGTGTCTCACAATATATACCAACTTTTTCTGTGAAATTTAAGAATAAAATTATCTTATAATCTCGAATTGTTTTACTCTATAATATATTGGCCTTCCCCCTATATGTGACTATTTTGTTACTTTACGACTAATTTATCTTGAATCAAAAATTCAAGTACCTAGTATAATGTCAGACATCATAACCTCTTCATATATCTTCTTTAGCATTATAAGACTATCCTGCATAAACTTCTTCTTTTTTATGTAAATCTATAATGTACCATTCTTTCACGGGATGTTACGTCTTACGTTCTAGTTGCAATATAGCATTCTTAACTATTTAAAATGACTGCCATCCACTCATTTTCTAATCACCGATGTAAAAATAAAAAAAACTTAAAAAATTGCTTGCCAACAACAGTTGAAATAATTCCTAAATATGGTTTAATTGCACCACAGTCATAGGATGAGGATTAGTTCTGATGTACGATTTAATTTTCGATTGAATTGGAAATGTGTCATTCATTTTTGTCTCATGTTTGTCGAAAGTGTTTTGGCTACGTACATTGGCTTTAGTCTAGTGTGACTTATTCTTGAGTTATTTTACATTCGAGACAATATGGGAAGTGTTTGGGAATTTGGGAATGTTTATCTGGAACCTGTGTCTGAAAATTTACAAGCTCAGTTCTTTCAACTCGTGATAAAAATCAATGGGGAGCTGAATTTTCAATTACAATGTAGTATTCATGGGAGTGTAGAGTTTTTTGTGGTCTGGCTATAATCTTTTGCTACCCTCTTGACGCTACCTATACTACCAATTGTTCGAGAAACCATATTCACAGGCTTCAAACGAGAGCTTCCAAACCATTTACCACGTATCAAGCGAATACGCATTCCAAGGCCCTTTTCCATGCTCACGCTAACCCTTCGTTTTTCGCTCGCCCTGCCCGTCAGTCCTTTCTCTCCTTCCCTACCCTTTGGGATCTCCCCACCCACACTCCTTACACATACACGCCCCATCTCAGGAAAAGGCTGCTATGTTATTTTGATGCTCCGCCAGAAACTCAAAGATTGGATTTCCTTCCACAAACATGGTTACTTTGCCCTCTCGTGCCCAGCCGTGCTGTAGCCCTTCTCCCCTTCCCACCCGTACACCTTATCCTATGCTCCCTTTTCCTCCTCGCCATCGTCCTACCTCATTCCTCACATCGTGCCATATCCCCAAGTGGTCCTGTGGACGGGAGGCCCTGTTATTCGCGGAAAGGTCCTCCGGAGAGGCCTTTCACTCTCGTATTTTTCCGGCCGATCATATTTCCCGCGCGCACACAAACTCGCATGTGAATGGAGGTTGAAACTCAGGCGAACGTTTGCAAACAGTTGTACATCTACATCTACGAAATGTGTGTGAAGGAAAAACTACGTGTAAGCCAACACTAGGGTGTGTGGCATGGGTTGTTTCTACACTTGGCATGAAGCTCTCATCCCTATTCAAACCAGAGTCTAGCATGTTCCCCGCCCGCTAAGCGAGGTCAGACCAGAAACCAGGAGTACGCTTCGTAGACGAACATGCTAACATGTCGTGCAGTCGTAAGATGTAATAACTGGTCAGTTATACTAATAATAGTAATAAATAATGCTGAATACTATATCATTTAGAGAACAACATCATGCCGAACATTTTCAGCGGAGTAAGTTGCTAATAATGATGGTAAGCTATTGAGCACTAGTACAGAGACTACTTAGTTAGGGTTTGCATTTTCCTGAAACTGATCTATTGCAACTATAATGGTCCCTTTATGTACGCGAAAACTTGGCCTTTTAAGTTTATAGGTTCTGCAGTCTATTTTCATAATATTATGCCTGTGATCGTTTCTTTCGTAATAGACTAGTAAAATTTGTTGAGCGTGGGGAAAAATATTGTCTGGCACAAACATGCGTGAAAGATTAAACCTATATTTATTTCCTTTTTTTTCAGTTCTATTTTTTTATACAGCAGAGTTCAGGTCTACGCTTGACACTCTTGAAAAGTCAAACTTCTTGATAATGCGACTTCCTTCTAAATTATTGAGTTTTACCGATTGGCGGAAGGTGTAGGGATAGGGCAAGAAAGTCAGTAAACCGGGTGACTATGGTGAAGGAGAATTTGAAAAGGAATAATGTTAGTAGTCTGCTTATAAGAGTTGTGTAGTAAGCAATGCATGAATATAGCGGATGATAATGAGATATGCATAGAATGAATAAAATATTGAAATGGAAGTCGGTTTTCTAGATATAATATTTAGGATTTTGCTTATTTGCCTATACCCAACACAAAATGTATCATTGAGATAGCTATGAATTGTTCTAGACTTGAGTCTCGGCTAACTACTCGTGCATTTCTTACAGGCCGATCCTCGAAGGTTGAAATAGGTTGTCTATGCTGCGCTGTATCTGATAATTATGAGAATTATTAGCATCACTTCAGTGTATCCCTTGTTAATCGAGTAGGACCGCATTCCGGTCAGGCTCTTGACTTTGTTTAAGTTAAAACACAACAATGAGAATAAATTAACTGCTAGGGACATCGTAATTTGGCTGTCCATTCGTCTTATAATTTTCTTCGGCATTTCCTTTAGTTAATTTCGGCATTTCCTTTGGCAAATCGAAAATGGAATGAACTCCCAGCAAAAGGGCAGGACCAAGTAGTATAATGGTTGAATGGTATGTGGTGTAGCATAGTGCAACTCCTTCATAATTGATGAATGAGTAAATGCACTTACAGAGTTCCTCAGAGATTTAATTGGAGCGACCGGTTTCGATATAAGTGCATTTCCTTATTGATCAGTCTGGTATATTGGTTTGCTCGTTGGAGCGTGGGAGAGAACGGGTCAACCCAGTGGCCAAGAATTCCACCGTAGTCTTCTGTATTGATTAATAGAGGCAAAAAGTCGGGATATGAAAAGTTGTTTTTTTCGGAAAAAACCCGCTGTAATCAACAAGACAAGTATGGTTACGGCAGTAAATTATTGTTTGACGATCAGGTCGCACACTGGTCAGTAGTAGGACCCCGTTTCTTTGTGGGAATGATAATTTCAAGTTTCAATCCATTAATCATTATTTTAGTTTAGTTTTCGTAAAGATCCCCAAGTAATATCCTTAGGTACATGAAAAAAGAAAGTATTTTTACGTTTTATTTAGACATGTTATTTAGACGATTAGAAGACGTAAATTGAGGGAAGCCTGAAATTATTTACTCCTTAATATTTATAATAAAATGCAAAACATTTTCGTTTACGTGAAGAAACTAAAGAGTACAAATTTAGCTCAAAGAAGATTTGAATAGATGCGTTACATATTTAACGCATCGTTATTTAAGATATACCGGTCGGTAGCAGATCAAACCTCCTGAGGGGAAAGAGGTTTTGGAGTTTTTGTTAGACTTGTTAGTTTGAATGTGCAACCAACAACATTTACACCGCTGATGTTGGAAAATTCACGAATCACTTCGATATTAATAACACAGATTGCTGATTTATATGCGTTCAACATGAACTGACAGAAAAAGGCAAAATAAATTTACCACTGCTAGACTCAGAGAACGAGTGCAGTACTCTTAATGTAATATGTAGACTACATTCTGGAAATGATGACCATATCCGTGTTTTTATTTCTAAGGTCTTACTTTGGGAATGT
This sequence comes from Ceriagrion tenellum, assembly GCA_963169105.1. Lineage (NCBI taxonomy): Eukaryota > Metazoa > Arthropoda > Insecta > Odonata > Coenagrionidae > Ceriagrion > Ceriagrion tenellum. Next base: position 94,706,056 of record OY720641.1, read on the forward strand.
AAGACGGAAGGAGGGAGACTCAGTGTCGGCGTTAGCCTGTCGTAAACGAATGGAGCCAAGGGGACAACGATAATACGTCCAGTTCAATGGAGGGCGTACTGGTTGGAGGTCCTGTCAACGTAGCACCCAAGGAGTATTGAGTAATATTTGCACAAACCCTCAAGTCCCGTGCAGATAATACAGCACTTTGGATACCACTTTAACTCGATCCCAGGGCCTTTTGCTTACGCGTTAGTTTCATTTGTGTTAAATTGTGAGAACATGGGGCTACATTTCACCATTAAGAACATAATGTTTAGGGTAAAGTTAGGTACCTCAATTGAATATGATGTAGTATTTTTGTGAAAAACATTAAATGAGATTCTTGCCTTTGGTGTTCGATTACTGCCATTGTAAGAATCGGCACTTAACCAATTGGTTTGGACTTGTCTCGGAATTTTCATGAGAACAGGAGAGGAAAACAACACCAAGCTATTAAATATACTGGCGTCAATTAGTTCTTAATTTAAATTGATATAGGGCGGTTTTGGTTATCAAAATATATGAAGCTAAACCGCTTGTAGATGTAACTATGTCACTTGAAAGCTTTCAGACCAGTGATCCGAGATCGGCCGTGCGCAAAATAAAGGCAGTCAAAACGAGCAGCAGACTACAAACTCACTTGCATATTTAAGCGTTTCTTCTCACCACTCTTATGGTTTATATTCAACCAGTGATCATACGGGGTTGCCAGAATATTTTGTCGGCGCTGACCTGTAAGCTCAGTCAGCGTAGTTTGTCATGATAATTTACCTAGTGACGTCATCTGTTTATAGTAGCAGGTAGTTTGCTGACTTATCCTTCTTCTCTGACAGTGTTGCCGGGTGATTTTATAACAGAGACAAACTTGGTACAGTGCGTTGTTATGTATGGAGTTTCATGGATGAAGTCGTCATTTTAACCGATGATTTCTGATCCCTTGCACGGTTAACCATTGTATTGTAGCGTTGTACCCATGTGCATACATCTGATATAGTTTTAGATACATTTTTTCTCAAAATGTTTCCTGGCGAGAGCAGATCTCACAGTACACTTTTAGAGCACTTAGCCATGGAGAACATTGAAAACTAAAACCTATTTTTTTAGGCACGGATACACTATGTATTTCCTTTTAAAAAGATACGGTTTTATAATAAATTGTATATAACCTGGCTTAAATATCATCGAAGGATTACCACATTAAAAACGGTTTTCGCGACGGAATATATTTAACAAGAGATTAAAAAACCAGCTCAAATGATATCTGAAGGGTACGAAAAAATTTATAAGCCTACCGAATGATTTAATGGGAGATACCTAGGCTAAATAAAAGAGTAAAATACATTTTTTTATCGTTTGTAACGTTTTCATTTCGTAAAACTTATTTTTTAACCATGTTAACTATCTATGTCTTTCTACAAAAATATACCAATTACGAGGCAAAGCCCAGTACACCCATTGAATTTGAGAATATAATCATTGTGGCCACACTTGTGTGGGCTAAAAGAGTAGTAACTCTAATATTCTAAAACCTTATCCGGCAATATAACCTCTATAGGTGTGCATTAACCGATCATAACTGTTTTGACGTGAATATACGTCAAAACCAGTCGCATAAATGGATGTACCGATCGAACTAAGTAGTGTGGAAACTTTGAATTTTTGTACTGTGAATTTTCTTAATCGACATGCATATACCGATCGTCTTTAGCTCGAGGTCACGTGTGCTCCCTCTCCTCCCGGACCTGCTGGCCTGATCGGAAATCCGAAAACTAGTTTTTACCATGGAGGTTCCTCCTCAGGTCTCTGTACTCCAGAAATTTTTACTGTACAGTAAGGGCGGACATGAAAAAACTTTTATCGAAATTCAAAGTTCGACATACGGGAAAATGTAGCCCGTCCTACCCGAGGATCAGTGGTAAAATAATACTCCATTAGGATGACTTCTAGCGGTGCCGCCGCGGCAGTTTTCGTGAGGGTAGGCAACCCGAAACACACACTCTATTTTTCACTATTTTTTTCGGCTCTAAACGACTTGATACGGACATTTTGTCGGTCCTACCTGCATCAGCTTTGTCAGTAATTGTGTAGGTAATTACCAGAGGACACGGGATTTTGTCGGAAATGACCTCAAAATGCAACTTAACGCGGAAAACTTAGAAAATAGCTTCATCAATGATTTGTAAGCAATACTTCATCGATTTATTAGATATAATTGTTGTAGTTTGACACGCTCGTATGGGCAAGTTGGTTCTCATGAGTTCCTTCCTTGCCTACTAGGAAAACCCTCCTCCTACCTTCCTCCTGCACCCATTCCCTCTATGCCCCGCACACAAACATGTATTAACGACCTATGCTGTCTATATCGTCTTCGGAAAAGGGTGTCTGTGTTCAATATTTTTCAGCTCTTTGCTCACTCTAAGGACCGGTGACACTCCGACCCTTAGGGTGACCCAGAACTCACCACGTGGACGTGGATGCAACTTGAGTTCTGCCCGCACCCACCCACCCAAACAGGGTTTATGAATTGCCAGTCAAACAGTAATCTGTTTTGATCCAAACCTCGATATTTGTTTCCTGGATTGGATTTTCTGTCGGATATTTCCATCCCTTTCGGCAGGTGTGCTCATGCTTTCCGATGCTTCAGTGACCATTTTTACATGCCTTTCGACGACCTGAGTGTGGCAGGGTAAGTCCGAGTTCTTGATGCGTGGTGGAATTCCCTCCGTTTGGTCGGCTACCATCGATTCAAGCTCATCCGTCGATATGTGATCCAGGAGAGGTGGTGAGGTAACGGCCGTGTACTCTCAGTCGATGATATTGTTGTAGTGGGATGCATTAAAGTTTAGTGGAGGGATACGAAAGAAAGAATGCCTTCTTCCGGTGAATGCAGCTTTCTTGCCTGAATAATCCGCAGGTTGGCCATTCTTCGCACTTCGGCTCTCTCATCATTCACCAGTGCGATGAGGCTGTTCTCTGGATGGGCAAAAAAAGCGTTGTTCTGGATTGATTTCTCAAGTACCTCTCGGTACTTTTTAGGGAATAGCCTTGATTTCTGCAGCGTTTCCCACATGTGTTTTGCTCCTTCTGTAATCATGAGGAGGAGGAGCCACGTTTGGAGCCGATGATCCTGTTTATTCTTGACTTTTTTCTGATAAAACCCCCAACGCAACTTAAGGAAATCTAGACTCCCATCCTTGTCCAGGCGGATGAGTATATTACTCTGAATTTTCCATACCTGAGCCGTGATCCTGAGGCTGCAGGGATTCATATCGCGGCCGTAGATGCCAAAATGATAAAGTACAAGGAAACAAAATCAAGCATTATTCCTTGAAAAGTATCTCAAAGAACGCCTCGATATAATGCACCCAAGATCACATCATAACTTCTGTAAGCAATACGAAATGTGAGCTATACCATATGGTATCATAAAACGAGTAATGCCATATTTTGCATTATTTGCTATCAGTGGCTGAAATATTTCGTAGAATTGTCCACATTCACCCAATAAAGTGATAAAAGATCCCTATGTTGAACTGGGTCTTCTTTCACAAATGTGTCCTATAATTTGGTAAGTGTTGAGACATGGTTTTTCTTATAAAAACGCTACTGTAATACCCCATCAAGCATGACGGAGTTTGATTTAATCAAAAGGTCTATCTATATCTATGATTTATTTTCAGTTGTATTAAATACTGCGCAAAATTTGTTTGTTTCGTAATTTATGATTATTAAGGAATTAATAATTAGCAGGGAAAATTTTATAATCCTCGAGTAGAAACCGTGACTAAATATTCGAATCCCCTGCTCCGAAAATTCATATAATTTGAATTTTCTACGACTCTGAATAATGTCGGAAACCTGACGATCTGAATTTATTTTGATTAAGTGAAGTGAGGTCTAGTTGGTTCTGCCGGCCGTTACATGGTGGAAACGATTCATGTTAAATGAAGTGAGGTCATTTATAATTTGAAATTTGTAATGTACAATCTTGAGTCGTCTGTAATTCCATACAGGATATCCTAAACCAACAAAATACCATGGTGTAACTGAATATTTGCTAATATTTTACCCAACAAAAGTCTATGCGTCCATCTAAGAAGCGTAATATTCTCTGTAATTCTTCTATGATAATGAAAGCTGCTTCCCATTTGATTCGGTATGGGCTTTTCATTTCCCTTTATAAGCATATAAGCCTATGTTTAATCAATTCTGTGGATTGTGCATTGAATTACAATTCAAGTATCTATCATCTTTATTATGTATATTACCTTTCGTTTTTCCTCTGAGTTAACGATCACTGGGCTATGCTAATTTGAATATTCAATAGAAAAAACTGTGCAAGCTAATGAATGGAACTTAAAATGAGTTTTTCATTATGAAATTATAATTTTCGGACAGACAGACCAAGAGACTTTACTTTTTATGTTACAAATCCGCATATGCTTGCGAGTAGTGAACAGACCTAAGATCTCAGCTCATCCCTTCTTCACTTTATAAACTTCATAATGAAATTCGTGCATTTTTCTCTCCTTTTAATCACAGTTTTTATAAATATATATATTCATATTTTCAAAACATTTTTCGATGTTTCCTGTACCAAAACTGTAACGAGGCGTGATTTTAGTTCAACTAAGACACCGCCCCAGTCACTCGTGCAACAAGTTCATTTGAGAGAGACTATCCCTTTTACACGAATTGAAGCATTTACCTTGTTTAATGATTTGGAAGTTAAGTAGGGAAAATATCACTTTACCGTCAGTTCGAATCATTCGTGAACCTTGAGAATATTGAATGGGCTCTTGGGAAAACGACTTTTGGCACGAATGCTTGACAAGTTTTTGAGTGCGGGCTCAGTAGATAAATCTAAAGCTTGTTTCAAACGAGTATTAATCCTTCTGACAAGGGCCTATAAAGACCTTTATTTTCTCCTTTAGCCAGTGTAGGTCTCAGCCTGGTCTCAGCTGACATGCGGTTAAGTCTCTGATATTTTACCCTATTCTTCTGGTGATATCGTGTTTATCATTGTGAAAAAACTCCAGGTGAAATAATCGGAACTGTGGTATATTTAAGGAATAAAATGCATGTAAGAAATAACTTTTGTTGTAATTGCCCTATGCTATCATTCATAATCTATGTCGAGTGAGGCGTTTCCAAAAAAAAAATCAAGAATTTGGTCGTAATTTTAAGTTTAAGTGCAATTCTTCGTATGGTGTCTAATGTAATTTATTCTTATCTCTGATATTTTTTTGTAATAATATTTATATAATATAATACAGTAAGATTTTACAGTAGTTCATTACAAGAAAAAAGTATACCTTAAAGTAACAAACAAAAACAGAGAATAAGAAACTTATACAAAAATGGAAAAAAAAGAAACTTGATACATGAAAAAGGGGAAAGTACACTTATGAAGGTATGATGTTAAAACTAATTTTAAAGTATAATTTTTGGTCCTGCTGAGCCGTAGGCTTGTCAGCAGGTGCCAATATATATCTTATTGAGTGATCGGATACTCTTTTCGCTCAATCAATGGAAAAAATTAACAACATTTTGGATATTTTACAATATTGAACTCTATGTTCTTAAACATGAAAAAATACATATACCAGCATACATATGCATACACACATATATAAATACATATATACACATTTACCTACATACGCAAATATAACCATACATACATATATTCATACGCACTTAAGTACAAAGATGTATACTCAAAGAGATTCACAATTTTTCAATGTACTGAATGATACAATGTACTGAAAATATATAACCCAAGGTGATTTAGTAGCATTTTCGCCATACAATTGCAATTTTGACAATTTAATACATCAATATGAAACAATATATATGTTAACATAAGTTCTTATAGTTAAAATTGTAAACTTATGAGGCATATCATTTATAAATCTGTTAATATGTTTTCATGTAGCCAATGTTTAACCTTTTCTTATAATTCTGATATTTCTTCAATTATTTATATCGATTGCGGTAAATGGTTTAGTAGCCTAGGAACTATGTATGCTAGTGATCTTTTTCCATGTATGTTATAGTATTTGGGTACATTGTATTTTTCAACGCGACGGAGTCCTATATCATGTCCTATGATCCTATTAGTCTGGAACCTTTGGCTGAAAAAGTTTTCGCATATTTTAATGTACTGAAAAAGTTCCATAATCGGTAATAAGTCTAGTTTTTTATAAATTTTTAACACATTGGTTTCAGATGGATCCAAATGTACCATTGTCCTATTTTGGATTTTTAATATATAGTTCAATAAGCTTTTGTATGTTGTGCCCCAAATCGTAATACCATATCGCATTAAAGCTTCAGCCGAACCCTGATAACTCATTTTTTTCATTTCAATTGGCAGGGTATATTTAAAATACGACAATTGAAAGAGGATACATCGTAGCTTGCTACTCAAGTAATTTAGATGTAACCTAAAACCAAACTTTTCATCTAGTATCAAACCCAGGTATTTATAATGATTTACTTGGGTAATTAAAGAACATATATGTAAATGACAACTTTTTCTAACGGAACATCCTCAATTTAATGTAAGCATAAGTGGGAGTGGAATGCTAAGTTTATAGTTTTTCTCAATTCCTTAGTATTAAGAAATTGCATTGTGACTGTTTTTTTGTTGTTAACCACCAGTTTATTGTCATGAAACCAACTTTGGATAGCACAAAAGTCTTGTTGTAGATGTTGTTTAGCGTCCTCAAAGGATTTACTAATTGCAAGTAGTGCGATGTCATCAGCATACATATATATTTTACAGTAAAATTGTAATCTGGTATATCGTTTACATATATTTCACAAAGTTCAGGCCCCAAAATGGAGCCTTGTGGTACACCGGATGTGATAGATTTAATTGTACTGCATTGATCAAGTAGTTTGACAAGTAACTTCCTATTGCTAAGATACGATTTTAGCTAAGAGAGGGGAATTCCGCGTATTCCACATCTTTCCAGTTTTCTCAATAGAATCGCAGTATCGATTGTATCGAAGGCTTTTCTAAAATCGATTAATACTGCCAGTGCGGAATAATTCTTATTTAGGCTTTTTGAAACATCATCACTGAAGTCTTCTAGCAGAATTTTAGTGCTTTTATGATGCTGATATCCATATTGATGTTTAGTTATAATAGTAAATTTAACAAGGAAATCTTTGAGTTTCTCCACAAAATATCGTTTTATTATTTTATCCAGTGAGGGAAGAATTGAAATAGGGTGGTAATTATTGGTATCATTTTTTTGCCTTGCTTATATATGGGCCTAATTTTGGCTAATTTTAAATTATCTTGCATTTTACCTAGATTTATATTCAGGTTTATCCAGTTTATCCAGGATATTGTCGTTATCAACTCATATTTAGCGCTGAGGTCAACCATTCTTATACCATTATACCCAGGGCATTTGTGTTTTGAGTGAAATAAAATATTTTGAACATCAGCGGGAGTTGCTGGCAGCAATGAATAAGTGTTGGGGATAATTTTACTGTCACAGGAACGTAGAACGCGATGTAAACAGTTAGGAAATATCTTTTTAACATCATTTGGTAAACTGTGAGGCAAAAGCTTCACAAACAGTGCTTATGTCCCTATTCTTCTTAAAATTGTTTTATATTTGTTCATCAATTCCGTTCGTAATTGGAGCTCCTCTGAGATTATTAAGGAATTGCCAGGTTTTCCTGATATCAATTTTATTTTTGATGAAGTTTAAGCTATGGTAATATTTCCAGGAATGAGTATTACACAAAACATTCTTAAATTATTCTCTTTTAAAGTATGTGCACAGCGCCAAAAGTTCATTACCATTACTATAAGAATTTGCCCGCACGCGTAATCACGCCGAAAAATCATATTATCGCCTGGGCATGGTCTCTAGTTAACCTTCAGGATGGCAATGTTCTAGAGTACTCCAACCAAGTAAATGCGCAAGGTCAGGGGCACAAGGTGATGCATGAAAATAAGATCGATAAACATTTGATTCTTCTCAAGTTTTAATCACCCCCTAAAATTCTGAAGCATACTATAGAATTATGATCTAAATTCATTTGAAAACGAAAAATATTTTAAAGTATTATCCAAACATCCTTTCATTCTGTTGGTGAAGTCTACTTGAGCTTTCTACCAGGTGAGATACTTGTATGCCGACATATCTACTGGTACCTCCGACAATGCATCTCGGGCTTCTTCAGTTGGATAACTCTGCATCCTTATATACTCGACCCAAACGGTTAGAGTTGGTGCATAAGGACACTGAATTATTCACCTGATAAAGCCCAGGAGGCGTTCGCGGAGGTAGCTGCCGAAACAACGGACAACAAATATCTCACCTGGAGGAAGACTTCATCAAACCAAAGAAGAAGTAATAGGAAGAACCCTGGTGTAAGGTTCAAGAAGATTTCACCAACAATAAACACCAGGAAAATAAACTAATCCAACATCTTATTTTGTTCCTCCCTATTGCTCTATTAATATGGTAGAGTATTGCTCAAACAGAAAAGTTATAAGTTATTTTCTTCGGAGAAGCGTCTATTAATAATAACTGTTAGTAAGCCTGTTTGTTGAATAGCAATAAGTGTAATAGAAGAGGAAAGGACCATATGGAATACCATGCAGAAAAGAAGAACCAGATGAAATGGACACACCCTGAGACACAATAGGTTTTGAAGAGCATAATTTAAGGTAAAATGGAGGGAAAAAATACCCAGAGTAAGGCCTAGGAATAAATTCATGGACTAAATAAAGAAGTCAGTACACAGGGATTGTTACCAGGAAGTAAGGGAATTTGTATTAAATGGGAAAGTTTGGAGAGCTGCAGTCAACCAATCTTAGGATTGAACAACCATTGAGAAAGAAGCGTCTGTTATAAGTTTACTGTAACCGTTTAATAATTACTTTTTTCTTTTGACGAATCTCCTAGCCTCTTAACCCTTTCCAGTCCTGCGATTCCAAATGGAATCACGTCGCTTTCCTGCGTCGAGCGTCGATTTTTTTCAAATGACTTTCATTAATTCATAAATGTATTTTATCTCACCACATATTTTCACCTTACGTAGATTACATCATCTTCTACATGAAATACATATGATCGACGCAGGAAAGCGCCGTGATTCCATTTGGAATCACAGGACCGGAAAGGGTTGAACCAACTCTCCTTGAGTCTTACGTAGAAAAGCTCCTGCCAGCCTCATACACTTCCGCACTGGGAGCCACTGTTATTTTTTGGGCATAGTCTACGCATACAATTCCGATTGACAGTGTTCTACGAGGTCGCTAACAGCTTCAGTTTGTTATAAACCTACCTCCTCGGCGGTTTTCTGTTGGCCGCAAAGTCGTCGACGTACGGAATTTGAAATGACGCCCATTGGAAGCGCGAATCCGAAGCAGCCTTCGTTGCGCTCCTCTTTGCACCCGCGGGCCTCCGATTCCACGCACCGCGGGGCTGGAAATTTTGCATGCCATTGTCCCCCCCCCCGGCCCCCCCCCGCCCGAATGTTAATTCGGGTTTCCATTCGCCTTCAAATTTTGATGCCATCCTCTCGTCGAGCGCATTCGGGACGTTGCTCAGTCGACCGCTTCCGTGCGTTTATACCCGGCTCCTCCCCAAAACCTCAACCTCATAAGCCCTGTGTCCTCTCACAGTCCCCTCTCGCCCAAATCGGCCTTATTTGCCACCCGCTGTTCACGCCTCGGTCAACCCGTCCCCCTTCCTTCTAACCCCCCCACTAAAGCCCGTTGGGCCGTCCGTCTTGTCTGGTTACTGTCAAGCTCTGATTCCCCCCTAAATCGTAATGTGATGTTAAGGTTAATATAAGTAATCTGTGATGTAAGTAAAACTTTTTTCGGTGGGTGGGTCGAGTATCTACATTCTGAGCTGAGGAGGGGGTCAGGATGATTTTTTTTTACTGGAGGATATTGTGTTTGGGAAATCAAGTATGCAGCTATAGTGGCCGATTTTAAAGATCTTTACCGTTTCAATTACATTAATATTCATAGGCGTGATCTCATATAATAATTTTTTTCATTCCTAAATGGCCGCAGTTTGTGTTCTGCGAGTTTTTTATTTTGATGTTATCCATTTATAATCAATTAACAGCGCGGCAAATTTTCAGTTCCATTTCTAAGAGGAAAAATATTTCATTTTGACTGCAAAAGACCTTGATTTTATCTCAATTCCGCAAATAAATACGGTAAAATACCTCTGGTTATGCCAGGATTCAAACTTGGGACGTTTGGATGTGAACCCAGTGGTCTAGCCACCACGCACACCCTGTTCTTCATTCCAGCTTTCCCGAGACAGCTCGCAGCAGTGTGGCGGTGGTGGATTTGGTGCGCGAGGACTGTAAATCTCCACTCATTTCCTCTTCAATTTCCTTTTTTATATTTCTCGCAGGTCCGAGGAACGTATTATTAAGGTCTTCCGCCGCTTTTCTTTGCTCAGATGCGAATTTCCTGCCCCTAGTTCCTTCCTCCGCTTTTCCACCCCTGTTATTTATTCCGCCTTTGAGGTGCTCCCGCCCGGGATGAGCGAATACGCCGGTCAAGTCGGAATCAATTACCTCAGGCGTCAAGCAGAAAGCGGACCGAGTCAGTTAAAATATTAAGGGCGAAGCGGAAATCTGTGCGTGTTCCAGTCTTGGCTCGGCAGGGTGATGAATAATATTAGTGGGCGCTTTTGTGAAGGGGAAGGGCCAAGGTCAAAAAGTATAGCCGTCGTAGACGGCACGTTTCACGGGAATATCTCGCACTCATGTCGTGCGTGTCTGATTAAAGCTCTGCTCTCAGAGAATCATAGCGCGAATTTGTTATTTAAATACCGGTGTTAGGTGAAGAATTTACCCTACACGAACCTATTACTTTATCTTGTTCTATGATAAAATTTTTCATGATCGTTTTTTGCGCCTTGTCTTTTCAGAGGAGTGGTTGGCTTTCAAAATCTCGGCATCATTTTGCGTCGTAAATTCGCATAAATATGGCTTGATGTATTATCTATGTTGGAGAATGAAATTTTGCATTCAGGTAGGAACAGGAAGTTTCGGTCTTTATGTTAATAGACCGAAAAAAATATGTTATGATAATAGACTATTCTTTTAAGAGCCACATGTTTACTCAAAGCGTATTCCAGCAATTTTATTATTGTTCATGACATAATTAGTATAACAGAGGTACAAGTATGCAAAATATTGGTTTACACGTACAAGTCATTGAATAAGTTTTGTGTTTTGTGTTAAATTTATTAATAATTTATGCTCAATAATTCGCGTAATAACGGTTCCATTACGCTTTCTTCTTACCCTTTGGATCTCCCTAGGTGATTCATAAAATAACGATGATTCAACATGAGAAACGAAGCCATGTAATATTACCAAAAAAGAAGAAGTTCTCATGCCTAGAACGAAAATAATGTGTCATTATGCCAAAGTAAGCGGTAATCGCCCGCGTCGTATGATAAAACGAAGAGCCACGCCTTAAGCTCAAGGTCCATATTATATCACCAGAGCGGAGCTACGCTCTAACGCTTTCCACCCGAAAGGAGGGTGTAATCTATCTTATCTTTTCTCCCATTATAATGACAACCGCAGTATGTGCCATTTTTGTCAGTTTTTTTCGTACCAGAGATTGAATGACCATTCTAAAAGTGAGTTATGATTCTTTTCATCTTCCTCTCTCTTCCTTATTTTTGGATCTGGGGACGAGAGGTATGGTTTGAGGATGAATACGGCATATTAGAGATTAAAGAGGTTGGGATTAGGTGGCATAATAAAACGTCTTAGCTTTGCTAGTTGCTTAAGGAAGGCGACCGACAAGGACAGGCCAGTAGGACGATATGGGAAGAGACAGTTGCTCAACGAGAGATGAGCCGAAAGAAAAATAGCATCTGTATCAACCCTCTTTCTACGAGATACGCATAGAGATGTTTATGCTAACCTTCCGTTCTACAGACTGAAGACTTTAAATGACTGTAATTCAAAGTGTTAATAGTTAGCAACTATTACATTACAGCTCTCGCAAGCATTTCTGGTGCAGAAATAAGTATAAGAAACAAGGCATAGGGGTCCTCAGGCTAACCTTCCGTTCAACTGGCCGGAAGTGATCGGAATTAAAAGTGTCATTAGTCAGTAACTAGTACACTACAACTCTCGCAAGCATTTCTGGTGCAGAAATAAGTATCAACAAGTGAAGGGAGTGAAGAAAATGTAAATAGGGCAAAAGAGGAAGGAAAATGAGACTAAATGAGATTGTGGAAGCAAACTACATCGCGAAAAGGACGCACGCATGCAAGGAATACGTTTAAAATCACTCATCATGTGACCCATTTACTATGGACTCAGTCTTAAGGGTTCATTGTGAAACAGGTCATAACGGAATGCAAAAGAAATATTGTTTTACGAATAACCAATATTACATATTATTTTTTATTAACACAGCATTAACCTGTGTTGATATAATAAGCATGACTATTGTTTATCCCAAATGAGTAATGAGCCTTGTATGGAGGACGTTTTAGTTACAATTTTAGCAACTCTGTACAAGATTTTGTGAAATTGATCAGAAGAATCAATAATTTCAATCCTTATTTGCATTTTAATGCAGTCGTCTATGCATTTATAGAGTTAGAGGCCTTTTAATGACTGCTTGAGCATTTTCTTGCCAAGAATATAATGGTAAATACGCTTCCCCACGATAAGGACCACCTTAATTAACCAGCACTCTGATTTCACCACCAAAATCCAAAGTCTAACTGACGATCAAATTAACAAATAAAGCTACTTTATTTTAGAATGAGCACTACCCGGGCATTGTAGCATAAGATATTTCTCTCTATGTAGAATTCAAGAATGGACATTGATACCGCTAAGAATTTTCCACGACTATGGAATTCAGTATCGCAAGGCGTGGTCGTTGGGAATCGAAATAAGGGCTTTAGAATGAGAAGTCAATACTCATGCAACAACATAAACTGGTTCCCCAAATATTAATTTCGGTGGGTTAATAAACAATACAAATTTAAATATGCCGAAATAAAAACCCAAGGATTGAAGTAATAATGATATTTCCTTGTGAACGGAGGTTTGTGACGCTGTATTCCGTTGGAAAAGGGGCAAGGCCCATGCAGTAATTCCGGTCGATCTGCATTTGTAGCTCCAAGAGACTACTCGAGAATGCATGGAAGGTGTTATATGATGCATTTGAGATTGATTTTATCCATTTTTATTGGTTTAAGTGAGAGTCATTTTCTATATGCCTTCGCATTGGCAAGTTGTTAAGTATGGCGTTAAAATTGGCACTGGAATAATTGCTTAATTGCTTCTCCGAAAAGTATATATCAACCTACTCACTCACTTCATTAATGTTTTTGCGTTAGCTATACTCTTTGGTAAAAAGTCCAGGAATCTAAATTTGATATTTAAGCTCAGTTTTTGTAAGGATATTTCGTTTCGAAAATCTGGTTTGCGATCTGAATATGTTCCTAATTATTTCATACCGTAAACATGGAACGCTAAGCAACAAGCATTTATCTAGGCTTCGTGTGTATAAATTTTTTGATGAAACTGTGTTGAATCGAAAGGAATCGCTAATAATTTTTGAAATATTTAACTATGCAAATACTCTTTCAAGTTGATCTCTAAGTCTTGGTAATCCAGGGAGCATTGGCCTTGCAAACATAAACTCAGCTAACTACATCACAACATGTCATAATAGATCAAAACCATATCATAATTATTGGAAAATCATTAGCGTTAGAATAATAATTCACTGGGGTTTATTTAAATGTGACTGAATAGTTTCATTTCTGTTCGTAATTTACTCCTTTTGTTTCTTTCCAGGTACGTGAGCTTCGTGTCATTTCTTTTGCAGAGCAGTGAGTTATAAAAAGGATTTATCCCCTTATCAGACAGTATTTGGTATGTAGAATGCTTTGTAATCTATTTTATTGTCAGTACTACATTTCATACAAACTTACTAAAATTTCTAATGAAAAGAAATAGTTTGTGCAATCAAGTTATTTGTAGATCACACAAATATCATTGTCAACTTAACGGCTTTAACAATATTTCCTTCTCATTATACGTCATAAAAGTTAATTTTGAAATATCCCCTTTTTTGGTATTGATTTGAGGGGTAAATTTTTCATTCATTTTACTGATACAATATTTTTTCTATCTTAGCACTGCGCTTCTAATATCAGCCTCAGTCGGAGTACACTTCTTTGAACTTATGTACTGTATCGGTCGATTGTTTTCCATTTGGGCGTACAGAGAGAAAGGCATCAAATGAGCTAGTGAAATGGGCTTTAGTGATTACCGCACGTGGGGCAATTAGAAAATGCAGCATTTTGCGGCAAACCGGCTGGAAATAGGGGCCTAATTTGAAAACAGTATAAAAATTGAATACTCCCATTTGTGTACCCTACGTTACCTCTGCCGATCCCATTTCTAGCTCTGTCCTACGAGCGAGGCGGGCGTTCAATGTGCCGTGCGCGACAAGAGACTGCACCTCGGGGAATACGTAAACGGAGTGGTGGTTTTTTTGGTCTTCATACTTTTCTCTTATTATTGCCGCCATGCTTATGCTACGAGTATGCAATGTGGTTCCAGGTTCATTTAATTTTTTTTTGCGATCACTCTCTTAAATTGTAACAACGGGATCAATTACAGGTGAATTGCAAATTATGTGATAATCAGTAGTGACATAAGAGACTGGAAATATAAACTCTGCTTTTCTCATATTTATTCTCTATTGTTCATACCGATTATAACACGTAACGATTGGAGCACATGGGACGAGAACTGGTTAGCAATGAAGTCACAGATATCGATTCCCTCGGAATCAACGCAACTTCACTGGACATTAATAGATTTTAACATGAATCATGGCGGGTATCGGGTTGGTGTGGTGGCTAGAGTACTCGCCTACCACATGGGCGGCCAGGGTTCAAATCTCTGAGGGTTTTTCAGTGGAATCTGATCCCTACTTAGTGTCTTGTGGAGGGCACTTCAAGTAGAGTACTCTGTCTGTCGGATGAGACGTTAATAGATGGTCCCTTTGGTGCCTTTCGTTAAGAGTAGGCTAATGCCGACGCCGGGTTTCTATCCACCCTTTCTCCCTTACCTATCCCCTATGGCGCAAGTGACCTTAGCCGTCGGTCGTCTCCCCAAATATCGAATCCAATCCGATTTTATATTTTACTAGAGAGCGAAGGTTGATACTTCAGTACAACGACAAATAATTGGATATCTTGTGACGAGTAAATATTTGGATTCAGTTCATACTTAGCTCAAACATTCAAGTGAGTGTAATTAAATGCTGCATTTCAGTATCATGGATAGATTTGGACATCAGTATATGCGTTCTACAAAATCCTCTATATAACACTTGTTAAATGATTACGCTCTCGCACGCTCCTGCTGTAATTTGGAACAGTAAACTTCATGTATTTTTAAAAAGTCCGATATCCTATTGATAATAATCATCTTAATCGATGTACTCCTTCCTATAATTCGCTTTTTTGCTAAGACGAAGAAGCTAAAAAACAACGGCGTAGGACATGGGATTGATGTTCGGTAGGTCAGATTAGATGAAGCGGATCGTGAGAGAGGTGTGAGATATTGGTTGTAAGCGTGTTGGGGTGGTGGTTGGGTGAACTCCCTGGGTGCGAGGCGAAAGAGTATTCCCTCACTTGACCCCCCTGCTGCCTCCTCCGGCCGTTATTCTAGTCGTGATAAGAGCGATGCCAACTTCCCAGGTGCTATTTGTAACCAGGAAGAGGATGGCTTGAGAGTCCTCACCAATCCTTCGATTGGATTCCTACTCCTTTCCTCCCCCACACATTACCTCACTCCGGTCCCAGAGCCGGGATTGGGTCTTCGAGCATATTTATTATCAATTCTTCGAAATTTCCATCAAAGTATCAACAATAAATACGTGACTGGAGTATAAAATTTCAACACTACTTTTCCTCTTTAATTTCCTGTGAGCCTAATGATCAGCCCCTTTGATTTTTCTATTTTTAACCTGGATGTAATTAAAGGATATTTAATAAGAAATAATTCCTTTTGGCATTGCATTGGTAATGTTGACATATCTACAGACTGTGAACGAGAATTTTCATGCTTGGTAATATGTCCCCTGATTCTTTATGTTGTGACAAATTGTTATTATTAACTATCAATGGCCAGTTTATCAATTGCTTTATAGTATCGAGCGAGGAAAACTATTTCTATATGTCAGTCAGCTGTTATTTTCAATTTATACGTACTATTAGTAGGATGGCTGTAATTTTTGAGGCTTCGGTTTGAAAAAGAAATATATGGTTTAGCTTTTGTCACATTCGGTGCTAGATGAAGACGAAATAGAGTTCAATTATTACATATGCTCTTTAAACATTTGTATTCCTGGACGTTATTTAAATTTTCATTTTAAAGATATATTCAGATATATGAAATTTAGCACTATGTAATATACTGGAACGTAAGATTGCTTTAAACTGATCTTATGAGACCAGTATATCCGCACTTTGAGCTCATAAGTGTCCTATTGAATGTCGTTACTCTTAAAAATGCTTGCCATATTGCTTTGATTCATTGCAAATGGGTACAACTGTTGGCTACTATCACGGGAAATGGAATTATATTTGAATATAGTGTATTTATTTTAATGAAAGTGATATGGAGGAGTTGTGTGGCATGCTATTAGTATAATCAGTTTTTTTTAACGATTCGAGCAGAACATAGAATTCAACGTTTGCCATGGTTAACATATCGCAGCCACAGACCTATGGAATTAATTAACCGGAGAGATTTGTAGCGTCTATTTCAGTTATTAAACTATCATTATATTAAATACTGCGGTTTTGGTTTGATAAACGCTGAAGTTTTAGTCAATTTTCTAGTTATTTTTATTAATTGGATATAATAAAGTTTTAGTTAAGTTATTTTAATTAGCTTGGCCATATATTTAAACCTGAATGAGTTTTGCGGAGCACGATGGCAATATTATCTGGTACTTTTAATGCTTAAGGCGTATACTCTCTGCTCTACATTACTAGTACCACCGCATGGATTTAGAAAGAGCTTAGGTGAGAAATAATTCGTGTAAAATAGGAATTTATATCTCCATATTGTTTTTAATTTTTAAAAGTGACATAATTCGGTACTGCTTATAATTTTGTTTTATTTATTTTTAAGAGCAACTGGATAAACTGTATTGTAACCTCAGTTTTCTTTTCGCCTCTGTCGTGCTAGTGAGGGTGTTTTGGCCTTGTTATCTGAGGGCTCTTCACTGATTATCGTGCTGAAGTAGACATTTTTGTCACTTAATTATCCTTCGCATTAGCGCCTTCAAATTCATATCCAATGATTTACCTCCCACGAGATGACGAAAACGCATTCTGGTCGAAGAGTGATCACTTATAGATGGCTCCAGGACTCTTTCTTTCCTCTAAAAGGGACGGTGATAAAAAAGATGCAAATTTTTTGTGCCCATCCTTTGGTGATATCAACGGCCATCAAGAGGTCGATGCCTTGAGAAAATGGCCATCGTCTGCAACTGGCATTCGGCCCGTTTGGAGGAGGAGGGCGATAAAATCAGTCATTTATGAGCCTTGTACCTGAGACCCGAAACGGGTCTTTGAGGGCGTAGCAAAAGATACTGATGAAACCATGAACGTAAACACCAACGAGAGATAGGTTGATGGAAAACGCACGATCCGACCTTGTGAATGGATGAAAATTGGATATACACGTTGAAAATAATTGACCTTTGGGGGATAAATTAATGATAAATTAAAGATAAAATCACGTAAGTATTGATAAATAATATAGACGTTTTTCTAACAGTTCTAAAATGAACTGTTTAAGGGCTGGAATATTTTAATTGTTTAATTATGAATATGCTATTTTAAATCAATAAAGGGCAGGGATTAGAACAATTATTGTTAGAATATGATTTATTATTTATGACTTTTACGCGCTGAGAACTTGATGGCATTTGGGCGACCAAATTATTTTTAGTTTACTGACGAAAAATGAACGGAGGTAATTTCTTTTAAATGCTTCTCCAAGGAAAATAAATTTCACTAATATCGTTTAACTTCGTTGATATCACTGATGTATACTTGAAGTCAATTGAAATTTACAACATGTATATGATACTAAATTTCTAACGAAAGAACCCATATTTGAAAATGACTCAATAAATTGTTACCTTCATGCGGCAGTAAAACATCTCAAATATAAAATTACAATAGAAGCTATTATGTCAATTTCGGTGAAAATGGATTATAGGTGTTTGGCATCACCGATGTTTTGTCAGTGTAAAAATCTCGGACGACAAATTTAGTTGTACATGATACTTTTGCAAATAAATAGATGAAAAATAATAACGATATATGGAAAAACTAGTCGGAAGTAAGTTGTGCCGAAAGAACCTAGAAAAATACGAATTTATCGAACTCATTTAGTAAATAATTTTGATTTGGGGTTTAAAATTGGCAAAAACATTTGATGAAAGAAATTAGGATAATTAATTATTTAGTTTGATGGTTTTATTCTCTTTAAAATTATTTCACTTTAACACATCAATTTTAACTAACCATTTCATATGTCATTTTTTAGGGAATAGCTAGCTGCTATTCTGATTGAATATTCCAATACAATGTCCTCAAAAATTAAGTTATAAGTTGATGCTCTAGAATACTCAAGACCACTAATAACAAAGCATGGCTCCCAGTAGTTATTTTGGTTACTAACAGAGGACAAATTCGTTTTTATATGAGAAAACAATTACATTTTTTCTTTAATTTTTAAAATATCTATAAATCGTAAAGGTAATTGTATTTTGCACAGATTTTCGTGATTCTACCGAATTACATTTAGAAGTGTGATTGTGATTAATGAGTAATTATACGTGGAACTATAGACGTGGAATTTCTTATGGTACTGAGGTGTTTTGCGTCGTCGTGAACCACGATTGACAACAATAAAACAGTTTGCAGATGTTAAAGACTTCAAACGAACCACCTTAACATTTTCTTGCCACTTTTGACACATCGACTGGTTTATTTCTATCATATATACCAGGAGCGGTGTGGTATTGATGGTCCTCTGATAATTTGAATGTGGATTGAGGGAGTAATCACCCAAGTGTCCTGGAAATTTCTTGAGCAAAGACTTAAAAATATGAGATACAAGTAAAAACATACATTATGGCACCATTTTAATGCGTCTTACATATTTTCAGTAACGGAAAAAGAACCCTCAAGAATTTTCCGCTGTTATTTTGCCTTCATTAAGAGCAATTAATATTCAACTATATACGATGTATATCTAAAAAGTAAGTTCCCCTTGACAGGTTAAAGGAAATATATACACATTTAGAAAAAATGTATTGAGAAAAAAAACTTAGATGTTTAAATATTTTTCTTTATAACTCCCATCATTTTGTTGGCACTGGTCATAGCACAGTAGAAGTTTTTGTATTTATTCTCCTTATAAAGGTGCCGCCAGTGATTCCAGCCAAGTAGCATCATGTTCTTTGATTACGTCGTCATTGTTGAACCCCATGCTCGAATTCAAGTGCAAAGAAGTAGGAAGTAACAAGATCGAAGTCGGGGCTGTATGGAGGGTGGTTTAATTGTTCCCAACCAACAAGTTGTGTAAAAGTTATCTCAAATGAGCAGTATGAGGGGGGTATTGTCGTGAATCAAAACAATACCACTGGTGAGCTTACCTCGGCGGCGGAATTTTCAGTTTTATTCGCCATATCAAACAAGCACCGCGAAGCATACACAACAATCAGTTATCTCGTAATAGCTTTGCATAGGGCAAGGTAAATATCTTGCATGCGCGAAACGACAAACGCAGTTCTGCGGCTGCAAGAAATACAAACGGAACTTACTTTCTGGATGTACTTCGTATTATCATTTTTATTAAGATAATATCACTCACTCAGGATGTATAAATTGCCGCGCGGAAAAGGGCACTTTCCCTTTTTTGATTAAGGTGAAAACTGACTATTTTAGCATGCACATTACTTTAGGCTTAATGCAATTGGTATGAGTTATTTCTACAGTACTTGTGGAATAAGTGGAAGTAATGGCTCTAAAAAATGAGTGGAAGGTGAAGGAATATGGTGAGATTCGGCTGACAAGACGTATGCAATTAAGGCTGATTCTTTCTTTTAATACTTTCTTAAGAAAGGGATAGTCAAATTAAGTTACAGCTTTGAGATATAGGAGAGAATGGTGTAAGAAGAATCGGAGAAAGTCATGGGCGCGGCGGGTAAATTTGATAAAAGATACTCTTAAGGTGTATCCTAAGTTAGTTCCACCGAGAAACTGACTTAACTGTCATTTTATTCATCTTTTCGATACTAATGGAGAAATGTATCCTGTATTTGGTATGATCAGCAAAATGTTACCTTTTCGTTCCATTTTTCTTGCAAACAATATACTAATTAGCATGATGTTCAATTGGGAACTGTAAAGAAAAGGTGGAAAATAGTAATTTTCGATTTATTATTTATTCCATTTTTTAATTTTTTTAATTTTAATTTAATTTTTAATTTTAATTTAATTTAATTTTAACAGTTAATTTTTTCCAAAAGCCAAATATTCGAGAAAATGAAAAAATAGTGCAAAAATTCCAAGTAACTATATTTATTTTTGGGTGATTCGCTAATTACAGCGAAAATTGAAGTAAAAATATTGTAGTTCCACGGAAATGGCGCTGCCGTCGGCATTTATGGTGATGAATAAAGTATTTACAAAAATGTATGCGTAAAACAATTGGCATTGTTTATACCTTAATTTTATTTTTCCATAGCTAACGCATACCATCAGCGATTTTGAAGCATGATTTTGAAAACTAATTGAAAAAAGTTGGAACTTAGTACTTGCTTTGACTCACACAGTCGCGGTGGACCTCCTTGAGAGAGGGGATATATCAAATGGAAGTAAATGAGGGGATGTATGAAACAATGCTATAGCGAAAGAGACGCAAAACAAGTGTGTAACTATAGGGCAGTTGATTAAAAGAAATTGAAGCAGAGTCAGCTCAACTGGCCTATTCAGCCCTGCTACGCTAAAAGACAGTGACTGCATCATCGTTAGTTCTGAGTTATTGCATACTAAAATTGTCACCTTCGAGTCTTCGTTTCTTTATCTAGTCCATCTTTGAGCAGATTATAAATTAGTTGATGCTTCGATTGTCGGGCGTAATGAAGAAAAATTATATGAGAACGAAATCAAGAATGAGAAAAGTAATGAGATTCACTGGGAGATATTGTTGCCGAATTCTGGAATGCATCTATAAAACATATTGAGATGTCATTATTTGTTTTATATGGAAATACTTTTTTCATTTATTTATGAATCTACAATTTTATTGCTAGAGAGACTAGCGTCCGTAAATACCCTACTAAGTGGATTTAATATTCGGGAATATTATATGAGGATAAATGTGGACCCCAGAAGTCAAGGGGTCTAAGTGACATTTTTGAAAAAAATAAGTTAGGTACAAGAATGGGATGTGAAAATATTAATCTTTTAGGTGGTAAAGGGGTCCAAGTGGTTTTCTTGACAGGTGCTACTATATAGGGTAATGCCTCTTAACTACTTATTGGGTTGTACCAAACATTTTCAACTTTGACTTAAGTTTTCTCTAAACAATGGTTTTGTTACTTAGACCCCTTGACTTCTGGGATCCTCAAATATAGTTGTAGTAGTTTCTTTCATCTGGCTTAGAAAACTGACATTTATATTGTATATATGGTGAAAGCTGAACGTGATATCTGGCAAACCGCCACAGATACTGCGATTTTTATAGGTTTTTGAAATCCTTAAGGTTGAAAATAATTAAAGCAACCAAGGTATCAAAATGCGTAATTTTGTCAGTTACTGTCTTTAGTCTCAGAAGAGCATTATTACCGTGAGACAAACGTTTTTGACATTCTCTACATCTGAAAGGGAACGGATTGATGGTACTACATGAGTTGTGCAGATTTCAGTTCCGTTAAGGTTGCGCTGTCTCTCACTGTGGTTGCTGCTTTTTCCTATACTAGTTAAGAGGGTAATGATATCAAACTGACCCTTAAGCCATGGATTTGAGTAGTACTGACCACTTTATATAGATCCAGGCTACCTGCCCCACAAATTTTGTCTGACGTTTTCGATTTCCGGTCAAAACCCACGGAAATAGATAGCATTACTCAACTGAACAAGCAAGCGGAGACCGCCCATTTGAAATAAACTCCGAGTGAACTTACTGCGTTCGCCTCTCATGAAGTCTCGTAACTGGAAAAGCTCCTCTTTTACCCAACCAATGGCAGCGGTTGATTCGTGCTGTGGGTCTCGAAAAAAATTACCCCATTGCTCACTCCGGGAAACTTTCTTTTTCACGTTGATGCCAGCTTAAAAACCGCAGGTCTTGTTCGGCAGTGGGCACATATGGCAAAAGGGTCGCAGTTCTGACGGCGGCTGAAAAATTATCGCAATAAAGTTCAACCGAGCTAAGTCCCGCAAAATGATTTTTTTCCTCCTCAGTTCTTACTCGTTTAATCTTTGTCATCTTTATTTGTTCATTTGTCTATCCGAGCTTTCATTCTGTCGATTTGATTTTGCAATGCAGTATGTAAGTGTAGTATTTATGTTTCTGAAGTATTATTTGTCTTCTCAGACGTTATTTCTACATGACAGTAAATGTTTTTTTTATTTGTGAAGATATATTTAATTTATTTATAAATCTATGATTTTATTGCTGGAGAGGCTAACGTCCGTAAATATGCTGACACGTTATTTTAATGTTAAATCTGATTCAATTTAGTTAATTTGGATTGTAATTATATAAAACATTGAAATAATTTTGGTCTGATATTAGAGGCTAGGATATCTTATATCTAACGTTACTGAAGCATTATCCGTTTATTTTGTCTTCTCTTCGATATATTTACCAAGTACTAGAACTGCCTAATATTCACTCCAGACCGACTTGTGAAAAATGATTCACTGATGCACCCTAGTTTTAGAGATCTGACCTTGATCTGTGAGCTTATTTTCGCATTTTATTTTTAAATAACACCCAAACTCGTCATTTTTATTTTATGAAGCTGAATGTAAACCTCCGGTTTTGAAGGTGTTTAGCGTCCTTTTTAAAACATCAATGATCACATTTAAGTCTCCTCCGCCGGTAATTAGTTATTTACCCAAAATTAGCTATTTGTGCGTCACTAACGCCATTATTTTTTGTCTGGCCGTCTTGCAACTGCTAAAGGTTTTGAATTAAATTGAAATATTCCTTGTGTTTGGACTTTCCAGTGTTAGCCTATCCTCGCACTGTATGGAAAATTAGTCTTCTGCAAATCCCGAAATTCCTTATTTTCTTGTTTTTTCAACTCCTAGTTAAGCACTGGTGTTTCAATTGGCTGCGTTATCCTTATAATTCATGCTTCACTAATCTTCTTATCTTCACTCAACACACTTACTGCCTTCCTTAACATCATTTATGTAATTAAACTCCATTTGGTTTGTGTTTTATTATGCTGTTGTGCTACTTCTTCTATGAACAAATTTCGCTGCACTACAGCGTAATCAGCCATGGTGTCACTTTTTGCCGATTAATTTTGCATATGTTACAAATATGAATTGTAGTATTAAAAAAATATAAGAGTTAAAAATTAGAAGTATTTTGACTACACACAATATTCACTCTAAAAAGCCGAATGAAACTCACCAAATCTGGGGTGTGATATTAAAACTTTTACCGTACTATCTCGTTTTTTCATCATTTTTGGACAGATTTAAGGAATAATAAAAACGCGTATGCACACGCAAACGATGCCTCCTCTCTGAAACCACTGTTGTGTATCGCTCGCGTTTGTTGAGTGAGTGACGGGAGCTGCAAGTTCGAGCATTCAGCTGCAGTGAACATTCGCATTTGGAATATCGATACCGTAGTGACAAATGACTACAAAATTTCCTCGGTGTTTCTTCTGATTTGGAAGTGTCATTTATACATCAGGGAAAAGTAAAAATGCAGAACATGTCCTCTATTTATGTCATCGGGTACTTCTCAGGAACAAAACGACTTGTACCGTCTTAATTTGATCTTCACCCCCTTCCTTCTTGAAGCCTACCCTTTCCCTCGAAGGCCCTCAAAATACAGTTTCGCTCCCTATTCTCCTCTATCCTCTCACACACATTCTCTCCTTTCCCCGTCGCGTCGTCAAATGGGACCCGAAATGATCGAAGGAATTTTCCTTTGGGACGACGCATAAGCCTCCATTGATGACGCGTCCCACCCACCCGCGCCCCTTCAACCCCATTCCCACTGTAACGCCAAAGCCAAACCCTCCCCCACATTCGCCTCCGAAAGACCTCCTCCTTGTGCGGCTTCCACCATTCAGGGGATCAAAAGCAAAGCCTTTCGACTTGGCGGAGGTCTCCTCTCTTTTCAAGGAGAAGTCATTTTTCTACTCTTCTTAAACCCCACTCTCCTCCCCTATCTCACCCCTTGCCGTCCCTCATTTTTCGCTCCCATCGAGCATCCCTCTCGTCCTTTGCGAACATTTCCCGGCAACCCTCTTGTTCCTGGCATATGCCCATCTCTTGTTCCTCTCTTTCCCTCCCAACCCAGTGGAACATCCCTCAACCATCGCCCGTCCTTTAACCTCACCTTATCCTTCCTCCTGGCTGAACTTGGAAGGAATACACAGCCTCCACCCGTCTCATTTTGTTGTATATCCAACCCGCCTACACTTTCGCTGACGCCCATATTGGAGTGTGGCTTCCAATCTTACATTTTTCCAGTTCGGTTTGCATATTAAAAATGTGTTTTTTTTACTTCCTCGCTTCATCTCTCATCTCTTTATTTTTTCCTCCTCTCGCTTTCTGCTCCGTATTTTTTATTTAACACACTCTGTTTTTTGTTGCCTTCGTGTGATGCCCAGCTATCAGTCCCTTCCACTTTTTCCTCCAGTTTTCATGTGTATGTTTACTGACGAGCTATCTTTCTCATGGGTGTGTATATTTATGGTGAGTTAGTTGCCCTTAAAGGCTATTTGCGTGCGATGAATACGTTGTTTATGTGAGAGGAGCGCTTAGAATTGGATTTTGGTGAAATATGCGAGTTTAGTGATGGATGAGGAGGAGACGGAAATGTTATTGCCGGTATTATAAATATTAGCACAAATCTGTTTGAGGCCTGCGATCAGGGAAATATTTTCTCCTGATACCACGCAAACTTCTGTTCTTATCTCGTACTAGCACTCTTCCTTTTCTTGAATCTCTGCGTATATGTAAACAATGTACGTTACGTTTCCAACTTGTAATATAAAATATTATGAAAGTGTGCTCAATTTATAAACTGAAAATGTTGAAGACTAATAGGTGAAATAGAGTCGAAAATCATAGTGGAATTTTGATTGGAGGGCGAATCGTTCTAGAGTAACGTACATATAGGTCTAGATAGTAGTAGAAAATAAGTTTTGGAAGGGAAGTTTTAAAAAATAGGGCAATTAAAAGTAGAGAAATTATTTAAATAATGTGAGCTTTACAGAACAACCCAGGCAATTAAACGTTTTTGAGCAAGTATTGCCCAAAGGAGAACGGTATGTATTCGTGAAAGGGTTCCGTTTTTGGCATTTTTATTCACTCATGAACTATGTTTCACTTCCGAGATAATCTACAAAATGTGGTGAATGTGGCCTAATAATCTCTTAAGAGAAGGATTATTAGAGGTGTTATGAATAATTTGGGATATGTGAAGACTTGCGAATGTTACTTGAGAAATGTCTTTTTAAAAATAGGGCGATTACAAATAGGGAAATTATTGAAATAATGTGAGCTTTACAGAACAACCAGGGAAATTAAACGTTTTTGAGAAAGTCTTGCTCAAAAGAGTACGGTAATTATTTGTGAAAGGCTGACGTTTTATTTTTAACTTTTGGTCGCTAATGAACTATTTTTCACTTCCGAGAGAACCTTTTTCCAAGGCTTTCCTCTATATTGTTTTACCCCTATCTTTATAACCGTCTGATAATCGGATTAATAATTACTCATTTTCATTTGAAGGAGCGAAGAATTTAGAACTGTAATTAAAATCTTCGATTCAGTATTTCATATTTAAATGAAGCGTTCTCCGGTTTTGCCTAGTGACTTGCATCGTGTTACTGTATTCCAATTTACTGTTGTTTTTAGGATAAATAGCTGTGAAGAGGAAGGCAGTCTGCGCCATCAAATAGTTAGTGTAGGTCCAGCTCAAAACTAGGGGCAAAACATGAGAATTCTTTATTATAAATATCAGTCGAGAAAGCCTCGTGTTTTTGCATTTGTAACGTGCTTAGTTTTAAGGCAACCAGGCAATGTATTTTACCTTAATAAAATACATCCAACTCGAAGGAAAATTAAAAAGTCATAAATATTGGGCTAAGGGTTTCTGAATTCATTTGTTTCTTGTTAAAAATGCATGACTTTTTGGCCATGATGACCTTGCATTTAAATACTGGAAAGTGAGCATTCCAGAGAGCCTTTTGGAAAAAATGTGGACTGGATTAAAAAAGTGAAAGCTTATCCCAGCCTTGTCAAATTGAGGGATTGTTCCCGGATTTCGCCTTTCCCGGATTGTCTTTGCCCTCCTCGGGAATGGTTGTAGTATTATTACGGCGACATTTATTGAAAGCAGAGGAAAAGGAGAGCAGCATTTAACAATGGAGCGCTATTATAACTTATTCACGTCAAATATAGCTTCCCTTACAACTTTTATTCTGGAATAAAATTTCAATTTTCTTAAATTTAAGCTTTAAATTGGTTCTGTAATGATTGTAACTTGGCGTGAGGCTTGGAAATGGGCCTCAAATCCTGCACGGGAAGGCGGAGGGGCCGTAGTACGTATGAACGATGCTGAAGGAATCAGATGACCGTGATTATGGGCTGTTCTGCGTTGGTCTCAGGGAAGTAGCCCCCAAAAAAATACTTAATTCATAGATACCCTTCAAAATAAATGCGTAAAAATGAAATGAGTTTCGGTCCTAGATGTGTGTAACTTGGTGTGCGTAACTTGGCGTGTTGCCCCAAGAAATAATGTTTTTTTTCTCAAAACGGGGAAATTAAAGGCCATTACGTTTATACCTCTGGAGCGTTCAATAAACGTTGAATAATCAAGCCTAATTTTAACGATATCCTTCCTTAACTCAAATTATGGAAGTTATTAGTTCGTTCATTGATAAAATTTGCCGGCTGGTAACTATTCTTCCAGCCTTAGTATCATTTTAAGGCCTTTTTGTTTCAGAAAGAACGTTCATTTACCTCCTCTCGCCTGATCATATTTTTTTGCAAAGTGTATCGAAATACAATGAGTCCTCTGTTTAACGGACTGAATATCCATGAGAGGAATTTTGGAATCCAAAAAACCTAATCAGAAGAGGAGTAATGAGTATATTCACAGTCAAAGGAAAAGAGTGAAGAGGCCTTATGAAGTGTCCTCAAAATACAATCCATTATGGATTCGATTCCTAAGCACTCAATAAAAGTTTCTCAAAGCTTATATATAAACACCAGAATTGTGATTGATACTGAGAAACAGATGACTCAAGAAATTACCATTGTCCAAGGTGTCAGGCAGGGTTGCAGTATGTCACCAACTTTGTTTAACGTATACATAGATGACCTTATAAGAAATTAGAAGGAAGACAATGTGGCGCCTGGCATAGAATTGGGACCCTCTGAGTATTTAAACACATTGCTATTCGCTGATGACCAGGTTATTATCCAAGATGGAGAAGATAAATTACAAATGGCGGTTCAAAAATTACATCAATTGAGTAAAATATATAACCTAAAAATCCAATCCAATAAGAACAAAAATTGTTATAGATGATTAAATACTCGAAAATGTATCCCACTTCCAATATTTATAATGTGATATAACTTATGAAGATAATAAAGATGTTACAAATGAAATAAACTATTTTCAGAGGATAAGTGGGATAATAAGAAGAACTTTAAAAGGGAAAACAAGAAAATTAACTAAACTCAAATTAAGTGCTTTAAGGTGATGGCTGTCCCCACAATGTTCTATGGGCCAGAATGTTGGACAGCAATACAAAAAGAGCTTAAAAAAATGGAGTCATCTGAAATGAAATTTCTTCGAGCAGTGAAGGAGTGTACAAGAAGTGATAAATTAAGGAGTACATCTATAAGAGAGGAACTAGGTGTTCCGGCAATATCGGATAGGTTGGTGGAGTACAAAAATAAGTGGAAAGAGCATGTACAGCGAATGCCTAAAGAGAGGTTTCCAAAGCAGGTTTTGTAATATAAGCCATTAGGGAAAAGGAGTGTTGGAAGGCCAAGGTTGAGATGGTGATGTGAAGCCGGAACAGGCTGAAAGCCTAATCCTGGAAGGAAGAAGATGATGGATTCGATTCTTTGCTGCTTCCTACGAAAGAGTAGGGTAACGTAACGCAAATGTATGTATGAATATCTTCATGGTAACGAGCTGTCCAGTCTTAGCCACTTAGGATTTGAAATTACAAAAAAAGAGACGGGCATCACAAAAAAACCTCAATCGAGGGAGAGTTAGTGTGCGAAGCAATTTGGAACATCCATGTCAAAATCCCCTCTGGAATGATTCTTCTTCGACTTAACGCCCACTAGGGGCCTATTACCTCGTGATCCCTCACCCGCACGACAGGGGAGAGCCTCTCGGACGAAACGACGCGGAGATAAAAGACACTTTGCGGAAATATGGCATCCCATCCAATCCCGCGATTCCTCATTTGTTTCCAGTTTTTCCACCCTCTATGCACCCACTCAAAAGGAGTAGGGCTCCGGAATTCGCACCGTGTTTTGCCAAATCGCCTCCGCTATTTTCGTGTCGGCGGAGCGGGTAAAAAGTGGGCCGGGGCGTTTCGTACGGCCTCAGGTATGTGGGTATTCCTTTATTATTCCGCGAAATTTCAAGGAGTTTAGCGGGGGAAGGAGAAAGAGAGTGGGTACTGCAGTCATCTGAAGTTGTGCTGGCGGTTGGTAAACGGCAGGAGTAAAAGAATAAGATGGAAGGGATTGTGGGGGAGGGGGCTGGAAAAAAAGCTTTAAAAAGACTGAAAATGACGTCTAGGGAATAAATAACGAAAAGCACTTGGTGAGAGCTTTTCTGCTGATGAATAAGTCAATAACACGAAGCACCTCCCATGAATAAGTCATCGGCTCCTGTGTAGGGGGGAAGTGGGTTGGATGGAGGTGGAGAAAGACTGAATGGGAGATAGAGGAAGGTCTTGGGACAGAAGAGAGAAGGGAGTACTTGTGGATGAGGCAGGAAAGATAAGAGCCGTGGAACAGGTGTCGTGGTATGAGCGTCTAAGTGAAGGAATCCAGGAGTCGCAAATAAATTGAGTGTTGAAGCGATGGCGTGTTCTTTTCTCTCTTTCTCCTGTGGGTTTTATTATGAATTTTGTTTCTTTTTTTATTATTGTGTGACGGGGACGTACGGTCGCCTTGGTGACGGAATGGGCGAGATAACGGTGAGAGGTGGAGGTGTGGGAGGGAGAGGAGGCGCTAGGAGCGGCGCTTTGTGAAAGGGAAGGGGGAGGCGGTGAAAAGACTTGCCAAAATAAGGCGCAGCTCTATGGCTTTTTGTGGAAGGCGGAGTTACGCTTATGGCTCAGCGAAGTAATTGCTATCCGGGGGAGGCGAGGAAAGGTTTAGTAGACCATGCCATGCTTAATCAACCAGCATGCTGATCAGCACGAGAAACCGACTGTCAAGGAAAAGATATTGATGCTCCCTTTGCGTGAATGAAGAAAAAAAATACATTTAGATATGTTACATCGCAAGGTCGCAATTCTTTTGAGATGAGTAATTTTGCGTGTCTTCTAAACAATTTTTATTTTATAAATTGCATTTATCCTCAAAATCGGCTAATTGATTTCTTTATAAACTCTTGTGGATATTGGAATTCTGCTAGTTTTGAACACGTCTGTTGGAATCCATAAATGATGGAATGATATTATATTATTTAAACTGAGCGTTGGATCAGATGTTTTATCTTGTTTATACTTTATCGGCCTGTAAATTGTCACGGAGGGGTAAATTTTAATGGATAATGGAATGCAAATCAACTCGAACTATCGACGTTATCCTCTTAAAGATTGTGCTAAAGTTTATCGCTTTCAAGAGAGAGATTTAATGAAATTGAAAAAGCGTTATACAGCTGCATTAAGAACAGATGGTTTCGTTTTTACTATGTTGCACCTGCTTAATACAATATCGGCTTGCTACTATTACTGAAATTTATCCATCAATAATAAACTACCCCGCTGGACCAAAATAAAAAGACCAAAAACAGCTCTGCTGAGTGAAGGAATTGATGTACTTGACTGTTTTTGATTTATTTTAAAAGGCTTATTCCACCTTTGCCACGGTGTTAAAGGGCGCTTTTTGTCACGATACTTATGAGGCTAAGTGGCTACCAGAGCGATTTCTTTCAACTCAGTTCTTGTATATATCCCCGAAAATAGTTTTCATTACTTGAGAAATTCATCTATTTAATGGAGATAAAAGGTATTTGGCTTTCTTATAAAGTTGGCTATTAGTTTTCACTTCATTCGTCATATATATGTGAAAAAAGTATGATATTCATTACTTACCTTCTTAATTAAAAAATCCAGAAAAATCTAATTTAGCCTCTGCACCACATGTGCCCCATTGCTATCCTCTGACCTCAACTTCTCGTCTCAAATCCTCATATTAGTTATCAACTAAAATTTAACAGCAATATATGTTTATTTTGTATAGCATTTCCGTTTATTGGGGTATCCCACTGCCATTTCGTCAATTTATCATAAATTACTTACGTATCACAGAGATAAAGAGAATTGTTGACGTCTTCAGGAAAAAGTTTATTTTATTCTTCTAAATTGATTATTTTATGACTTTTGTCAATATTTAATTAATAGCATTTTCTTACGACATTCAACGATGTATTTTTTATTTATAAACCAGTTTTTGTAAACATGGATATTCATCCAAAGATCTCCAAATAGGTTAGAGATCAATTTTATACTGGGTATTGCTAATTACTGATTAATTTTTAGGTGGTATTTATATAAATATTTACCATATTTATCTATTAATTGCCGTCACTCTTCTCAAATTTTGGTCATTTACACACCATGTTAAGATAATATCTCCGGTACTTTTACCAACCTTAGCCCTTTAATCCATCATTCCTACCAAAATAGATTCCCTTTAAATTCCGTTCCCCGCCATTCTTGATTCCACAAGACGCCTTCCTCTGACTCATTAGCTGCTGCTTTCTCATTCCACCCGATCGTGGGACGTCCAAAATTAGTTTATGCTTTCTTCATCAACTCAAGGATGCTGTTTGCAGGCGCGGAAAATGCCTTAATCCCTCACATCGACCCGACAAGAATAATTTCCATGAAACGGGTTTAAGCGTTTGAGACGGTAAACGCTTATGCATGGAGAGATCGTATTTGTTAGTTTGGTCCGGGTGGAAAATTATTGGAGGTTGTGTACCCATGCAATGCAAATTTCCTCGCCACTATTAAATTTGGCTCAGTCGTATCATTCACGATGATTAGAGAAATGGAAGCGTAGCTGCTCATGATTTGATGAAACGAACTCTTTGTGTAGCGTCTTTAGATTCTTAGATGCGCTAATTTACTAACTTTGGCTTTTTTATCTTTGAACCGTGTTTTAATATATCTTTCCAATGCATATAATTTTTATGATGCTACTTATTATGAATGGCCAATTTTATCCTAAAGATTTTTTCTAATATTCTTTGAATTTTTACACCATGGGTAGATACTCTAAACAGAAAGAAATTAATTATTAAGAATCATTGAGTGTGTTTAAAGCAATATGTAAGATTGACTGCAGCTAGAATGTTATACAAGAATAGGACAGAATGGAAAAATATTTTAAATGAGCCCGTTTTAAAAGCCTATCTCTAAGAATTATCCTCCTTTACGGAACCTACCCCAAAATTAAATGGCTAATGGCAGATACATGTGCAATAATGTTAACTTAGCATAGATAGCATAAGGTTCAACTCTACGTTATCCCAAACAAATTATTTGGAATGAAGAACTTAATGCTGCAAAAATGTCCCGGTATCAGCAGCTGCATGATGAACAATCAGATTTTAATTCAAAGGATAGCGTAATTGTGTACTGGTGAAGTCGTGATTAATGCACTAAAAATCTTTGCTCTTGAAAGTTACAAAATTACCCAATATGAAGGACACATTCATTGGTGCCATTACTCCATGAAACGTTAATTTGAAGTAGTAACTGTGGAGGAAACTCAAAATCAAAGTTATTTAGCGAATAAATTGAGTCTTGCGGCGAGAAAATTACAAGTTGTTGTTCATCTCTTAACGTAGTGTAGATTCCACTGTTAAACATCCCATTCCGTGGGCTACGGTCTTTAATGGTTCCTCTCGTTTGTCAATTCGGCAATACGATTTCAACTGATAGCTTGCAGACATTCCCCTGTGCCAGTAGCTGTTAGATGCTCAATGGAGTTCCCAGATCATCCGTTGGTAGTTCAAAAGATGTTACTATATGCAAATGAACTTTGAAATTTGAGGCTAATAAGTGTAGATTTTGATACTTATAGTGAATATGTCTTTTTTCCGTTTCTCTAAATTGTGAAAGATCAAAGGTCAAGTTGCACAAAATTTGAGAATACTAGTACTAGTTTGTATACCATATTTGCAGAATCACATTTTCGTGAACATAGGCTTAAATAATTGTGAAAATAAAATCCGTAGAATATTACGAATGATAGTGGCCTTTAACGCAAAAGAGAAGTATAACGTGCTATTCTCCAACAAAATAAATTAAATTTTCGATTAATTTTAGTTATTTTTTTGTAAAAAATTGCTCGTTTTTTCTTCACGCCGAGAAAAAGTGAAAACTTATCAGGATCAGAACAATCGTTCGTCTTCGTGCCCCGCTCAATGTGAGCGATATTTCCTCTGTAAAGTTAGAGCAATTATATTTGACCAATATCGAGATATGAATATAATTTAAAGAAGTAATGGACGTAGTTCATGTTGATTTCACATTTCCTCTCTTGGGAAAACAATGTGACATGAAATGAGACAATTGTCGCCCTAAGAAGCGAGTCTTCATTTTAGCGGATTTTTGATATAGAACGTCTGCACTATTTTTCGAATAAATAAATGTTTTTTCTCAATTCCCTTTGCTCATTTAAGTTCTAAGTAAAAGTTGCAATCAATAAGAGGATGATCCACTTGAGAAAACAGATGAAGCTAGTCAGATAGTAGTATACCCCAGAAAGTTCTTCAGTGGCCGCTATGATTTTGCATCTATAACTTTTACGGATTGTGAAACCTTCACACTTATTTCAAATTACAATTAACATCAAGCACTTCTGTACTGTTCACACCTTACAATTTATGGTCCTTCTTGTTTTTATTAGAGGACCGAAAATCTCCAAAAGCCTTAGTGGATACTATTTGCAATTATTTTAAACATTTTAACTTGAAATTTGATGCTAGCCACGGCACATAAATCCATTCTCTGTCTTTTGAACGCTACAAACAATTCTAAGAAATTAATTACCTTGGTTTCCATAGCTTGATGTATATCCGCGAAAGGATTTTGGTGAATTAATTCACTAAACAAAATGTTTTAAGAGGCAATGATGTATCCTCCAATTATTTGTAACTCCTTAGGCTAGAGAATTGTTTGGCTTTATTTTTAAAAGCTTAATATTTACTGGAAACATTTCACTAATAATCTCGTGTTAAATATTCCTTTAGATTTATTTTTTCTGCTCTGTTATCTTTTCATAATCTATTTTCTATCTCTATAAGTAGTATATTTTTTGTGTATCCTAACAAAATGTTTAAACATTTTTATTTTTTTCTGTTCATTGGAATAAATCTTTTTCCACAGCTAAGTATGTATTAATTACAGCACCAATGGCCCGTGGATTTGGTTCTTGATTTAACGGGCCGTTAAACTTATGTGCTAATCCACAAACGATAATGAGTAAAAACACTCATCAGAGTGGATTTGAATCTCAGCTAAACACATTTGCAAAAGCTCATTTCTTGTTTCTATTTGCATAATTAACTCATGTGTTGATTTCATGACGAGCGATTTTTGCAGAATTACTGCATTGAAGTAACTCAATCGAGTTCCCTGGACCTTAACGACATATGATCCACAGTTAACAGAAGGGCATGTCGAATATGGCTGGTTGAAACCTGGTAATTTTACAGCGGTTATTGGCTTTAATCAGCTCTCTTATAAACCGCTATCACGTTTGAAGCAACGCGCT
The DNA here is from genome assembly GCA_963169105.1 of Ceriagrion tenellum. Lineage (NCBI taxonomy): Eukaryota > Metazoa > Arthropoda > Insecta > Odonata > Coenagrionidae > Ceriagrion > Ceriagrion tenellum. Next base: position 94,740,429 of record OY720641.1, read on the forward strand.
TGGAATTGATGTGAATACGAACGATAATGACTGAATTCTCGTTTATGGAGTCACAGGGAAACGGAATAACTAATTAACAGATTAAACGCTTATCGCGTTCTGGGTTTTAGATTCCTAATTAAGCCTACAATGAATAAACCTCCCTTTCCATTCTCAGTAAGCCTCTGAGTTCTACTTTAAATAAATACTTTATTATTATGTTGTGAATTTCAGCTCATTTCATGTTATTTGACCAAGTCATAGACTGAAAGAAATTGCAAAGAATTCTTCAATTTCACGATAAGATTCTCTATTATTTAATTACATTTTGAAGATGTTGAATTTTCTTTTTTGTCATACGGCTTGGTAATAGAGAATAATGTTGACTCATATCATGTTTACGCCAGTGCTCCATTAGGTAATTTATGATTGAAACCATCTGCGTGGTATAATATTTGTTCTTTACTGTACTTTTTCAGTTACATGCATACAACTGTTGTTTTTTTCCATGTCGCCTACAATACTGTTCTTCAAGACTATCGATCTCACTGCAGTTATCTCTCTGGAAATCTTCATATTTTGCCGTGGTCTCTCATTGCGTCCTTTTGCCGTTCCTCCGGACCTCTGTTGCCAATTATTTTTATTATATACCATAATTATATCCTTCTCGTTCTATATTCCTGCTCTCATCAATTTTTTGTCACACTTGCATGCAAAAATTTTGCAATGAAAAAAGCACAAAATCATCTTGCAAGTACTCTATACATATTTTAATTTTCCTCCAACGACTGCTCTTACTGCTAGAACACTGTTAGACTACTCAAAGGTGTAGGCTAATGCAGGTGCAGCGTTTTCTAAGCTTGTACCCATTTGGAGATAACAATTTCGCCAGAAATAGTGTTATTGCGCCTAAACTAAGCCTTGATATTAAGACTGTAAGGTCAAATAAAATATGTTTTTGGAGCACGCGCAGATTGAATCGCCAGTAATATCTTAGGTTTTTCTTTTCCTGAAATAAAACTTTTTTTCCTGGAGAGAACACACATATCATCCTCGCCCCAGCGTAAAATTTGACTCGAAATTATAAGGTAATGGATACTGGAGAAGTTGCCTCTAAGAGAATTTTAAACAAAGATTTGTTAGGTAATTAGCTTTTGTTTTCTTGATACGGGTCAAAGTATAATTTCTGCCCTTCAGGAAGCGAATTTTCAGTGTTTTGAATGTTACTTTTACTAATACTAGAATTGCAAGCTAACATTGACAATGTGAAGATTTTTTTACTATTTTAAATATTTGGGTCGAAGCCTATAATATTGCCTGTTGCACTCGTCTTGACTAAAATACAACGGGAAAGCAATTCATTTCATATTTGTTGATTCTCACACTCGAGCAAAAGAGTGTCTGTAGTACCGTAGAGCGAATTCTTTTCCAGTATTTTAGCGGCAGTCTAAGGAATTTGCTGATGCTGTTCTATTATGATATATGTAGCCTTGAATATTGAATAAGAAATTGTATATTGAGTAAGATGATAGATAAATAAAGCTTAGGAACTAATCGGAATGTAAAAAATAATATTTCAAATCAGCACAAAATGGGTTAAGATAGCCGCCTAATTTTTGTGTGACGGATACAAGCAACGGAGCCCAATAACTGTCTCATTTGATTATATTGTTTCCAAGAATATGCACCTTATCACATTTAGATGATATTGCGTTGTCTAAAACTGATGATTCATTGGTATTTAATTATTTCAGTTTAGTATTAAATTATTTTTATCTGTCTTGTTATTTGCATTTCATACTTAAGTGATAATTTTGAAGATGCGTTTTATCTTCCAGTAATTGTACCATCAGTCTCTTTCAAAAGTTAAGATTATTGGCTGTACTTCAAAGTCGTTTACTTATGAATACGTATAATTGTATTTTTTTTATTCGTTACGTTTCATATTTTTTAATTCGTTACGAAACCTCACAGGTAAATGTAATTTAATTAAACGAATGCAAATTAATAAACCGTCCAGCAATAAATGGGCAAAAAGTATGAGATTATTTGATTGATAGGAATTTAACTGTTAAGTGTTCTGTTACAAAAGAAAAATTAAATAAAAATTATTGCTCGTTATATTTCAATAATTATTCCGAAATGTGGGTTTTGAAGTTTAAAGAGCGTAGAAAAATCATCTTGTCAGCCAAAACAATCAGATAATGCAGCAACATGGGTAATGATGGAAAAAACATTTGAATTGGCGAAAGCGACAATGTCACATCAAAATGAAATGAAAAAAAATGTGGGGCTCGTACGTGGAGGCTATTCATCCAATAGATTTGCAAGAGGCAATTTAGGCGAATCACAGTTAGTGATTCATCTGGAATGTATAATCCATAATGAATGCAATGGATGATTGACTTAAGCTCAAGGGAATCCTATAATTGAATTACTCACTTCATACTACTGAACCGGAGGTGGCGTATCGTGCCATTGTTCATACTATTTGTGATCACGCGAGCACTGCTCTACAAGGGAAGAATTAAAATGCTGGGGAATGAATGGACAATTATCTTAGGTATTTGTATCAGTTAATGCAGCAATATGGGTAAAAGTTGGCTTTTTGCTATTGGCAAAATCTATCTATACAGTTTACGCTGAAGTTTTTTTAATTTGAAAACGCTGTGACGGATAGATTATACTTTAATTCATTCGTTTATCCTTCCAAAATTGAGGTACGGAAACACGTTTATGAAAGTTTCTTTTATACTTGAACTGCGTCTCGAATTTATCCAATGTCTCCTTATTCAAATGAGAGTCGTGTAATTATCGAAGTATTTCTCAGAAAAATATATGTTTAATTAAGGTCATATTCTTGTATTTTTACAGTTAAAGGGAGTAATCTACATTGTACTGCACTGACATGAAGAAGATGGTGACAATTTCATTTTTTTTTTCAAAATTTAGCCCATTTGTTATGGACAGCTGTCAAAGCGTCAATCTATTTCCCTTTGTGCAGAAAATCTACTTAAGGGACGGTGGTATTCGCTACTTTTTGCCAAGCTTTCACCGATCCACCAAATATTTTTGGCAACTTTGTAGACATTCATTCACATTCATGAATATTCAATGAAATTTTTAAAATATATTTGTGAGCATATGAATACTTGCGTAGCCGTGAAAAATACTGATGGTACTTCGTGATTGTGAACATTTTATGGCTTTGTTGGAAAGAGAGAAATTGCTTATTTTATTTGAGTATTCTAATGATATTATGGACATCATCGTTTTCCACTAATAAAATTAACGATAGACTTTATAAAACGTCAAATTACTCTTATATTTGCGGGGCGTTTTACATTTTTTTTTCGCGCGTAACAAGTTAGGTGCTTCACTCTACATAGCCATCATTTAACACTTAAGCTTTCGCTCTTTACTTTAACTTATTAATTTGTTTGTTCTAAATTACGTGCATACTATAAAAATGAGGTTTTTTTTAATAATTCAAGCTCAATAAAAAACGATAATTTAAAAGAAAGCTGGTGAATATCTACCTAGATTGAGAGAGCAGTGTTACTTTTTCATATGGTTCTAACTTTTCATTGAAGTGTGAGTTATTGATTTTATCTCTTCATATTGTGGGTTTACAAATCCTACGTAGGGGTGTAACTGAGACATTTGTAATTTTCCCAAAGATCAAGTATAAGTTATTCGTAGATCATGTACATTTTTCTTAAATTACCAAAAGACCTTTTTGCTGAAGGTATCCGAGGCAAGTTTACACGAACAGTGATGCTGTTTATGAAGGCTTATCCTCATTTTTAAGTGTTTTCTCAGTTATGGATTATAATATAAGCACATCACTAATATATTTAACCTTACTCTATTAATAAAACAGGGTAAGTTTATTTTTACTCTGGCTGTAGGTTATCAACCAATTTTTAACGAATGCTATATCATATGGTAATTTTATATATATTGCGGTCATTGTTTTCCGTAAGTATTATTTGGAATGCGAAGATAATTTTCCGCATGTTAGCCATGGAAATTATTCCCCGTGTTTGAAACTCTTCTTTTAGTACATACATTTTCATTTGATATCCACCATCCATCTAGCTGTGCGCCGATTTACATTAAAAACCTTGTACCTGCAGTGGAGTTCTCGGTAATCCTCGGTTCCCATTGTGGCTTTAGTTGATGGAATACAGCGACCGCTACTTGATGTATCTTAGATTTCGTTCTCATGTCTTAAGGATATGTGGCATGAGATGTTCAATGGAGCTTTCGGAAGTTGTCAACCTTCTGCAAAAAATGCAGAAAAAGTATACAACTTGTAAGTTTTATGTGGCATGTGCACTTGTAGTAAAAAAAATTTATTTCTAACTGTTGAACATAATACTTTTAATACCCAAGTTTTAAATCTAAAGGTAGAGCTTTTGATCACCTCTCCCTTTCTCTGTCCTTGATCCATGGAGAAGATTGTGAATTAGTCAATGCTTTAATACTGTGCCGAAGTGTCTGGAAAATTATGGAATGACCTGCAAACGTTCGTGGCAATCGTCGTAAAATTAAATTTGTGTAACATTTCTAATTTGAAATTTAATATTGACGTAGTATATTAAAATGCATGTAACAGGATTAGTATTTTAGTTGTATCCCCGCTTTTTATTGGAGTTGCGTTTATTGCACTCGTTAATTCACTTCTCTTCGTAAATTATGTCGTATCCAATGCAGATCTCCAGCTTTTCTGTCCATTTTCTTGCAACAAAGCCGATTTTTGACCCCATTACTGCACAGATAAGATAACCGTTTGGTCTGTTCTATGCGATGCCTTTGATTCTATATATTTTTTCTCGCATTTATACGTCTAGAAAATATCATTTACTCCGGCTATCTTAAGCTTGGCTACACGGTATAATTTATTGTACAAACAAATGTATCCTAGGTTGTAAAAGAAAATGAATGGAAATAGTGCAGGTTATATTTCCCATTCAATCAGTTCAGTTATTCACACGATCATACAATTTGCCGCTTTACACGTTACAATTTTCCTCATGAAAGAGTCCATACATTCGTTTGTAAAATATAATGTATTGTATAAAGCGGCATTAAAGGCTTGATTTCACCTCATATTTATCAACATCACTGTTCATTTTCCGTTGGATTCTGAAAATACGACTCAATAACGCTTTACAAATGGAGACGAAAAAAATCATCGGTATTGAACCAAAGGTTGTACATCATCTTTACATGAATTCACCCATGCACATATTTTCAGGTTAGACAGTCAAGGAGTATGCTCCTCATTGCTGGATCAAGGACACCCCATTGCTGTTAGACTTAGGAAACTGACTTCCATTTAATTTTTCTTCTTAATATGTTAACCTTGTAAACATCATTTTCTTTTATTAAATGTTTTTCGCGTCATTCTCGCTCCCCCTTGCCTAGCACTTCAAATATTTCCTCTGTATTTCTTCCTCAGTGTTTATGTCTGTATTTCTCCGTCAACCTCATCCTTACATTCTATTTTTCACTTAATTGCCAGACATATGTTTCAATATTCGATTTTCAACAATTTTCCCCGCGTGGCAAGTCTCACTTTTCATAAGCATTCAACGATGGAGCATCCAAATCATCTTCTTCCATGACCCACTCATTCCTAATCTTATATCCTACCTACATTTACGGCAAATAGTCTTCAGTCATTCCAATAAAACTGCATTAGCCTATAATTATGCATATCTTTGAGTATTTATTATGCTCAGTAGTTTGTCGCGGTGCCCAATCGACAATATTGGAAAGGAAGGATTGGCAATCGGAAGCACTTGTCGAGGTCGATGCTTCGTGAAGGCTTGTTCATCGTCGCCCGAGGAATAAACAATCAAATTAATGGGGTGGTTGGATAGGGGTGGAGAGAGAGAATGAGGGGGGGGGGTCGGGGGGAATAATGGATGGGCCTAGATCAGTGGGGCAGAGCCGGTATAATGCGTGAACACGACGGGAGGTTGGGAGTGAGGCGTGAGGAAAGAGGAAAGCGGAGCTTTGGAGTCTGATGGTCGTTTGTGTAGCGCAATCTCTCCTTCTATCCCTCTCCTCGCTGATCGATAATGTTCGGCTGGAGGGATGGAAGTATTTCGGCATTCGGGGAGGGCGGAGAAGGTTGAGATCCAACTTGCAGCACCATTTCAAGAGGGTGAAAGGGTTAGTGGAGGGAGAGAGGGATACGAAAACGGGCAATCAGGATGCTCACATCTCCCTCCCTCTTACGAATCCCACCAGTAAGGGCCTCATCCCTTCCTTGTTCTTTCACCCACCTGCCTCCCCTCCACCTATCCCTCAAGGGAGCCCACCAGGCTATTCTCTCCATCTCTCTCTCTGCTCCTTAACTCCTTTACCATCTTGCTATCCCTTTTGCCGCTGCAGGTGTATCCCCCTCTCTGCCTTTTCCTCCTCTCAAGACCTCTTATGCTTGCCTTCTCCTTTCTCCCACCACCGATTCCCTCCCACTTTTGCCTCGCCCTACCTTCCCCCAAGTCCCTCTTTACTCCTTTCAGTCCCCACTCTCCCCACCTATCCAAGATTTATGATGCGATAAATCTAAGCCTTTCTCCCCCTCTCTCTCTCGTTGTATTTCTCTCCTACGCCCCTTCCTTTGCTGCCTTTGCCCTGCGTTCATCCCCACACCCCATCCTAATACCACCACCCTATGCACTCACTTCCACCCTTTTGAAACCCCTGCTCACACCAGCCTCTCTAATGCCTTCCGGTTCAATCCTCACGTTCTCGCGCGCCTCTGATGCCATGCTGCACGCACACACCCTCCCCCGGTCGGCATCTCGCATCTCTCGGCCAAATTAAAATATCTCCACTCGTGACAGTGCACGGCTTGGAACGATTCCGGGAGCGGTAATTAATAAAATGTTGCAGCTTTGGGTGGATTGGAAAGGGGGAAGGACGGGTGTTTTTTAGGAAGGGTGGAGGGAAAGGGGTCTAGAGCTGAGCCGTGTGAATTGATTGCCCATTAGGAGGTCAGGAGTGAAGGGCGCAAAACGATGGGAGCAGCATTAATGGTGAGACTGACGAATGGATTTGGGAGTTTATAAACTGTTTTATTTTTTTCGCTACTCCTTCGGTGTTGCGTACATAAATTCTGAAAAGTCGTAAATATGTATTCATAATTCAAGGAGTTTGATCGGAGTACGCCGATGTGAAGGCGTACGTTTTTTCAAAATTGCATGGTCGCAGTTAATTTTATGAAAAAAATGTTACAAGTTTACATTTTATTCTACCAAATCCTTCAAATTATGAGATTAAGCTACTGCCTATAAAGTTAAAGCAATAATAATGAGTAAGAAGTAGCTAATCTTCATTCGTGTATCATGTGTACATTTTGCTTTAATGGGCTATATTTTCTTTCTCTTCCCATCCGTATGTTCATGGTAATTCAAAATAATATTCATTACTTCTCAAGTGCAAAAGATGTTGCGGTATTATTATTTATAATTTGTTCAATTTTATTTGCTTTAAAAGTAAGTTTAAAGTGGGTTAAATTATTTGCCAATTCGTTTAAGGCACAGTCAAAAATGTCAATTCTCTGGCCTGTGGAGCTGACACTTGGGTAGTAGTTCAAAAATCTTCCTCCATACTACCCCATTCTCTGCATGCCTCTTTTTCTTAAGTTAAGAATGAGTTTTCTGAGTAAATATATTTTAAGGAATATATATTCAAAGGTTTAGAAAAAATAAACTTTTACCACTACGACATCATCAAAATACATCCACATCAAAATACTGCCCCTAGTATTTTGATGTAAATTTCTGATGATACTTTGAAAATAATCTTCTGAAAATTCGCAATATTGCAAGGGCATCAATCCTACCAAATTTATTTCAAGGCATGTAAGCGGAACTCCGTGGACGCAAGAGCCAAATAGCTCTCCCAAGTGGCCACCAAGTCAAGAACTTTTGCCCTCTGGGCCGCAGGAAAGGGGTGCTCGGGTAAATGACGGTGAGAAGGGGTAAGTGGCTCCGGTAGGTCGCGATAGGGTGAATAGGGGGGGGGGTGTTTTAGGGGGTCAGGTCTGGTTATATCTTAACGTAGCCCCGTAAGGCAGGAAAAGGTGGGCCCAGTTTAGCGATGTGAGCGTTAGGTTAGGCTTGGGTAAGGAGAGTTTTCGGGCATTCCCGTGGGAGACACACCAAAGTCCCCCAATCAACTGTTTCCACCGTACACTATACTCATCCGTCCATTCTTTCAATCGCCGGAATTCCCAATCCCAATAAGGTCATCCTGTATCTTGAGAAGGTTCACCCGTATAGTCCAGGATATTGATTGCGTTACTGCTGAATATGGGGTTAATAGTGAGAGAATGGAACGGGGGGGCATTAAATAATAAGGAATGAAGAAAAATATGATGTGTGGTGAGAGACTTGGTGGTAAAGAGGAAAGATGATTGAAAAGAAAAACTTCGGAATTTTTTTCGCTCAGTGAATTTTCAGGGTCCATCTCATGGGAGATTTGAGAATGCTCGGTTCCGTGAAACTTTTTTCAGTTGAAAGAGGACACATGGGACGAGCTTTGTCCGAGTTTTTCCGTGCACGAGTGTTTATTTTGTTTGCGCGTACGAATGTATAGGTGCCTCTAACGACGGCTGCGCCGGCTAACCTGGGCAAGAAAAATTCACAATACGTCCGCCTCATTGAAATAAGTGTTCCTCAACCGAAATGGCCAGTCCCGAGGTGGATTTTTAATGCCTCTTTCGAGTTGACTGAATAAGAGCCTCTGAAATGAGTGTATTTATTTTACCGAGGGACTCGCATTTCGTCATATTTTCCGAAATCCTTGTGCAGCAGCGTAGAGAATTCTATCGAGTATGATTCGAACATTTTCCCTTAAATAAAAATAAACAAACCAAAAATTCTTTTCTTTTGAACTGCCCTTAGCAGGTTTATTTGCGATTATTGTCATCTTGTTTTTTTCAGAGCTTTTCGACTTTTTGAAAAACATATTATGGTACTATTCATACTCTTTAAAATTTCCTTTCGACTAGAGTATGTGCCCACAATGCTTTATGAGGTGTTGAACTCAGGTTTCGGTATTGGCAACCGGGAATGTTAGCATAAAATTTTGCTCTAAGAATAAAGAGACCTAGTTGTTTATTGCAAAAGAGAATGGAATATTTTTGTTTAAAAAAGTATGTTCTCATATTTTTCAGAAAAGGTACTTCATCCTAGTTCATGAAACATTTATCAATTCGTAAAAAAAGGTTTAAATTTATTTCAGAGATATCAAGAGGATAATTCAGATTTCCGAAACAAGTTTTCCTTCTCTTATAAAATTTATTTGTTATCAGTATTTTTCTGTGTCATTTCGATTAGGTAATTTCTCCTTAGATTATTTGAGGCTGAGATCGCTTGATTCTCGGAGGAGAAGAATTACTTCTTATCGCTGGAAATCGTGTACCGTAATCATTATTGGGTTTGTTTAAAAAATTGAATAAAAGTTGTATGGACTCCCAGGACCCTAGACGCTATTCTGTTCCATCATATCTGTCATCAAGTACCACATTTTTGATCATTTTTTTCCAAATCATGGGCAATTTCAGCAGCATACGGCCTAGTGCCTTAAGTCTGCTCAAACGTACCTTTTACTGTATACTCCGAAAACTCCAGCAATCTTATACCCCCTTCACAAAGTTTCATGTAATGGGCTATTCCAGGCAAAGGTTGTAACTCGACCTATTCTCTATTACTCCGTAGCGTATGTTTTAGATCATGAGACAATGAACATCACCTGATGATATTCTAGCTAAATGCATTACATTACATGTTTACTTGCTTGTCCAGCTTTGCTCTAGTACAACACAATATTTATGTCCATTTGATAAGATTTTTTCTATCAATGTACCTTTTAAATCGCATTCCAAACTATTGTCTAGTGAAATTACAAGATTTGAAGAAGGGAAATGTTTATTTCAATGGGTCAACGATAGGCCTGGTGAGAGGCACCCATCCTTCTAACGTGTAATTTTATAACTTCTAGTGCTTCCCGTATCTCTCAGTACATACTTTGCTAAAAATCCAAAGACTATATGACATAATACATAATTGGACCGTATGTATAATGCCAGAATATTTCCTTTAACCCATAAACCTCTTGAAATGGAGGCAACTCTGATACATCGATTATATTTTGAGAACGTAAATTAGACCTTTTTAAAAAATGCGTACTTAACGTTTGGTTCTGGAAACCCAAGAGTTTTTAAGTTTTTGCTTTTAACCTTAGAATTGTAAAATATATCAGGCATTAAAAAAGCATTCAAAAGAAAATAGCTATATATTCCGCCTCAAATGCTTCTTACATTTCAGAGAATATGGCCTCTGATTTGTGTGAACTCTTTCCTTTGGATTTTCTCAATACTGCTTTGTATAGCTAAAGCTTTTCAAATTAATTTGTCCTTTTTTATCTGTTACTGAATCATTTTTTTGCATACATGCTTCATATTAGAAGTCTCCCTGAATTATTTCTTTATCTCTACCATATTTTATGTGGTGGTGACGAATTGTCAAAAGAATATTGGAAACAGCCGTCATTAGAAGATATAAAGCCTTTTCAGTTTCCCAATGGATTCCTATTTGTGTGAGATAGAAAATTATAATGGTTTAGGGGTTGATGGATTGGTTTGAGAGCAACGCTGGTGAATTATTGAAGGGCGCTTACATGTAGATATGCTCGCCTTTGTTTACCACAGTCGTTGCAATGGACATTGTATTCCATGCAACACCATGGTATAAACCCAGTCGATGAATGCCCAGTACACATGCTGCTGGGTGCTATGACCCAAGATAGATCACGCGCAATAATCTTGAGCTCATGGTCTCGCATATTTGGCCAGCATGGGAATTAATCAGTGAAGATTGCTTCTTATGTCATCTTGACCCCTCTAGTGAATGCAATACGAGTGTAAATTTTAATTGCTTTCAAATCAAATTCTAGATGAAAATAATTATTTATTTTATCTAGAAAGAATTATTTATATTATTTAGAAATAGGTAAGTAAAAGAACGGTTTTAGGAGATAAAAAGGGATGTACTGAGTACACTAAATAAAATCATGAAACATCAAAAGATTTCTTTGTGCTGATTCACTGGCAAAATTCAATATTAGGACTAGAAAGTGAGTTCGTAAATCAGTGCACGTGTCTATTTCAATTAATGTGTGGTCTCTCAGACCGGTAGTTGGACAGAAGGCTCAAGTACATGGGGTTTATTTACATTATACTAAGCCATCTACTACCGAGACATGGAGCCTAGCAGGGGATGCTAGATACCTACCAGAAGCCGGAGGGGTGGAGAGAGGGAAAAATGCCTGCGAAAAATGAGTGGAACATGGTATGTTAAAGATATGACCTATATTAGTGCTGCGCTGTTGTTTTTGTGATAACCCCTTATGCTGCTAGGAGTTTTGTGACTATTAGTTCGGCAGTGTATCTCTCTTATTTGAACGCACCTCTCAATTCTAGAGATACTGCCTGGAGTAAAAATTATTTTATCCGTGCAGAACTGAAACTAGCCTAATTTGATTTTTCAAAGTAATTTTAAACTTATTCATTTTAGCCACTCGTCTAGGAATTTTATTCGTTAATTCTCTTTGAGGAGCGAAAATAGCTCAGTCCTATTTTATATAATGGCTGGTATGTGATTACGATAGAGCTTTACAATACGTTCAAAGCTGAAGTGTTGAAGGTCTCGGCGATAAAATTCTTAGCGTCATTGAATAATGCTATTAATGACACATTATTCAATAAAAGACGTTTCACCGATGAAGTTTTTTATGTCATTTTTCTTTTATTGAGAAATTCATTCACTTTCTACACCTCGTACACCGTGAGTGAAAATCAATTCTTACAAATGAAAATTTGATTTTAAAATTGGTGTGGGCGATGCCATTGAGCACAAATTTGGAGGACTCAAATGGTTAGCACCATTGATATATATCTTCTTTCGTCAATACCTTAACCAGTAATTGTATTTTCTTGGCTTGATTTTTGCCGAAACACGCTAGATATTTGAAACTGATTTCATATTTGTTGATTCTCACACTCGAGCAAAAGAGTGCCTGTAGAACCGTAGAGCGAATTCTTTTCCAGTATCTTAGCGTTGGAGGAATTTGTTGATGCTGTTGTATTAAGTTTTTTATTTTTATTTACCTCTCTCTATAGCTGATTATCTTATTTTAGTTTCATGGTTTCATTTGAGTGAGATGATATAAAATAAAGCTTAGAAACTAATTCGGTTGTAAAAAAATAACTATCATCTGTAAGCTGCAGGAACGAGTGGAACTGACTATCTTCAGTAGTTCCAGAAAATTCTCTGAAATTGTTCATCAATTATTACCAAAGAAAAGTCTCTGATCAGGTTCGTTTTTGCATTCAGTAGAAATTTATCCAAGATTGTGTTGTGGAAGTATTTGTTATAAACTCAAACCTACTCATGTTTTATAATCTTTTTCACTTTCTCCTCGTCAACATCTTTCTGTCTTCCCTCATTTGATCCGTGTCACTCTGAGGCTCCTTACTATATTCTTACATACTTTTCCATTCAAAATGCTTTCTTTGCAGTGTTGCATGCGCAGAACATTTTAATTTTAGTGTTTTATTATTCCTTAAGTTGATAGTGCTTTCCCCTTTTTATTTTTCTGTTTAATCACTACCTCGCCTTAACTTTGATCTGTTCACTTTATTTTATTTCCCTCTCTCTATAGCTGATTATCGTATTTTAGTTTCTTGGTGCCCTCTTTCTTCTTAGGTGAAGCAATGGTTAATGCGTTGTAGCCATAGGTAAGATAATTGAGCTGATATGACCTTTTAATATCTTTTATTTCTTATTAACTTAATTATTTGGTACTCATGTGTTAATTTAGCGCCAATATTAAGATCGTCATGAATGGCTTAATGCAGGCAACGAGTTGGCTATTGAATGAATTTCTGACTTTCTTTTTTTTTGTATTGCCTCAAGTCACAACGTAAGAGTTTTTGATGCCATAAAGCTTATTTCTAACAGCACATTGGTTAAATACTCTATTTGAATGAAATTTGTATTTCTCATGTGTGTTAACTCTTAAGTGCATACTTTTCTATTCTCCATCGTTATGCCTCATGTTTAATCTCCCACGTAGTCATGTTCTAAATGCTGTAAAAACTAGACAGGGTAATCAATGCGGAAATCTGTATTGTACCTATTTCTGAAGTTTTGTATCTTTTACGTTTTGATGAACCTTTTAATAGGTTTTTTAAATCTACACCTTTCTTCCTTATTTTTACATCCGTTGAATGATGTCCTAGGTTACCAGCTCCTTGGTCGGTCTCACTAATAAAACTCTTGATAGAAGGTATCGGAATTAACCTCTTGCAGTGTCCCCGTACGTGCTCTTAGTAGCTTGGGAGACTTTATAGGACACATTTCAGTCTGCCACGGTTATTGCCCTCGTTTCGTAGAGTACGTATTTAATAGCCGCATAGTCTCATGGTGCCTAGCCTTGATTAAAACTTGGAGTTGATGGTTCATGTTTATGGAGAGACATAGTAGTGGATGAAAAATTGTTAAACGAGCCCTTAAAATTTATCTATTCATTTATTGAGCATATATTTCCATACTCGAACTTAAGTTCCTAAAATAACTGATTTAATAGTACCTTTATGAAAATATCAGTTTTTTGAGGACATTTTTCTGATAAGTAATCTCATCAGCAGTAATCAGTCTAACGGTTGGTTTACGGCAGCCCTCTAATTCCACTCTCCACTCAGAAATAGCATATTCCAATCCAATGCTATATTTCATTTTTGTTCTTATCATGTCATTATTCTCCATCTTTTCTTCTTATATTTATGTTTTTAATCGGCTTTGGGTCGTAAATATTGTTTATATCAAAAATAAAGAACAAAATGCCGATCAAATAGATAATTTATTTAATTAAGAATACTACAATAGCTTACCTCACAATTGTTAATAAAGGATTGAATAGAATAGAAAATTACTACTTGATATATGGAATAATATGTCTAGGAAGTTGCAGGCCACTCTGCATACGGGGACGCAGCGGAACCACTTTTAGAAATAATCTTGGTGCATTTTTGCTTCCTTTGTGCATTTGGGAAATGTGTTTGTCGAAGTTAACTATGGAAAATTAATGAGGACAAGCTCCAAACAGATATTTTGTTGAAGTGCTTCTTTACTTACAGCTTCTTTACCCACTTAACTCACTTCATTTTGTCAGACTCTTCTTCAGATATATTGCCTATCACTTCTAGAATGTCCCATTCTTGGGCTTTTCGTATTACAATATATTTCTTACCTCCTCCATTGCTCGTGACCATACCTCCCAGGCAGGAAAATTTTTCTGCTGGCGCAAGTTTGTCTGTCCAGATTTGAAGCTGATTTAGTCTTCTTGAGTTCTTCCGGAAAACGTACTTTTCATTTTAATTCCATTAATCTAACTATGTCTTCGTCTCCTGCAATACTTGAAAGTTACGATTGAATTAGATGGGCATGTTTTTCTAAGTTCCTTGTGGTATTAAAATTTACGGATCCAAGTTTTAAGTATTGCAGTGATACCCTCAATCCTTATAGCTGAAATCTCTCTTCATTGCCTTATATATGGCTGAAATTTCAAAATATCATTGCGTTCATCCTCTTTTCCTTTTTCTCCATTTTCTCTGTTATTTTTTTTTATCTATCCCTCATCATTGAAATCTTATACTTAAGCGTATACAATTTTTTCAATTTCTTTTCCATTAACCCTTTTGCTCAGATGTTGTGTCCTTGCATGTCCTTAGAGAAGGTACCCTCACTGCCTTTTTTATGTTACCAGTAATTTATCTAAAAGCTTCATTTTCGAATGTATATGCCTGTTCATGATTATTTGAGTTTCTTGTAGTGTCGTTAGTTTAAATGAACGTAATATTGTTAACTTCTGTCACACCCTATGAGAAAGTACAAAATGCAATATATTTAAATGTTCATAATTCTCATATTCGCCCCGTGTTATTTGATCCATTTTCAGTGCTACTGGAAATAGTGTTCTTGTAACTACCAATGTAAAATAGCTTCTGTAACTACTACTCTTCAATTAATGTTAAATTTGATTATGGCGTGCTTCTGAAATGTATTGGCAATCATATAGGGCTGTAAATAATATTGATGACCAGTGAGAAGTTGCCTCTGGGAAAATTATACTCAGTGCCAATTGATCTTCCCTACTCAAAAATAACAATATTTATGTTGTTTGGTTAGCATAGCACTTTGCGGAAAACATTTGATTGGATGTAATTTTTGCAATATTTTCTATTCTATAACTACCTTGATGTACAGTTACTAGACTTTAATGCGAAATTGGGATTGATACGCTAATTATGCAGAGCAGTTAATTAACCTCAACGATTATTCCCAACTGCTAACAAAGCAAATGTATATCAGCGTTGATAATGATTATATATACCGAAATGTATAGCTGCAAAATAATTAACTGCCGTAACTCAGTAATAAAATGATGAATTGCTTGAATGATGTCATTCGTTTCATTGTAAACTTAGAGTATATTTTTTTCTCTCTGTCAGAGGGGGAAAAGTTTTTCTTTTCTTGTTTGTTGTTTTTTTCAATATTCTTGTCCATGCGTAGTTCAAATAAAGATATCTTGAAATCACAGTATATTTAATTTTTATAATAAAAATGGGGGTCGTTAATGAAATTTGATAGGGTTAATTTATGCTTATTTTCATGGTATTGTGGGGTCTGTAGTTGTAAATGTAAATGTAGCTCTAATAATGTGATATCCGTTGTATTATAGTTCATCATTTTTATAATGTTGCATTTTTTACCTGGCGTATAAGTACATATGAACAGTTCAAAGAACGCCTGTCCTAAGAATTATGGAGTTCTTTAAACGACTCTGTTTAGTGGCTTTCATTATCCTGCTTTCTTGTTATATCTTTTCGCACATGCTACTTATATCTTAGACATATTTAGGTGCCACGTTGGTATTTTGTTCGTACGAACATATAAAATATCCACTTGAGAGGACCATTTGATAGGCTTAACTGAAAGTAGCGCAGTCAGGCGATATATCATCTCTATCTACTTACTACCCTGCGAGCCCCATTGGCAAGAAAATTTAGAACAGCAGCCGAGTAAATGTTTCAAAAATGTATGTTTTCGGAGGTGAAATGGTAAAGTGTACTATGGAAGTGTTTTAAGTGGAGCTCCGTAGTGATTATAATCACTTCTTATGCGTGGAAAGAACGATGTTTTGTACCTATCTCTTCGGCAACGTATCTCTCTTATTTTATGGCGTCAAAATTATACTTTCCTTGTCGCTTTGAAACACACTTGTCCTGAATTTCTAAAGCAAACAAAGTCTAGCGCGTAGCTTCTGAGTCTCTAGTGTTTCCCTACTTAATCCCTCTAAAAATCCTCTAAATTGTGTTTTTCTTATTTAGTGTTAATTTTGTTCATGTGAGGTACTTTCTATCTATTTGAATGTTCAGTGGGTCCTTATTTTAAAAATTAATACTTTAATAGTTATTCCATCATGTTCCAAATGCCTAGATGATGTATTCATGAGTTTCTTCATAATATATGGAATATTCGGTTTAAGTCTTTCATTCGTTGTTTAGGTTTCTGGTTCCCTTTGGCGAGTGTATCAGACTGTTGCTCTGGGCCATAGAGTCATCATTTACGGCGATGTTAATGCGATGGTGATGCCCTCTAATGTTGAGATGTTCACTCCTGTAATTTATTGACATATTTTTAAAGGTATATTTTTTAATATCCTATCTAAGATTTTTACATATTTTTTCCCTCTTCATTCCAACTTTACCACGTTAACCTTAGTGAACAACTAGGGTTAGGCCATACACAGAAGACATAGTTGGGATCTTAGTGCTAACCTTCCAGGTGGAGAGTTACTTCATTTCTGCAAAAGCTAAGAGTTTGGACTCCTAATCACAACCCAAGTGCCGTATGGATAGCATCTTTTCATAGAAATACTCACTCCTTTATCACGTATACTGTTGAAAAAGAATCATCAAACATATTTGTTGTGGCTATGTTGTATAAATGCCATTTTATCTCTAAAACCCAGTATGTTCACAATTTGAAAGAGTTTTAGGAGGAAATGGTCCCTTGGGTGTAACGTAGATGCTACGATGTGTACAACTTATGGCTATACAATGTAATTTATCAGCTGAATTGAGAGAAATGTGTCGTCGGCGGGATTAGTCCCATAATGTCTTATAATAAGAGCGATCTCCGGAACGCATTCTCTTTACATTGTCCCTAAATTATTTTTACAGCTTTTTTAATGCACTCAGCAACTTTTCTTTCGCTCCGTTGTTCTGAATGATACTAGCAACACAAGTCTTACACCAAGGTAATGAGAATGGGAAAGTACTTTATATCGGCATGCATATGTAAAGGTACTTATCGTGTATCTTTAGTTCTTGGAATAATTCTTGGAATAATGAAAAGGTTCATTATCTTACCCCGGAAAATTAAGTATTGCTCCTCCCGTATCACTTAAACTTAAATATAGTAGGTACTGGTTACGTGAATAAAAACACTTGATATACCTGAGTGGGGAATAATGGCCAATGAGATCACTTTTGGTGCAGCAGGCAGTTTTTCTTGTACACAGATTGGTTTATCTATAGATATCTATAGATTCTGAATTTGCCTATACTATCAGCTGCCTAGTGGTTTTTTTCAAAACTTATCCGTTATCTGGGACATTAAAAAGGGGATGAATATTGTACTTAATTGATTTGGCCTTTTTGCCAGTAAAAACTTGTTTAACCCGCAGGCAAGTAAGATTAATTTTAAAGTATTACATATGTACGTATATTCTTTTAGCTGCTGAAAAATTAAAACCTTATTGTCATAATATTTACTTGAGTCATAACCTAATGTGTTTTGCAACAAAATTTGTCAACAAATACCAATGAATTTTTTGCTGTTTTCATCACTACATGCATGGTATATGACATGCCATACACAAACCTACGATATTAAAATGTATATATGGTAATTTTTCGACTTACTTGAGTTATTTTTTAAAATTTGCACTCCAAACCAACAAATATCGCCCCGACCAGCAAAATGGGTAAGAATTGATTTAGAGAACCTCAATAGGAACTCTGAAACTCATAATTTGCTCCATAAACGTTGTACCGATGACAACCTACTGTTCGAACAGCATTTATGACCCCATCACCTCAGCTGTCGGTTGGCACGTTGCAAGATAACTGCCGCCGCTATTGAGAATGGTTTACCTTGCGCCGATATACCCTTGTGTCATCCATTAAGAATGTAATCTATGAGACTTTTATGTTAAAGTAGTTGCATCATGTATTGGAAATAACATGCACTGCAATCCCAAAAATAAATAAACAAAAAGCTTTTAGCCAAACCTGTAAGAACTGGATCAGCTTTGACTTTTTAAAGAAGTTTTCCGCAATCAATCGAAGGCAGCATTTATTACTAAAAATGCTCCTCTCCTACCTATCTTCTCCTAAATTCACCTACAATTTTGAATAAAGTTTATGATATTATCTTTCCATTTTATCCTATATTCCAGAGATACAAATGCCATCGATGCATATTATGTGCCGATATAAAGGGGAAATTCCTTGTTGTTACTACTTCCAATTTTTTCGCATTTTTTAATCAATACAGCACATAATGAAAACTGGTTGGATCCAGGAAAAATGACTTAACAATTTTACGGACTTTGATGCAAAAGTATAGCTAATTCTTAACGTTGTAAATATTAGATTGCTACTATTTGCAGGAAAACTATTGTTCCATATTGACTACTACCGCCATTATTTTAAATCAGTTGGATGGTCAGAAATTTGAAAGAAACTCTGCATAGGTGCACCTTTTTTTAAGTAGTAGTTTGTTTGGTATGTCTCTAATGCTGTGACTGCTGTGCTGAATGTAATGAGTGGCCGACGACGCATCGTTTGGAGAAATTTTTTTTCACGCTTTGGCTACAGTCATGTACTGACCATCCGTGCCGGATAGAGGTCATTTCTTTTATTTCAACGTCCTTCAAATTATAGGCGATTAATTCGGTTATTTCTGTAAATAAGCATAATGAATGGATCTTAGATTATTAGAAAAATTATAATACTAAAACCTTAAAAATGTTTCCACGGGCGAAGCAAAGATGAGCAATCCGCGTGAATACTAAAACATGTTTTGAGAATTCGTATTTAATATAAAAAAAGGAATTCAGGCAGTACCTCGATCTTGATTGGTCAATTGCATGAAAGGCATGAGGTTATACATCCAAAAACCGAAATCCGCGCGCTGAGTGAGTTGGGAGAGGCTTTACGTTGGCTTTGTATCTCTTAAGACATCGACTTCGCTTTTGGAGATTAATTTGGCAAGGCAGGTGCCGCAGGGTTTGAATTGGGTCAATAATTTCAGCAGGATGAACGCTTAAGAATAGTTGGTTCATAATTTAGATAGCGTACTCTATTCTTGCCTTCTCATTTATTCCACGGCAACTTAAGCTTCTTTTGAGGCCACACTCAGGTCAGCATCCTTCTCACTCCTTCCTTTAGATGGTTCTGCCTTGACTTCGTGAGCCAAAACAAATACTTAAAACTACATTTTAATTTATTTGTTTAAAAAATCATGCTTTTTAAAAATGTGTTACATAGTTATAAACCAACATGAAAGGTACAAAATACAACTTTCATTCCACAAATATATTTGCAATAGGCGCTTTTATCAAGTAGTAGAGTCGCGCCCGCTCTACTATTTGTGTGTGTGGAATGCCTGCATTTTGAATTGAAATATGTTTATAATCCTTTTCAATTTCTCGGATGCGCAGAGTTCTTGACAATTTCTTCCTTGAAAAAGACTTAATAATGTAATATTTTATTACATTATTTAGAGTGAAAAGTAGTTTAGTAATAAGTGAAATGTAATATTTTTTCACCCATTTTCTACCATTCTTTCATTTTACTTGTGTAGTGAAAAATCAATTTACGAAATAAATTAGCCCTGAAAAATAAAACATATTTTGGATATACCTTTCCGGGATATCTGTCTTGCAAATTGAACTTTCGCCTTTCAGATGTGGATATGGAGAAAGATAGAGAGAATGAGCTTGGTAGCGAGAATGACGAACGAGGAGGTTTTGATTGGAGAGGAGAGGAAACTAGTAGTGGAAGTTTGGAGGAGGCAGATGAGATAAATGGAGGACAGTTTTGAAGGAATTGGTATGTTAAAGAGTATAATGGAGGGAAGAAAGATGGGGTAGAGGAGAGGAGAAAGGAAGAGGATCGGAATTCTTGACAATATAAGAAGATGGAGACTATATAACGATTTTAAGAGGGAATTAAATCATACAAATGTACATAGTTTGAAAATTCAAGGAGAAACGGTAGAAAGAAATAAACTTTAGTGGAATTGTACAGTTACTTCAAAAAGTATCGCGAAACAACGCTAGTGGTTCGTATAGGTCGGCTGTCAAAGCTCAAAGTACGTTGGCTATCCTGGGTCGTCTTTGGTGACGGTGAGAATAGTCGGGTACACTACGATATATATTCATAGTCAAGTGGGACTAAACTCCAATAGTGCTTTCGACTTCTTCGCGTTGGAAAGCTAATGTTGAAATGAATTCATTGCAGAAAGCAAGGGTATTCGCAACTCAGAGGCATCGTAATCATACTCGGCAGTTCTCTTACGAAGACGAAAATGGAAAGCGCTCCTCTTTTCGAAACCAGCCCAACCCGGTGCGCTCTGATCGTGGGCTTGTTGAGAGGCGGGCGCTCGGTGTCCGAAGTGGCTGCCGAGTTTGGGAGTCCATCGTAGCCTTCCTCACAGATGGCTACGAAAGGCAACCGAAGATGTGACATTCCAAAGTCGCACTCGATCAGGAAGGCCCCGCTGTGCCACACGAGGCGTGGACGTGTCACTATTTGCCTCAATGAGGGATTCTCCCTTGACGGTTGGTGGCATACCAGCTCCTCAAAGGGATTTAAGACTACTATGTAGTTATAACACAGTGCGTATTAGATTTCACGAAGCAGGCCTGCGACACTATCGTCTGGCGCGGAAGCCCAAATGATCCATTAACATAGGGCCGACCGTTTGGATTTTACCACAAAAATATCATCAATGATCAAGCCTTTTGGGA
Organism: Ceriagrion tenellum; assembly: GCA_963169105.1. NCBI lineage: Eukaryota > Metazoa > Arthropoda > Insecta > Odonata > Coenagrionidae > Ceriagrion > Ceriagrion tenellum. The sequence goes on from OY720641.1 coordinate 94,761,597, forward strand.
CCTCACCATATTCTAAGATGAAAATGTTTTCCAGAGTAATGAAGACGGAAATATTAGCCTGAGGCGTCCCAGAGGAACTCTGTAATAAAAATCGCTGATAATTTAAATCACATTTTTACTTGTGGATGAATGACACATGCATGGTCACGTTTCTTCTTTCTAGCCATTGCGCTATTACTTAGTTGTGAATTAATAGTGATATGTGTGCACGAGGTGATCTGCTGGTATTTAAAGGAGTAAAAATGGTACTTTATCCTTTTCAATATACTACCTCAAATAGTTTTTCGGACAGGTTTTCACCTTCCCATATCGTCGAACAAAATAGATATAGGAGGATGTTAATGGGTTTTTGGGGCGCAAAGTCGGCAGAAGAGCCTGGACCATAAATTAGAAGACCTGCCAGAACGACAGCACAATGTTGGAGGAAAATCTTCTGCCATACATTAACATTGTGGTTCTGTAAGGTGAAGAGGTTACTCTCGTACAGGACAATTCACCGGTCCACAAGGCAAGGCTGTGCCGTGAATATTTTGACAACTACTCCAAGATAAACTATTACCGTGGCCAGCAAAATCATCACACTCGAACCAAATAAAAAATACTGAGACTAACGGGTAAAGAGTGGCAGAGAGAGGATGATACCTTGACAGAGGTCACTTCAGAAAATAAGTTGAGAGAAATTTGGACCTAATTTCAAGGCAGGTTCCTTTTTTTCAAAATCTTGTTCGGTCGATGAGCATGAGATTAAATCAGGCCATTGATACTGAAGGTGAAGCCACAACATATTGAAAGGAAGAATAAATTCTTCAAAACTGTATCGTGCCTATTTACCTATTATTAATAATCCCCAGTCAAACATGACAAAACTTGACTAAAACTTTACTCTCCGCAGATGATAAATTAATATTTATTATTCTATTGTATTTTTTATAAATATGTACGAAAATGGTTTCACAACTTTAGGATACTACACACTGAAAAATAATACTATCAATCTTTGTTTTATTCTTTATTCAATATACTTACCTCATAATTGTCCATTAGGCGGTAAAATTAAAATATCATCCTTTGATGCCCAAAACACACACAAGGTTAAGGTTCATACACAGGTTGGAGCTCGTTTTCCCATGCATTCGTCTTTTCTTCGTTTTACTTCCGCGTGACTTCATTCGTAAAATTACTCAATCGTTCACTCCATTCAATATCACCTTTTCATCACATTTTCCTTCTTACTTCTTTCACCGAATACATCCTCAAGACCGAGTCAAGGAGGAACTCTGTCCTCGCCTCTGAGCAAGTGCTATCCTATAATGTAGTCCTACTAAACCATGCGCTTTGTCTGATGGAAAATGGAAAGTGTACCTGCAAATTCTCATTGCTACCAGAGACGGCCCAGGATAGCCAACGTACTTTGAGCTTCGAAAGCCGACCTATACGAGTCGCTAGTCTAGCGTGTCGTGATACTTTTTGAAGTGACTGTACATCGTCGAGTTATTTTAAGAGTAACCTAATGGCGAGTCATTCAAAGGAACAAAAACGGAATGATGTGCCAATAGGATCAATCCAAGGATAAAAACCATCCAAGAATCTACCTGTCAGCTAACTCGAATGAATGAATGAGATAGTAGATACTTTTCTATACTAGTGAAATTATTTCCGATGAATGAAAGGACGAGTCACTTTGAGTCACACAATGAGCCGCGTTTCTTAAGTCAGCCCATTCCGCGGATAATTCTTCTATCTTATTTAGAAATTTTAGCTTTCTATCATTTACTCCCCAATATGTTTGTTTTATATAATTGAGGCAAAAAACATGTTCTAATTCTGAAGTGCCATTTTTACTATTGGAACGGTCTCACATTAAAAACACCTAATTCGTTTTTGATATATTTGGGTACATCCTGAATTATTTGTGTCATTTTTGCTAACTGTAATCTAATAATGAGGTTTTAAGGGATGCGGAATGTTGCGTTGGAAGCTTAAAAGCTATATCGATTTTAATCAGTACGGAAACTAAATGTTTTTAGTAGTGTTGTTCCGTTATGTTAATTTCCTCCATTAACATTTTTATTCTGAGACAAATTCCTAATTTTTAAGCCTTTTACTATGCTCTTTTAACTGTATGACTATTAAAATACACACCTTTAATGAGTTTGACTGCAATTTACAATGGTGAGCATATCTCGCTCGCTGATCTTATTTTTTTCTTCGAAGAGTTGTCTCTTGAGATTTCATACACTTATCAACCGTGAATACGATTGACGAAGGCTGATGCTATTTCTTTCCGAAGTTTTACTTTTAATTTCTACCTACTTATCAAGTAGCCAGCTGAAAGCCTCACGATTTCAATATACAGTCACTTCATAAAGTATCCCGACACAACCATGCTAACCGTGCAGGGTGCATCGCGATATGCATGCATGCTAGCTAGCATATTTATTGAAAGTCAAGAGGGACATAGCCACCAGAGATGGGTCAGGATAGCCAACGTATTTTGAGCTTCGACATCCTACCTATACGAACCGCTAGCGTAGAGTGTCGCGATACTTTATGAAATGACTGTACATATTTTTGGTATCACAGTACTTGAAACTTCCTAAAGCGCTTTGTGTTTGGTATTTTTATTGTAAATATTTAAACGTTTAAATGCTGAATACATATATAATTGTTGGTCCATAATCGGAAGTGATCTGAAAAATTCAGCAGCGTTTTCATCTCCAGAAAAATTATGACTCTTTCTTGATTAATAAAGATGACGTATTTTACTTATTTAACTGTATTTACTATTTTTTTTGCTCATCGCGTATGTTTTTCTTTGTATGTCTGTGGCGAGTATTTACGTAAAATAATTGGGAGGGGACGTCAAATATTTGCCTTCCAAAGTGAAATATGAAAGCCTTCGTTTTCACCCTCTTATGTTTTTTTTGCGGTTTCTTCTTGAGTTTCCAACCTCATTAAATATAGATGTGTCCTCATGAGATATAAGAATAATTTTTCGAGACACATTAATGGATGTCTAGTTATCTGTATCCATTCTCTCTTTCTCAGTTTATGTGTTTTCTCCTTCTCTCCCACCTTCGTTAAGTCAGCCCCAAACTCCTTCAGTACCTTTCTGCACAGCCTACCTCCCCAAGTCTCTCCGACGCTTTCTTAATTTCGTGTTCTCCAGTCCCTAATTCTTTATTTCAGTCCCTTACTCATACCCTCTGATCCTCTCCCCCTTCACGCCCTTCCACCCCTTTCTCATCCCCCCATCGATTCTCTGTTTCCCCCACACCTTTCCCTCCACCTTGCCTCTCGTTGTTATTATAGGCCAGCCGTTTCATCCCACGCTTTTGTGTTAATCACAGTGCTGGGGGAGGGAAAAAAATGTTACGTTTTAAGTCCGGGAGTGCCCTCCGCCCCAATTTAAACCCGTTTTCCTTGCCGACTACTGCCGCGCGGGTATCGGCGATTAAAATCATTAAATATGCTTTGGCCCTCCCTTTTCCGCTTTCGTGCCGTGTAATCGTAAGGTGGTCAATTTACAGCTCTTTGGAAGTAAGCTTTAAGATAAAATTACCAAAGGAGGGAACGAAAAGGCCCTGGAGATAAGTGCGTTATTGATGAGTTCAGCACTAACTTTCTGTTTCATTAGCTGTTCCCCCCACTCCGCTGTGCGGTGTGAGAGGTGTTTCCGTGTAAAAAACCTGATTAGCGGGAAATTTTAAATGGATATCCGCCGCTCGACTTTTGTGGATCAAATATATTGGCAGCAAAACTCGTTTCCTTTGTCTTTTAATATTGATTATATAACAATAATGTGAACACCCATTTTTAATCATCACCTCTGTGTTATTATTATACCAAATTACTAAATTAAATATTTCTCTCATTATGTGAATTAAAAAAATAAATTTTCGAAAGAGTTAAATAACCAAAGATAGTAGACTTCTAATCAGAGCTTCATTGTGAACTTGTATACATTCTTCCTGACTTTTTTGATAATTTCCTATCGACCCGAGACCATAAATATTTTTAAATTTATGTATTTTAAGGTAAAATATGGGTACGAACTATGCTGAGCATGCACATGACCGAGGTTTATTCTGGAATAGATGCTCAAAAGTAGTTGGAAGGATATGGCTTACTTGTAGAAGGGCGTTTGAGACAATGATTTAGGTCTGGTTTTATACATGAAAAATTAAATCTAGCATATGAAACACATTGGCAGAGGTGATGAAGAGGCACCTGTGTTATAAGTGACTCCTGGCTCAAAGATGGCTTTTCTGATATTTTTTACTTTTGTGCTTACCATATAACGGTAAAATTTACGCTTCACCGTTGCCATTTTAGTGGATAAATAACCCATTTACCTTTAAAAATGAATGGTAACATTTAGTATGCTCTCTATTTCAAATGATAGACTTGCACCACATGCTTGAAACCTGTAATGGAAGTACATTTTCGGGCCGTCATCATTTGTTTTATTAATATCTTATAAGGATAGTGAAATAATTTAAATAATACTGCCCCCATGCCGCAAAAAAATCGTATTTACACGAACTCCCACGGTCCTCACGGAATACGCCATGTGAGTAAACCCTCCGAGGTCTCCAAGGTCATTTATCTAGCGTGACAATAGGTAGGTCAGAAAACAATAGACGTCGAATCGTTACTGATGAAAAGAACATATAAACAAGAATGCCAGCCTACCTAGTTGACATCATTTTGGAACTTCTTGTAATCGTTGTCTTTCGTAGGTGACAAATTGCTGTGAAAGTGAGATTAATTTTGCAAAGTCTAGATTTGATGCTATTTGTACTGTTCCCGAAGATACGATCGGCTCATTTTTTTCTGTCGTTTAACTTCTTAATTTTGTATAAGTAAAACAGTTTCAGTGGCTGATTGCTGATAGTGAAACCATGGACCGATATTGGTATTTCCGTTACTGTTATTACTTGTTCATCATATAATTCATGGTTTTGTATTTAAGTTAGTATACGAGTTATTCTAATCATATTGACGAATTGTGTTTGAGAAAAATATACCAGGAGCATTAGCTAACAGCTCTTCTCCGAATTAGTTCCGCTGAAGATAAACAAATTCATCTGGCTGACAGGAATTAGATAAATTATCAAATTTTCTACGTCATCAGGATCTTGAGACCTGAGATGCTCGTACCACAAAAATTAGGTAAATCAATAAAGTCTGGGAAATATTTTCAATTGTGATATACTCATTTATAGATCACAACATGCTCTCACGAATGCTAGGTGTGGAGTTTGGGGCTCGTGCATCTCAAGGAGGCAACGTTACAAGAGATGCGCCACCGTGCGGTGCTTAAAGAAACCTTTCGCAGCTCCATTCCATATAACCCGGCCACTTGGTGCGTTAACCGCTTTATTCCAGCCACCTCCGGCCCACCTACACCCCACTCATTCACATCCCCCCCACCACTCCCACCTACCGAAACCGGCATGAAATTGAATCCAATGACTCACCTCCCATAATGCCCAACGTTATGGGCTCCCGAGCGTCCCAGTATCACTTGAGCATGGGAAATGGGGAGGGGGAGGGGGCGAAGGCGAGGCGGGCTACCAGTAATGGTCCACGAGGATTAAACGGGGTAAAAGGAATGAGTATGGGAGGTTTCGGATGCCTGGGGTGAGGGAGCTGGGATAAAGGCATCGGGATGCTTGTGGTGTGGCTGGAGGTAGGTTTTCGGGCTCTTTTGGGGGATGGGCTGATGGGGGTGGTGGTATAAAGCGGACCACTGTATGTGTGGTGGGAGGTCGGGCGGGGGGAAATAAGGTCCGCGGTGGAGTGTGGGGGAATTCCGGGGGACTATTTCACTGCGGAAATGTGAGATGGTGGCACGTAGGGAAGAATTTTAAAAATGTTGAGGATCCGAATGAGCGGGTATGGAGGCGCTGAAGTCGGAGATAGAACGTGCGGCAGTTAAGGGAAAGCCTTCCTCCCTTTTCCCCTCCAATCCGTTGACTCCTCAGCGGCCTCCTCAAAGCCGTTTCCACCCCTTAAACCCCCTACATACGTAGTCCTCTGTGCGAAATCACATCTAATGCCGGGCCGCAAAACCTTTATATAACTCCCCGAGTTCTGTGGGTGGTAAAACCATTCCAAAAACCAGCGCTCCTCAATCGGACCGCCCCTCTCACACACGACGCTCAATCTTCTTAAGTCCTCACACATCCAGTTCAACCTCACTATTGACCCAATATTGGCCTTAAAACTTTCAACTGTCCGGCTTATTCCCTTCGAGAGGGTGCCGAATTCGAATGGCCTAATAACCGGGAATTCCGCTCCACTCGAAGAATAAATTATGACTTTCTGATGGGGGAAATGAAACCTTCCGCAGAGGGTATTTCGTCGTGGTGGCGAATGTTAATAGAATTATGATTATTTACTTTTATCCTTCAAAATATGTCTCGCTCACATTTCTCAAAGACGACATCTGTTTCCTTTCATTAATTTTCTGCAGTCACCTGCCAATGAGCATGCGTCTTACTTCAATATTGGACTTGGTGTACTAGATATGAAGAAAATTGATTACAACGATGAGATCCTGGTTTAACTACTACCATTAATTGTATTCATTTATACTAGCTGAAGTATCTTACATCATTATTGGTTACTTCTGCAATATTTCCTAGGTGCTTAATTTTTGTCTGTTAAGTCTGTTTCTAATGGCCAAAATTTGGCACTTATTATTATTATAATAAAAAAATTCTGATATTTTAAGCATACGTATTGAAAAACGTATTACAATAACCCAGGGAGTTTAATTCAGTTGCGGAATTTGCTATCGGCTTTCGATGTATGTGGTGATTTTTTAGATGTTACCATGAGATACAGTGAACTGCCAGTTTCAGATTTATTTGGTCGTTGTAAAGAAAATAATTTAAGGTAGAAGAAGGTGAACTATCTATCGTTTGTTCAGACCTATCGATACTCATTCTCACATAAAAAAGGAACCTTCGAATGACTTTGATGGACAAATAAATGTTCATCCGTTATATTTCATAAATTATGATGTAACCAGAAAAAAGTAAAAAAGGAGCCATTATGTTAATATTTTATCTATGACTGATCTTTGATCAGTAAATCTTTGCCCCTATCTATTTTTCTCAATTTCAAATTTGATTTCCATGAAGGAATTTTATTCGAATTACATTCTATTAAAACTCTATCTGCGATAAGCTGGGATTTGTTAAAATGTTTCCTTTTGATTATCGGCTATAGTTTTTTCTCTTCTATTATAATTACTCATTTTTGTGTATTAGCTTATATTCTTATCTTCCAATTATGAGAGTGTAGGTTCGAGTTCCACTTATATGGGCTAATTTTTATATGAAAGTTATATTACTTCCTTATTACTACCTTAAGTATTAACTGAAATAAATAATGGTTTGTAGGATAGCAAGTAAAAGAATTGGTTAGCTTAGAAACAGGTCCTTTAAGCAGAAAGACACGGACCTAACTGTCCGTTAGTCATTATAAATTAGGTTGTTTGCTCGATCTCAGTCGATAAAGGTATACACCGGTAGCATTATCTAAAGCTAAGTTAAGAATTCCAGCTGCTGACATATTTCATTGTATTTACGTATTTTTTACGAATTTTTATTATATTTACGAATTTGTACTGTTTTACGAATTTTTATTGTATTCAATCATCTTTTGCCGTGATCGTTAAGGATTTTAATTCCTAATGCTGTAATTCGTCGTTCATCTGCATCATAGAGTTACTTTACACACGAGCAATGGAGTGAAATATTCAAAGGTAAGATGATATGATGCATCTCAATGGGATGTGTGATAGATATAAGATACTTTGTTGGAAATTTAAAATCTGACCAGCATCGCTGAACAAAAATAGATTTTTCTAGAAGCACTCATTCATATTATGTTTTCGCAGACAAAAATAGATTGTTCACTAGGCACCCATAGGCGTTATGTTTGCGCTGGAGTTAATAAGGAGAGAGAAAATGATTTAGGTCGATGCCGTGTGAAGGAGCCTAACAATGGCGCATAATACTTTCTCTTTTTTCCTTTATAACAAATTTCAGCGACGGTCTATTTGAGAATAAATATGTCGTAAATATTGCCACAAATACTTTAAATTGCTTAAACATTTGATCTTGTAAACTTTTGAGATGCTCATTTGCTTCTAAAATAAAGATTTTCCTCTCTTTTTCCCGGATTCTGAAAGATCAACCTGAAATGACTAATTTGGATTAATTAATCAATTGAATGCTTTCTGATTTACTTCTCAAATGATATATACTATATCTTGGAATTCCGTTCAGGTTTCCAAATCCTTGTCACATTATTATGCACAAACTTGACTCCTCTCATATTCTAACTGTGAAACAAGTTTGTCATAATGTGATAATTTTTTATGTTCATATCCATTTATGTAGAGAATGTTTTCACAAATGGTAACAGTGGTACGGCAAATCATTAGTGGTCCTATAATGATCCTTCAGTTTATACTACGGTAGAGATTTTTCAAAGATATTATTGACCATAGTCAAATACTATGCTTGTATATATATGAAAACTTTCATCTTTTTATTCATTGAAGGCAGAGTGCTATCATTTAGAACTGATTTTAGTCTTAAAGTGTTTTCATTCTCGAACTATTTAATCGTTCCTTTTCTTCTAGCGTGAACATATCCTTTGGCTCGTGGCTGAGCTTTAGTCGGCGCTCTCCTCTCGCGAATTGCTTGCGTACATTCAACTTTTGTAATACAGTTGTCGGAAGATTTCACGTGACCGATTCCGGTTGTATAACCGTTGCCCGGGCGGCTCAATTATACGCCCGGGAAGCTTAGATAGCATCGGGCAAACGCAGACACACACAGAGGGAGCGCTCACGAACTATTCCGCCCGAGTTTGCAGCACGGAGCCCTGATTTCGACTTGAATGTCCCTTACAACCCACCCCTAACCCCCTCCCACATCCCCCCGAAAAGCCCCACCCCATTTTCCTTCCTCATTATACATAGCCACGCGTACTTTGACAGTGAAACGACCCAGGCTCTGACCCGCAGTGCTCTGCCCCGAACTACTAGTTGTCCCTATTCGCCGCATTCGAGCTCCTGGATGGGGGAAAGGAGCACGAGGAGAGGTGTAGTCAGGGGTAGAGAAGGAAACGGGGTAGGCCACCCGTTACGCCGTACCCAGCATCCCCCACCCGCCGTCACCTTTCTCAAGCCCTGTATCTCTTACCTTCTACTAAACCCTCCCTCTCCACTCCTGCGTTCCCACTCCTACAATACCGACCCCTCATTCACCTTTTCTCCTCCCTTTCTGACCTCCAGAAACCTCCCGTGCCTCTCACCCTATATATCCTCCTTCCTCTCTCCCTCACACTCCTTCCACCACCTGGATTTGCAAGCTTGTTTAGCTTGTGCGCGAGGCTACCTTAAGCCCTTGATGAATGACTCACAATAATGGAGCCTCATGCACCTAACAGAGCCCTTTCGGCTTCTCTACCTCCATCTTCAGCCTCCTCCTCATCCTCCTCTCTCTCACATAGAGTGGAAAACGAGGGAGTTTTGGAAGCGATGTGTGCATGCTTGTGGGGTCGGGGGTGGCTGTTTTTTTCAGAGGGCTAGGAAGCAGAGGGATGGAAAGGGGTGAGTGGCGGTTTTGGCTGGGGAGAATTGTGTGTGTGGGTTACAGAAGGGGGTTGGTTTGGAGAAGAATGGTTTTGGGTTTATGCAAGTGAGTGAGTAGGGGGTTTGTTCGGTGTTGGGGTAGTGTTTTTCGGAGGGGCAAAACCCGTGGAAGTTCGGTAGAGCGGAAGGAATGGTCGTGTGCGAGAGAAATCCAGTCGGAAGTATATAATGCTCGGTTATGCGGTCAGCAGGCTATTGGGACAATTTTAGTTGGGTCGATTTTAATGTCAAAATCGTTGCTTGCGCGAGGAATAGGCTGTATAGCGACGGAGGTTTACGCGAAAGGGCTGGGAGTAGGCTGAGGTACGGAGAGAGCAGTTGCAGGGCAGTTGCTGTGCTGCCGTAATTATAGAGATGGGTATGGAGATATTGGGTGGCAGGATATCTGTTCTAACATTCATGCATCCGACGTTATGTTTTTCATGTTGTAATAAAAATTGTACGGTAGATAGCTTCATGACAAATGTGTGTGTCAAACGAAATTGTTTCTTACTATGGCCCGAAATCGCGATTTAATTAGTCCATTTAAAAAGTCCCTCAAAATAAATATTGTGAAAACTGTTTCTGTCTAAACTTCTTCCACTACTAAGTTCTACAAAAAGGTCTGATTATCTTGAATATAAAATCGCTTCGACTGCGTTCCTTATTCAAAACTTGTATAGAGATCCATACTCTGCTGGGTGGAAGGCTCATGTTACCGCAGTATTCCCAACATCAAGAGATTCGCTGGAGTCAATTTATTATGTTGCAATTAATGTAGATTACTTTAATTCGACCTTTTTGTATTAGTTTTCCGTTTCGATGCCTATAACTTGAAAAAGAAGCGGCACATTTAAGAATGCAAAAATGTACATGCCATAAAATGTCTCAGAATTCTCCTTTTAAAAAATAGCGAACGAGTCCTTTACGCTCCGCATGAATATTTTATAGAAGAAAAGGTGGTCAACGATGAATTATTTCGTGATACGTCTGTTTAAAAAAATATTTTCTGCTTCTTGTATTAGAAAATACCAAAGATTTTTGTTAACTCAGCAATGGAAATTTTGCATCACTTTACTTTCCTTCTCAAGTATTGTAGGAAAAGTTTATAGCGGAAATAAAAGCCCTTGGTTTTCATTAATTTTATTTTTATGTATTCTAACTATAGAGTTCAAACTATATTAGCCAAGGGAATACTCAGTTCTGTCAATTAATTGGGATATTGCCAAACTTATATGAGGGTACTTCTTGGATCTTGGGTCCTGGGAGTAATTTTGTTATCATCATTCTGTATTAGTTAATGTCATCCTAGTTCGAATGTTTATAAGATATTTCTCAAATAATTTACACGGTCGCGGTTATTTACTTTTCAGTACTGGTATCAATGAAATTGCATTAAGCCAGTCGATTATGCTCGCCCGCTTAAAAACCTCTGTCGAGTTATCTGTTTATGATGGAGCCCACTCATGTACATATTTTGATCCCGCACTTATTCTACTACTTGCTATATAAGAAGTATAGGCACTACAAAATATTATCCCACACCAAGTGGCCAAATAGATTTTTTGTAATCGGTTACATCTCTCAGTTAATAGCATTATTATTTGTTACAATTGTATATCCTCTTCTTATATTTGCTCCTGTATTTATTTTTGTGTCCCTCTAGGAATGGGAAATGCTCAGTTTTATAATACTATTAATACGAACCCAACATTGTAAGGAATAAACTCAGAGGCATATCTAGGTTATAGATGTTTGTTAATTTTTTAGCGTTCAGTGAATGGAAAACACGGGCATTGAAGCTGAACTTTATGTCATTAACTCGATCGATGGATAACATTTTACACCCGTTCAGATGAAATACCTTGTATATGTTTCCATCTGTGAACTGTAACTTTGACTACATGCAAAATATGTATTTTTAATCATCCTTAACTTATATATTATTTAATATTTTGGTGACATCTATATTAAAAGATTGACAAAAAATCATACAGGCGTTTCACCGTAAATGAGAAAAAGCAATGTTCCAAAAACCCAAATCAGTAAATTTACTAGCATTGGAGATAATAAAATGCAGATGTTGCTCGGCGAATTTTAGTGGAAAGGGGGAGAACACATAATTGTTTTATAGGATAAAAAGGACTCTATGAAAAATTTTGCCATTCTTATACTGTGCAGTTGTTATGAAAGCATACGAAAAGAAGTTTGGCTGAAGATACCCAAATCAATATCTCGTGGTAATTTTTATTATCCTGGTATTATCCTAAGCCATAAATTCCTTGGGTATCTGTGCCCATTTAAATTCTGCCGATAGAGAAAACTCAGTTATTCAATCTGAGTAGAAATTAATGATTTTTGAACAAAAAACTGAAATATTTCGGAAATAAAAGCGTACGGAAAGAAAGTAGAAGAAATAAATAACCGATTTTCCAGTCACTCGATTCCAAAAATTTTAGGCCAATATCATTAGTGCAAAAATTTAAAAAATATATAAAACTTCTAAAACGAATTCAATCATTTTCTAATGGATGAGCGTTGCATTTTTATTAAATTTGATTCGTAAGGAATAAGGGCTTTCACAGTGCCCTTTCCTGAATACCAAAAAAAGTTAAATTAATCGATTGTGGAGTTATGTCATGAAACGATGAGAAGGAATAACTAATATGATAATGAATAACCTATAATATTTGTCTTGAAAATCACGCTATACACGTCAAAACTGGTAGAAAGTATCCAAACATAGTGTGACTGTGCAACGTTTTTATTGTGAGTTATTTATAACCGAAAAAGTGATATTGGTGCTAAGGAACATTCTTATTAATTTCGAATCCTTCTGGGTGTAAGGATGTCTATTGTAGTCAAATGAAGAGATTGTCAGAATTTCATTAGGCTAACGTAGGTAAATGTATTACATTATACAGTTTAGTAAGACAAATGTAAAATATGCTTTGCAATGTACTAATATACAATAATCAAATAGTGTCCGTCCGTCTGTGATTATGTTTGTTAATATCCTCCTCAAAAACTTTTGAACTATTTTAGGTGTAATTTTTCATGACACATATATTTACTGAGGATTTTGTAAATTATTGCTGAGATAAACTTTACCGCCATGATACACATGCATGTCATACTTATTGTAAAGTTTACTACACAATGTAGAGGCCGGGGTCATGGCTGGGGCGCGAAAGGCCTCAGAAGGCTAAAATTGGTGATGTTTTCTTTAAAATGGATAGTTTGAAATATAAAACGATTAGCATGGAGTGTTACACGCAGGAACTTGATAGCCATAAGAAGGACATAACTGAAATCAGACAAAATCAGAAACTTCCAAGGTCGGAAACTATGAGCCCTCAGTATCCTTTGATAAAGCTAAATGCCTGTGGATACTTTAACCCCTGACTTATTATATTTTTCCCACAAGAAAAGTAATAGAATCAGTACCGAGGTTTTGGCTTTTTTCTTTTTATAATTTCTTACACTCAAGATTTAGGTTTGAAGCCATTTTTTACCATGAAAATGCATAATGTTCAGTTTTTGCCTGTTTCATTAATACATGGATCACTACTACTTCTTCTATGCTTCTAGTGTGAAACTCGGTCAATCTGTTTGAAGATAATCATTATAAATTGTAGCACTTATCCACATGAGATTTTTATTTTCACGACCCAGGTTTCGTTGTTGTTCCGCATCATCAGGTGTGACATCATCACCTGATGATGTCACACAGCGACGAAACCAGGGTGGTGATATAAAAATCTCATGTGGAAACTACAAAGTGTTTTAATCTATAATCACAAAGTTATTTCACATAATTACGCCCGAAGCCATCACTTACACGCAAATTATTACTTTAATCCAGCGAGAAAGATCGCGAGTAGTGAAGTGGCCCGCGGAGTATGTGAGGGGCGCCGGTCATGTCTAGCTCTGTGAATGCGGCATAATTGCGGCGATCGGGCATTAAATTCCAGACACTCTCACGTCATTCAACCGCACACTGGGAAATGTCTTTCAACGGACAACTCGAACATTTTTTTGCCGCAAGCCGCCGAAAGCGGGGCGAATGAATTTCGCTCGCCGAAAACTCCAACCGTGCGCGGCCATCTCGGCGAATAGGCCTCAAAATCGAATCGATCACCTCGGAAGCCTATCCTTGGCATTATTTTTTTCAACCCTCCAGTGCCCTATTCACCCATTCACCTCTTTCCTCTCCCCATTCCCGCCCCTCTTCACATTCACCGGACAGGTCCCCACGCAAGCTCAGGTTTTAAACAGATTACGGGGCTTATGAATATCACCGCCGCGGCAGTGCCGCCGAGCGCAGCTCCCATCGACGTTGCATGCCAGAGCAAAGGAATATCTATCTCCCGCTGCCATATTACTGAAAATCAATGAAACGCGTGTACGTGACGGATAGAACCTGGGCTAAATCAGAGGGATGGCCGTAATACTCCGATTAAACGTGGAGAACTGTCGGTCTAATCCCATCTCTTTTTTTTGTTCCATCTTTATTCGGGCAGGCATCGCTTACCGACGTGGATTTGCAGTCTTTAAATGTGAGCATAGAAAGCTCGTTTCATGTCCGGTATGTGATCTATTTATAGGGACTACGAACCACCTCAAAATGTACTGACAAAAAAGATCAACTACAAAATTGTAAAATGTATTTATTCGGTAAAAATTTAAAATTTAAAATTTTGGAATGACCGACGTGAATATTATTGATTTAAAATACAAAAAAATCCTGCCCTAAAGTATGATTAGCAATGTATGTCACCTTCTCAAAGGCAATAATTGGTATTTTTACTTAAGTTATCACTCTTTGTACTTACATTAAAATATAATTCGGTTCTTTATTTATTTAAATTATAATTAGCGTAAATCAGTTAATGACACATTGTGTTCAAATTGAGAAATCTTTGATATTTCAAAATTGAATTATAAAGACATAATCGACATTTCCCCATGCTCTCAGATTATTTTCCATCGGTATTTATACCTGCAATTTTTACCAGAGAAATTAGAAAACATTAATTTTCATTTGTTTTTTTTCAGTACCAAGAACATTGTTTAAGGTACGATGTAATCCTATATTTTTGAAGTATAAATAAAATATTTCCTGCTCTATAATCTAAATGTCATTGTAACTTCACCGTCTCAACAGCAACACATAGTACTTTGTGTTGTTGATTTCGTTTGGAGAATGTCAAGATACCGACCAAATATTTTTGCGAAGCTACATATGTTTTCTTTTATTTACAGGAAAACTTTTCTTTTGGATGACATAATTTATGGCAAGATAGGAGTGCATATATGTGAATGGTGATTATTTTCTAATACGGAATATCAACTATAGCCAACAACACGAATAATGAATTTCACCAGTGCGATTGGTTAGGTTATTATGTTCAGTATGAGAAACAA
The DNA here is from genome assembly GCA_963169105.1 of Ceriagrion tenellum. Lineage (NCBI taxonomy): Eukaryota > Metazoa > Arthropoda > Insecta > Odonata > Coenagrionidae > Ceriagrion > Ceriagrion tenellum. The sequence continues at coordinate 94,776,685 of OY720641.1, forward strand.
AATATGTGTATACTACATGCCTATTGCTTGGAGCACCAACTGTGATTAGAATGTGAAAATAATTCGCTGTTTAATCTCATAAAAATACGTCTACAAGCAGGAAAAGGGTGTAATGTTACTTAATATTTTATTCCCGTGGAGTGCCATTAAAATGAATGGGAAAAGTTACATATAAAACCTGCTAATAAAACATACAAAATAAAACAAAATCAGATTGGATATTTTTCAACTCTCGATGGCTGAATGTGGGTTGATGATTCTCTAGCTAGAAAAAATATCGCTCTTTTAACGTTCATTACTTTCTACGCTCTCTTTTGGGACACAGTACAGTTTGCGAATGAAAGAGGTGCGTTCATTTTTAAAAATGAAATACCGAAATACAATTGCGAATGAAATCAATTATTCCAATCCGAGACATAAGATGCACGCGTTCTAATTAGACGAGGCGGTTCGAGAGTGATTAAATTTCATCATATCGTTTTAGGCTTTCTGTCCTACTGCGCATTCCACAACGATAGTGCGCGCGCCTACGCGGACTAATTCATGCGACTGCTCCATTCGTTATATCGCGTAATCCCCGGGTGAAGTCTTACAACAGACATATAAAAACGTTTCGCTAAAAAATTTTTATTCCTTTAATTTCATTCACGCTGTTCATTTATCTCCGGTTCAGTCCATGTACGTAGAGCGCAGCTTAGTTACTTTTTTCTCTCTCCTTTTTTGGTCGGTTAAAAATAAAAGAGACACCTCGACCCGTGACGCTCTCACACGTGTTACGATACGGTTTTATCCCGTGTTCCATTCACTTATTACCCCCGTCTTAACATTAACTTTACGGCCGCGGGCGTAACGAGCTGGGTAGGAGAGAGGGCGGGTTTGACGCTCGCTCGGCGGCGCAGGTGGCCGGTCGGAGGGTTAAGAGGGGGTATGGGGAGGAAGTTTTCGGCGTTGGTAAGTATCTGGACCGAATCTGTTAAAGGGGTTGGGTGGGTGGGAGGGAGGTACATGCACCCAGATTCAAGGGGACGTGGAAAAGGGTTGGTGGAGTGAGATTGTGACGTGGAAAGCACCCGTGTAAACGCGTGCCTCGCTCTCGCGCTCTTGCGCCACACTCCGCCGAGTTCCACCACCGGAATTTCCCGGCATGATCGTACTCCCTTGCCCGAGGAGGTTTAGATATACTGGACGCCCAATCTGGAGGGTGTATTACGTATGGTCATAGATCTGCCATCCTGCTCTGTCAACTCTTTCCACTTGGACGTGGGTTTCTTATCCTAAAATTACATTTTTCATGTGTAAAAATAAGTTATTCCTGACTATAAGTGTTCCGAAAGAAATTTTCATAGTATGATTTTGTCTCATTTTTTGGGCGATAAGTAGTTAAAACCCCTAAGCAGTTTGGAACAGTACTTTATCATTCAGCACAGAGGACACAATGTCCAGAAACTTTTATAAATGGCTTATCATCAACGTTTATATGTTTTCTTGAAAATAGCTGTTGTCTACTTGCCACAAAATTTTGCGGTGGCTCATTGGGTTGCGCATATATGTATGTGTAGTTGCTGGTCTATAAATATCATCTATAAATGGCTATGTAATTTGATTTTCAGTTGCTCCTTACAGCACTTTCCTTTTACTATTCGTCTTTTTTTTGTTGAGGTTTTATTTTTCATTTTAATCCATCATGCTTTCAATGCTGTTATTCATCCTTTATCTTCCATTATAAGTATTCGTATCTATGTTTCATTCTATTGATAATTACATATTAAAGTTTCTGAATGTGAGCCCTCTTACACTCTAAAGAGCCACTCATTGAATGTCTTGCCAACATTTTGCTGGGCCTCTACTAACTACTGCTACTCACTGTCAACTTAATATAAATAAGTTTTTTATAACAGCTCAAAAATACTGTTTAGCAGTATTTATCATAATTACCGTTCAGTCAATGTCTGTGGGAATATTCGGTAATGAATCCTGAATTCATGCTTTAATTTATTTGCCATGCCGGAAACTCATTAGAGAATTAAGAAGAGTAGTTGTGTCCCTCATCATTTTTCATCCTTGCAAAATCCCGTGCTGTAACTTAGATTCAAATTCAAAATGACATATATATTGTCTCCTGTTGACCCGATGGCCAATATATATTAGTAAGTATTTGATTTGACTAACTAATTCAGTTGAATGCACTCATTACAGGTCGTGACATTATAATTAATACAATTTGTACATCTAAAATAAAAACATTTTCCTCTGTTTGCATTTTTTTAGATTCTACATAACATATTTAACTTTGTTGGTCAACAGCATACAGTTACTTGATAGCCAGTATTTAAATATATTCAAGTCAGGGATAGAAGGATTAACTTTGCAATCCCACATTGTAAAAGATTTATTAACGGCAGGTTTCGCCGCAGTGCAGCATCATCAGGTACACAGACATATTTTCCACTCTTAGAGAGTAACTTAGAACAAAAGTAAGCAAAATAATTATTTCGTGAGCCGTGCCTGTGTCAAAATGTTTAGCAGAGAAATAAGAAAAAAATTGTTCCATTCAAATGTGATTACAAGAGAAGTATGTTTTTTCCTGATATTTTTTTGTCAATATTAACTGTTAACAATCATTATAATATGTTTGCCCGACAGGTTGACATTTAAAAACTATTAACCTTTTCACATTATACCTATGTTACATATTTTGTCTCAGTATATTTCATTTCGAGTTTATTCTTACTGATTAATTGTATTTGAGGTATCCCAAATAGAGCAAAGCCTAAGGGATCCATAATGTATCCTTTGTTATGGCTTATAGTTGTGTTTGTGCTGTTGATTTAATGAATAAATAAATGTATTAATATTATTATTATTATTAAGTGGATTAAGTTGGAGTATAGCATCGACGTGAAGAACCTGCGTGGGGAGCATGTCAATTACCTTTTACATCATTCATTATTCTATACCGTGTTGGGTCACGGTTATCGATCCAAACGAATGGCATAGATGCTAATGGTAGGTAATTTTTATGTTTATCGTCAGAAATAATAGTACCGTTGTTACAGTGACGGATTCAGGGGTGATGCGGGGATAGGGCGGCCGTCCCCCCGCGTAATACATGTTAAATAGAAAATTGGCGTTCATAAGGTATTCCATACCCCCAAGAATAAACACCAACCCACCCTCCACGTCAAACGGAGACCTTACCTTGCGACTACCTTCTTACGTCCGTAGAAATGGTATTCACCTACGATATGAAGATACGTTTTCAATCACGTTTATCAAATACGACAGATATATTTTCGGATTTGATTCGGTACTGTCTTAGTGAATGAGTTTATTTCAGCATTAACACCATGTTAATTCCAAAATTATTGTATTAATGAATGAATTCCATTTTAATCGTATTAATGAATACAAAACTCTTAAATATTTCTTGTGTGTGAGTACTTATATGAATGACCATGCTTATGTTGTAAACTTTACTTTTTTATGTCATACTCCGAACGCGCCTTCACTGATGAATCTTTTTTGCCTGCCTTAAAGCATGTTTTACGATAAAGAAATAGATATTATTTGAAAATGAACTGAAAAACATGAACTGGAAAACATGAACTACAAAGTATTTCCTTATTTACGTGATCTATGCGAAAGAAAATTTCCATTTTTTTATCAAATTTCTCTTGGAAGCATAGACCAAATATGTCCCTTTGAAAATACTTTCCAGCTTTTTGGTAAATGTGGCGAAAATGTTGCAGTAAGGGAATGGTAATCTTTTTTTAATTATGTTTCCTTAAATTAAATCCAATTTCTTTGAGTTTTTATGCATATTTATCATAGATAAAGATATATTGTTAAATGATATCTCTCTAAACAACCGGCTAAAGGTGGTTCGAGATATTGTGCATTTGTTAAGATTTGCGGAAATCGTTATATTCGTGTTTATATTGGTGGAATGCGAAGAAAAAGTTGCAATTTATCCATTTGAATTTTTGGAAATTCGATGATAAGTGAACATATATCCTTCATTCACATGACGAGTATTTCATAATAATTCCAATGCATTGTGACAGATTTTTTTCTAATATATATAATGATGCATTTCTTGTTGTGGTAATGGGAAATTTCAACGTATCACATGGATTTAAATCTTTGAAAAAAGTTTTGCCAAAATGTTTAATACCACTTTTACAACTCAAGTCATAGCATGCTTTAAGGCCTTAATTATTGTTAATTTCTGCATATTGTGTAATTTCCACCATATCAACGGATGTGTATTTCAGTAAAAATGTTTTTTCAACCGTGTCAGAAAAATTCTTAAAATGTGATCTCAACAACACACGATAATCAAATGATGACAAAGACATCGGTGGTAACTTCAAAGGGTTACTCATGTCTCCTGACATGGAAATAAAATTGCGAACTTCAACTCTTTTTTACCTATACGTGCATCAGGCTACTCAGGGTTACTGAGGATGCTTATTTTATAGGTTGTGTGTGGTTGGAATGTATAAATTTAATGGAGATCATAGTAAGGTCTTCCTGGTGCCATATATATCTCTCTGCTCAGCCTCGCGCCCTCGTGAGGACTTGTAGAGTAATGCGAGTATGTCCCAAAAATTAAAATTTACAATCGCTTGAAAAAAATATGAAAGGTCACGAAACCTCCGGAATTTCGACTAATGCGTGGCATTGGCTAACTGTACAACCCATGGTGTTTTATTCGATGCTGCGTTAGAAATTTCTTGCATGAGAAAAGAAACCATCTTTAGCTCAATGTCATTTCAATGATTTGATCAAAGTAGACTTAAGCTTTCCTATCCTAAGCACCTCTGATCCAGATAGGCTTCCGATGCGTGTGTGGAACCAGCGGCGTCTCCACCAGTGTATCTCAATCTCCTTACCCCAACCATCTCACGGCCGCAGTCACTTCCTATTACCCACCTCCCCCTTTAAAGCCCTTAACCCTTCACCTTCCCTTATAACTCTTCCTCCTGTCTTCCAACAACCTCACACACACGAACACATACTTTCACGCTTACAAGGGCCGCCACCTCCCAACCCGACGGCCAGTTCATCCCTTCTCTCGTTCCCACCCCCGGCGGTGGCGCTGTGCGCTGCCACCACTATCTGTCTTCCCCTTAGCCTTTTAACTGCGCCAGGGGTCGTCGCATACTCCTCTCTCAAATCCTAATTTCTCCCTTTTCCCTCACACCTCTAGACTCTTACTCGCTCACCTTTCTCACAGTCCTGGCCGTAGAAACGGGGTCCTGGTGGAGTCGTAGTGTAATCGATGTTTTTTTCGTTTATTTCTTCAATTTTAATTTTATTTTGCTCGAAGGGAAAAAGAGACTATTGAACTGAATTTACTCTACCATTTGGTGAATCGGTTTTTTTAACTTATTTTTTTCATTGGAATTCCAAAAGGCGCGAGCGTCAAAGAAATAGCCTAATTTGAGTAAGTTTACAATGCGAAATTCCATCTCAATGGAAAGAAAATGCTTTTCACTGCACAATTTTAAATGGATGCTAATATTTTGCAAAATATCGAAAGGATTTCATTTATTACTTTACGAAAACTGTCATTTTTTTTGAAAAATGAACGGGTATGAAGCAAGAAAGAGATCTAATGTTGCATACAATGACAAAACCATCGGTGGTAATTTCGAAGGGTTATTCATGGGAATAGTATCGCGATCCTCAACTTTTTTTTTACCAGTGCGCAGACCAGGCTATTCAGTGTTACTCAGGATGCTTATTGAATAGGTTGTGCGTAGTTAGAATGTATTAATTAATGGAGATCATATGAAGGTCTTACTGGTGCCTTTGCCCATCTCCCTCCCCAGCCGCACGCCCTCGTGATTACTTCTAGAGTAATGCGTGAATGTCCCTAAAATTAGAATGTTTAGTGTAATGTGTTTAGAATGATATTACGCTTGGAAAAAATGATAAAGTTTACGAAACCTTCGGAATACTAACTGATTCCACGCATTGGCTAACTATACAACCCATGGAGCTCAGTCGAGGCTGCGTGAAAAATGTCATTCCTATTGTTTATGGTGTGGATTTAATTTTATTAAATATTCCGTTTTCTCATACATTCTTCTCCGCAGAATAACGGATGTTACGTTTGTTTGGGGTGAACACTTTTTTTGTAAATGCTTACCTTTTATTTTAATGCCTGCATTGCTTCAGCGGTCCCCCTCACACCGTTCCCTCTCATAATCTCGGGAACGGTACAGTGGAACGGGAATGGGCGGGGTACTATGGGGGTGAGTTTGGAGTCAGGGGTTTTTGGCGGTTAAGTGTACGAGGGTGATCGTTGTTCCCTCGCTCGTTCGCCCGACCACCCCTTGCCCCTCGGACCACCACCCACCCCGGCGGCAGTGGTCGGAACTGTGTTTTTTTGTGTCACCGAAGAGAGGAGCTCTGCGGCACAGGCGTCCCACTCGTTCTAAATTATGGGCTCGGTTTGCTCTTGGCGCGGTGGTAGGTGGGCGCGGGAGAGTCGGGAGTATAAGAGAAGTCCTGTCGAAGTAATCGATACAGGTATCCGTGGGTTCATGATTCCTGGTGTTAGATTAGGAAGCGGTCGCTTTAAAAAAATTAAATGTAGCCTTCCGGCGGAGAGGAATGGAGATCCGGGCTGAAATAACTGAGGACGGATCAGACCCTCGTGAAGGACTCTTTTGCTCGTACGTACACGTTTTGAACACCGGTGCATTCATTGGATATGAATCGCGCTGGACGTCGACATGAAACTTGAATAGGAAAACCTAATGAAAAGATTTGTTCTTCTGACTAGTGAGTGAAGTGTACTTAATCTTAAATAGATTTTTTTAACGAATTCATTACAATGATATTTTGTTAGGCTTCCCGAAAGGTCAATACTAAAGGCTTTTCATCATTCAATAAAAATGCTCGTGGAGAGGAATGCTTGTTGATCAAGCCTTTGATGTACGAACGGCATCAGAATGAATGAATAGCCTTAATTCTAGATGAAGCTAAATTATAAGTAGTATGTTCAAAACATTTCACTGTGGTCTCACAAGACTCATATCTCAGAAAACATTAAATACTGACCAACTGCGGCACAGTCATTTGAAGGGTGGGAGAAAAAATTACCTATAACCCGCAAAAATTTAAATAATATGGTATTATTTGATGTTAATAGGAATAAGACGCTATTTAGGTCTGAAAAATTTGACTAGCTAATAATCCCGCTATTAGCCTTTAAAGCATGAACTTGGTTAATTTTATAGATCGAATTATTTTGTACATTTAGTTTTGTCATGAACAGCATTTTGAGTACTCACCCAGTATTTGGTGTGAATCAATACAGTAATAGTTTTCTCAAAATAAATTATTTTATGTTACAGTCTGCCAATAAATCATTCTTCAAGATACCGTTTGATGTTTTCTTTGAATTTCCATATCGCTGTCATAACATGATATTCTATGAACGATAACCTGGTAAAAGCACTGGTAGGTATATGAAATTTGTTGTATTGTATTTAATTGTTCTTCAAGTGAAAATTTTTCATAAAAGATGAAGAGTCAGTCATGAAATAAATACTGATGTCAATTTTGTAAACATAGTCTACTTCCGTTTTCAAGACAAATGATTGATCTTTAAGATCTCACTGACTACGTTATCCATATAATGAACATTTGCTTTTGTGCGTCCTGCAAAACACCACTAAACCGATTGCGTGCTTAGGAGTGACTTACTTTATCATTTTTTTGGGAAGGTGTTGTTGTCAGTTAAAGGGTGGTACTAAACTGTTAAACTGATGGTTCCTGAAGTTCCTCAATTGGTGTAAACCAAATGGAAAATCTCTGGGTCTTTTAATGCCACTTGAACCCCTGAGAGTCACTCAGTGTATTTTGTATTCAATCGTGACAAAAGTTTATTATGCATTTCCTAGTGAAATGATACCGAATAGTTGCAAGCTATTCTACCGTATTGCTTATAATTTTGGCTGAATTAAGTATGACCTACTCAAAGCAAATGTTATACTTCGATTCCTTTGCTTAATAAGACGTGTGATATCTCGGTGAAGCCTACTGCCTAAGTTACTCGGCTATCTCGAGTAACTTTGAAACTGTTGATTTAATATTTAGTGAAATTTGTATTTAAATGAATTAAAGTTTTCTGCCTGTATCTGTTCGAAGACCCACGTGTTGATTTTTAATAGGTTTAAGGAGATAAATGGTGGTGATATAGCTAAATTTTTTAATTATTCTTGCAAAAGTTTCGGTCGTATGTTTAGAACATTAGTGTTACTCATTAAACTAACGCATGTTCAAATGAAGTAGTATGAGTGGAAATGAGTCTGTGCAGCAAAAGTAATAGGGAATTGCTCTGGGTTGTTGGCCGGCTGGTGAGTGAAACCCCTCATAACTTAGCCAAAACTCCTACGAGTGCCGCTTGAATTTTAATCAGACCACACTATGTTAATCAGATACCCGAGATGTGTTCTGCTTTCCGTATTAAGGTCGCGACGCCACAGTGGTTGAGACAATAAACCTTCCTTGTGGCAAGTTTCACAGTGGACACAGTAAACTTGGTCGCAGTAGGATTGCACGTATGGAGATGCATTTTCCATGTAAGACACGGCGCTTACCATGCATTTGCTGTAGCCTATAACGCTAACGTGGTGTTAGTGTAATTCAAACTTAATTTGATATTGCTTATTAAAGGAAGAGAATTAAAGTGAGTTTAAGTTAGTGGCAAGTGATCCAATGCATTTTTCCCTTTTGTGTGGATTTAATTTTCTATTGTTCCTCGAGTAGACTGGATTTTTGAATGTCATTGTTTAAAGCATTATCGTTGACTCATACCACGAGCCATCCGCCTCTAGGAATGATACACTCCAATATCTTAAGAGTAAGACATCAGCAGTGAAAGTTCAAACGACTTAAATTCGACCAAGAATAGAAATCTTCGCTCACTCTGCGCAGCCATTATTACCTGAATGAGTGTTATTACATATTTATTACTAGTTTCTATGCCACTGTGAACTGATTATTTTAGGATTTGGGATTATTTCCTAATGCGTTTCATTTCCTTTGTACCATATTTATCTGCGTATTCGTTTCCGATCTTTTGCTGAAGATAAATTTCATGATTATAATGTGCATTTATATAGCTCACCCCTGCTAAAAGGACAATGGGCACTGCAGTTTGCCAATATAGCTCAAGATTCTTCAAAAGTACTTCATAACAGTATATACCTTAGTCGGTTATGAGTTTTAAAGGAGCCGAAATGGCAATAAATAAAAGTTATAAACGTATTATACACAAATAAAATGTTTTCGCCTAAAACCCATTAATCATGAATATCATCATAATCAGGTATTATGATCATTATCATTAAAAAGAAAACCTTATATATTGGCTTTCCATTACGAGGTAAAATGCATGACAATTTACCGCTAATTTCTACTTGTATACAACAAAAAGTGAACCTTTTCTGCCCCAAAGTTGGTGTGAGCAAATGTTAGCAGACTAAATATTATATCAAACTTATTCCGAATGATATTTTTCGCTTCTTTTCTTATAAATAGCATTGATATCATTTTGAAAAGTCTTAGTTGTTTTTCTGGCAGACTGTTCCTATCCTCAATATCTCCATTAAGGAATGAAAATTCTTAACATTTGTTCTTTGTTACATGATGCTTGTGACATGATGAAATTTGTATCGATGACCATTCGTTCCGAAACATTAAGATGGTGGGAAAATGAACTTTCCTGTTATCTCGTAATGTCATGGTTCTCCTAGGTGAGTTAAGTTAGTGTGAGATACATTTGACTGTAGCTATTATTGACTGTTAGTATTGTAATTGATATATTTTTCTCTGAATTATAAGTATAGATGCCATTTTGAGCTTTATTAGGACATGAAGAGAGATCAGGTGAATTGAAAATATGATTTTCATGTAATATTGAACAAGATTTTATGCTCGACTTCGGTTTCTTACGATGAGTGTGAGAAAGAGAAGGTTTTATATAACACCGAAGTTATGTCCATAGTTTATTTGATAAAAGCATTGATTTTATAGGTTCAAGGTGATTTTATTTCATGCTTGCCTCAGCCAAAAATTAGCATGGAGGGAATACCTCCCTTCAACGGAGGAATGCCCTTCCTTTTATCCGTATTGCATCTAACTCGGTTCTCACTAGGAAACCCACTCGAATCAATAAGTCCTTGATAAAGCTAACGAGGACGCGGATTGCGTAGTTTTACAGATGTCGTTCCTCGAGCGATTAAAAACCCTAATGTCCAAAGAGAAAATCTAGCTACGTATCCGGTGCAACAGTGACCCGTTCTCGGAAATCAGTTAAGGGGCTAAAGTCTCTCATGCCTTTAGGGAAATTGAGTTGATGGGCAATTATGGAGAGATATGGGGGCTGAGAGAGCCCCATGGTCCATACGAGTGAAGTCATAGCGGGTAGCACAAAGGTTTCACAGAGTTTATGACCTCTACGATGCGCTGACCTAAAGTGTTCTCCAGGCATCTCCAAATTAGGGATGTGTAGCTAACTCCATGGTCACAAGGAAGAATGTGCCCTACTGCGTGGCAAAGGCACATGGAATATTAAACAAGATCTCGATTATTGACTTGAGGCTTTTCCTAGACAAGTTTATTAGACGTACTACACGGTTAGGAATACCTACGTCATACTGATTACAATTATTTCATTTTCACCGTATCACGGACGCTCTGAAGTTGAAGAATATGATTGATTAGTATTATATTGCCCTCTAAGCACAGCGGGGAATAAAATCTACCAGATATTTCACTTTAGATCATATGCTGATCATAATAAAAATGCCTCTGTGGCATGGTATTCATATTCTCTTCTCAATATATTATTAATATTAAATTTGATTTGTAGAAGATTGTACAATTTTAGACAGACTTATCATGTCAGGAATTAAAATTTGTATGCTTTATAGGGATCAAAAGGCCATTATTCTGCAGTTTGGTGACGGAGAGCATTGAGGCCCATAGCTCTTGATCTGTTCACTCATAGAGACTCCTCATCTGTTCACGAGAGCAGGCCGTTTCTTACTGAATAAAATTTTGCTTTCAGTGTCCTATTTCTTGGATCAATTATACATATTTATCCTTTTGACAAGCAATAGTACTTGGATTGGATTGTATATTTGGATAGGTGACCGACAACTGAAGTATTTGCGTCATAGAGGAAGGTAAGATAGGAAAGATGGTGAGAAACCCGGCGTCGGTATTAGCCTGCTCTTAATGAAAGGCACCAAGGGTACCGCGGTTTAACGTCTCATCCGACAGACGGAGTATTTCACTTGAAGTGTCTTCCGCAAGAAACTTAATTAGGGATCGTATTTTCAGTGGAAAACTTCCTCCTCTGCTGGGGTTTGAACCCTGGCCGTTCCAATGATTAGCCAGTACTCTAGCTACCACAACAACCCAATCCCCAGTAAAAATACTCAGATTAGTGACTGGAGATATATCTATTTCTGTTTATATGTGCCTGCAGTAAAATGATGCCGTGTATAAAGCTGAGGTGAGCTACGAAATACTTCGCTGCAAAATCGTAAATGTGCCGAAGGTGTCGGTAAACTATTCTCTCGATGGATGAATCAGGAAATTTTTGTAGTAATTTTCACATTTTTATTTTTCGGACGTTGGATTGGATGGGAAAGAGGACATTGCTAATTGATATATTGACCTTTGCGATGAAAATGTTTATCAGAAAATAGACCTTATGTTAATATTTCAAAGTTTCACAAATACAGTCATCATAACTTTTTTCCCACCTAGTCTGAGAAAATCTTTCTTTATTTTCTTGAGGATAACAGGATAGTCTTGCCCAAAATGTTAAGTTGACATTACAATTGGTTGGTGTCATATTTTATATTAGAGTTAACCAGGAATCAAGGCTATAATTCAGTGCTGACGTTTAAACGATCAGTTATCAGCACGACACAAGGAAATAAATCAATGTAAAGATTTTGATAAAAAAGGTTAATCCAAAATTAATTTTCTGTACGTTTTCTTAACAAAAATAATGTGGCCAAGAAAGGGCTCTAACAGCTTTGCAGGAAAACTTCATATCCTCAATATCCCTGTTTCAGGAATGAAAATTATTTTATATCGGCCCTTTGAGACCGAAATTTTACCTTGTATTGGAGATCATCCATGGTTATGTAGTTAGCGTCTTCCACTCTCTGTCTCAGTTCCCCATGATTTTTCACCTTACGATATATGGAAAAGTTAGCATAGTCTATTTTGTCTCAATCCTACAGAGACCTATCCCAGTAACTTGAGCAGTTTAGTTTACCAACTATATGACTGAGGAAATTTCAAGTTCTATTAGCTTTTAATGTGGTTGTTATTTAAAACTTCTACGGAAATATTTGGTAGAGCGACCAACTTTAAACTTTTGAGTTCCTCTTGATAGGTCTTTTAATTCTTCTTTTCATCAAAAAGTGAATTTCAAGATATATTATACAAGAATTTTACTGGAAAGTTTCATTCTTTTTCCTTAAGGTTAATTAATTACTGTAAATGTTGGGTGTCTTAGGCTTGAGTTAAAAATATACGAGTGTTGTATTTCAAGGAACTGGTAAAACCGTGACAAAAATCCATTTAGAGAACGTCGAAGTCATAGTACGAACTCACAATCAATGAAAACGAGCGAGAAAGGATTCGGGTGTGGGGAAGAGTGAAATTGTTCTGTCAGTTTTTTAATTATTCACCACAGGATGGGTTGAGAAGAAATCACTCGAGTATGGATTTAAGCCGAATGGAGTGTTCGGGAAATATGGGGCAAAGGTCTGGTAGCGGATAGATAGGAGTGGGTGAAGGTTTTAAGGAGACTGGCAGGGCAAGACACAAGGGTTAGAATGCTCCCCCCCGTCGCCCACTCCAAGGTCCTCTCTTCCCTCCTAAAGGTGGCACCTCCTGACCCCATCGCCGCAATCTTGCCCAACAGGCCGGGCCAACTCCGCGAGAGAGAGAGAAATGAGTCCGGGGCTGGCTTACTAATCCTCAGTCAACGGAACAACCCACCCAACGATGCCCTCCCACTCGGCTAAGTACGTCGACGTCTTCATCCCGGTGAGCGCGGGCCAGTCCCCGCAATTTCCCCTCCCTGCACCGTATTATCTCTCCCGGCCTCATTTACCCCTACGGAAGGCTGTGTGGACGTTTCCCGTGTTTCCTCGCCTCTTTCCTCAGACGATGAGATGCCTCGCAAATAACCGACACCAACCCCTGATCTTCTCTTTGCGTTTGCGACAGTCACTGTCCACTATCGGTTGCTCCTCTCCAGAGTGGCTGGTTTGGGTTAATATGGGATAAATCGGGGCGATTTGAACTATTTACTACGCAGTGGTCCGTCAAAAATATGTATATAAATGTACTAGGTAATTTTGCATTGTTCTGCAGGCTGCTACCCATTTTAACATAATTTTTGACCTTAAACATCCTATAAGCCAGTGCATATCTATAATAATGGCCCGCGGTGATTCAATAATTGTTTATACCAGACATATATTTTCCATGTAAATGAGGAGGGCTGATAAAAAGAAAAAATACACTTTAAAGTTCATAACGATGTAAACCATAGAAGATGGCGACTAGGCATGCGTATTAAATTACGTTACCACCAAATTATTATTTTTTTGGCGATAAGACCTCATCGAGAGTGGGTTCATTCGGAAGTTCTTAAATTATTATACCGCCGATTTTAGTTTTTGAATGCTTAATAGTTTTCATTTCAAGAATAATTCTCAAATTTGAAAATAAATCCTAAGTAAAAAATTTGGGAATACAAATAAACGTGGTCATCCCTAGCAGCATCCAGCTTTGTCACTATCAATTTTTTTGTTGAAATAAAAGGAAACATAATGCGCATAGTTACTCAGTTTACGTGTAAACTGGACAGTGGGTGGCAAATTTAAGTTAATTTCTAGAATCGAAATTCTTATGATTTAACGAATTATCTTGTCAGGATCTATGAGATCTGTGAATTTTTCTGCAAAATTTCATTTTCATGGCATGAACACAACACTAGTTTAAAGGAGTTGATGTTATCTTACTGTACAGTTATTGGAGAGAAATACTTGGTATTTATCAAGCGGGATGATTGGGTAGAGGAGATAAATTTAGGCATGCAATGATAAGTTATGGGAAATTGTGGAGCTGGAGAGCGTGGAGTGGAGAGAGGGCGTGGAGATTCTTGTGTATTACAACTTTTAGTTGTGTATATTATTAGAGTAAAATTCAGGGAGATTGATCTCCGATTTTCTGTTTGCAAAGGAATGGCTCCTATGAAGAGGCTATTTCTCATGGACGTAGTTAATTATTCGTTATGTATATTTTGAGTGCATGCTTGGACAGATAAACCTAATGTTAGTATAAATACCGTACAAAGTAGGCATCACCATAAATTATATCGATACCAAAAACATTTTTCGTATAGTGGCCTCTGGCGTGTTACGTTGATGCATAAACACTTTACCTGATTTTGTGGAGCGTTCTGGTTTCGGTAGTCTGCCCTCACTGCACCTCACAATCTTCCAGTCTCGCCTGACATCTAGCGGAAGAAAGTAGACGGCTGATGACGGTGATGGTTGCCGTGCGAGGTTGAAGCAATCATAATAAAGGTTTCACCTCGAAGTAATAACCCCGTGGGGAGAAAAGGGTGGAAGGGCATGCGCTAAGGATAGGCTTTGAGGGTTGGGGGCGAGGCGTAAGGACTTGGGGGAGTTGTAAGCTTGGAGGTCCATAACAGTATAGCGGCGGCGAGGTGAGGTTGCTTGGCAACAAGGCCTCCGAGCCACGCAGCGGTGTTTTCTCCGTCGTTAAATCTTACGCTGAGACCTCACGATTTGGGGCATATAGTTAAGAGCAGAGGTACTTTAAGGAAATAAAAATGGAACGACGGTTGTAAATAATTCGAGGTGGCTAATTAAATTAAGTAGAATGATTCATAATCCCAAGGTGATACCCTTTTGGATCCCAGGAGATGAACAGATGTGTAATGATAAAGTGAAGGTTAATGATCTCATTACGAGTGCGGAGATGTGTATATATCTTGGATATTTCACTGAAAATTTAAGTGAGCTCCTAATTTTTCTTATATTCTCGATTTTATGGCTAAATGAAAACCCGGAAAATTGGTTTATTAGTGGATTCCTTATACTAACAAGATTAAATGAAGCATTAAGAATATGATAGCTTCAAAAATCATCTGCATAATTTTTCTTATTTAGCACTTATTTTCTTTCAGTAATTTCAATTAATGTTTGTATGAACTATCCTTTTCTATATTGACTCGGTATGCCCAGCAATTTATTTCCTCTTTTGCCCTAAGGTGGCAATCATATCATCTTTATATGCAAGTGTATCTTCAATGGGAAGTTTTTTGTGAACTAAAAAAAGGCCTGTTGTTACAGAAGGGAGTGGTAAGTTTTTCAAGGTAAGTCAGAGCATTTTACGCTATGATCTTTATAAGTATACGTCTCGGAGTCTGTCAATGGGCCAGCTTATGAATCTTCCTTCCCATATTCCAAGCTCGCAATAAATTCCAAAAAGCACATTTAATTGAGTAACTTTAATTCTTACTAAGGGATAAACAATTGATTTCCAATTATTATCGTGCTAAATGATCGTTGGAGTCCTGTATGAATATGCATCATTCTAAAGAGCCTCCAATCCTTGCACTAGATAAATGCTGAATGTAGCTGGCAGGAAGGTATTGCCCGAAACTTATTGCCATTTTGCATTTTCACTGATGCTGGGCTTGTTACTTTTTCATATTTCACTGCAAGCATAAAATCTGTATATTTTATACACTACAATATAATATATTTCAAGTTTCTCCTCCCTGGTACTCTAAATATAATTCTTTAGGACTTATAGTCTATCAGCTTTCACTGTGGCACAACTTTTTTTTCGTCACTTCAGTATTATCCTAGCGTACTATTGTTTAGGGAGTGTGCCTATTCTTCAAGTTTTATTCGTACATATTCGAGAAATTCATACTTTTCCAAAGTGAATTCTTAGCAGCGGCAATTTTTTCATATGACCTCTCTACGACTCACAAATCCAAATCTTATACTTCCTTTTTTTATGACGGACCCTCTTATATCTCTCATCTCCGGTGCATTAACCAGTGACTCTACAATTTCCTACGCACCTGTACTCCGCTTCCTGGAATATACGGAAACGGTAATCCACCAGAGTGCCTTTATTTTTGATTTTTTGATTTTTCTAGTTGTGTACCGGCGTAAATGTCAAAATTTCCCTATTTCAGTCTAAAATTTCTTCTGTCATAATTACTTATACATCTACCCGTTGAAATATTTAAAGACTAATTTTTCTTTAGTTTATGTAAGTATGAGTAAACTGTACATTAGTAGTAACTCGTAATATTTCGTTCCATTTCACGAACGTTTTCAGCCATAAAACCAAATTTATTCGTACTTTTCATGCCGCTTTATGGCTTCCTTGTCCTTCAGACCCATTTAATGATTTTACCATTAACTTCTGCGCTAGAAAGCTAGAAACTATACGTAGGTTGTTTGCTCGGGCGCTAAAGGAATCTTTTGCCGAAAGTTATTATACAACGTGTTATTTTTACGATTCTTCACCTTTAAAAAAGGCTGTATCTTCCCAAATACCTCAACAGTTATTGTACTGTGGAAATGATTGTCACAATCTCAGTCTCGCAAACGTGGGTGTTACTGACTCATTCCGTTATAGCGTCTCCTGTGACTCCTTCGTCTCGCCTTCTTTTTTTAATTTCGGGGTAATTAAGACGTTATTTCTCCCACGGCCCAGGCTCTTCCACTTCAACCTTCCCCCATCCTTCACGTCGTCATATTTGCCCACATTCATCCCCCTCCCCTCTTCCCTCAGCCACTTCCCTAACGATGTCGGCTTTCAAGGTGCTGATGCTCCTCTGCAGTCGGTTCGCATTCTTGGGTCGGCCCATTAGACCGCTTGTTTTTAACGCCCCGGCCGTCAAAGATGGGTTAACATCTTTACATCGCGGTCGGGAGAAGGGGTAATTTTAGGCGGGGGAGTGGTGGTTTGGGGAGGCTGGCTGCCTTATCGTATCCGGAACACTCACTCACCGCGGCGAAGACTCCGCGGTTCTCCCCTCGCATCTCGACAACTCCTCCCCGGACCTCCTGTTCGCGCACATAAGACGCCGGTAAGCGAGAAGCTCATTTTCGAACATAGAATACGTAGGTGAAGACAGTGGTGAAAGAGGTCGAGAATTTGCGAGTAATTGTTTTTTATTTTCCTTTCTTCTTTCCCTCTCTATCTCTCCTGTGTGAGCCTTGAATACGCCAGCGAGTTCCTGTCTAATAAATCCTCATTTTTGTACTGTATCAGGAACCTAATTCTCTTTGTAAAGACATGTGACAAATGAAATAGGAAAAAGTGGTTAGTTCTGCATCTCTATTTTCACGATACCGAGACAATGTTTTAAATTGGTTTAACAATGAATCCGCGGATGATTTTACACTTTCCTTTTACTCAAACATTGTTTACAAATACAGTTTAAACTTCACTTTTCTATTACTTTCAAATCATACGTTTTAAATATAATAATACATAGTTTAAGACTTGATATGTGTCTTTAAAACGTGTTATCAACCTTGAAATCATTCGTGACATATTTTTTGTTTAAAAAAGTCTTATGTTTAGGGATAATCCTATATTTGTTATAATTATATACTTGAAATTATTTTCTTCCCTCAGTCACTGCTGTAGTGCAATCATCTATTACGTACATCATGCGAAATTAAGATAGTTAATAACAGTTAAGTGGCATAACCTTTAAAGATAACACATAAATTTACACTATGGCTCAAAAGTAACGCTATTAATTATATATCTGACATATTTTGATAACTTTTGGTACATACTCACGTAATCGACTAGAGAGTTTATATTTTAGTCTCAAACATTCCCACCATCAGCTTCTCTCATGACTCATGCGAGGCACCCCGCCGTCCTTCTGGGCCAGCATACCATAAAACCCGATTTTAGCTCTTGGTGAGTGTTTAAAGTAATCAAGAGCAACCTCGGTTGCACAAGTTTGAGGGAACGGTGAAATGTGCTATAAGGAACTTAGTTTAAACTTTTCTTCCGGTAATGAGACAACTTCGACCAGTTATTTCCCGCTCATTTTCTTTCCATTATGCTTCCTGAACATACGAAGCATATGCACTATTTTTGAATATTGTGACAATGGGTAAGATCATCGTTCATTTGAAAGATAAACACTATAAATAATGCTAATACAGATACCTTCAGGAGTGGGCGATAGTGGCTATTTTACTTCACTGCATTTTGTTTCTTTTTTTGCGTAATGCTGCATTCACTGTTGTCATCTGAACTTTATGTTCGAAAGTTGTGTGTATATGTTACCTTCTTTATACAGCCAGTTTTTCGCAGTTCATTATTTAACTTATTAACTCAAAAATATTCTATACACAAAGTCAATATAAATAATTATAATTAAATAATAGCAATATTGCTATCTATCATTCAAGTGTCTAATCTAGTTGAAACATTTTCGTGACATATTCAAGTGTCTAATCTAGCTTAAACATTTTCGTGACATATTTCAGGTTTGAGATAGTTATCGCGCTATCGATGATTCTCTATTTCTAGTTCTTTTATTTCCTGTGTACCTCTTATGATGTAGTCATTTATTTGGTACATGAAGCATATCAATCAAGCCATTATAATGGGCTTTGTGGTTATAATTTGACTCAAATTCATTTCCAGATTCAAGCTCGCCAGCTAACCTCTACGTTTTCATAGCAATTTTTCAGGAATTCCACTGTCTCCTAGGTAAAAAACCTAGTTTTTAATGGAAACATGGATATTAATTGATACAATGACTGAAAGCGGTATCAGGTCAAGTTTTGAAGGTTAATATCCGCTAACTTTCAGGAAGCGCTTCTGTTAGTTTTCATCCTGCGTGTCTTTGTAGAAACCGAGATGCGTCCTTAGTGTCAATTACGTCAAGCAACATTTTATACCCGCCGAAATTTCTTTCAAAGCACATCAACTGCTCGCATTATTTTCTTAATTCCAATTTTCGAGTTGTTGTCGGTATTCCGAGTCGATTTCTTTTATAATTCCGTAGACAATTTTTGTAATACTTCCCTGGTGTTAGATTTTTTATGGTCGTTTTTTTTTACTTTAGCTCAGTCTATAGTAAATATTGCTCTTATGGATATGTAACCTAGCATAATAGCTTAGCCTAATGTCCTGTGAATGTGTTAGGTAATAAACGAATTGGTGTTGCAATCAGAGGGGAAAGGCTGAATTATTTTCATAAACGTGAAAAAGTTTATAAAAATCTACAATGTTCAGCAACTAACAAAAATGTTTACACAGAATATTTATTGGACGACCGGTTTCGTCGAATAAATATTCATTCGTCTTACCAGGTTTTTGTTGATTCCTGAACATTATGGAAAAGTTTTACCAAGTTAAGGCTGAGACTTTTGCATTTGAAAAATCTAAAACTTATCGCATTTGTTTGATGGTGAACGTTACTTCATTATATGGTGGTTGGTATGGTGGTGGACGGTGTATGTCACTTTGAAACCTACAGAGAAAAATGTTAAATATTTTGGGATACTTGTGAGTGAACAAAATTCACTTTAATTCCTTTTTATGAAAGATCCAGATTTTTTATACAATACAACACAAGATTTTTATACAATATTTAGTGATACAAAAATATAAAAAGCTATTTATGTGAACGAAGTCATTGCACATTATTATAAATAATGTAGGAATTGGAAACATGCGGACATAAGGTCCCGGAATATTACCCAGGAGTAAACCTGGCCAACCGGGAACTCATGTTATATGATGCTGAATCACGAGAGTACCAATATCCACCCTTATTGAGCGCTCACTAGGTCGTGTTCCCTAAGCTCCCCGAGCAGATTTTGGCTTCCTTAAATAAATTTCTGTTGCATGTATTTTTCCAAATTTATTCCCAATATTTTTACCCTTTCCTGGCGGCATTGGTTTTCTCTTCTCGGCACCATTAGAATCAGCGCTCGAGTGGAGTCTAACAAAACGTTGTACAGTCCGTGGTTACCTCCAGGTTCCACTTTTTAATGGTCTCTTAAAAGTGCCTCTTGCTAGGAAGCGAAAAAAAAGCGAATCGGAAGAAGAATATAAGCACTTTTCATAGATCGACCTCACCCAATTACGGGCGAAATAGCCCGCCGTGCAGACGAAGGAATCGAGGGCATAGCGGAAGAGGTGGAGTGAGAGATTATGACGGAGAGGGCAGAGTGATGGAGTTCATAAACGGCGGAGTCCTAGAAAAAATGAAAGATGGATTTATCCATTGCTCAGTAAATTGACTGTGTGAACCGCGATGTGACATGGTGTTGGTGCTTCGTGTAGGAAGGCCTTGGGTTGGTAGTTTTATTAAACTCATCCTTTCATGGAGGTGTACTTTTTTAGTAAAATATTATCAGATTTAACTGCAAGGGTAACGTACTGAGGCCAAGTCAATTCTACCTATATATTAATGACCTGACCTCTATATATTTTCGCCCAAGACCCAGCTTAGTTTGTTCTGATGACTTCAATTTATTTATTTCGTTTAATTATGTTTCCAAATTTTGTTACCTTCAGCATCTCTTATTTAAGATCTAATAATAAATTTAAATTTGGAAGCATGCGTTTAAGTAAAGTATCATATCAAGAACTTGAATTTTTCTGATCAATTCCACCTTGCTCCTCTGGATAACGTAAATTGTACATCACATTAGTCACTTGTCCGTAGACTGGTGTGTTGCAGTTCTCCCTCCCATCTATTTTCCGCTTTTAACTGCTGCAAGCCACTTTGTTTCTACAGAGTGCCTAATGCCATCATCAATTGTGATTTCCTCTCTGCTGATTACATTTTACCTAAATAAAAGGAAAATAAGATTACCAATCGAAGGTGAACAACAATTATTTTCAACTTACAGATGAAGTTATCTAGTGCTGTAAGTCATTTGCGATATTCAAAACAGTCCTATTGCGGTTAGGAAACATTTGTAATCATTTTTGAAGATCAGAACGTAATTTTGTTCACTTGTTAAACAATATTTAAGGTGAAAATTAGCCTTATTTTAAATATTGCATAACTCTTTCAAGACGATAACTGCTGATTCTGATTAGGCCGAATGAAAGAATATATTTTTACCGTCAAATGATAGTATCCAATTTTGTATTTAAATTTATAAAAACGAGATTATAATTGACCCTTTCATTTTAAAAATATGTTTTATTGTGAATGTGGCTTTCGCTAGGATACTTAATTGGGAGTTGCAACCCTAATTCTGTGTTATTGGTTCGTTTAATTAGCTCAAAATGTGAATTGTATAAGTAGGATACTGAAATTATCCTCAGAGAAGCATTTTATATTGAGGTAATCATTGTTTGAGAGACATGTTTGAGAGCGAATAGGAAATATAATCAATAATGGCTTTCTAAGTCATCACTATTTCATGGATCCGGTCGTAGAGTAAAACCCTGTTCTCAATTTGAGGTGTGTGATCAGTGATCTTTTTATTTTGACGGTCAAACATCTCTGTTTAGACACAAAAGTAGGTTTTTTTTAATCATTTCAAAGGCTGCTTCTTTTCACGTTTCCGTGGCAACTGGGCCGTATCAAATTATGTTGTCCACCGGCGAAGGATTCTTTTCCTTGTCTGAACGTGTCTGTTCCTTCTTTTTTCGGTCCAGTCCAGACAACATTACTTTCCTTACTTTGGATTGGTTTTTAGAAACTTGATATGTAAGTTGCTATTATTTGCTCGCTCCAGACGTAAAATAAAGCCGTGTTCCCTATTTCCAGAATTGTGATTAGTAGTCGATTTCTTTTGACAGTCATCCATCTCAGTTTGACCCAAAAAAAGTTTTTCATTTATTCTGTGACTGCGACGCTTCCCGTTCACGTGAAAATCGGCGTAAACAAACGGGCCCTATCGCATTATTTTCACCGCTTGAAAAGGATTATTTTCCTTTACAGGACGTGTCTGTCCCATCTTTGTTTAGTTCACACAACCGTAATGCTGTATGTAGATATTAATTGACATTGTTGATTTTGCTTCATAATGAATTTATATGAATTTTACCTTGAGAATATTTCACAACTCAAATAAAGATTCTAGCTCGCTAGCGAACTAATATTTATGTAGTACATAATAATATCCTTTTTCCTAATGAATATTTATGCGTGGAAAAATGAAAATCATTGGTTTAGCAGGGAATAAAGATCTAATTTTATTATTTTGACTGTGTATAAGCATACATACATACCCATCACGCCGTTCCCTTCCGGGGTAGGCAGAGTCACAAAGTTTCACTCATAAATACAATTTGTACACATAGCTTTGCTTCAATAATTTCCTCCATATTGACCTATCCTTGCAAACCTCTTTTGCTTTATATACCCTCATACACTGTTTTATACACGCCCTCCTGTTTTTAAGACTCATAACATTTCTCCTCCTAAGAATTTCCTCAACCACATTCAACCACAATATTCTCGGCCTACCACTACCTCTCGCACCATTTATTTCACTCTTATATATCTGTTTCGTTATTCGACTCTCATCCATTCTCTCCACATGGCCAAACCAACGAAGCACACTCCTTTCATATATGTTCATTGCTGGAGCATCTAACCCAAATTAATTTATTACCCACTCATACCTGACCCTATCTATCCTATTCTTGCCGCAAACACTCCTCAGATAACTCATACCCACGGCGTTTAGTCTACTCACATGTTTATCCTGACGTATCCATGTTTCACTACCATACAACGAAGTGGGGAGAAGTACACTTTTGTACACGACAATTTTCGCTTCCTTAGACAGGCACTCATTCCTTGATATGCTCCACATGCTACCTACCACTTTCCTTCCAGCAATCGTACGTCTCTTTATATCCTCATCTATCCGTCCATCTTTGGCGAAAATTTTACCTAAGTACACAAAATCATCCACTTGTTCAATTACTTCTCCATTCACTCTCATCTTACAGTGATTATCCCCATTCTCCTAATCACAAACTACTACTTTAGTCTTGCGTACATTTACCCACAATTCCATTCTCTCTGCTTATTCGCAAAACTTATCTAGGAGCTTCTGTAATCCCTGTTGGCTCTCTGAGATCAAAACAGCATTCCACATATAGTAGAGCTCGCACGTTTACATTTCCATTAAGAACAGCGTCATTTTCACTACATGCCTCTCAAACGCATTTATGCACAAATGCATTAAACAGCCGTGGTGACATTACGCATCCCTGCTTTACGCCCCGTTTTATCGCAAACCAATCACTCAGAACCCCGTTAACTCTCACGCTTGCTTTACTATTATCATACATCGCCATTATAACATTCAATAACTGCCCATTCACTCCATAGTCCTTCATAAGCAAGCATGTATAAGCAAGCATGTATAAGCAAGCGTAAAATTATTTTCGGTCATTTTTCAGAGATCGTTTCCACAGTATTTTACATGTAAATGCCTAGATGAATGATTGATTGATATTTTAATGAGGAAAAAAGCCAGAAAATTTAGAATTACAAACGAGACTTTCACATTATTATTACTAATACATTATTATTACTATTTACTATTAACTTTGACTCGAAATGCAGTTATATTTTTGACCGCTATTATCACATCACTGGTCATGTTTTATTACAATATATTTGTAATATTCGCGATAAGAAGCGTGGTGAAGCCTGCAACTGTATAACTAGAACTAACAACTTCTTCCATCATAGAATTTTTAGCACTGGATTTGGCATTAATGTATCGAATTCTTCGAAATTGATTGGACGTTTCTATTATTTCCATATGGGTTTTTGGTCGTACATTAAGAGGCCGTACCACCGTTACAAAACGAATGGTTTCTCCCATTTGTGTACCCTATTAGAACATAACTGAGAAAATGGTAGAACAAATCCCTCCTTTGAATCTATCGGCCGTTTTTTTCACGTTTGCACAATAACAGAATTAAATTTTTCCATAATTTGTTTAAAAACTGTCTTAATGGAAAGTGGTGATGGGAAACAAAGCAGAAAATTGTTAAAGAAATATTTAATAAAATAACGAAGAATTTACTAAAAGTAATCTTCCAACAATAACTTAGGCACCAATGCTTTCCTTGTTGTTGGAGAATTCCAAATAATATTTAATTTTTATGCGTAAAATTTGTGTTTGGCAAATTCCATATTAGTGACTTTACTGTGTACTTCAGTAGATTTTCAACTAGCCACCAACTAGAGACTTTCTAGTTTAAATTTGTCTGAATCTTATCATGTAAGGAATTTACTTGTGTTACTAATTATGAGAATACTCATTTTGGATATCTTGTACCGCAAACTATTGACACATATATTCGCTGTAATCGATAACTTATAGCTGATATGTTACGTAATTCTTACCTTTACAATATGTAATACCATCCAATTGTTTGATAACTACCCAAGATATGAGGAAGTTTGAAAGAGCTCTTAAATAACGCCTTTCTGAATGCTTGGTTTCTTAATTTGGCCTCTGCCCTTTAGAGTATAATTGGGAGGCGGTGAATATTTTCACTGAAAATTATTTCGCTCGCATTGGTTTTCAATAACTAAAGTGCTTGGACCTGTAACGCACTTTCTTCTGCTTGGCTAACATCACTTTACTAATCGTTAGAATATTTCACCAGATGTTACGAAAGATGTAGGCTGATGATGGGAATTAAAGTAACCCAAAACTGTCCTAGCGGAATAAAATTTTTTTTCTCATCTTATTCTTTGATTCGACAATTATTTCTTTATGACTGTATGTTAATAGTTATCATACTAATAACTTTGTTACACCTGTTAAATATCAATAAATCATGGTTAAATTTACCAAACGAGGTATTTTCTTTGACTCTTAGCCTTGACTTTTAACCTAATTTGAATATTGTAACCTTTCATAATACTTCTCTGGTGTGTACCTTGAAAAATACTATTGAAAGATGCGACGGGTTGTGTATCAGATTGCCTGCAATGGTATCGTGCGTGCTGGTCGTTAGATTAATCGGATGATCTTTATTATTCTCTTCATATACCCTGAAATTCCTATCTACAATAGATAAAGTTGAGTTTTTATGTGCATAATGCAGCAAGTGACCACGTACCTAATCAGTGCATTATGTGTTGAGTGTTTCTTCAGCAGCACGCCATAGCTGCGGTCGCAGGAGATTCACCTTAAGATAATATTGATTTTGGAATTAGACACGTTTTTTACCTCCAAAGGCATTTACCTACATCAGATAATCATTTAGTGCAGGTTCTCACGTATTTAGGAACATTGGCGGAGGGATTGTGGCGACCGAAGTCCCGACACCTTTTTTTCCGGAGGGATAAAGGCGAGATGGTGAGCGTTTTATTTTATTTAGAAAAAGGGAAAGATTCCTCACCCCGCATTTTTATTTTCCCACGTACGTACGCACGCGGGAAATATACCCTTTTAGTTTCTCGCCGCCGACGCCGGCCCCGTGATCGTTAATGTGAGTGGAAGGGGAACGCCACGGGGGAGAGAAGAAAAGTGCCGCGGGCGTCGCGACGCGTGTCGACGCCTTTTTCTCGCCCCTCCTTCCCAACTTTCATTCGCCAGGAAACGGTTCCCCCAGTCCCGACCCATAACGGGGCACATGCAAGTCACACACGTGCGGGAAATGCACAAAAAACCCACACGAGTGCTCAGACTCACACGCGCGCACACAGGCATTTGAGTGCTAAAGGGGTCGTAAGGGAGATTTATGGCTCCGGAGGAAAAAAGTAGAAGGCAAAAAACGAGTAAGAGGAGGAGAAGGCCCGGCGACGTTCGAAGTTTCCGCTTCATCCTCGGTGAAGTGAGTGTGTTGTGCGAAGACGAACGAGCGGTAAAAAGGACGCGGTGAAGGAAGGCGGTGAGCCGCGGGTCTCCCGCGGAAAGGTGTGGAGAGCGAAGTCCATGTGGAATGAGAGTGGCGAAAGAGGAAAGGAAGGAATGGTTTTGGAGGAGTAATCGAATCGACTCGAGCCTGCTTGGAAATGGAGTCGTTATATTCATGCGGAAAAAATACTGCTTCTCCTATCTCTCTCACACGAGTCCGTACTTGAAATTCGAAGGCATAGGGGGAGGGGAAGTTTTGCTTGACATACGAGGACTCTAGATCTAAAGCAAAGCGATTCGACTCGAATAGTCATGATTATTGGTGAGATATTCTCGCCGAGCTGCTCGGAAAACCCCATTCCCATTGAGGTCGTTCGTATCTTTTTTATATCTACCCATCCAAGGTGCTGCGATATGAAAGGAGCCAATGCTTATCAAAGGTGGCAATAAATTGCGATGGATAAAAATTTCTAGTGACCGAGTATGCAATGATCTACCTTTATTACATTAAAATTGCCTCCAATGGTAATATAAACGTATACATTTGCCTACGTATTAATTAATTGAAGTAAAATATGACCTTCTATGCGTTTAAGTCTCTGAATTACTTTTCAGAGCTCTCAGCGTAAAGCGTAAAGAAATTGTATGAAATCACAGTTGGCATAATTTAATCACGACATAGTACATATTAAAAATATAATTTTACTGCAAAATACATTCCACTATAATGGAGGGAATAGGAATAATTTATCTTACCTCAACATTGGTCGTTCAATCCTAAGATCAGTTGGCTGCAACCCTTCACCCTTCCCAATTTAATCCTAGTTCCCTTACCTCCTGGTATCTTTCCCTATTTACTGCCATCTTTATTTGGTCGATGAACTTATTCCTGGGTCTTTCTCTGGGGACTTTTCCTCCAATTTACCTTCAATTTTGCTCTTCACTAACCCATTATGTCTCAGGTTTTGTCCAATCCATCTGGTTATCTTTTCTGTATGGTCTTCCGTATGGTCCTTTCCTCTTTTACTTTTCTGTGCACTTCATCATTTCATACTTCTGAATATTTAATACTTAGAGTATGAATGGGTTCTAAATTTAATTCTCATTTTGATGCAGTTTCTTTCTAGCTCATTGTTTTATGGAGAAGGATTTTATTCTACCTATAAAGAAGCCACCCATAAGGAACCAACATTCATCTGACAGACAGAAAAATATGATTGATGGTTGAATATTTATATATAATAACGGAGACATTTTGGCCAGGTTGGCATGTGCAGGCGTTTGCTTGATTTAATTCGTTGGCGACAACGCATAGATATTTTACTACCAAAAAACCCATCTTATTTTGGCTTATTACATTTATTAATGGCTATACTTTTTCTTTCATACCGTTCCCATAATACAATAGCACAAAGGCTCATGTTGAGGATGAAAGTCGTACCTTAGGTTCCTTTAAATTCAGATACGCCCTTGTTTCTTTTCCATTCCTAATTCGACTCTCGGTTCTTCATCGCGTTAACCCCAGACGTAGGTAAAGGACGTAAGTTTCACTATGATTAATCTGATCTTTGGTGTGCATTACCACTTGTTAAGAAGAAATAGTTGTAAGGGTTAACGAGGCTTTCGAATGAGGTAATATCATGCGGATCAAAGACCTAGCTCAGTCTTAATTTCAGCCACGAAGTCACGGATAATTCTCGAATTACCTCAAGAAATGGTAGTCGATTGAGGCGATGCTTATCAAATCAGGTTTCCTTTGTGCGTGGATTTTCACATCACATCGCCGTTCTTGGATATTTTGGCGGAACCTTAAAGTCAGGTGGTAAAAACTTGAGCATGCATATTGTATTAATCGTTTTCCGATGACATTTTGTTCGTCTTTATCTACTTAGTGAAGATAAACTCTTGAAATGCGTAATGAAATTCGATGGCGATATTCAGTCTTGTAGTTTTCCTTACCGTGTGTCTTATACTAGGTCTGTTAAAAAAGTAACGGAACTTTTCTTATTACGTGGTTAAGGATAGTCCTAGCAACTTCCCTTTGGCGGTGCTGCATTTTTTACTAACTCTTAAATAACCATGCATTTCCGTATCTTGTAATTGTTTTTAGTTTTCGTAATATTCCTGTATCGGTGTAAGGTGTTTCATTTTCCGTGATAAATTGATTCACAAATTTCGGGATCAAAGTTCAACGTGGAATTGTTCTATAAACTTTGGAAACCTTTTACGGAATCCTTCAAACTTTTGAAGGATAGTTATAAGAATGTTGATCGTCATTATACGCAGTATAACGATGAGTTTTTCCAATTCAAAATCAGTCGTCAGTCAGTTCAAGACAATGCTCGACCAGAAAGGCCGTCAACATCAACTGATTGCAGTAATTCTCTGTTCAGACCGAAGTTCTCTGTAGTAGAAATTTCTAGAAAGTTTTTAAATCTTGATTGGATGATGTATTGACATATACCATTTTCCATCACCAAAGCGTACCCGCTCACTCAGTATTGTCAACTCGTGTTTTCTGAGCAAAAATCAAATGAATATACCCTTCTTATCTGTCCAGTCCTCATGTGACTTCTATTCATTCCCCAATTAAAAATTTTTAATTCAGAGACGTCGTTTTGACACCATTGGTGACATGGAAGAGAATTTGGCACGAAAAATATTGGTTTTACCCAAAAATGCATTGTAGGAGTGTATGGTTAGGAGCAAATACCGCTTGAATATATGTTTATTTAGATAATAAGGATGTTAGGGTAAATTTGTTACAAGTTATTTAAAATTAATTTTTACAAAAAGTTCCCATATTTTCCAAGAGATATCATATACTTCCCATGCTGGGGATTTTATCAGTTGAATAAGACAACATTGTTTAATATGTTCTATATTCTTGATTGTTTGAAAACCAAGTATGGCAAAAGTTTAATGAGTTTCAGCTTGAATCCTGGGATTGAAAGTCTCCTGAATACATTCACAGATGCAGGGAAAATTTTAGCTGCGACGCTTACTATACTGACATCAACCTAGTAGAACTAACTGTTGGAGGGTGTGATAGGACTGCGTCCCAGCACCGTCTGATAAGGTACATACTTTGTCCCGATAATTGAATAATGATAAGATCCACTCATCTACTCCGGGATACTCTGACCGTCTTTAGATAATTTTGTTCAAATTATGAATCCCTTCAGGCCACCTTATTACTAGCCAGTCCACCGAGTTTCTGATGTTGGATCAAGCAAGGCATATAGAGCTAAGATCTTCAAAGCATACTAAACGCAATGGACCAAGGTTTCCTATAATATCGCTTGAAAGTAAATAAGACATCGTAACAATCCAAGTATGTAGAAGAGAATAGCTAAATGCAGAATTCAGAATGAGTGGAGAGCAATTCTGGTCAACGGATGCCTTCATCTTTCTCGAAAGTATGATCACGTGAGACGGAAGAAGTACGACGGACATCAAGCAAGCTAGCAAAGAAAAGCCAAGAAAACGCTCATTATGGAGAGGCGACTAATCAGATCAAAGACGATAGGATTTCGAAAGAGGAAACAATACGTGAAAATATTCTTGCAGAAAATGGCACTCTTTAGATATAAAGCATGGACCATTGAAAAAGCAGATCAGAAAAAAATGTTTTCCGATTGTAGTACTGAAGGAGGATGCTTGTGATTGAGTCATCACATAAAATGAGTAATGGAGAAGGGTACTACAGAGTAGAAAAAGAACAGCCCTATGAAACACTATGCATTACAGAAGAATCAAATGGATTTCCTGAGGTACAATTGGTTTGTGAGTATTTTTATTGAAGGGGAAAGTCCCCAGAGAAACACTAGTTTATAGATCAAACGGATAAATGAAGAAGAGATAACATATCAAGAGTATGACCATTGAAATTAGTATTGAATAGGGAAGGTTGGAGTGCTGCAGTCATCCATTGTGAGGATTAAACGAGTAACGAATATGGAATTTAAAAATAATGTAATCATCGCTACTACACAAAAAAAATGGGGCGAGAGATGTCAGGAAGAGTGATTAATAGCCTTATTGCGTATCCGTCAAAAGTTTGACCTCCATTATCTACAGTACCGAGGGATCAGGAGAATGGATTTATTAAGATGTACGGTTAAATAAAATGTAGCCGAGTACCTTCCTTGACTGTTTAATATGTGCTATTATGTCCGAGATAGCAATTAAACATCTTTACTGTAGTATAATCAATCATAAAAAATTTACTTCTTATTAGATCCTATTTTATACTATTTGGAATCTGTTCGTGAGCAAAAGAGCTAGAACTCGCAACAGGGGTTTTCAATTTATATGTCTGATAAATCTTTTATGAATACTATACGCAAACTACCACATGGCTAGGACAATATGCTAAAGATGCTTATGCAATGGGTTATTTTTCATAAGCAACCTGGTCATTGGTAGTATCATCCCTTTATTGTTTTTTTCTTTTTCGTGGAGATTCAAATATTTTTTTTTGAGCATTGAATGTTTAAACTGACTAATTTTAAATTGGAACATCTTATCGTTCTCTGAAAACTAAAATCGTCATTACCTCTCGGAGAATATGTTCTTTGCGTGTTCTCTTATGGTATGTGCAAAATTTTATCGATTGTGAATACCTTATGGGCTGGTAATTTATGTGTAAATATGAAAAGTTCAAGCTTAAGCTTTTTCCCTCCGTCTACGGTCTCTCGGCTTAGAAACTTCCCATTGACCGCTTCATAAAGTCCCCTCTCCCGCCATCATATCTTACACTTTCCTTCTGGCGATAAATAATGTCGTTTAGGCCATTTAATGGCTATAAACCAGAGGAGCTCATTTAAGGGTCACTGCGTCGTTGTTTTTGGGCCTGCAAGGGCACACTGGCCTGAAGTAATACCTCTGGGGCTTACCAGCGTCATAGTATAATGCTAAAGGAGACCAGAAAAATTGTAGGCGTAATGAAAAGAAGGCATTCTGATTTCAAGGCATAAATTTGAGTGGAAACTAGTATTTAACAAACCCTAATAGTTCAGAGTATTCATATAAGTAATTTTTTCGTCAAGGGAATGGATTTAAAAGAAATAAACAAGGGAACAAATATATTGAAGCTGGTGTAAATAATAAACAATGTCCGATAAGTCAACATATACGTCTGATTCAATATAAGAAGCTATATCAATAGTATTATTTGTGTTATATTTTGTGCAAAATATGCTAATATTTATAAGTATTGTCTATCACTGCACTATCCCAAAAATAGCTTTTTTGAAAAATAATAAAAATTTCGGGGAGTAAGCCAGTCTTTTGTATACCAAATGCACTTTCTAATTCTCATTCATAGCAAGTAGTTGCGCGTTAAAATGATTTAATTGTCATGGTTTAAAAATCTACGTTGCTGGATGTTAAATTTCGCAGCCCTGACAACAATAACCTTCAGAAATCATTCGTTACTAGGAAAAATTGTATAATTTTCACATTAATGGACTGCCAGGCTCTATTGAATTAGAATTAATTATTAGTAGAATTGAATTTGAATTCAATTTTCAATGACTGTTCGACAGCTTTTAACATGTTTTCCACATTATTTCATTTTTTCGTACATTAAATACCTACTCTAGTACGCGCTTTTAAAGAGTTAGGAGTGGGCAAATATAATTATATACAGGAAATCTCCCTCATTGCTCCAAAATGATCCGTTTTATTTCACCTTTGTTTAATATTAGAGGGTACTAATCCACCGAACTATTGCAATTTTTATAGCCTGCTCTGAACTGATCAACAGGGATGTGAACCCAATTTCCTGTTTTTCTTTCTGAAATTATTCTCATT
Organism: Ceriagrion tenellum; assembly: GCA_963169105.1. Taxonomy (NCBI): domain Eukaryota; kingdom Metazoa; phylum Arthropoda; class Insecta; order Odonata; family Coenagrionidae; genus Ceriagrion; species Ceriagrion tenellum. The sequence goes on from OY720641.1 coordinate 94,808,460, forward strand.
GAAGTTTTTATTGCTCCTGTATTTCTTTCCATCATCTGACAATTTTTGTCCTAATCCACGCTCGGCAACGACCGTGGGACATTATTTTAGATTTACTGGTGACATTTGCGCTCTAATTTTATTAACGGCGGTAGTCAGCGCTTCCAAACCCTATCGATACAGCAAAATTCATAGAATTTACGAGGTGAACGCTCGAAACTTAACGTGCCATACATTGTGCGTTTCACTTTCCTTATATACAGCCCCTTTGGTGGTGCCAGCGTGTAACCTACTGGACCGCTCTTGTCTTTGCTCAACCCAGGTGTAATCGGATTAAACGCTTGGAGGTTGCAATCACGCCTTTTCCCAAATCCCATCTATGGAAGTTTAAAAGGAATAAAAAGAGGCGTCATGCAAGAGAAAAAATGTCTGGGAAGCAAAATCGAGCCCGCATTGAGACATAAATTCCGATTTGCGGCCGAAAATCTCACGTTTCCACGCTGAATAAAGCGGGCTAATTGCACCTCGCACCCGATTGCCTTCCTTTTATTTGAACTGCCGTTTATGGGGGAAATGTGTGGTGATTGTGTGTGTCTTTGTAATAGTGCAGGAATTTATCCTATTCCTCCCCGTGTGAAATAAAAAAAATGACAAAAAATTGGAGGAATGTGTCGAAGAAAAATCGCCCGCCCGTGTGTAAATTTTTTACCTCATTTTCGAACTAAACCTCTTTCTATCTCTGTAGGTTCACATATGGATGTTAACCGGTGACATAAATGAGCATATTTGGATGATGAGGCGTGGGAAGGGAGAACATGCTCTCGTATCGCCACTACGACGTTCCCCGTCTTTGCTCGAGTGGGTGATTTAATGAGGCACGCGAGTAAGGCTGATACGAGCGTCGCTGAATGCAGTGATCTCGGTTGTTAGCCGGTGGACTATTCTGATAGACGGTTTGACGACGTAACGGGCGGTTGACAAACAGTTTTAAGAGACTGAGTAGTGAAATCGACTCCCAGGGAGTTTCGAAATTGGGATGGAGGGGGACTGGGTGCCGGGAATTGTTGATAGCCACGTTCTTTGTCCAGGAAGGGGTCACGAGACTCCTGAACACAGGATGCTCGTTCCGTGGAACATCCGTGAGTGGCGTACGAAATCGCGGTGGTTTGTGGGATATGATCCATCTACCTCTCTTTTGTTCGTCGCACGATACGTTCGGGCGGAAAAAGATCCGGTTTTTGTTTTTTTTTAGTGAGTGTGATCGGTGGACGTGGTCTCTGCGTATGTCTTTTTTTCTGGGCGGCTGGGTGGGGTCTTGGCGTGTATGAGGGGGATATTAATGGGATGGTGGGAGTGCGAGGCGCGGTCATATGTGGGAATGCCAATTAACGGCCTTTTGCGTACGCTTCGGACGTTTCCGAGAGGATTGGGTGGAGAGCGAATTACAGCCCTTAGTCAATCCGTCCGCCATCAGCGTGAGGTTTTTATTGCCCTCTCGCCCTAATTTGACTTCTGTTGTTATCTTCGCTATCTCTTTCACTTTTTTGGGACGACTCCGCGATTTTCATCGCCGCTTTGCAGTCCGATGGAGGAAAAATAAAAACCGGCGCCCGTCCAGAGGAGGTGGTAATCCAATTTGGGGGGGAATTGAGTTGTGTGCAGTGGGAAATAATTTAGGTGGGGTATCATTGCTGGGAATAATGGATTGCGGCCAAAATTTGAATGGATGGTGATGAGCATTAAAGTGTAATAAAATTTGGGTACTATAAATTAGAATTTACCTGACATTATGCGAGTTGGTATCTTCTTCCGTTTTATTACCTAAAATATACAATCATCAACTTGGATCATTAAGCAGTGTAAACGTGAACATAACAAGTATAATACTTATGTGAAAAAATAACATTTTATATACTGATAACAATCTAACAATAAAGTTTTTTTATTACCTATTTGTGCTTATTATCTTAATTTTTGCATAGTAATCCAAACAATACACGCTACGAAGTTCTGATGAAGGCTTCCGCGGGGCTTTGATAGAGGTTGATTCCTTCTTTCTTTACATGGACCTGAGGAAGCCAGCAGGACAGCCGGCGAAATATTGTCCTCAACATGAACCAACGCGGCGGAAAACCCGAAAGAAGGAATCAACCAATACACGCTACGGTTAACTATTTAACAATTCAAGTGTTATAATTATTAATTGAGCGAAACAATCAGCTTTTCGTACAACGTTCAAACTTCATTAAATGCATGAACGATAACTTTATCTTTTCATGCGTAAAATTAATATACCTATGTGACACCTGACCTCGAGCATTTTGGTTTTGCTTGCCAACGGGTATGTATTCGTGTGGAACTTTTGAGGAATATCCGGAGTTTTACGTGAAAAATATTCACTCGAGTTCTAGGTTTCTCCTTACGGGAATGTTGATACATTTGCTCGAAATTGAACTGAGTTTGCAACGTTGTCAACAATTGTTTTAGGTCTGTTGCTTAAATTATCTCATTCACTTGGGATTTTTATTGCCACATAGTTTTTTTATATTGCTCTCCATTTGCATGCAAAATCACAAAATTCTTTGATTAACCCTTCTTTTAAGCACAATAGTCGCTGTATGCTGGTGTAAATTTGCTGTGGAAAAAATGTTACTAATTCAACATTACCTCCAAAACTTGATACGAATGTATTATAATTTTCGACGCTAAAATATTTTCGCTATCAACCTCTGTTTCTATTGTTTGAACAATCTCTGTAAATGTGGTTTATCATACGGGTAGCTATTATTGCAGCCATATATTACATGAACTCATTAAGTTTTAATATGAGGTGCGATACGACTCTGTGTGAACTTGAATTATGCATTTTTATAATTTTTAAAAATATATACGAGTATGCATGTGTTACCTCCTAATACAAAGTGGGATAACACGTTATCATGATAAATATTTAAGAATACGCAGATCCGTTCATACTATTAAAGGAATTTGAAGGTCTCACTTTCCTTTAAGGTGACTTTATGGCACAATTCGATGGTTATATGATTAATTCACGAATGTTTTGTCATTCGATGTTTCCATTGTGCTGTTTCATATGATCAAATGTTATCTTCAAGCTTTCTTATCAAAATACCATATGAACTCTTACTTTTCCTTTAGCTCTCTTCACAGAGAACTAGCAATTACGCTTCACCAACTTCAAGCATAAATTATTCTACCATATTTGAATTTATTCCTATTTGTTTATGATCTTATAACCTTGATCAAATATTTTGATAGAGGTTAAGTAAATTATCGTTTTATCCTTGGGTTTAATTTGTGCTTGAAATTTGATTTATACCAATGCTTACTTTGCGAGAGGATTACTCGTAATGTGAGTGGTGTGACTTTTCTCATGTGGTTCAAGTATTTTTTCTGTTGTTGACGGTTTTATCTGGTTCAGTGTTTTCAGGTAGCTGATAATTTTGCCCGTAGTTGTAATTCATCTAACTGGACTATGATGGTCATGTTACCATAATGTTCTCTACGCGGAGTATGATTTGATATGGTTGGCTTTAGAGCATGATTAGTTGCTAATATTTCTATAAAGCTATTTTCAGGACCGGTTTTGTATCTAATGATTAACGTTTCCTTAAGAAAACTGCCTCGTGGTTAAACAAATCATAATATATAGTTAAAGCTTTAAGTACCATCCGTTGGTAAGTTAACTAGAGTATTTTTGAGGGATAAAAGAACGTATTTACTTTGTTTTCACCCCGAAGATATGTTAGCCGGTGATTATAAAATTTTGCGTTAAAGAGTTTTCAGCTATCAAAAGTCTTAACTTTTCATGGTTAGGTCATAACATTGCACTCAGGAGAGTATACATTGTTCTGTATCTCAGGGTTCCTCTCCGTCTAGTCCATGTTCCGCACATTTCTCCGCGCAGATATCTCAATGCATCTTGTCGCCACACTGCGGAAAATTTCCTCATCGTCCGCCCATGCCGTCTCGAGGACTTCTTAAGCCCTCTCTTTCTATAGTAAACCACACGCGCTTCTTTCCACCCTGTTTCAACCGATCGTTTTCTCGTGTGCCGTCTTCCAGAAGTTTCAATAAGCAGAATTCCTCTCATTTTTATTAATACTATTTTTTTAACTTCCCTATTCGTTTCCATTTCTTTCCTCTTATCGATCTTCTTTTCTCCCATCATCCTCTGCGCGTTTCATCCCCCAACACAAACAGGCTTTTTCCACGTCTTTCGGTCTGGGAAACTCGTCGGATTTCGCCCGGAGGGGAGGATGGGGTTCAGAGACGGCCAAACCAATTCCCCAATTTGTTCGCGGGACGGTTCCTGGAGCGTTGTTACGCGCCCAGTGGGGGTACAAGAGAAGGGCCGGCGTGTTCGGGGCGGGCGAGGAGATCGGCTCGGACGGCCTGCCCCCCGTGGAAGGAAGATCCCATTCGAAAGAGGATTCGAGGGACGAGGAAAAAGGCTATTCATCAAACGTCCAATGATGCCTTTGGGTTGTTTAGTGAATCAATCACGCGGGTTCGGGGTCGAGGATTATAGGAAGGGGGAGAGAGTTGGGGGAGGGGGTGAGGCTAATGAATCTGTCGATATATCAGCCAAAAAAAACATCAACTTTCTTTTTTTCTCCCTACCCATGCCAGTCGATGATGAGTGAGGGAGGGATGGTTTATCGGAAGGTATCGGGAGATGACTTTGCATGCATGTGTACGTGTTGGTGGGAATAGTTTTGTGAGGTGTCGGATGTGAGTTCGGGTTACGAGCCGCGGAATGTTTTTGTTTTCCGGTAGATGCTATGCGGTGAAAAAAAAACAAATGGGGATTGAACCCCGGGGACGGCAATTTGGTGCTTGATTTGCTTCCGGGTCTTCTTTTTAATTTTTATTCCGCTCTCAACCGCTCTACATGTCTCTTTTTTGGTTTAATTTCCACAAAATGCTTTTTATTTTTGTTTTTTTTTGACAACACTGTTTTCATATTTTGAAGGTTTTGCTAAATTTCTATGATGATAATCTCTGTTATTTGACGGTTGGCAGTGAGGTTAATACTGTAGGCAAGGTTACAACATCGAAGCCGCTTGAATCTTAAAAAAACTCCAACGGTGCACGGCGTATGGGCTTGTTTATATACTATTACATTGCGTCTGGTGTTACAAAAATATACCTGAACTGAATGCTAAACCATTTAAATAGCTGTTTTTTCATTTATTTTCCCCGCTTTCTATACTGTGACTTGTTAATTGAATCGTTGCCACACGCTTATGTTTCAGTGATTTAGGTCATAAAACCAGCCTTTGCAATACCCGCGACTCGTGCAGTTTTTTCTGATCAGTTTTGGCACACTTTCACCAGTATGCCACTAGATAGGCCAAAGTCATTCCGTAGATCTTCACAGTTAGGCTTTTCTTGGGAGCCAGCGAGTGATATTATGGTGTATATGGTTGGATTGTTAAAGTAGATTGGCTGCTGTAAGAGGAAGTGAGAGACCGACGAATTCGTGATTTTGGAGGAAGATACTTCTATGAGGAGTGAAGGTGAGAGTCTTAATAACAGTTGAGAGTGTATGAAGCAATTTTTTTGCATAACTTAATCTTAAGAGGTATGAAAAGATAAGGCATATTTTCAATTGCGTATTCTATCAGCTGAGGTTGGTAGGTTTTTGGATAGTACTTGTCCCAGCGATCTCATTTCTGGCATAGCATTCTGTTTTCCCACCTATTAGAGATCCAACGCTACATTCTTCTCAATATCCTCTGAACGTGAATATACTTAATTTATCTTTTATTCTGACAATGCCGGAAGGGAACGGCGACGGTTGGTATGCATAGCGTCCGTATGATTTTTGCGAGGTAATGGATCCTCGCGGAAAAAGATAGGGACGGGCCATCAACTTTTCATCCCTTACCCTTCTCCCTTCCTTTTCATCCCTTAATTTTACCTTTCCAAATTCCTCTGTCTTCATTTCTCCGTCTCTATCTTGGTTATCTGTTTTGCTTCCTACTTTCTGCCACTCTAAGCCTTTATCTTACTTCAGTTTCCTTCCGAGTGTCTCTCCACTGCCTTTCTTTCCCATTTCCTTCACTGAATTGGCCTCAAGCATCTCTGCCCTCATAAATGCCTCTTTTGTCTTCTGGGTGGTATATGATTTGTTTAGAGTTATTTCTTTGTTGAGCCCTTTTTTGAGTTGGAGGATAAATTAAGGGTTTAATGGTGATGTTTATTAATTGTTTAGTAGGTCGATTCAATAAATTGGCTCCTTCGTTACGTATATGTGTTTAAACTGTGTACATTCCTATCGTGGTCTTAAACTATCTTAATGTGGACGCATTTTGATAGCAATTTTATCAAAAAATTCAAATCAAGGCAGGAATTAAGCGTCAAAATAAACTATTATTTCTATGATGTAAAAATGTGATGATCGGGAAAGGCTTTTTCTATCATATTAAAACTTTTTTTAAACCAACTTCTTTCTTTACTATTCTAAGTTTATTTTTCCAGTGTTAATTTATGTAATAGGTACTTTTATTTTAAGCTTGGCATAGTTATTCGTTAGTAAGAATCATTTGCAACAAAATATATTGCACAAAATTTTTTATTCTCTGTAACTGAATGAATGGAAATGGGGATGAAAATAAATCGGCCAATGGACTTACTAATAAAGAAATATGGACTGCTTTTTACATTGGGTAAGTTGAGAAAGGTGACTCTTTGGTTTATTTTTTTTACTCCGGAATAAAGTCTGAAATGCGATAACGATGATGGCGTGAATGTTGGAAATCTTTTCAGTTCATAAATTATATATTTATCACATTTCAGAAGAAAATCTGCAAGATAAATTTATTGTGAAGATTTACAAGACTTGCCAAAGATGAGAAATCGTAAAAAATGTAGCATTGTTTGAAGTTTTAATGGATCTTTGATACTTGTTTGTATGAAGTAATGATTAAGCTCATAAATGTTTTATTTTCCCACGTCAAAATCAATATTGTTGAGTTATTTCAATTAAATGTGAATAAGCTGCCTAAATAGCATCAACGAATGTTATTTTTTGATGGAAACACACCCTGGTTGCCCTATCATCTGATCATATTGCTCTATTTTGTCCTAATTTTCATATTCTAGCCAGCTTGTAGGTCCAAGGCATTATAAACGAAGTATTTTTTAAGGTACGTAGTGGTATAGTGAGTTTTACCGTCTCTTTTAATTCATCAATAGAATCGAGGAAAATTTCCTCATGTCAATCTAACTTTACTGACGGCTCATTTACTGTAAAAATTTAGCTCCAATTGCACTGGTTGTAAGATATTAAGCATGATTCTTGCTATGAACAAAATATTTTTTTCATTAATATACTAAATGTGATTTTTCTTGTTCTTCATTTGTGTGATTATATTATCTCATTGATAATGAATGTGTTATTTCTTTTGCGTGAATTTACTTCCAAATTAGGAATTTTTTAGCTGTTCATGAGTGAGGATCTTCCGCAAATGCGTGGAAGATGTCAAATCAGGTCTTCCGTTTATAGCAATATAGTTACCATGTATATATCTACAGAAAACCATGATGTTCCAATTTACGTTCTCAAATTCAAATTATCCTTGTGTGCTCCCTGGAACAAGAGCTCGACTAATACACCATTGAAAAAATATGGAGTATAAAGTGTAAATACTCATGGAAGAATTCGCTGCTAAAAAGGTTTTATCAGAGGTACGCGAACACTCCTCTCCTGGGCAAATAAAAAACTCACAATGAGGTATGACTGAATACCTGTGACCTAAAATAATGACACATAATGAATTTAATTTTACAAAATTTAAAAAAAACATGCCATAACTTTGCCTGGAAATAAATTTACTATGGAAATTCACTGAAATATTCAGGTCGTTCATTTCTGTCCAAGCCAATTGAAATTCCCTCGTTCCAGTTATGCTGTACCACTGTTGATCATGGAGGTGTGCGATGATGGAGATATACCAGATGTAATGTCTGCCCGTCTAAAAGAGAACTGCTATAAACAATGAACAAAAAGTGATTCTGTCAGGAAAATTATTTTAAAGGAATGACATGTTAACGCCATTTTTATTACTTAGGTGAGGTTCTAAATCATAGCTCACGAGAATAGGGTCCGACGTATCCTCGAGAATGATGTGTGATTCCTTGATCTTGAGAGTATTAATCGATCACTTGATAATGGCCCACAAAGCAGACTGTCAGATATCGCTCAAGCATTCATTAGCCATACATTTCACGCCGCTCACATGCTGGGGAGACACGGCCGAAAGCCCATTCATTCTAGGGGTGGGAAAAAAGCTCTTCTGCTCTGTACTACTACTTACCTCTTCTTTGCCATCTCTTTGAGTTTATATTAAATTCATCTTTTACTTCGTATATCCCTTTGCTTTTTAATCCTTCAAAATTTGCCATAAATGAGAGTATGTTAAGGCACAAACGCACAGGACTTAATCTACAGCTCAATTACTTGCGTTCCAGACAGGCCATCTGTGTACAGTCTGTGAGACCCAATGCTAACACAGCGAAATCACACCATTTCATGGCCTTTAACTATCCAGCGGTTACGTTCTCAGCAATCGCTTCATTTGTCCCGCACCTTTGCCCATTCAAACTATCCATTATATCTCCTATCCGCCATATATATTAATCGTACAAAACTGGGAATCACAAGCGTAGCGATTAATCTATGTGTTTATAATTCGTTCTGGTGAGTCAGTAATCTGTCGCAATCCTTATTACACCCACATGTATTCAATTAATGTTGTTTTACGTTTGAAACATATTAGTTTTACTTTTATTCTTGCCATTATTATGGTTTCTCTATCACTTAAGATATTATAATCTTACCGCCTTCTAACAATGTATATTGAATTACCTATTAATTGAATTTAGGTTGCCTTGGCCAATTAATTTCGTTAATTAACGTTCATCAATGGCGTAAAATAACCTTAAGTCATCGTGACTAAGGTTTGTGGGTTATGTGGAAGCGTCTACAATCATCGTCGACTGTGCATCGAGGGCCTCCAGGTGGTTTGAGGACTTGAGGACCGGCTAGAGTACGATCACAAGAGCATCACCTGCTTCGCGAACAGTTCAGCTCGTGCATCATTAGGCTCTCCCCTTATCTTGCGAGATGTATCTCGCTATGGGATGCCAACAATGCACCTCTCGCATGGGAGACTGGATACCGCATGCGGGTTGCTAGCTGCCACTGCTCTTTGGATCGAGTTCCATCGTAAGCCCTAGTTGGGTAGGGGATGGTGGTCATGGAAGCTGGAGGCGGAGGATTCGAAACTTGATGTTTCTCAAAGCGTGTCTGATCTGAAGCAGTCAAGGAGTTGTTGGTGCGGAAAAGAGAAGCGATGTATTGTCGGGATTATTCCGCTTTCCAATACCCTCCGGCGCTTTCCCTCGATTTGATAATGTACATTCAGCTCAGCTAGAAAATCAAATCAGTGTTAGAAAAAAACTTTTAGACTGAATAGGTTCATAGAAATAAATAGCCATAACAGGAGCAATCCTAACTTTCATTCATGGCATAACCCTGCTGGTACACAAAACTTTGAACGGAACCTATCCACATATCAAAAGTAAAAATTCACAAATATATTATGATATAAATTCCAAGCTTTCTTATTTTTCTTTGGAAATTAAGCACGCTCAATACGCAAAACTTTTTTTCATGATACAGAATTTACGTTTACATTTTCCACGAATCATTGAGGATGCAAGACTAAGCGACACCCAGTTTTGAATGGACTTATATATCATATAGGTTTATTGTATGTGTTAAAATTGAATTGTTTTTATTTTAATACTATCGTTAAACTGTATTTTTTAATTATCGAAATATTTTTATCATTAGTGCTGGTTTTATTTTGCTTAGTAGTCAAAATTTTTGCTTCTTGGCAAGTAGAAAGTTTTTGCTTCAATTTGTACCTACCTGTGCTTATACAAAAAAATTTTTTATAGTCATCTATTTATAAGTCAGTTTTTTCTGCCTCAAAATTTTTAAATATCGATGTACAATCATATCGCTACCTCTCTTTTTACTTGAAAAATATTGGAACGCGAGAAAAAAAGCGATTTTCAAGGGTAAAATGTTTTGTGGCTTGACGAGGTGGACGTTCTTACAATCTTGTTTGTAAATGTAAGGAAAAACTGGAAATCAAAGTGGAAGAAAATGTACTAATATGGTTAACAAAATACTTGAGAATGAAGTGGAATATGTCATGTGACAACTGGTGGAATTTAGTGACTTCGGGAAATGTTATCGAATACATACGAAAAAGTACCCTGTCATTAAGTATCATCAATGACAAATATGCGTGAAAAGTAGTATTTATTGATCCCCATATTTCTTTTTGGATTATATGAATGCGAGATAACTGATAAATTGTGATTTCTGATTAAGAGAATGAATGTTGTGAGAATTTTTGTGAGTGTGGTCAACTCTTTGGCTCCCAAGGTAATATTTCTCATTAATCATCGAAATGAGTTTTCGACAATATTATTTTTAAAGCTCTTTAAAAATTACTTAGCACTGTGAAAATCCTTAAATATTTCCTCAATTTAACTGTCAATTGTTTATCTTAGTATCCCTAAAATTCACGCAGCAAAAGTTAAGTTCATAACGTCCTATTTTCGCCATTTAAAAACCGTTCTTTTGTTGAATCTGGGGAAAATGGTGAATCTCAGCAAACTACAGTGCTGTTGACGCGGTGAGTTACATAAGCATCATTATTTTATTAAAGAATAATTAAGGTTACTCTAGTTATTATTGCAAGAATGTGAAAGTCTCAAAAGTATATTTAATGAAAGATTTTGTTTTCCCTGTAAATCTCAATTCGTGTTTACTCCAGTGAAAAAAGGACAATATTTTCCTCAGTATAAATTTCGATGTTGCAACGCGCGTTTTGTTTTTCCTTGGTAATGATGCCTGAGAACGTCGTTCCATTAATAATAAAAATAGAGTCTCTATTAACATCGGAGTCCTAAATTTTTTACAATGCATATTTCTCTTTTCTACCGAGCCTAACCTTAATCAAACAACATTCTGATTAATCACTTTAAGCATATTATTTATTCAAATACTTCAGCAATACTTCCCCTATTCGATATTCTTTCTTAGAATTATGTAAAAGTGTAGTTTATGAGAGTAAACATAACATTTTTGGCACCACCTCCACCGTTGTATTACAGATATTGATATGCTTTGAAATATTGCGAAATGGGGAATATCTGACGGGGAATGACCTTCTTAGATGAATCTCAGAGAGTTAACAGGGGAATTGAGACAAACATTTTACAATATTCTATGTTCTTTAGATAAATTTTATCTGGAAAAGCATAGCTTGTGATTGTGTTACGTCATTCAATGAAGTTAATTACATTTCGCTCTTTGATATCGATTACTTTCATCAGCGGGATTAAGTCATTTTTAGTACAATGACAAATTATGTGGTAAAAAGTCACTCGAACGGGTTTATGTACACCAAGGGTTGAATTTAGCCATGAAAAAATCATTTGACTTGACTGGGACATGCACCCGTATATGGTATAAATGCACCCGTGTGAGTGTCTTCACACCTCATCATTTCTCAATGCGGAGATGGGAAATTGGTCAACTTCGTCGTTATCTAAACCACTGTTTCATTTGTCATAACTTAGTAGTTAAAGCTATAGCTAAGTATTATCCATTTTAAAGTGAAGTGCCCAATTTTTTTTAGCTATTCATCAGCGTTATCATTATCATGGTGATGAAATGCTTGTAACATTGGTGGAAATAATTTTATGAGGCTCTTGCAATTCTTTTTAGTAATCATGACACGGTTCAATAAAGCTAGGCCTAAAACAGTAGTAATCCTCCATTTCATTTTCGAAGAATAAATGCATTTATAAATATTCTGAAGCGTGCTGAAATGATTGCGAACCACTCGTTATAATAGAGGTTTTCATTTAAATGTGCTCCCCTCGAGACGAATACTGCGCCTGCGAATCCGGTGAATGTTCTTGCTCTCCCCCAATTCCCACCACTTCCCTGCCGCCGGCACCCTGGTGACCCAATATCCCAGTCAGTGGCCTGAGCAGCCCTGCCTGCGGGGGGAGGGGGTGGTGCAGGGAAACGGTGAGCGCACAGCCGTGCAAGAAGCATTTCGCCGTGGTAATCAGACACCACATCAAAACCCGCGCGCTCACGAAGTGCCCGTGATGCGTTAAGGCAGCGGAGAGAGAGGCGGACCTATCCCCGGCTTCGCAGCGGTGCGGGCGAGGTGAAAGATCGTGGAGTGAGGCTGGGACTTATGTGATCGCTCGGTTGCAGAGGGCCCGAGGCCTTATTCAGCAAGGATGCGACGCGGTCGAACCTCGGGTAATTCGTGGATGTGACGTAGTAGCTCTCGACAAATCTCACATTTTGAATGGCATAAACGTGTACGAGGTAGTGACGTAAAAACAACGTCACTGCCGAGGCTCAGGATTACGGAGGCCATATCGAATTTGGCGCCTGAAGCATTATTGATGAAAACTTGAGCGGACGTGGAAAAAACGTGGGCGGACCACGGAAAGTATATGAGTGTAACGACACAGCCCACTATAAATCTCAATTTGTTGGATGTTAATCTTCAGAAAATTTTCCAATCTATGGCGTCAAAATTTTGAAACATTTGAGAATCAGTATGTCCAAGTCCTTACCGAGTAGCCCCTCTGAGCTTTAACCTTCAGTCGAGACGGAGATTATTTTCATTTTTAATTAGTCAATTTCCCGTATCTTCCCTAAGGGTGACTCAAGTTAAAGATAAGGTGCTTTGAAGTAATTGAATGGACGATCGTTTGGTAAATTTCGATTTCAACAGAAAGCTTTTGAATGTTTGGTGACTTATTCATGTGTGCCTATGTAAATAAGGAATATGTCATAATTTCAACTCTATTTTCGGTGTGCGCATTTAAGGTTTAAGTAAGACCTCCACAGGTTGTGCAATGTGAGCTTTTGATATTAATCGGTTAAAATATTTCAGCTAAATATTTAAATTTTACTCTTTCGTATAATCGATTGAAGACTAATTTTAGTAATCACACTGTTGAATATGGATAGTATGAATAATACTCGCAGTGGAACAACTTTACTCGGCTTAATAACTGATCGTAATGTTTATTTCAGTGTAGTTTACGCATATCAATGATTACAAGTGGTCATCAAAATCTGCGAGCGAACAGGGTTCTTACAATGCGTTAAGACAGCATGAAGAGGCGGACATTTACCGATCGTAACGGAGAGTCGTGATGAAAGATTGTGCTGCGAGTATTTAACAGATTGGAGAGCAGATTATTTGGCGGTTTTCCTGTGGTACAATCTGTTTATCCATGTAACACCTTGTTTAAATCAACTATTCCCCTATATCCGTCCCGTTAAGAGAAACAACTAAACGTAATCCAAGTCAATTGAACACGAATTAGCTTTTTGTGTGCAATAAACTTGCTGGGTACTTATTTATATGAAGTAGGTTGTTGGATAGCACTGAGGTTGAGGCTAGAGAAGAGCAGAGTAGCTTTGAATCTTGGGGAAAACATCAGTGAAAAAATCAGGGAATATATGTGTGGATGAGCTTTGTTTTATCCTTGTTTGTGAGGTCTTATAAGAACGCTCTTAGGTATAAGGTACGCTCTTATAAGAGTTCGAGGTTATATGTCATCTGATCTTTCCGGCAAATTCCGCTAATGCAGTTCACACAGCTACAACTTTAACTAAGGCTAACTCTTTTGATTTCATGAGCCACCTTTTTGCTCATGCCATTATAGTACTGATTATATCAAATTTTCTGTAAATCATACAAAATCCGAAGAATCTTGCGAAATTGAGTGGAATTTTTTCATAATGAAGAAATAAAACTTGCTGTTCTCCTCAAAATTAAAATTCACCGTCATCTGAAGATAATTTATTAACACTGACACTAGCTTTGGAAGTAAATATTTTTGAGAAAAAATGCTCAATCATATTTCTAAATTAATCCTATTAATTCTTGCCGGCTGCGGAGTTCAGAGGTGGCTTTGATCTTTGGGTAGCTGTGGAAGAAATGATTGTTTTGGGAATACTGGAAGGTAGAAGCCGAACCATATGGCATTCAGGTCGCGATCGGGATTCATTTGATAACTGTACACCATTGCCGGACTTCAAACCCGGACCTACGTAATGTGAAAACAGTTGTTTCGCCACCGCACCCACCATATCCTTTTCTTTACTTAGTTTTTATCAGGCCGTCACCAATAAGCTTGGATGGTCTTCCTCCAGCATTCTACTCTCGCCCCATTATAGTGAGCAAGATAAGGAAGTGTAGATCGAGTTGGTGTGGTGGCTAGATTACTGGCTAACCCGATCCCTGCTTGAATGTCGTGTGGAGGCCACTTCAAGTACAGTACTCCGTCTGTCGGATGAGATTTCAAACCGTGGTCCCCTTGGCGCCTTTCGTTAAGAACAGGCTAAAGCCGACGCCGGGTTTCTATCCACCCTTCCTCCCTTACCTATCCCCTATGGCGTAAATGACCTTAGCTGTCGCCTCCCCAAAATCCAATCCCAAGGTAAGGAAGTATATCTCAGAAGAGGCAAGAAAATTGTCTCGGGAAAACAATGATGAAAACCAAATTATCTCGTCGTATATTGCCTTGCCATTCCTCTAAAGTTCATGTTATTATCCTATATTTATGGTATAAAAAAGTATAATGAAGACATTTTGCCAAGAAAGTCGCAAGAATCTAGTTTGATAGAACCATCTCATCCTACTATGGTATCTCTTATTATTTTAACTTGAAATTACTCGACGTTATCTCTAAATGTACGTGTGTAAAGGATATTTGTTCAGTAATTGCGGACAAAGACATTTTTTAACATCTCGTAACTTCGGTGTGCTTAGTCATTATTTTACCATTGAAGTACTCATAATTACCTTTGTATGAGTGTGCAAAGAGTGGATAAAAGTAGATATTAAAATTAAGTCATCGCAACACGTCAGGGCATCACACCGTAATTCCATTCTGAAATTAAAGCGCACGCTACCGAATTGCACAGCTGACGCACGACTAGGCTCCTCTTTTCCCTGTTTTTGTTACCCAAAGTAAACGTATCTCATTGCCCCCTTCTCGGTAGGGGAGGTATGGACGAAAAAGTGCAATCCGGGGGCTAAGGTTGAAGGTCCCCTTGGAAGAGTGCAGGTGCAGGACTGAGGAAAACGAGAGACGAGGAGAGAGTGAGAGAGGAAGTCATTGGCGTGGGAAAGAGACCGATGGTTAAATGAGGGCTGCAGGGTATGAGGGTATATGAGAGGGAGAAGAGATGAGAGATATAATGAGCGTCCCTAATGCAGGTAGTGTGCTTGAATGTATCGGTGGTGACGGAGCCTTTGTCTCGGGGGCCGAGAGGGCTGGCTTCTGCGTGTGAATGTGCAGGCTTGTGTGTGAGATTGACTCTCGGCTGCTTTTCACTCGGTGGCGCTCGCCGCCCTCTGCCTTCTGCGGAGAAGGATGAGGTGCCGTGTGACAAATGTACGCCCGGGGAGGAGGAGGGGGATATGGAAAGGAATGGAGTTTCGCAGCTCCAGCCGAATATTCGACCTCGCAGTGCATTCCTAGTATTGTTTCAGTTTATTTCTCAAAACTAGGTCTCATATGGTTGATGGCCTTGTTAAAAAAAGAGTAAGGATCCAGTCTATTACGAAAAAATATCGTGTGAGTTCTCAGGGCGTTATATATCTCCGATCGCGACTTCGAGTCTTCAGTTTCGAGATGTGCGTGAGAGAAAGATACTTTTATCTATTTTCCATTTAATCAATCCAGTCAAAAATATTTTCGGCCTTCCTTCCGTTCAATGCTGTTCATGCTTTGAACTTTATGCAATTCTTTTTGTTAGCTGATATGTAAACTATCGGTGATTCTATATATTATTTTAAGTCTAAATTTTTCTCATGAAGAGAATTCGTTCAATCAACTCTCTGTTTGTGAGTTGTTTGTGAGATTACTTTAAAGGGAAGGAGTTAACTGTTAGTTACGCTGATAGAGTCATGTGAATTATTTTTAAGATAAATATTTTTTTTGATACCTCATAATTTGAGGATAACAAATGACCTAGTGTAAATAATGTATTCATCCAAATTTAAATACAGATGAAAATAACAAACTGTACGGTTTCAAGGTGAATGATGTGGAATTTTTCCAACACTGATGAAAACATACGTATATGGAACCTTCTCTTACGCTGGTATCTGCATCATAGATATTTTTTAGGAATATTTCTGTTTTATCCATTTTTATGAATTTAAATCTAACATGTATACTCTAGCTGAAAAAAAAAGTTTAAATTCCTCCGTCTAACAAATAACTTACGTTTCAAAACATTTTGATTAAAAATACGGAAAACATATTGATGGAATGCTGTGAGGAAAGTAAAAGACATCTCTGTAGCCTGTGCTTTCTCCTTCAGAATATTATCCACACACGCTGTAAATGAGAGAAAGAAAAACTTTTGAAAGTGTGACGTACACAGGCATTCATAGGCTGAGTTTTTTCCTGAATTTCATTTTCGAGAGGAACATGATACTTCATAAGCGATACTGGAGAAAATTTAGAGAAGTATACTTGCTTCTATTTTCAGACGGCTAGGCAAATTTAGCAATACACCAAAAATACATATGTGTATCCTTTTATCCTTTAGAAATTCATCTTAAAGTAAACAGTTCGCAAATTGACGGGTATGAATATGGTATACGTGGCAGTGCTTTTAAACGAAGATATTCTAAATTCTAGGAAATGAGTTAGAACAAAAGGAATCTTCTGTCTGACTAAAATAAGCACTCCACTATGAATAATCACCAAAATAGGCTTACTAATTGGAAGAGGTTATACTGCAGCCACAATTGGTCCGTCTAAGGTCGATCCGATAAAATTATGTGTTTTAATGAGAATATAAAGATTGAGTGCTGTCTTCAAAGAATTCTGAATTAAATTTATCAAGTAGATACATGCACCTTGGATAAGTATATAAGTGCTAAATACATTTACGCCAAGTCATTAAAGGTAATCCCAATAATTGGACTTAATAATATAAATTGAGGAAATTAGCGTTAATTAATTAAATGTAGACAATTAAGATGTATTATGCCCAATTTGCGAGTAAAAAGCCTGAGGCGGGTGAAGTTACATGATATTTCCATATAATTTTGTAAATCTTATACGTCAGGGGAAGAGTTAGAAAAATGCATAAGGGGCAACTGTATGTTAAGAATCAGAATTTGGCAATTATGTCCGATCATGATATAGAGAATAATGAATATTTCTTGGAATCTGTTTTAAAACAATACATTTTAACAACTTGTTATAAGAATAATGTAATAACTAGTGCAATCACTGAATGTTCTCTTATGTTCAGTTCATGAAATACACAATGATTCACTCTATCAGATTACCATCGTGTTTCTTGAAATGTGGAGAAAATATTTTAACTTTATACCTCTTACTTCAATGCAGAAAGGGGCTTTAAATGATCGGATTATTTACTGTTTTAGCTATATGTCAATCTATTGCATCTATTATTTGACTGCTTTAAAAAGGCAAGTAATATTGTACAACGTGAGTACGCACGTTGGGCTTTCTTCATAAAACATGTTGGAGAGATTTAACTTGACAAAGATTCAAGTGGTGCATAAGACATCGCATCTTCTTCATCTGAGAATTTTGCTATGTAATTGGGCAATCGCCATCTCTCTCCCTTGCGTCGAGGGTATGGTAAGATATTTCCCTGCCGTGGACGAAGATAAAGGAGGCGAAATGTGCGGGGGATTCAGCCATAGGTTCAATCGACTGGGCTTTTTGGGTGGCACTATTTTCCTCTATCCTTGCACTGGGAAATGAATGAATCCGGACTCCTCCTTTTCCCCCGAGGGAGATGCCTCTTCTCCCGCAACAATGCAGGCAAGCCGTCTTTGTGCATCGCGTTTTTCGAATTCACATCCAGCCGTTTCGTTTTATTTTTTTTATTCCCTTTCGGGATAACATCCCAGTCCTCCCGATTGGCCTGCTCCCGTCGTGGTTCCACGAAACTCATGACAATGCTTCCATTGTTGCGAAACCCTCTTCCTTGTCTCTTTCCCGTACAAAGAGATGAGAAGGAGAGTATACCGTCTATCACCAATTCTCTCCCTCTTTCTCAATACTGCGATCCCTTTGCTGGGTGATAGAAGTTAGAATTTCATTATCGCGTGTGTATAGTTTTGGGAGATTCACGCAATGCTTAGGAACGGTTATAAATTAGCTGCTGTGAGTGTTTTTGAATGATTGAAACTCTTCAGTGCTATGGTATTTAAATGATTTCGAATCTATTTTCGATGACCGTGCCTTGTGGATCATACCCACACATGCATGCTAGAGAGACTGTGTATAATGAGACTCTTGTATACTCTGAAAACATTTATACAGATAAGAAAATTAAATTCAGATGCTCTACAAAAATACCAAGCTATGATTTGTAAAAGTAAAACCTACGGGGTCAGTTTATTACTCCAAAGTAAATAATCATTGGATAATTAATTGAAGCTACTATGCAGTCTGCATAGGAAAATTCGACCTGGACCGGGAATCGAACCACGCATCTTTGGTTTGCCGGACCAATGCGCAGACCACAACGCTATCCAGGCTTCCTAAATCCTAAATCGGTAATTGGCAAACTTGTTTTCCAGCCAAATACGTTGTTTCTATTTCATTGACATCAAAGCCATGGCAAGTTGAGATGTAATATCGTAGGAGCTATTATTTATAAGAATTGATTCGGATTTGAAAATTTCAGAAACGACCTTAAATTCGTTTATGGATGCTAAACCTAGTCTAATCAATATTTGATACCCAAAGCGGTGGACTCTAACAGTCCTAAGAGTGAAATATCTTTTTAAAAAATCCTGCATGCTGCATTGACGCTTTACTTTCTCTGTAGTACATCTGCGGTAAATTTATTTTCAAGAAAATTTGACGTTGAAAATGGTGGAAAAAATATGTTTCCAAAATTTGGACCCTTGATCTCTTGCCCCAATTTTATAGACCAGCGTTTTTGTCTTATCTCCATACCGTGACTGCGAGGGAAGCTACAAAAGACATGTTCTCAAAGCCGAAATAATACGCTGAGATAATTTCATTGCCGGTGCAAGTTTGCAACTCCACGGAATGTTGTAAATGAAAGATAGCTCAAAACTTTTACAGTCTCTGCTATTTACTAAGCACACTAGGAAAATATATTGACATCGGTATGGGACGGGAATACGAAATTATTCGCTCCGCTTGCTCTCCTCGTATGAATATTTTTCTGCTAGAAACTCCCGTGATGGACCCATTAGACGAGACTTAATGTATAACGCCTGTGACGTGGCGGAAAAGTACGCAAAGAATTTGGGAATAAACGGAATTTTTTGCGAGCATACTCCTCCAATTTTCACTTGACAGCGAGCGCCCATGGAAAATATATTAATTTCTAAGGTAATGGTTTTCTATTTGGTTAAAAATACGAATGTTATATTGAGGCACGGACAGTTTAAAAGCACAGTGATAAAAAAGGATGGAGGGATAGGATGAAAGATAGTTTTATTCGATTAAGTAAAGGCCATATGAAGTACTTGGAATGTGATAATATTCGTTTTGTGAAGTATTTTATTTTAATTATTTAACCCGGTCAATTTACGAAGCATACTCACTTCTCGGTGAGATACCGGGGATCATTGGGATTTTAAGTTATACCCTCCTCTTTAACTGCAAGGAAAATCTTATATTCATATCAATTTTCACTCATTTATAACCAATCTGTGGGCCTTGATTTGGGGTAACCTACCAGTTGAAGCTACTTTGAAGTACTTTGAATGTAAATTGTATGATACGTAAAATAATGAAAGGTATTTTTTAAAGATTAGGAGGGATGTTTTTTGTGCCTACGAGTTGCATAACCTACGCTTACGAATTGCTTTACGGTCAATATCTTTACGTTATGTACTTGGGGCATAAGATAATATCTAGTATTTGCATAATTCTCCAGAAATCCCCTGCATCACGTCCTTAAGGTAGCTTACATGGTATTATGTAGTTTTGTATGAACTAAGCTGGGTTTTGCATGGAAGGAAGTAGCTTTAATTCACAGTTTAAACCTGACCTGTGCAGTTCTGTTTTCTTTTAAAGTGAAGTGAAAGGTTTTATTTTTACATGAATCCATTATATTCATGTTTTTTCACGTTATGTTACCGCGTAAATATTGATCAATTTATTGATAAATAGTTTTCCTAAAAGTAGTTCTAACTATACTAAATAAAAATACTTAAATATTCTCCACACTGTAGCTGGATTGAAGAGGCTACTTTCTGATGAATGTTCCGTGGATAAAATGTTGACCATCAAAGGTTCAGAATTGTATGCGCTTCCATCCAAAAATTTGTTTCTGTCGGCTTTTCTGTTTCCACTATAACCCATACAGGTTAAGAAATGCCGGTTAGCTAAGAAAAAAAGTGGCGTGGCGAACGTATTTGGAAAAAGTGCTTATTAGAAGAAGAAACAAGCGTCAGGAGCCTACCATAAAGGGAATTTTTTTAAAATTACAAATATCCACCGGTTGAAATTGTAGATATTTATCTAACTTTTGCTTGTAATTTTAGTTAAACCTACAAGTTTTTGGGTTACTGCTGTGTACTGTTGCTTGTTTGCCATTAAATAATCTGATCACTTTCACGATGCCTCCAAAGATAGTGTAATTGTGATAAGCCATACGTAAAAGATATGCCGCAGAGAGTCTATGAAACTTTGAATATGCTACACCAGTACTCTGAGAAAGGACAAGTATATGCTGGGCTTTCGCAACGTGAGAACCAAGAAGTTATTTCCTCCAGTTTATGTTAACGTCCTTGGTATTTCTCTGCAGGTTGCATTAAAAGCATCAATTTTGGACTATGTTAATACAGATATTTCGGGATATATTTACAGTTATATTTGATCTGTTTCAAATTCCGTGTTGTTCTAAAATTTTGTGGCGAGCATTCTCGAAGAGCTCCATAAGTAATTGATGATATATGTAATTATGATTGAGATTAAACTATATTTTAGCAAGAGGATTAAAAATGGTATCGATTGTGTCACGCTGAGGGTTGTGTAACAGTATGTCCCTAGATGAAACGTATTAAATATTTTGTTCTGTGAAACTAAGAAATATGTACCTGAAGCTAACGCAGATATTCAAAGCACTTTTTGTGAAAATGTTTCAGTGTACAGTGCTAAGTATTCGTTGCGTTTCATTCCTCTAGTGGATTAAGAGTATCACCACTGCCGATCTTGTGATGCTATACTAATATGGGAGCTAGAGAAGTCATTACCATCAAACTGAAATTATTTTCTCTCTGACCATTCCTGCAAAACATCGTCTGGCTTAACTATGCCACGTCCTCCCTGACAATCGTCACGTCAGCTGTTACTTCAACCTTAAAACCTTACACAAATGGCAGTCTTTCGGCTAATAGAAGCGAGAAGGATCACGGCGCAGTGCCCCGGTAAAATCGTAGTCCCTCAGCGAGGCAGTCGGTCACTCATTTGCCTTTGAAATGTTTATCTCGTGACATTGACAGTGCCTAATTGTCTCTTTAAGCCACACGCGTGTTCTCGTATACATACCCTACCCTCGTGCTCGAATGGTGCCACAACGCGAGAGTCACGAACACCTTTCGGCCATCGAAAACACGGAATGCCTTCAATGTTATCCGGCGCTTAATCCCTAAAGGTTTAACGCATCAGTGGCGCAGTTTGGGACGACGCAGGGTGAATCCAATCCCCCTACCACGACTCCCGATGTACCTACTACATAAACGTTGAATTATGAGGCTTTGACTCTCCACGTGATAATTCCAGTCGCCATCTGCTACGCTCGTCAATGAAAAGGTAATCACAAAGTTAAACGGCATCCGTAACCCTCGGTCTATAACGACTAGTGTGGAGGTGAAAATCCCCCCGTGCGCGCTTCCAGCTGTATTCCTAGCTGGCATTCCCTAGCCAGGGTTTCGTTAAGGCGGGGGACATTAGGAGAGCTGGAAAGGGCTCAAGCATGCAGTGGGAGTGACGAATGGATTGTGAAGCCGAGAAAGCCGAGCTGACGCCTGCTGCAAGGTCATGATTGCATTGCTGATGAGGTAATCGACGACACCCCGCGGATTGCCTCGAATGGCATTCTTTGGATTGACGCGAAATTGAAAACGAGTTTGGAAGGGTGTCGCACTGTGCGGCAATCCTAATTTAAACTCGGAAGCTCGCATTACGAACATAATATTTCATCGTGGAATGATTACACCTGCCTCATGAGATTATTTGTTGATCTACATCAAATGCATAGCGGTATCCTTGCATTGAATCTGATGAATGAATCGAATGTCATATTTTCAAGATAGATATGATGATTACCCTGTAAATCTTCATTTGATATGCTCCTCCTCGCTAAGCCGTCTCAATTTTTCTGCACTCAGTGATTATATTTTCTTTTTATACGATACCGATGTTGTATCTTGAAATATTGCAACCGATATTTATGTTTTTAAACATGTTATCGCAACTTAATTTTAAGTTTGTTTAAAATGTTATTTTCATTAATTTTAGTTTGCGAGATTGCTTTATTATTTACCTTTTCCACCAATTCGTCGAATTTAATGCAATATGATTAAATTTTCAGATCATAATTAGTATGCTAATTAATTTTTAATCAGTTCAGTGTGGAATTCTTATTTTTCCACACCTTTTAAATATTTTTATGCATCAGAAAAGTTAGAATTTAATTTGGGTAACCTTCCTTTTTGAAGTCTCCTTCTAGAATAACTAGAGTGCCCGGAATACGCAATTCAGATAATATGCTTTCATTGCCAATACTTTTTAGATGGGATTTGCGCGTGATGTATTGAGATTTTTTTGTTTACGTAACGATATTTAAATATCATTGGAGCCTCTAGTTTTGACTCATAAAAGTGATTCATTTAGAAACTAAATATTTACCAACCTGATTGAATTCCAATGTGGGAAAAAGTTGTATAGATAATTTTAAATAATGTCAATAAATATATTGTACGGGTTAAAAAATCTTTAAGAACTAATAAAAGCACGCTGAAGGAGAATTGTAATTTGAAATAGTGGACAATCATTGGCAAATTTCACAAGTAATTTGGGATCTAAGTTAAGAAAAATTTCTAAGAGTTAAGATTGTAAGGCTCCCGCAGTAACAATACATATGCCTGAAAATGTTTGCGACTATGGTATGATACATATATTTTTTCTGGGCCTTTGATCGCCCGTCTGCTGACCGTTACCATCGCCAGATTTTACGTCATCTCGATGGTTATCTAAATATATCTTTGGTCAGGGCTCTTGTTATCACATCCGACGTATTCCAAAGAAGGACCAAAAATGCTGTACTCATAATTATTCTCTAGACTGTGATTAATATAATTCTTATATGAAGTCCAGTTATAACGATAAATAAAACATTAATAAAGTACCTAGAGGGAGTACCGGAATGTCTGAAAGAGGTATCGTATTAAGGAATGTTTTATATACGTTGATGTTGTGATGAATCTATGAAATTGTCAAGTAAAAGTCAAGGATTTGCCATTATGCCAATATGGCAGCTCCTAATTATTTTTTGCGTTCGTGGAAAAAATATTTTTTTTTCAAATATTGGTGTTGTGTTTATTGTAGAGGGGTAGCGTTGGCACGATGTAGAAGAAAATAAATGCATCAGGGTGTTACCATTTATTGGATGGTAAGCGATGTAACTAGACAGTAACACATTACGGGAGCAATTGAACAGGTGAAGGCGAGTTGCCGTACAAAACATATGTGGCCGGAAGTAATACAACGCCACGTAGTGGCAGTACTTGTTAGAGAGCGGCGCGCTACTATATGAACCTACATTTATTATGTTGAGAACATAGCTAGTAGAGCTTAACATTTTTAACTTATAAGGATAAAATATTTCTTTAGAATTTAATGATGCTGAACATAAAAAAAACGAAAAACAATAATAAGTTGTGTTCACCAAATGGGTTCTGAATAAAAATCAAATTGGGAACGGAAAATCTTGACTGACTCCGGCCGACTCCGCGAATAATTCTTTGGGCTAAATTTGGACGGAATTCCTAAGAGTCGGTCGGGGAGGGATAAATTGAGTGAGATAAAGAGAGGGTAGGTGGAGAACACGAAATATTTCGATCGATTCATTCTTGTAACTGGAAAAGACTCGATCTTTATCAAACTTCGACCTCCCCCCACATAAAAAAAATATTCTCATTCCCTCACGTACTCTAGTTCGACCCTGTCGCCACCCTCCCGAGGAAAGAACCCCTTCCCCACAGTTTTCCGTAGTTTTCCTCGCCTCTCACCTCCTTCTTTCTCGCTTCACTAATTCCTGTTTGTGGTCGGGAGTCGGGGGAGTGAGGAGGATTCGGGAGGGTGGTTTTTCTGGGGAGGAGTGTGGACTGGAAGCGCAGGGAAGTCGTTTTTCTGTAAAGGGGGAGATTCGATGGGGAGGGAGGTTGAGTTGTGAAAGTGTGGAATGAGGAGAGACCCGCCTCTTTGAACTCTTCGCACGAAATCGGTTGATCTTTTGAGGGCTTTCGTGAGAAAATTGGGAGGGATGGGAAGGCGGTTGGCTACCAGCGAAGGGGAGAGGAGTTTGCTGGATATAAGGGAGGGTGTGGGGCCAGGTTGAAGCTGTCAGGAGGAAGAGTTTTCAGGGAAAAGCTGAAGGCTGGGAAGAGAATAGAAGGGAGTGAAGAGATGGTGAAGAGAAACATTTATGACGCGGGGAAAATACACAAAATTACTTCACTAAATGTTTCCGACATATGCTAGGTTTGTTTAAAAAAGGCACCTGCTGACAATTCCCCCATTATAATTATCAATATGATTTGACAGGCGTGCAATTTTCCCGATGGTATCATTTTTTTCAAACTATTGACGAAATATGAATGAGCTAATGCAAATATTTGGAAGTAAAATACATCATTGTTGTTTAGAAAATGTGTCATGTTGATGATTTTTTGAGTATATTCTGTTAAATAGTTAAATACCTTGGGAAGGAGTCAAATAATTCTGAAAGTAGACCGTTCCAATCATGTAAATTTTTCTTAATTATGGAATAGTTCAAAATATGCTCCTTGTGACATCTATTTCTATTTTTTCAAATTTATCCATGTCCTACCATCGATGCGCCTACCTAGCCTAGACTTTTGCCTAGACTTTCTCGTTTATATAATGTAGTCTGCTTCTTTTCCTCCTTTGTATTAAGAATTACTCTCGTTTTGACTTTTTGACGCCTAATTGTACGTAATTTGTTTTCCGTATTTCAGTTATTAACGTATGCATATCAATTATGTAAGCACAGATGTTTGGCCCATTTTAGCGTAATTTTTCAGTTATGGACTTGGGTCAATGTATACTTTTTGAAAGTGTAAATATCAGCTTAACAAACACCGCCATAGTGGAAATCGTAATTTTACAAATCCAAACCTGTTTCAAAGAACGGTCAGTTTTAAGGCACATAGCGCTACTATGAGGGAATGGGACACGCAGAAATGCGCGATTTTTCATCACAATAAACATTGATTATGCCCACCAACTAATAACTGATACGATAACCTATTTTTTTGTAAAAATATTTCGAATAGATCGGTTAGAATAAACGCGAGCTGTGGTAAAAGGACGGGAGAGTCCCAATATTAGGCTCGTCCCACATTTTTTCGTAATCCCTAGCCTTTTCCATATTGTAAATGACTAGAAGGTATGATTGAGAGCATGTCCAATGGCTCTTCTTTCCTACCTATGTGCTGGGTTGCCGAGCTCTGGAATAGTGTGCGAAGCAGCTGGGCTTGCTTCCATAGAATTATGATGGAAAAGTAATAATTATAATAAGTCTAATAATGAAATAATTACTCCCCAAACATTTTTCTTACTAAAACGTTCTCAAATTTTAACTGAGGTACATTAACGATTACATACTTTCGTTCCTAGGAACGATGGTGACAGACGACTGGAGAAGTATTGCAGAAATAAAAGCAAGGATAGCAATGGCAAAAGAGGCCTTCAGCCAGAAGAAAAACTTGCTATGCAATAAAAGTCTGGATCTGGAGCTGAGAAAGAGACTAGCTAAATGTTATTCATGGAGCGTTTTCATGTATGGATGTGAAGCGTGGACATTAGGTAAGAGGGAAAGGAATAGAATAGAGGCTTATGAAATGTGGGTGTGGAGAAGGATGGGAAAAGTAAGATGGGTAGATAAGATGAGAAATGAAGAGGATTTGAGCAAAGTAAAAGAAGGAAAATCGCTCCTAAAAGGAAAAAGGAAAAGGAAAGGAAACTGGTTGGGCCATGTGATGAGAGGGAAAAATATAATAACTGTGGCACTTTAGGGTTCAGTTGAAGGAAAGAAAAAGAGAGGCAGGAGAAGAATTAAATTGGTGGATCAGGTGAAGAACATCAGCTATGATGAAGAAAAGAAGGAAGCTCGGGATAGAAGCGGATGGAGACAGCAGTGGTGTACGGGACCTGCCAGCAGGCAGAACACCAGATGATGATGACTTTCGTCAAAATCTGCATACAGTCTTGCAAACCGTCTCAGAGGCTTTATGTATTGAGTGTTGGGGCTTCATTTATGTTTGGCTATGGGAATAGAGAAAAGGAAAATCAAGGGGGAAAGGATGAAGGTGAATTATATATTGTGTGTAGTGTCTTAGTGCCTTAATTGCTTTTTGCTGTAGTCATTAATTAAGCGCGAAAAAAAGAAATTTTTGTGCCTATCAGTTCTGCAGAACATATTTTTTTCATATGCCACTTTTGTTTGGTCTCAAGATATGGCACAGGGCCAAAATAATATCATCCGCGTTGTAATGAAACTCTCTTGATCTAATTTTTTATAGTTGTTTTAGACTAACCTCTATCCTCCTACCGGTTACCTAGTACCGAGTAGTTACCTAGTACCGAGTACCTAGCGGTTCCCGGCCTCTACCACTCTCTACCTTGGTCTGGAGCATAGTGTTTGCCGTAGTATCTAATATGAGAATGTGCCGTCCCGGTATCGTAAAGGTTGATGGAACCGAATTTCTCCTTAGCTGTAGATGCTGTTTCCTTATACTTTATGGTCTTTTATTTTAGGAGTAAGTATGAAATTAGGCTCCGTAGCAAAAAAAAGCAAGAATAAAAGTGTAATTGCAATAATTCTGACTCACTGCATATTAGCGCATGACTTAACATAATAGCATTATTCCATTCTTCAGTTATTGCCCATGCCATTTATCTGTACATAATCAAATTAATGCTTATCATCACATGGGTATTTTTAATTTTCACCCCTCGTTTTGTGAAAAAATCTTCCTCCCCTCAAAAATGGCTATTCGTTGCTTTACAGTTAAAAAATATGCCTAAATATAATTAATTTTACTATTTATTTTGGTCATTTTCGAATCAAGATTTGTTTCTCTTTTGTTAGTGAAACCAGGCATTCATCAATCGTGAGCCTTTATTCTCTCTGGTAATGCGGAGCATTTATTGATTATTTAGCTCGTGGCTTATTTCCTCCTCATCTCGATATCAAAGAGATGAAACCTCCACTTCCCATCTCAAGTGTTATTTATTTTCCTTTATCTCATAACAGCCCTTGTTTCAATGAAAATATGAGCTTACCTTTTAAATAGACCGACCCAAATGCTAATCTTTTCCTGTTGCTGAATCAAGGCTGGTCTTTTTTCCATTACTAAATTACGTTTCCGTGGAATCAAATGATGATGAAAAGAAGAAAAGCCAAGATTAGTTCTGCATGAAAAGCAGCCTGGCTTTTTAAACTTAGAACTATTTAACGAATGAGTAAGAAGAAATTGATGTTATTTTCAGTATATTCTTATGTCATGAATTTACTTGCAACAGTACTTGAAGTACTTTTGGCTATTGTTCCTCTTCCTTTTTGAGACCAGGTACCACTTCAAGTTTACGAACGAGAAGAATTCTGTCGGGACTTAAAGCAGTTATTATAAATGCAGTTTTGTAGTGTGTTCGATTTCTGCTTTCTTCTTTTAAGAGGGACTGCTGTTAGCTATCAAACGCCTTAGGTTTCCTTTACGCCTCAAAGAGAAGTTATCGTATGTCACTGCCGGTACTTACGTTTCAAAACAGCCGCGTATGTGAATGAGCTATTAGTGACCATATGGTACTCGATTAAAATTCCCAAGATTTCATAGATCAACCGTGTGGCGGCCTTCTCATACCAAAAAAAATACCTCCTTTAGCCTATTAGCCATCATTTCGAGTTGAGTGTGGTTAATGTTGCTTTGTCTCAATGTATTTTTGCTGCCAACGTCATTTCGCACTCAGTGCCTGTCATATGAAGAGGTAAGTGAACTCGGAACAAATGGTGTGATCACTCCAAATTTGAGCAAAGTTTAAGTATTCTCAACTTCGGTAATCGACGAGAAACTGATGTTTTCATCATTATAGGTATCTGCTTGGACTAAAACTGTGTTTAGATATTTGATTATATTATAATGCTGCTCTCCTTGAATAAGTCGCTGATTGAATTCCTATGAATTGGAAAGTATTTAGCGATAAGGAGCATGTGAAGAGAGCCTATACAAGTCCATTTCATGCATTCACTAGACATCTCAGATGGTGTGTTTGTGCGAAAGATTCTATCGAAAGCCATCAGGGTATCATGCAGTTACTATTCTCTAAATATCTCCTAGGAAAAACAAGATAATAGAGAAATATAGTAAGAACGATTCAGCATACCTCTGAGGGAAACGTTGAAATTGCAGCAGTTGCTCATAGTTTGACAATGAGATGTTTCTTGGTTTTATTTATTTTATTGATTATGGATCGAGTGCAGGTACTAATAGTTACTAATGATAAATACTGCACTGTAGAGAAATGCTTGGTGAATACCTTTTAATATGGCTAACGACCAACGGATATTTACACAAATTACTCTATCTGTTCTTTTAATCTTGCTGCCGCGTTAAGTATTTCTTTGGAAATTTATGTGTTTCAAACTGCTTACTAAGTATGATTCTATGATTTTTTTAAGTCTTCGATGAGAGCTTATTTTGTACATTATCTTAGACTATATGGTAGTTGCCATTTATGTTTTCTGGGATTCTTGAAAGCCATATAATTGCTCGCCCTATCATTGTTTGCACGCCTCCAAATCCTTTTCCCTTAAAAGGCTCTATGCTCTTTTTGAAGTTATACTTGCTTCATAAATTATTTTTGCAACGCAAGGAAACATTATTTATCTCCCTTATTAGTTTCATGGAAAGTTCTTTCCGCATTTCTCTGAATCTAGGCATCGAGGCAGGGATGAGGGTTATTATCGCATTTACGGTTGCGTGAGGAGAGAGGTAACTCAGCCGGGGAAAACTGCTCGAAAATAATTTGAGCGGATTAAATAGAAAGTGCGTCCATGATTCGGTTAAGGTTAGAGGGAACGGAGAGAGAACAGGAGTCGAAGAAAAGGGAATAATTACGGAATGAGCATACAGATGAGAGGAGAGTCTTGATCCTGTGGTGAAGGAACACAAGGGCAAAACTCGTGATGTGGGACAAGGTGGCAAATACTCGAAGCCCAAAAGTTATTACCCAGGGTATTATATATTGCACGGGCATTGGTTAAGTGCGGGTAAAAGTCCTCGAGAAACGAAAGTGGAAGGAGAAGATGAAAAGGAAGACATATAAGGGGATTTCGGCCGCAAAAGGGAGGATGTGAGAAAGGAGGAAAGGGATGTAGTAAATGACTTGCGGAAAGTTTAGAGCTGAGGGCACCTTGAGGGAAATTATTCGAAGAGAAATATAAAACCAGACTCCTTACGCAAGAATAACAAACAACAGAGCAATGCTTTCGCTTTCCGGTTTCTTATGAAATCTTAATCTATGTCAAAGAGTCTGTCTTCTGTACTTGAAAAATTAATGCCTCCTATGAGAACATAACATTCGAAAATTTGATAGATCATAGAATCGCATGATTACCGATGTTTAAATATGGTTAAGATATGTTGGATTGGATATGGAAAGATAAAGCAAGATTCATTAAAAAAATTATCGACTTTGTTATTCACGTTCGGAATCCCGTCGTCGTCTTTCCTCGCACGAACGCCGTCCGTTTGGGAAGGAAGCGTCGCAGCGGGGAAGGTCAGATTTACTTGAAACTGAAGGAGACAGTTTGCAGATTATTCACAGAAATAAATTTTATTACGACCTATGTTCCACTGTTTTTACATCATCATCAACAGAAGCTGGTGATGTGAAACCATTGGAACCTAGGTCGCAATAAAATTTATATCCGTAGATAATTGAAACATTTTGTTGTATCATGCATAAGTTCCACTCAATATCACAAGAAACTTGGATTTAATATGAACGACATATATCTTCATAAGAAAGTATTATTCCCCTGGAATCAGGTTATGTGTGCGTTGGCTCGAGAATCATTATCTGAAACATCCTGGGAACATTAGGTAATGCGGCCAGAAATATCCACAGATCATCCAGTTTTCATGCTGTTAAATATATTTGCTGTTTTAAACTTAATATTCCCTCTGAAGTACGTGGAGGCGTTCTTGAACTACTTGAGAACCATATGCTTGCTATAACTACTCCTTGATACCCTGATGACTCTCGACGACATCCCTCGTTCATCCATGGTAGCTGAACTTCCTTAAAATCCTATGATATTAAAGAATGGCCTTCAATACATATTCATTGACATAATATCACTTGCTGTTGGTAATTTGATAAATCCAAGGTCCAAGGAATACGAATTTCAAATGCGACCATTGAACTACAATCTTGAAGTAAAAGTGAATGTGCGCTAGAGGTGGAGACGGAAGTAGAAAAGGAAGACTAGAGAACTTAGTCCACGAATGAGTATGAATGTGAGTAATAATGGGGGAAGGTGGAAAATGGCTTGTGGAAAGTTGAAGAGCGGAGGGGAAGCTATCGAGAGTGGCAGAGAAATTAATCGGGAAGAAAATGCGATCCGAAATCCGGTGGGGTTAGACCTTAACGCTTAATAACATGCCCGTGTGAAACACGGAGCGGAATCGTCTTGTGTACGTGTGCGAGAGCTGCTGGAGGCATGTTGAAGTGGTAAGAGAGAGGGTTTAAACGTGGAAGTGAGAACTCTGTGTAAAATCCCACCTACGTCTCCCACCAGCGCCACCCCGCTCCACTAGTTCTAGATACATTTCTTTCTCCCCAGCTTCGGAACCGTCCTTATTTCGGCTCATTAATATTCCCCGGCGTTGAGTGGCAAAGATCAAAAGACCCTCCAAAAGCGAGGCGGGGGTCTAGAGGAGAGGCACCCGGTCGAGTCGGAGGGAGGGGCTCACGTTGCTCTCATGACTGCGGGATCCGGGGCAGGGAGGGGTTGAGGGACGTGAAAGCTCACACACTACCCAACCTACCACTCCCTCTTCCTCCCCACAGCACCTCCTCCCCACGTCAACCGAAAACCCATTTTTCCTTTGCATAAAAACCACCGAATATCCTCTGTGCCAACGATAGGCCATTTATCCCTCACGCCTTCTGCTAACCGCCCCTCCTGTGCCCGTCTCGTCGGCCACCCTCCTCCCTCAACCCCCTACACCTTGCCTTCCTTCCTCCCTTTGGGTACTCAATACTTTCCTACCCTCCTCAGCCCCCCCTCCAGTCCCTCTTCGTCACCCAACAACCCTTCATCTGCATGCGAGGGAATTCCGCGTTTAGCCCTTCCACAAACACCACCCTTTCCCCCAACACAGCCGCCTCGCTGTCCGTAAACCGCTTCCAGCGCCACCCCCCTGTGCCTCCTAACAGCACGGAGTGAGTAGTTTGAGGAAAAATGCGCTTTTTATTGCCTATAAAACCCACACCTCTCTCTCATGCTAGTCAACTTGGGTAATTGCGATCGGAGAGAATTTGATTGATGAAGCTGTTTTCTTTTTTATTCTCGTCCGACCGTCCTTTTCCGAGGCCTCGCCACTCAAAAACTCAACCTACCATTGTGTCCTAAAATCCATTGATGGCCCTTAATGAGATCATTTTCGGTTTTTGTGCATACCTACTTTGGCCAGGATTCCATATTTCTGCTGTTTATAAAAGGCGTGCCTGATATCCTCCTTTGGTTTTTTCCTGGTGCTGAGGCTAATCATGCATCGTGGGTATATGCGTATGAAAAGTAAGCAAATGGTGTGTCATTTGTTGGTAAATGGTACTGTGACACTGAAGCTTTGTTTTAAAATTTGTGTTGCTTTGTAAAGTGTAACTTTCATAGAGTAACGGTAATATTTTAAAATTGTCAAATAAATTTGCGATTTTTTACGGCATTGCACTTGCGGCTTCTTCTCCGCATTGGCTTATTTCTGCTTAACGATAATTTTGTCAGATATCAAATTGGCGTCCTCAGGTTGGGAGATGTACTGCTTATGGCTGGGGAATGTTAGGTGGGCCGGTTGTGGAATGGACACCAGTAAACGACAAGAAGAGCTTAAAACTTCGATATAGGAAGAATTTCAAGCCTCAGACAAGCCTAAGAAGCTTCTTTGATGCTTCATATATACTTTTCTACGCTAGCGTTAAAAATAAAAAAGACACATGTCTTCGATCTATCACTAATTGAATCAATCCACATCGATATCATATTGTGTATTTTCATTTTATAAGGTAAACGACTCTCTTTAAGCATTAAAAATTAGTCTTCATAGTTTTTTATCTATGAAAGTGTTGTAATTTATCTCTATACATTATATGAATTAATATTTTACCAAATCAGTCCAAATCCATACATTATTATCCGTCCTCTCATTTAAATATCTGAGTCTAATAAAACGTTGAAAGGCGTCATAAAAGGGGCATTTCATTGATTAACAGCTTGGAGGTGGTATTCAACATGAAAATCATAGTTTTTCGGGCTGTGGTCCGTTTTACTATGACACCAATCTTAGATATATCCTATAATTACCCCCATTATTCATTCTATTAGTAAAAGGTTGTCAGTTTCCATGCTGATAAAAGGTTGCCTTTTTCCCATAATTACTGCCTTCTATCATTTTTTCGCTTTCATTCCTACATTTATGTACGCGTAAATCATCTTCGTGCTAGAGATAATTTCGTGATTTCGACATTCTGCCTCTCGTTGTGTGCGCTCCTCTCTCGTATATTTCCGTCCTATTTCCCAGTTTATTAATTATTACCTACGCATCAAGTTCATCCGCTGTTACAATCATCATAATTGGTCTTTCAGTCTTAGGATTGGTTGAATACAGCCCCCACTCTGATTTGTCTAATCCAAGTGCTCTTACTTCCTGGTTGCTCTTTCAGTGTAATTTCCCCATTATGTGATACATGGAATTATTTGCCTATTCGCGGGTCAAATGTTGGAGACTCACCCTGCTATTTCTCCTTAAATTTATAAGATTCCGCCTCCATAGTATGCAATGGTATTTTAAAGTAATGTTTACTTAAACGATGGTTTCAGACCTCACTTGGTGGAATTCCTTGATATCAGGGATAGAAGGATTAACTTTGCAATTCCACATAGTAATGTGGAATTGCAAAGTTAATCCTTCTATCCCTAATGTTTACTTTCAAACAAAGAGACCAATTCCATTAATTAAATTCAATAGATTGAGAGAATAATTCCAAAATATTGTATATATCATTTTCAGCATTTTCCTGTTTTTAGATGAGAAAACGACGACGATATCAATATCTGAGAGAATGAGTTTAAATTGTTATATATTAAAGCTGATGTCCCTAGCACTAATGAATTACAATAATTCAATAGGGATAAACTTTCCCTGTGGGTCAATTCGTGGTGATGTTTCATAGCTTTCTAAAAACATTTTCCTACGAGACTGACTGCTATAGGGTTTACAAGGTGAGGAGATGCGTCCCGTCAATAACGGTGTACTCAGTCTCAGGTTTAAAATGAATCAAGCCTTGTGATATACCCTTCACGTCTTTATTTGCTCTTTAGATTAATTTGCAGGTCTCACCGGGTTGGGCGACGTTTCGAATTTTTCTTGGGCGCGCGCACCTCCTGACACGCAAGGGCTCCTGCTCCAGCACGAACTGGCGACTTAAAGGGGCTAATTCGATATCTAACGAACTTTCTACCTTATACCGTCAACTCCGAAGGATAAATTTACAAAAGAGGATCATTTTTTCATAGTTTACTAGCAAAAATATGATAATATATAGCATAATATGTATTTAAGCTTGTTTTTATTGTATTTTTGTAGTGTCTGTACATAAAAAACCTCCTCAATGTGAAACTAGCACAATGTTGACTTTTTCGCTACTTCAGTCGAAATCTCACTTTCCGTCGTGTTAAGAAACACCAAACAGCGAGAAAGATAACATCAAGGGCTATTTTTTGACCACTGTGATCTCAAAGTTGAGGTAAAGGGAGCTATGAGGGGTTTAAAAGCGGTTTTATTTTCATTATTTTATTACTTATACAACAATACAAAATTTCGCCACGTATTGTGGTACTTATCAGTAAAGGATTACGAAATTCACATTTCAAGTATGTTTTCAGCACCTCGAAGAAGAATATTTTGATTAGAGGAGCAAACTTAAGCACACACTATTTATTGCAGTTCCTTCCATTAGTTACTGCTCGGGGAAATATAATTTAGTTAACTCTGAGTGATCATTGGCAAAGTTTTTCATGGTATCATATCATCAGGACGTACCGTATTAAACAAAGCTCCTTAAGCTTTTTCAACTTTTTGCATGTGCAAAAATTCAGTATAGAGTTATTGGAAATTGAATTAATGATTCTTTTGAGAATGTCTAATCATTTGCCAGCTAAGAAGGAAATTTTGTGAGTACATTCAGCTGTCGTTTGAAAGTCTGATATTTTACAAAACATAAGCAATCAGTATAAAAATTGCTGTATTGCCCCCATAGGAGGAATATGCGTGAATAATTTGTATGCGTGGCGATAGGCGGCCGCTCTAACTTATAAATTAGTTTAACTATCGCGTCTGATTAACCTTTTTCGGTTACTACATCTTTCATAACTAATTACTTTAAATATCCCCGGTAGTGTGCTCCTTAACTTGTACTCTTGCTCGTTGAGATTTACAGAGGAACCGAATCTCAGTTACAGCCGATAATGTTTGGAGCATATTTTAGATTCCGTCTTGCCCTTCTTTGAGAGTTGGCTCACGCCTGGTTTCCCTCCGAACTTCCGTATTTGTCTATCTTTGTACCAATTTCCTGTTGATGTAGTTATCCTTACCTTTTAAATATTACATGTATATTTAATGACACAGAGATCGTTTGCCTACTAACACAACCATCATTCATTGCCTAATGTTTATCGGTTTATTTAACTGACCACGCAGGCAATACCTCCGGGTAAACCGCCTCAAAAATCAACCAGTAATCGCCTCTCGTGGTACGTAGAGACTTTACCATAAGACCAATTTCTTGAATCTGGCCCGGTTTTTGCCGCTCATATCCTTCACATTTCACCTCATGACCATCATCATCATTGGTTGTTGAATCCTAAGATAGCTTGACTTCAGCCCTCTACCCTTCCCTATCTGTTGCTAGCTCCCTTACCTCCTGGTACCTACCTATCTCTTCCTGTATACTTCCCTCTTTATTTGGTCCAAGACCTTATTCCTGGGCATTTCTTGAGGGACTTTTTCCTCCATCTTGCGTTCAATTATGTTCTTCACAAACCCATTATGTCTCAGGTTGTGTCCAATCCATCTTGCTCTTCTTTTTTCTATGGTGTTCCGTATGGTCGTTTCCTCTAATATTCTTCTGTACACTTCATCATTTCTTATTTTGTCCGTCTATTTAACCTTCAGCATCCTCCTCCAGAACCCGGTTTCGAAGGCTTCTAGTCTGTTCCGGTGCCACCTTGTGACATTATCGGTAAAATTCTGTAGATCTACTGTCGGTAAGAGCATTGGAGTAAGAGACCATTTTAAAGCGATATGCAGACAGGGCGAGTTTCTCCGTCGGATACAGCTGAGTAGATTTTCCGGCTTTCCCTTTCCGTGTTCTCTCTCCTTCATCCTCCTCGTCTCCGCCATCTCTCCCGCATTTACCGACCCGCTTCGTCTCGCTCGCAGATAGTACGTGTAAGTGGTTGGGAGGTGCCCCTCTCTCGTAGATAGGATTGTGTGCCAAATGGCACGTGAATGTAGGTGGCTTGGGCCCTTCACTCCCTCCCCTGCATTAATTAGCCCCGATACCTCATTCCTCCTCGTCTGCATTCACATTTTCTCCGTATCTCCCCCACTCTCTCTGCACCTTTCCTCCCGACCTCGCTGCCTACTCTGGTTCTCCATGCCTTGCCTTGAAATCGTATTCACACTCCCACTTCTCCGGCTATTTTTAAAGACCTGGGAGACTGGGAGTTTCTCGCGGAAAAGGGTGCGAGTCGGTGACTGAGGGCAAGAGGTAGAAAGCGTATTCGGAGGTGTGGCGGCGGATGGGATGAACATTTTGGGAGTGCGGTGAAAGTGTTTCGGGAGACGGGGGTGAGAGAGCCCGTGGGTTTTTGGAGTGTGTGCTTTAGCTCGTCTGTCGTACTGCATTGGAGGCGACGGGGGCGAGCAAAACTGAGCGAATTGGACGTTAATTTCGTTTCGAAGACGTGGGAAGATCATGTGTGAATGACAGCGTGTGACGCATGGCTGTCGCTCGCGTTTGAGTTAGTGTCGCGTGGATATTTTTTTCGTGACGGTGTGACTGCGTTCTGTCAACCTTGGGGCAGTTAGTGCAGTGAAAAGTTGCGTAATATTCTTTTGAATTTATGAAATAAATATTGGACGCGGCATCCGGCAATAAGAAATGCCAAAACTTAAATATGGAATATTTTCGACGGCATGTCAGAGTATAGTATTAATATGTACCAGCTTTGTGATTTCAAATGCAGGAAGGTGTATAATGCAGGTAAGATCATGTGAGATAGAGGATTACTTGGAGGTTATTCGAACCCCGATGTCTATGTCTAGAACTGAAAAAGCAACAAAATTTACTCCAACCTCCTTTTTTCCACTATTTCATATTTTCACGCGTTATTTCTAAGTTCTAAAAGCAGATTACTTGGGCTCCAAATTAAACATATTTCATTTTTCTCTATTCCCATTTCAAATTTCTATTTATAATTTTTATTGCTGATGTCATAGGCAGTGTTAGTTTAGATCGGAGGCTCTCAAGGCATTTTCCAGATGTAGGCATTTACTCCTTGAATAACGATCTTTATTTACATTGAATTGAAAATAGATTCTTGTTGTTACATAATAAGCTTGCAGGAAATCTTCAAGAAACAATCTAATTATCCCGCAAGCCTCTTAGTTGTTACAATTGACAGTGCTAGCACATTAGAAGCTGAGTGGAAAAGTGTTTAAACAAATGGGTATAATTGGACTGTCGGTGTTGACCAAAGAGAGCTTTCAATATATTGTTTCATTGTAAATGTAGTTTATTCACTGATCAAATCAATGAATGCATTCATTGATTCAATGTTACTTATTCATCGATTGACTGTACACCAATTCCAACGAAAGGGATTACGTGATTATTAATTTCATTGCTTTAGGACTAATCTCTATCAAGTAAAAAGGTCAAGGGTTTCACACCGGGTAGTGTTGAGCAAAGTACCAACGTTTTGGTGGTAGCTATCGTCTTAATAATTGTGATTCTTAATCTTGATGTCGATAGTTAAATTTGCCGTCGAAGCATTGTAAGTTATCAACAACACCTCCCGGTGTAAAGCCCGAATAATCATTACTCAATTGATGTGTAGGGAACACCTTGAATGTTTTATAACTCACAGGCAGTTTACCTTTCCGTTAATCACTATGGCAGCTGTATTTTCCCGCTAGATTCTAAAACTAAATCAATTAGTATTAATACCTCATGCATCGATGAAATGAAAAATTTTTGTGGAAAACTTATAGTCAACTGAAGGGTATCTGAATGAAATTCTCGAAATCATTTCTGTATTAGCGGTAAAATTCATTCCCGTCAGTAGGTACTAATTTTTTGTTATCTTTGTAATTATTTTTTTTCTACACGACATATCAGTCCAAAAAGAGGTTCTGCTAAGCAATTTATACATAGTTTGTCAGCAGGTTCCTATTTGAACACAAAGGCGCTGATTGGTTTAATTCTACCCTGGCTCGACTCAAACCCACGACTTTCACTTAAGCAGGCGAGGACTTTATCCCGTCGCCTCCAGGACGGGCGTTGTAGGAGTTAATTAATTTTTAATCCAAATAACCAGCAATTTATAAACTAAGAAGACTTAACATCGATTAAATATTAATTGTATCAATGAATACATTATATCGAATTGCTTTTATGGCTGCCAAAAACTGGAATAGACAGAGAAATACCAGACTTTTACAAATTTGTTCTGTTTATTCTTTACTGGGTATTTTGGTTTTACATTTTTTGTCATTAATTATACAATTGAATTTTATTCTCGCGAACAGTGTAACATTTCGGCTTGAAAGATATGTCGTATGGTGAGAAATGAAAGTTAAGGTTTTAGTCAAGATTATATTTGTTTATACCATGCTATGATATTTTATATGCATAAAGACGAAAATTGCGTATATGATTTGAAGATAAGGATAGTCAACCATGAGTAATGGGTCATAAGGAGTTGATGATTTGAGTTTTATTCGGGTCACTGAAACGGGATCAGTTTTTATCTCATCCTGGGTTAATTAAATCTGAATGATTACAACGGTGGGCATCCTTCTTTTCTCGTCCTCTGATGAATAATTTGAACCGATATCGATGTCCGCAAATTTCCATAGGATGTATGCTGCTGATAAAATATGCGTAATTGCCATCCGCTTGGCATTTTTAAAATCCGGATAGAAGTTGCTTTTGCTTCCTTTAACGGTAGTATTTTTATCTGTTGTGCTCTTAATATAGTTGTCAACCCATGGGAATATGAATACCTCTTGATTTAACCTACGCCCCTTGCTGGTGTTTCATGCGTAAGCTCTCTGGCTGAGAATCTTGCCCTTTTTCCTCTACCTAAACGTAATTGTCTGAGGATTCCTAGCCGCTGTTACCAGATTAAAATAGAAAGTCTAAGAAAAACCACCAATGATTTATTTAGCGCATGCGCTTCTTGATTGTAATATAAGACTTTATTTTTCTGCAGCCCATTATGGAAACGACTTTTGTAGGACATTTAAGTTTTAAAACCTTGAAATTGTCTGAAAAGTATACGTTCACAGCTCCTTGTGATCAATTTTATGGTTAAATTTTTACTTCTTTATTAAGAATTCCGTGCTGTTCCATCCAAATCCATCCAAGACGTTGGAAGCGTATTGCTTTAACCCTTTCCATCCCTGGTATAAGCATTTTTCACGATAGTATGGCACTTATAGTAGAAATTGTTTCATTATGAAAGGGAAAAGCGGAAGATTTTTTACAGAAAAGTCTTCACTTCAACCTGATGTTTGAATGAACCAAACTTGATCATTATATTGCCTCTCATCGAGCTGAATCATCAGCCAGAAAGCCGCCTTTTCATAAATTGCTAAGATGTAGAGTATTTTTGGAAGGGCAAATGATTGAATGACCCTTTGAAGAAAATAATTGAGAGTACTCATCATTTTCGCTCTTTTCCGCATGACTTAAGGAGGCGATTTTGCAAAGGAGATAAATAGCAGAATGCCCCGGATTGAATTATCTTAACGCACTCCATTAAAGCTCGAGGAAACAGGACAAATGAAATGGGAGGAGGAACAATGAAAGCGAGTTTTCACGAGCGGGGGACGCGATTTCGATTGTGTATCTTCACGCTCCTTCTTTCTTTCGTCAATCTCCACTGGGAAAGCCGTCCCTTGGTCCTTCATGCAGAAGGACCGCGTCAAGATGAGAATAATTGACCACCCCCTTGTCCTGTATCCATCCGCCCTTCCTCCCAGACCTTCTTTCCTTTTCAAGCTCCATCCTATTGCAAATAAACACTCAAGTCTGGCAGCTCACAAAGGGAATCCCCTTTTGTCCCCAGTCGGTGACACAAGAACGCGTACAAAAAAACTAGGAGGGATACTCGAGTTAAAAAGGAGATATATCTTTGGATGACAGAATTTGATCAAGGAGGTAGAAAGTAGAGTGATATAGAAGCTTAGTAGGATTGAATCGATTCCACCCACTGGTACCTTAGTGTCCAGAGTCGATAGTATTTTTTTGATAATTTGGCTCTTCCCTCAATGCGATGAAAGTTTCTTTTTTAGGGTTCAGCGGGCACTCCTTCTTAAGGGCAGTGAAGGGAAAAGGGTAAAGAATGGACAAGGACCGGTGAGAAAAGGGAACACAAATAGCAAGAAAGAGATGATGGTTGAAAAATCGAGAAGAAAAGAGAACAGCGATTTGGAAACATGCGAAATGAAAGTGGACGAGTAGGAAACGGCTCTAGAGAGACTGTGGTATGGGCGGAATTTTTTTAAGGGGATGACGGAAGATGTGAAAACGAATAAAACCTTTGTTCTGTCATCTCATTTTTTTCCATTTCGTCAGTCCTCCAGGAGAATATAAGTGAGAAGAGAGAAATGACAAGGAGAGGGCAGACAATCTGGTTTCGGAGAGGGGGCTACGGGTAATATGGGGTTAGGATCAAGGGAAGGGGAGTGGAGTATTTTGGAATGGAGATAGTCCTCGGTAGGGGAGAGGACTAAGGCTTGGTGAGGGGCGTGGGAGGAAAGTGGGAGGGGCCGGGCGGGAAGGCCTTTACGTTCTAATTGAGAAGAGATGTGACATCTCAATAATTAACTGTAAAGGAGTCTGAGGTATGAGGAAGGGATTTCGGGAGTGAGGCGATGAGAGGGGGGAGGCGTTGGGAAAGGGTTGAGAGGAGGACGCTACTTCCGAAGGAGCTGGAGGAAGAATCCTGGAGGGCTGGTATGGAGGATGGAAGATGCTGGAGTTGGCGGTAGGGGGTTGGAGGAGGATTAAGGGAGTAGGGACGGGGAGGAGAAAAGAGGTAGGGGTGCTTGGCGAGAAACT
This sequence comes from Ceriagrion tenellum, assembly GCA_963169105.1. Lineage (NCBI taxonomy): Eukaryota > Metazoa > Arthropoda > Insecta > Odonata > Coenagrionidae > Ceriagrion > Ceriagrion tenellum. Next base: position 94,849,524 of record OY720641.1, read on the forward strand.
TTAGCGTTCACATCCATCCAGGAGTCCTTTCTTGTTAAGGGCTTAATTGGGCCCCCAGATCCTCCATCTTATATCACCTCCCCTCCCTCCTCTCTCTCGGCTCCTCACAATCCCATAGCTCTCCGACCTCTCCTCTTCTCCCCGACTTAAAAACTAAAAGGAAGAAGTTTTTGCCCAACTCGAATTATATTTTTGATTATTTTCGTCCATCTTTTACATTGTGCTGCCTCCGACACTCTTTTGAGTGCGTCAGGGTTTTCTCTTGGGTCCCGACTTCTTCAGAGACTCACGCACATTTTCTCTCTGTTTCGGGGTCTTTAGACTTTGTGGGCATAATCAAAGTACTGAAGTACTGGGTACTCAGTAGCTTTAATGGAAGCCCCCGCTAGAGATGAAACAATTGGGTGAATGCACATTTTAAAAATATCATCATAAGCAGTCTTCTTTCGGCTCCTAGTCAATGCGAATGATTTTTACGTGATGAATGAATAGGCTGGCTAATAAAGAGATTATTCTTAAACCAGTTGAATAACTTGATTACTATCTGTTTTCTGGATAAAAAATATGGCCATAAAATTTCAAATTAATTACTTCACGCCGTAAAAATAAACGTTAAGAATCCGAATAGTTTATCCATGTACTCAAATATTAAACCCCATTACTCATTCCGCATCAGTATTTATGAGGACTGGCACTCTCTGATGAATACAATGTTCAAGTTTTCAGGACTCAAGCATGATTCTTGCTCATCTACCTCGGTTTCTTTTATAATACTGCCTACATCGACATACTATCCTGCGAGCCGCCACATGGGCGTACGGCAGGGGGTGTTAGGACACCAGCCGTGTAAATATGTAAGGGATAAGGTAAAAGGAGGGGAAATGGTGACGCGTATTAAGGGAGTATATTTAGTGGAGCTCAGTTTTTTGTGATCGCTATTGTGTTAGCGCGGAAAGAACGAGTTCTTGTACCTATCTGTTCGAGAGTGAATCTCTCGACTACGGGATGCTAAAGAGTAATGTGCTCTGATTTTTTCAACTTTCGATCTAACGCACTAATTAGATCTGCATTTTATCTATTTATCCTCTATTATGTACTTTTTGTCGTTGATATGTGTCAAAGTAAGCATAGTTGGAATTTTTATCCGTCTTTGCTCTTCAATTGTTGAGAAATGGATGCAAAGCCCTCCTGGAAAGGAAGGTTTTAGGTTTCCTCCTCCTTATCATTCTAAATTTCTGTCCTCCATATCTACTTCTAACTCTATCGAGTTAATCTAAGGGCATACTTTGCATGTTCCCTGCATGACTGTTTTTCACATTTACAAAGTTGCAATGTAGATTTATTTAGTAGATTCTGTAGTATTTGTAGCATACCTATAGTGTGATGAATGATGGTGAAAGTTAAGTTCTACACTGCAGAACTGCTAGGTGATGATTCGCTCCTGCGCATCACCCTTGGGGAGGGTTGAACGGTAATATGTAGATGTAGAAAAGCCCAGTGCCCACTAATTAGTCTCCTTCACGCTCTTTCATCATTCAACTTCAATCATAAAATTAAAGATGTTATCGAAAGATGGTGTAAATTCGTTGTAGGGCAATGTGAGTGGGAGAGAATATTATTCAAACAATGAAAAAGAAATTTTGTTTTCCTTGGTTAATCAAATTTTTTAAAGTTCAGAATCATCTTTGGTGATCACTACCTGTGTATAGTTCATGAAGAAAAAAATGTATCCCATCGGATCGAAGAAATCATGTCTTTGATTCGAGGTTTGCATTATCTGCGAGGATTTCTTTTTTCCTCTTCTGGGAGGCGGACTAATTAGGTACCCTCTTCCACCTAGCTCGCCTCGGGAGTGTTTTACCGCCAGTGAAATCTCTTCCCGCTCTTCCGTTGCGAGAGCTCAAAAGACTTCCCCCCCGCGTCACTTTCACTTAAAGAAGCAGGAACAAGAGAGTCTCGCAGTGCGTGGATTTCTTTACCCCAACGATTCTCATGAGGAAGATCTCGAGTCATCGCGCTACTTTAAGGCGCGGCTTAAAATGGAGTTCCTTTTATCTTCGGATACCTCCCTCACTCTCAAACAAACTAAAAGAAAGGCAATGCGTGACTTTCTATTATGAGAAGAAAATTTTTATTTTTCCCCGTCATTCGCTCATTTTCTTTACCCTTACACTGTATCTTAACATTTAGATTCACAAACCTTCTCATTATAACTTTTTCTATTTTAGAGTTTGTTCTGGAAAATGTACATCTCCCTATTATTCCCTATCTTGTCTTCAGAAACCCGTAGATGGAGTTTCTATGTGTGCTGCAGTGCTAGAATCCTATCTTTTGAGCCGATCTGCGGAATAACATACTGTGTTCTGTTCAGGCGAGTATTTCAGCGTGTTCCTTTACCTAGGGGCAACCGTAGGGACAAGCCCCTGAGAATGAATGTAGGAAGGGCTCGAATATCAATGCAGGAAAACGAAATGTTGTATAATATACACAATGTTAAAATTTTACCAAAAACTTGGTAGGGTTATGCATGGTAAATTTCGAAAACTTATAACAAATGCAAAAATATAGAACTCTATTAGAATAAATTTAGATACATAGAATGTATGGCTAGCCTAATGTTTTGGAAGGCATCATTTAAAAAAATTATATTTATAATATTAACGACGTCAACATTATCCTATACTACTCACCTAATTTCTCTTTAAATTTATTATAACAATTAGCGAGTACTTTTCGGTTGCCATAAAGGTGGCCATCTTCAAAAGGTTATATGTTATGCTTTAAACTCTCATACTTACATATAGCCATATTTAACAGATTATCTGTTTAAAAAAATAATCTTAACAATTTAGATAACCCTCGCTCAAATGACAAAATGGAATACCACCATAAGTTCTCAAGGAAATAAATAAATGAATAACAGATCAAAAGCAGGCTCTATTATTGGACATTGCACAATTACTCATGTATTTTTATTTGGCGTTGGCGAGTCTCCAGTTTTCCAGAAATATGCGAAGATCTTACAAGTGTCAGCCAATTTTTATCGGCGTTAAGATGAAAATCTCTTCCTTTCTGATTCCACATTCTTTTATCCAGATACTACTTTGGATCTATTTTCAGAATCATCTTCAGGTGACTTTACAGTGGCTAGGTGGTAGGGTATTTGACCATAGTAGGGTGCTTAAATTAATCTTAAATTGTATTCAATATTTCAACTTATGTTGAAAAAAGCGAATTTAAAATCCCAGTAAATTGGCATGGGTAAAAATCGACCTGGGCCAATAGTCATGGTAATATGGCATGGCGATCTTTCGCTAATCTGGACGAAATTTTTGTGGTTCGATTGGCCTGCCTACTCAATTTTTCCATGTCACTTGCCATGTGCAATTCAGGCGTCTATTTTACGAAGGAATTGAAGTCATCCTATTTTGGAAACTTTGAGACTTATCCTGCTCGAGGCTGTGCGATGTGCGTATATCGGCCCCGGCTGAAGATCCACATTTCCGCAGTCGGCATTCCCGTGTGTGCCAAGGAGTATGGGGTGGCAGGGTTACGCAATCGACCCAACTAGTTCCTCTTTGCGCCTGCCCCTATCTCATACCCCTCACAGTCTACAGCTAACCCCTCAAGGGTGGCGGGGGTGTCTTCTTCGACCCCCATTTGCTAGCTTCGCGTACACTGGTGTTCCTCTAGAGCGGGGAGTGACGGAGGTTGAAGGGGTTGAGGCAAAAGGCACTCGAATCTAGCAAAGTGATTGCTTATTACACATTTCTCAGGGGAGTGAAGTTCCCTGGATTTATAACGCCTCCATTCGTGGCGCGCGATTCCCAAAAGGTTGGGAGCGTGACATTCGGTGTGTCGAGGGTGGAGAACCCGGGCGTCGTCCCGAATATTTCATCGTTTTAGATTCCAGGATTTGGCGTGCCCTTTTATGCCGACTCGAGTAAATGTAAAATTGCTCATAATCAAAGTATTTGAATGGCTATGATGGCTTTTTACATCACTGAGAAACGTATAAATATATACAACAGTATTGATAAAATCTGGTATAGATATTTAGGAAAAATCGATTAATTATGTATAATTTTATTTCAAATGGTTGGAGTTAAAAACATCGTCAAAAAATCAATCAAAGCAAAATGTTTGGAAATTATAATTTACTCACGTTATAGTTTTAAAAAGCATTATTCCAAATAAAAGATCTTTTATGTTTATGTAGGTTCTTTCGTCTTAATTTTGACTTTAGTGAAGCACTTTGGCAGACAGATTGCCTCCATATTGTCAGTTTTATTTTACAATTTTTCCAACTCAGCATTATTTTTGGCTACATAATAATAATTTGGCTACTATAAAATTAGTTCATGGAGCTTCCTTTCATTTTTTCTATTTCGACAGAGGAACGAATCCAAATAAGTTTATAAGTTAATTTACTTATGAGTTACAAAAAAATGATATTGGTATTAATGTGAGAAACTTTATGTGAATCTATGTAAATATGATGTCTGAAGAATAAATCTGTAGTGAAAAATAATATTGATTGCCGAAAAATGTTATGTGCACTGTAAAAATTATATTTAAATCGATACTATGAACACAGTATTTGGCATGAAAGGAGAGAAACAGTAATTTCATCCGTCTCATTCGGTAGTTATTTGCCAGTGGACAAAGCAGAAAGGCAGCATTTCTGCTGACCTGATAAATGTTACATATATGGAATAATAAGGTAATACCGGACTGCAACCTGTGATAATGTATTTGGGACTATAACTTGAGGAAAAATTAAATTGTATTTGGATTATATTTGAGTATTGAACATCCTGCTAACACAAAAATGATGTTGCTGATGTACGATATGAAGTATATTTCGAGTTTTTTGGGTTTAAAGTAAATAGACAGTTAAATCTCTATATTTTAAACGCTAACCTCGGGGAAAAACTTGGAGATTACCGCGTTGGGTTTTTTCCAGTCAGCAAACATGCTAGATCTATTTAGATGCTTATATATTTATAGTTATTTATAAACATAAAAATTTATATTTAAACAAAAAAACAATTACATGAAATGCAATACAATAAATTCATAATCATATCAATATCTTTGCAAAACATTTGGATTTAAAATGCAGCATACAAAGTAATTTTGTTTTCTTCCTCAGATTTATTTTCCTGGTATAGCATGTTTCGACACAGCGGTGTCATCATCAGGAAAGTCAATGTGTCGAAGGGAACAAAGTTACTTTTTCATTTGTGAAATTTAACTTCCACATAGTTGAGTCTCAAGCTATGGAACATATATCGATACTCTACGATGAAAAGAAGTCGAGATATAAGAAAAAAGATGAGGCACGCATCTAATGAAAAAATGTGAAAAATTCAAATACGCATGAATCATTCAAACATTTTTTTCTGAAAATGGTTTCATACTACTTCATTTGATGTTCAATGTGGCCCATACACCAAGGGACAATCATTTGTTATTTTGAGGTGGAATTTCCCGTATATACATTTAACTTTTTAGATTATTTTTACATAGGCTTTTTCGGCTTAATTTGTAATTACTCTCTTTTTATCTTACAGGTAAGAACCCCTGATTCCCCGTACGGACATAACATCCGATTTTCTTTGCACTCTGTTCATGCTTGTGATCAAAAGTGTGAGTATTATGTATCTTTAAACTTTATTTGTTAGTATACAGCATTTTGAGTAGGTGTCTTTCAAGTCTTCACACGGCAAAGCTTTGTTGCGTCTATAAATTTCAATATACATTTAGTAGTTGGCTACTATCTGGGTCTCTACAATTTCGATAGTACCTAACTTAAAAATCTATGAAAATGACCTATATAGTTTAAGTTTTTATCTTAGTAGGTCTGTCGTTAATTGAATCTCACAAAAGCCTATATTGAATCTTTCTCTTCAAGAAGAGTACGCAGATATGTTCAAAAGAGAGAGATATTGATGGATTTATAAGTAATCTTAAGTTAGTTTAGCCATAATATGTAGTTTAACATTTAAACTACCTACTCTGTTGACTTACTAATATATGTCTGTCAAATTATAAGTCTTAAATTTCCGTAAATATGTACTTATGAAAACCTTAGAGCGTTCGAATATCTTTTAGCCGACATTCGATTCCACATCTTTATATCGGTTTGGTTGCGTATTGATGCGTTCCATTAAAGTCGCCATGGGCGCGGGAATTTTGTAAAAAGTTAATATTTATTTCCAGGTATGAATACGATTTTTGTGATTCATCGCGTACTAGCTTTTATGTTTTCTTCTATTTTCTTCTCGTCCATCTCCATTCATTTCACATTTTCGAAAATTAAATGGAAAAAACCAAAACGATGGTCACAGTTCGAATCGCGGTAATGGCATCCTCTGTGTGCTTTCTATTAAATCATTTTCGGCGCCGATGCCCTGATTCACGACCGCGATTAGACGTCGTGCCGTGGACGCCGGTCTTTGATTCGCGTTTCTCACACAAGGCTGACCCAAGCGAACGGATGGCAGCGGACGGTCACTCAGTCAATGCACCGAGATGACACGACGCCCCTTTGGAACAAGAGGATCTGCCGGAGGAGGCGTGGGTGACCCAAAGGGTCTGGAGGTTGGAGGTCGGGAAAGAAACCTCGCGTGGTCTCTTGCTAATGGACCCGGTGGATGGGTCATTCGGGGTCCGAGTGCCATGGAGTCTTGGTGCAAAGGGTAAAGGGAGTAGGGCGAGACGATAAGATCGTGTATGTGACCCCGCCGAAGCTTTGAGGTGCTTCGACATAAAGCTTCCCAATGTCTGTGTAATCGGGTAAGAGAGAGATGTTTGGACCTCGGTGGCGAATGTTGGTTTTCGACGACGGTGGCACAAGGCGATTGATTCCAAATTCCGTTGGAAGTAACAGTCTGTTGAACCTGGATGGAACATTTGGGTCTATGAGCGAGATGATGGAATTTTGGGCTCTCGGTTATTAATTAGAAAAAACTTTTTCTCCTCTCCCATGTTTGACAGTCAATGAGCGTGAAACATCTACATAGATTTTCACCGTGTCTTATGACGCTCAAGTTTCTAAGAGATATTAAATGATACGAGAGAAGCTACAAGTTCAACAGACCGTAACTCCCATGTTGGGAGTTACGTCTGTTGATCGTTGATGGAACGTTTGGGTTTATAAGCGGGATGATGAAGTTTCGGGCTCTCGGCTATTGATTGAAAAAAACTTAAAATTAAATTAATTTTAACAATTGTAGCATTTAAATGTATGACCATCAATGAGCGTGTAAGATCCACTAAAATCATACAATGACTCCTGACCCTCAAGTTTGGAAAGAAGAGACTATGAATTATGACAGAGAAGCTAAAAAATGAAGGGATATGATCTGATGAATAAATGAATAAGTAGCTGGTTCTTTTCGTAACTAATGAGCTGTTTAGCGATAGTCATTTAAAATACAAGGCTAGATTATCTACTATATATTCTGCTCTAGTGTGGTGTGCCATGCTTATCTAAAAGAATAAAATAGTAAATTACTTCAAATAAAGATTCAAAATTCCGGAAATATCTTAAGACGGAAGTGTGTTCAAAAGTATAAATGCTAGCATAATTGCCAAATAACCCGCCTTTGGAAAAATAAATTTGTCTCGAAAATAAGGCAGGACGCAGGAGTAATTCCCAAATCCCAGTATAGGATACGTAATTTGACCGTCTTATTTCAGCTATAATGGATTGCTCCGGTGCAGTAAATTTTTTTACAGTATATTAAATCCGGTGAATCATTATTCTCACCTCAATTACGTCAATTTTCATCATTTGGACCAAATAATGAAAAACTTGGATAAATGAAGGAAAATGGTGTAAGGCACTTTTGTAATGGTGGCACGATAAAACAATGGAATAACCTTTGTAAAATGTCTGCTTCAATGCATAATTCCAGTACTTATATTAGAAAATGACTAACATTAAAAATATCTGTTTTGGTAACTTAGTGGATTGAGCATACTTTTTGCTATCACAAGAGCGTGAGATGAACGCCGAAAGGCTCTCTTGCGACTGTAGGCTTAGGTGTGTAGCTGCAAATGTTTCCTTGGATGTTTTTCCGGTATTTCGGGTGCTAGGAATCAATCTCTTGCAGGAACGCAAAAATTAAATTTATCGGCCCTCGAGAAAAGAGGTGAAACGCAAACCGAATCCCGGGAGTCGTTAGCGTTGGAAAAAAATAAATAGAAAGAAAACAGTCACCTATCGGACACTTCACTGGAGGCATCTCCACCGACTTGGGGTGCTGTGTACTCTTCCTCCTCTCCCTATCTTTACCCAACGATACCCACTCGTTCAAGCTTCAGCACCAAGTTGTACCGGGTCTGTTCTGCTGTACGCACGGACTGATTTATTGCTCTTAAAAAAAATCCGACCGGTTTTCAATCTTCCTCAGTTTTAGCGAGGTTTTAGATGCTCCTCTGCTTTTGCTTTTTCGACCCTTTCAGTCCACACGTTCATGCCTTCCCGTTACCCTCTTCTCTGCTTCTCCATCATTCTCTTACGCCTCTGTAGATCTCTCCCACACTCGCTCCCTGTTACTGTAACGTACCAACGAGATGACTCGCTCAGTGTTGGGAGTCACTCATCCCTCGGCCATCTTCATGATACACTTCGCACTACGCTCCGTTTTCTCGATTCTTTTCCTACCATCCCGTCTACTCCCAGAGATCAACTGACTCTTTTTTTTTAGGCTTTGGTACAATTTTTTTCGCCATCCCGCATCGAGGCGAAAAATATATAGAGAGAGGAACACCAAGGGGAAAACAACACACGGGCGTATCGCATCGCTTTTTGGTTGTCACTTGTTTTTTGCTTCCTTCTCAGCTTCTCTCTTTCTCCCTATATATTTTCTTCTCCTTTCGCGAAAGCCGAGACCCCTGGCCGAATGAGCGAAGCAGTAGGGTGAAAACGAAAAAAAATGAAGGTGAAAAAACACGGAGCAAATAAAACATCTGCAACAGTCAAGCTCCGCGCGCTCTTCTTCGCCCCATTAATTCTCATTGCCCAAGGTTTTCGTTCTGTCTTTTGTTTTCTTTTTATTTCAACCCTCCAATTTCTTTTATTCTTGTGTTTTTTCTATCGTTTTCCCCCGTTCTTTCTTTCCACAGCGTTCACTCTTTTTTGACAGATGCTTCTCTCTTTATCATTGCTCGCTTTTTACAGCCTCATTCTTACACTGGCGGAGATTCTCCGAGTCAGTTTTCGGCCATATAATTAGAAAATCACCCTCACGTGACGAACCATCCATTTGATGTACTCTAGAATGTGTTTCACATATATATGTCATAGTTTACTTAAATGCTTTTGTTATTCACATGGTTGTACAAGATTTAGCTCATCTGGTTTCAATATGTATTTGAGAAATAATTTCTTGCTTCTATTTATTTCTATCATAATAGTAAAAATTAATATTCTTATTTTATTCTATCATATTTTCTTTCCAAACTTCCCTTTGTTGGTATTTTATTTCGCTAAATACTTAATTTTTCTCCTGATTTTTCCCCGTGGGTACACATCCATGTTGTATTAAGTTAATAAAAGCTTACACCTTCTTCAAAAATGTTTGCGAGAGCAAAAAACAACTCACATATGTATTTAAAACGCATGAGTATGTGTGTGTGTGTCTGCCAAAATTCGGATATTTTTTTGCGCAAATTTTTTCTATTCACCGCGCGCCCGCGAGGAGAATATGTCGCTAATGAACCGTGTCGAACGGTTTGACAACCGTCCCTCCCTTCGGAAGGGGAGCATTATTCTTTGCCCCATTTCACCCTCGCTGTGCCCAACCAGGGAAAAGATTTGAAGCGCGTCATCCTATTTAGCCTCCACAGGCCTGCCAACCGCGTTTCTCACCGCTCTGCCCGCCTCCAGCCCTTCCCTCTGTTTCTTATTTTTAAATGTGATTTTTTTCTGTGATTTTTTTCTGTGCTCTCTTGCGCCCTTCAATGGACCTCGTTTCAATTACGTCGCCGGAGGGACATCTGGCGGGAGAGACAGAGGGGTAGAAAAATTGAAGAGAGTCAAGATTTGGAACTGGTGTGTGAGCCGATCATTTATATATGTATTTTATTTTTTTAGTATTTGCCATTTTCGTTCATTTTTCTCGTATCTCTGTCCTCCTTTTTCCTCTCTTCAACCTTCCTCTCTTCTCTTGACATGAAAATTTCCCATTTTTATATTCCTGGGGATCATCCCTTTTTTTCTTCTATCATCCCCGTCGCCGTCGACACGTATTGTTCTTTTCATTAGAACTCCCTCTGCGATAAAATATCTCTGCAGAATATTCGGATGAAAGATGAGTAGAATGGGGAGACTGCGGGTGTGTGGGCACGGTTTATTAAGTCTTGATCACGTCACTGCTTTCAGGGAGTTCATTAAAAGTTTATTGAAAATTTCGTCCCTCTATTGGTTATTCATACATCCCCGCTGCTTCAATCATCAGAGCTTTCAGGTCTTGCGATTCCCGCCTTGGAAATTGTTTCCGATAGCTGGTGGGTTTTATTAGTCGAGGATAGTAGCCACTGGTTATAGCAGTGACGTACGTATTGAACTTTGCATGTATTGAATTCTCAAGTAAAAAGAGCCCAGCAGTACGCATAGTTTCTAACAATTCTTCAAAGTATTTCTTATATTTTATTAATCAGTATTTATTCAGATCGATCTCATTCACTGTTAAAACTACCCTTGAAATTATAATACAACCAATATTATGCATTGTATAAGAAAGTAATAAAAATATATTATTTTTTAATTATCGAATCGTTTTAACTAAAATTCTTGTGTAGGTTAGAGGTTACCCATTTTTTGTGCTGCCTTGCGTTGCAGTATGGTATTTTTTATTTCTCCTCTTGGTATTATTAGAGCTGAGTAAAAACAAATATTATCTAGATAAGTATATTAATCATTTTGCAATGATTTTTATTGGTTGTAATTTAATTTCTTAAGTGGCAATAAGCCAATAAATAATAGGACAGATGAAATTCTTTTCAGTATCACAAATAATGAGTTGTGTTTGGTAGCCTAACCTCTATATTTCAATTGTCTTCACTACCGTTAACAAATATTTCTAAATATTTTCATGTGATTAATGGTGCATATTGATTTTGCTTGATGTATTTGTATTTTGATACTCTTGAGCTGAAATATCAAAGAAGTTCCTTCATGTTAGATGCTTAAATTCGCCATATCATATCTAATTACTTCATATGGTACACTTCAATCGGATGGACTTAGGGGATGTATTCTTAAAATCGGATCAGAGCTCCCAAAGGGACACTGTTTTCGGAAAAATCATTCGCTCCATAGCTTACGAGGATATAGAAGATAAACGACTTATTACGGAGAGCGAAGAGGCTTCCTTATAATCCTTTTGCCAACACGGGTCTTTGTTGAGCTTGGAATTACCGCTTATATTTTCCCTTGATAGAAAATAGCATGTTATGATCCAGTGGATGACCCCTTTTCCATTGAAAGGAGTGGTTGAGGTGTCCTCCCGCATTGTCGATTACTTAGATTGAGCCTTCAGCCCATGTATATGATGCATATGCCGTTTGTAAAAGACAATCGAAAAAATCTTCACTTGGTTTGATTCACTGATTCATTTAGGTTCTGCTTTCATGGCGCTATGCATATGACAGCCTTTATGTAGTTGTAGTCATCAATGGAATTTGTTTTCTTAAGGAAATATCACCATGTATTTCATGGGATTTATTGTGTTGTACTTTCAGTTATGTGGGACGCGTAATTATGTCTTTTATTTTTTACTAGAACTTATCGCAAAAAAACGGTTGATTACAGCCACATAGCTGAAAAACGTTGTTCGCCTAAGAGTTGCGAAGAGAAGGAATGACCTTGAAAAATAAGTTGGCAGCAAGAAGGCTGATTTCATTGGAGCTCATATAAGGGGAAGATTCCTGGTGCACACCAAGGAGCAAAAATTACCTGGTTTGTTAAAGAACATCATTATGCGGGGATGTCGACCGAGAGTATCTTATTTAATGTTACCCTCGGAATTACTGGTTGTTGACCGCGGAAAATGGTGGCGGTCGTATGCGGATTAGTTTTTTTATACGCTTCATTTTGCATTTTACGTCGGTTATACGGTATCTTTTATAACCTTTTAATCATTTGTGTTCCATTTTTCTGCTAGTTTTACGTCCGAAAACTGAAAGAAAATACTATACAAATGATAAATTGTCGTTGAAACGTTTAAGAAATAGAAATGGTCAGTTCTTAATAGAGGTCTTTAATCGATTAAATTTCAATTTCAAAACGTTTCCTTTGAGCATTGCATCTGTTTGAACATATCATATACAACGCTGAAAGAACATCAAAATGAAATGAACTTTATCTTAGTATATTCTTATAAATTGTATCATTTTTACTATCTCTTATGGGAATTCTAATTCGGTCGTATGAAAACGAAATGTAATATTACCCTCGAATTCATGTCTGTAAAAACTTTATTTAATCGCAGAACCAAAGATGTTGAACTTGAACAGCCAGACTAACCCTTTGCACATTAATTTTTGCTTTGTCTGTTGCGTTTTTAAATATTTTCTTAAAATCTTAGATATCGTACAAAATCTTTTATATATATACGGGCGGTGGGAAGAAAATCTATTATCTTCTTCCCCACTTCAGCCACTCGTCTGGCTTCGTTATATAGACGATATTTTTATAATTTGGACCCACGGGAGCACAACACTTAATCATTTTATTAAAAAAATTAATTCACATCCATTCCTTTCTTTCACTCATCACTCTTCAACTTCTTCAATCACTTTTCTCGATGTAGATATTCACTTAAAGAATAACAAAATTAGCACATCCGTTCACAAGAAACCCTCCAGTTGTGATTTTCTCCCGCTGAGGAAGGGTTCTCACCCGAAAGCTTCCGAGAGCAGTGGACACCGGCGTCGCCATGGATCGCCTTTCTGTGAGTGTCCACTGATATACCTATCTATCCATCCCCAACCTCAACGCCTTGTTGCTAGCTTATATTTCTAAATTTATTTCCTTTTTCTGTTATATATTTATATATATATATATATATATATATATATATATATATATATATATATCCACTTGGCGAAAAACACTTGTAGTGCACAGATATAAAAAAAGGTCACAGGCGTGACTAGCAGTTACATATAGAGCACAAAAAAAGGTAAAACTCACAGAAATTTTGATATATTTCGGCGGACACAACAGCCTTCGTCAGAATGTGATTTTCTTGGCAGGTAGTGCTATCTAGGGTAATGCCTCATAACTACTTAGTGGGTTGAACCAAACATTTTCAACTTTGATTTAAGTTTTCTCAAAACAACGATTTTGCTACTTAGACCCCTTGACTTCTGGGGTCCTCATATATAGTCGTTTGTAGGTTTATTCCATGCATACGTACTTCTCTAAATGCTGGTTTTCCTGGTAATTTTTAAGAAATTCAAGTTCTATTTTTAGCATGTGTAATAGATCCTTTAGGTAACTGAAGTTTATATAGAGTACATTCGTCTGACGTCCAGTGTACGGGAGGAAATGACAGATTGATTGTTTTCATAATATAGAATTTGTTCATAGAATAATGATGCCAGACGAAAACATAGCCTTTTAGTAATTAAAATAGTTACTTCACCCTAAATTATTGTTCTTTTTGTGGTGGGAACTGAAGGTGTAGAAGAATAAATTAGGTCAAGATGGGACTCATGAATGAAATTTCAATATAAGATGAAGGTAAAATTTCTGTAGAATTCAAAGGCATATTGGAGATAATTTGCAAGAGATAAGGTGACTTTAATGTAAGGATGCTTTAACGGTGGAATGAATGAAACTCTCAGAGAAGGGCTGAATGAAAGTTAACGATAATGAATGGGCTATTGATAGCGCGGAAGTTAGATTATTAGATTTGTTTTTTTATTATAATTTGAGGGCAAATATGTCTACCGTACGCTATCGTTCAAAGCTTTTACAAAAAACAGAAGGCATACATAAAGTATTCAATTGTTTTTTCGCCAGTAGATATTTTCTCCCACAGCTGATTGTTGTAATTTTGAAAGCCACAGTGCCATGTTTTATATTATTAGCATGAATTGGCACTTTTTCACGTAAAAATAATTATTGCAAAGATTCGTTTCAGCTTGCTTGACTGGTGGATTTATCTCATGGTGGCTGAGGAAGCTTAAACGTGTCGTGATAGTTAATTTCTATTCCTGTTGAAAAATACCACTTAATTTAATAGTTTGGAAGCCGTCTGCGTTATCTCGCCTGTTTCTAGTAATTTTAATATGGTGAATGTGGTTTTTTTTATTAAAGCTCTTAAACTAACTGGGAAATAACATTTTTGTCACTCTTTCGGCACTTATTTCATATCTTTGGCTTTACTGCCTTTATTGATCGCATTGCCTTCCGTTCATCCAAATCTCCCTTCATTCACCCTTCCCTCCATTCTACAGTTTCATTGTCCTAGACATCTCCCAACCCAAGCTCTGAACTCACTATGCGCCTCTTCCGCCCCCGTTCGCCCTCCTCCCCTCTCCCACTTCCCACTCCTTGTCGGGATCTCAAGTAAACATAAAAGATTGCAGCCAGTGACTTGGAAAATGAACTCGGCCGAAACATTCTCCCCAAACTCTTTCTCGCCTTTCCATCGACCATACTCTCTTTCATTCTCTCCCACCCGCTTCTCCTATGCTGTGAGATCCCCTTCGCTAAACCTACATCCTTCCACAAGCCCAGCTGTTTTCATTTCTCTCCCCTGCCCGATTTCTCGCTGACCCGCCAGTGTGAAGCACAATGGTATTGCATATTTCCGCATCTGATTTCTCTTCGTAGGGAATGAATTGGCAAGTTCTCTCTGTAAACCAGCAAGACGGCAAACGTATCGTGCTTCTCGATCAGCGAATGTTTTGTTAGAGGAGTAGCCTCTACGCCCGCGATTCAATTTAATAAAAGATGTGTATAAATTCTATGTTATGCCTCGTTGTTGCTGACCCCTCGCATTGATATTCCGAGCCAGCAATTCCGTTGTGTGAACGATATGTAATTAGCGTTGTGGAATCAGATATGGAGTGGTTGCCGAGTCCCGTAGGTATTGCTAATGAGAAAGAAAGGTAAAACCCGATTAGTTTGCTTTCATGCCTCAAAAAATGTGCGTTGCCTCGCCCGCGAATGCAAAAGCAGCCCAACTGCTAAAATATTCACGAGTTTGAGAGATGGGTGGTGGCGTGAGGAAACTGAATTCAGTTGTTTATTAACGCCGGATGCTTCCTGGATTCAATGAGTTTGGGTTCGTTCACTAGCTTTTATATTGCTTCTGATGGTAAGAAACGGTAGGTGTATTCAAGAAATACCGTTTCTCCGAATCCTCAATTGTTACTGAATATACAGAGTAAGACACACCCACACTCCGTGTAGCCGTGTTTTATTCTCTCTCCTGGTTTTTTTATTGCACTTACATGCCATTATACCGAGCCTTTTTTATATGGTATCAAACTATTTTATATAGTATTTCAATATTCCTGATAGTATAACTTATGAAAAATGTCTGACTTATTTAGGATTCGTTTTCAAGGTTACAGACGGATTCTTTTAAAATTTTCTACACATTTTCATTCGCCTTTGCCTTTTTTAGGGTGGAAATGAAGTCAAAATTAGAATTACTTTTATCGAAACATGATTTTAAATATGGTGCACCCACATGTATAAATATTATTGTGGACCACGCCACTTAGTTCCTTCAGAAAAATAGTCTAAGTAGTGCAGTCCACTTACACTGATAATTTATTTGCTCATATTTGCGCACCAAAGCCTCTGCCACTATATATATATATATATATATATATATATATATATATATATATATATATCCACTTGGCGAAAAACACTTGTAGTGCACAGATATAAAAAAAGGTCACAGGCGTGACTAGACAGTTACATATAGAGCACAAAAAAAGTAAAACTCACAGAAATTTTGATATATTTCGGCGGACACAACCGCCCTCATCAGAATGTTCTAACATTACCTGTCCTGTGACCTTTATATATATATATATATATATATATATATATATATATATATATATATATATATATATATATATATATATATAAATACGTTGATGGATTGGAGTCAGCCATGCGGCGATGAACACACGATGTGGATAGGATGGAGGAGATAGACACACAAAAAAGCTATGTAAGTGTGATCGTCTCTTTTTTTGTGTGTCTATCTCCTCCATCCTATCCACATCGTGTATATATATATATATATATATATATATATATATATATATATATATATATATATATATACATATATATATATAACTGCACTTAGGATCACTTAAGTGACGAATATATAAAAGTTTGCCAGAGGAAGGCAGACGACAAACACAGAAAACAAAAAAGTGAAGAACACACTTACAAAGTTTCTTGATATTTCGGTGCCACTAGCACCTTGGTCGCAAGAGCGAAGACACTCTTGCGACAAGCTTCCGAGAGCAGTGGACACCGGTGTCGCCATGGATCGCCTTTCTGTCTTCGCTCTTGCGACCAAGGTGCTAGTGGCACCGAAATATCAAGAAACTTTGTAAGTGTGTTCTTCAGTTTTTTGTTTTCTGTGTTTGTCGTCTGCCTTCCTCTGGCAAACTTATATATATATATATATATATATATATATATATATATATATATATATATATATATATATATATATATATATATATATATATATATATATAAGCTAGCAACAAGGCGTTGAGTTTGGGGATGGATAGATAGGTATATCAGTGGACACTCACAGAAAGGCGATCCATGGCGACACCGGTGTCCACTGCTCTTGGAAGCAGGTTGTGATTTGGTCCCGCTGAGGAAGGGTTCTCACCCGAAAGCTTCCGAGAGCAGTGGACACCGGTGTCGCCATGGATCGCCTTTCTGTGAGTGTCCACTGATATACCTATCTATCCATCCCCAACCTCAACGCCTTGTTGCTAGCTTATATTTCTAAATTTATTTCCTTTTTCTGTAATATATATATATATATATATATATATATATATATATATATATATATATATATATATATATATATATATATATATATATATATAATCGTTCACTCATTCACTCAGACCGCACAGCGGCAAATACTCACATAAATATTTATACAGAAAGGTAGAAAGAAAGTGGATAGGAACACATAAAATGAACGAACACAGTGTGTTCCTATCCACTTTCTTTCTACCTTTCTGTATAAATATTTATGTGAACGAACATAGTGTGTTCCTATCCACTTTCTTTCTACCTTTCTGTATAAATATTTATGTGAGTATTTGCCGCTGTGCGGTCTGAGTGAATGAGAGAACGAATATATATATATTTATATATATATATACATACATAGATATCTGCCTGATTAAAATGACATGGTGTATGGCTTTTTATCGCAACGCTATATGCGAAGTGATTCCAATTTTCTCTCATATGATATTACCACCACCTCCACTATTTTTGGTTGTACTTAGCGAAAGTAATATTTCTCGTTTTCTTCTTGAAAACTAATATACTAATCCTTCGGATTAATAATATGTGTATAATAGAGTGCAGTCTCACCAATTGAATATATTATCAATATATAAATGTTAGTGAGACAATATAGATTTTAACTTTATGTTGCGACTGTCCTTATATGGCATATGCCATTGTTTTCTATACTACTACGCTCACGGGGGAAGCATCTATATTTGGCGCTTATTTTTTAATCTTACCATAAGTGAAATGGTAAATCGTTCCACCCACGATTAGCGGTACTAACGATCTACTAATGCATGAGAGATAATTCATTTGATTGATTAACGCGTAGAACCTGATTGCTAGATGGATTGAATATTAATTTTCCTCTTATTTCCATGGTGTCGCAACTTTGATATCTTGGATGGATTGAAAGAATTGAGCCTCATGGTTTTTTAAAGCCTTGACACATCGTGACCATACCGTTTTTTGATGGATCATCTAAAGGCAAATCCCTTAATTCTCTTTGCGTTTACAAAAAGGTAAATAAACAGTTATTAGTGGCTCTTGGATGCGTGATGGCTTGAAGCATTTGAAAAACAAAAAAAGTGACTACCTTTATCTGTTACCCAGTTCTGTCAGGACCTAATCGGAAAATCAGGAGGAAGCTAATGCCATGCCACTGCTGCCCACCACATTGATTTTATTTTCAATGCCACCTTTGTGAGGTAAAATAACACATATTCTTTGCGACGTGTTTCCGTTGTTTTCTTTGAGAAATTGATTATGTGACAACTTAGCTTATGGTCTTTAAAGGTAACAGTTATTGTGTCACCCAAGCCATTCTCATTCTTCCATAAATATTTCTGGAAAGGTGATACTTTTTTGGAAGTTTATGTGGAAAAAAGCAGAATGAATATAATTAGGAAAGAGTGGGCCCTTAAAATAATGAATAAGTTTTCTGTTTATGGACATGTATTAAGGCCGTTTTTCACGAGGCACGTAATTGCACAAGCTAATGTATGTGCAATCGTGAATTTAAAAATGCACCGTGTATAGCGGCGCAATTCAAGAACGCATGCACGAATGCGTGAATGCGAGACGTCAGAATAGCCCCTGCTCTAATTCGGTGATCGCAGAATTAACGACATCCAAGTTCACGGGAAGTTGACTGACAAAAAGGTTTGATATTTACAGTTACTTATTTTGTTATTTATTTAGATAGATATTTTATAGCTCGATAAATTGTTCCTCTGTCATCCGCATAAAATTGCGGTAGCCATTCCTGTCTTCTACAGCCGGTTCCTGTTGGACCGTATTATGAATGCCCGTTTCCTTATCTCGCCCACGAATCCACTCCCGCATCCAAAGTGTTCTTCTGGCTTTTCTCCTGCGGTTACGCCTTTCTATGAGCTCTGCGGCCCCGATCATAATTCCCACTACTGCTAGCTCTGCAGCAATCAATGCAGCCTCCTCCTGATCCATTATTTTTCTCACAGAGAGAGAGTGACTCAATGTCAATATCACAGAATCCCACAATCACCACTACCTTATTTTTCACTGAATGTCAACAACGTCCTGTACAGAATATTATATCTCTCCTGTTTGAACAAAACATCGCTCTTAGCGTACTTATCAGACGACTGGAATTCACGAATGAATGCATGCTTACGACCACCGTGTAAAGCAGTCACGCATTCGTTTTCGCAATAATTATTGCACGGCAGATTGTGGAATTAATGCTGTGTTAAGTTGTGCAATTTTATGCCTCGTGTAAAACGGCCTTTAAAAGAACGTTCTTCATTTGCTTGACCGTAGGGTAAAAATGGATGAAAGTCAAATAGTAAAGAGAGTAAGTAAGGTAAAAAGTAAAATTGGTTGTAGAGGATTAGATGAATGGTAAGAGTGGTTGATATTGATCATGCTCCTCATGGGTGAATGTGGTGATAGAGTTATTAAAAAAGAAATATTAAGACTCTTAGAAATGAGAAAGCGTGCATTGCATGTTTTGTGAATGTAGTAAGGTGGAGGAATAATGCATTATTGAAGAATTTTTTTAAAGAGAGCCAGATATCTCTCAGGCATATCAGCAATAATTAGACTCTTTGCCTTTTCAGATGTGGAATGGCAATACTATATTACATGTGAGTAATCTAGGTCATTCTTTCTCTCCGCCAGTGCCATAAACAATTTTTTCTTTATCCATTTCCCTTTTATTGACCTTTCACACCAATTTCACTTGCCTCGGTGTAAGGCCTCATTTCAGAATATACTTAAAATACTTTAAATAAAACTCTACTATAAAATAAAATGAACTACCAAATCCTTGATCTTGTTTCAGCAAAACATTTTTGTGTTCCTATTCTCGCCTTTACAACTTCACATTTCTTCTTTAACGCCGTTTGGCTTACCATTTTTATTGCCCCCTCTTCTAGGCTTCGTCATCAGCTTCATCTATCCACCTTGCGTGTCCAGTGGGTATTAATCACAATTAAATACTTCCATATTCCGATAAAGGTCCATATCTTTTGTTCCGTTAACTGTTTTGTCAGGATCTTATCAGATAATGTTACCTAATTTTTTATCCGGTCCCCACCAAATATGTGTTGCCGCCAAGCCACTCTCACGCAGAATCATATAATTATACGTATTGTTCCGTTGCGTCATCAGGAGGAATTTACGAAATAATTACTCTTCAATTTTCCTCTTCAATTTTCCTGATGAATAATAATTGCCACCGGTTTCGATGATTTATATAGTATGCATATGAAACATCTGAAACTTTTTGCATTATTTTTTTCAACAAAATACCGAGTTTTTTTTTCTAAGGTATTAGATCATATCTCTCCAGACAATATTTGAAATGAGGTTATTCATCTCAACAAAAATTTGTAAATGGATCGTGTTTTCTGGTCAAAATCGTTCGGTCAAACTCTAGAGTGATCCTTAAATCGTAAAATATCCGAGCCATTGCTTTTCGCTGAATAAACCTCAGTAAAACGGATTTTTTTCGGCTCATGACATTTGATTTTAGCTATTGATCTGTAGTATCTGTTGTGTCCATTTATATTACGTGTAATTCTTTGAAAATTGCAGTCAACATCTGAAGCTATAAAATATACCATATTTAAACGTTTATAATGTTTATGTAAATTGTGTAAACTTTTTTCGATAAAGAGTTCCTAAAATTATTAAAAATAAGAAATTCGAGTAGAATCCAATTATCTAGGTTTCTGTCATTAGCTTTCTTCAATTAATGTAGTCCGTTACAATATAACCATTGGCAATGAAGCTGCTAACTGCTGTAAGTTGTATATATTTTTTCTGGTATCCCTGATGCTACTATAGATGTCACGACTATGAGTACGTGATGGCATCTACTGCACACTTTGCTTAAGCAAAGTTTTCTATGCAAATAAACTATACTTTTTTGTTTTAATTGTATTTGTCATTTTGGTAATAGTTATATTTTTTCTATATAATGGGACGATACTCTTTATTAAAATGTTGCAAAATTTTTACGTTCGCACTTTTAGCTCAAATCGAAATTATATCAGATTTTACATGCCATACAGTAGGATTGAATGAATCCCTAAACCTATTGAACTATATGTTAAAAATCCTTTAACCAATTGAACAAAAAATTTTGGATATCACTCGCAGAAGATCTACCGAACGCAGGTCTGCAACCTATTCAGGAATTATAGTTTAAATAAGGATGAAGACCTTCTTGTCTCACTGAGATAATCGTTGCAAGTCATTGCTCCTTCTGCTACTTCTTTTGACGATCGCGACTTTTTCAAGCGTTCGGAATTGTTAAGTCAGGCGATCATGTGGGATTATCGGTGAGTTGATCGGGGATAATCTTCGTAATCCCTTGCCCTTATATTCGATTCCACTTTCCCAACCTCGCCGTTCACGCCGTCTTCCTCCCTCCTTTTCTTCCCTTCCCTCATGTCTGCTACCCAAGTTCAGAACTCCGTGTTATCTGTATCCGATGCGTTTAGCAAATTTGTTCCTTGCCAGTAAAATCGCCTGGTGGAAGAGAACGGAGCTTATTGGAAACACAGCATTACATCTTTCTCTCTTTTATTGAACTCAACCATGCGGTCAACGACAATGGAAATACGTTGCCCGGCACCGGAATGGAAACACTGTTTTACTTTGTATTGCTCGGGATGACGGCTACCGATTTTTAGGAAATTGTGCTTCAGTTCCTGCGCCTCTGGTTGAGGATCATGATTGCGTTGAAATTGTGCAGTTTGTGTCATTAATGATCTTCACGTATTTGCGCCTACTTGGGTGATAAAGAGAGCATTATTCTAAGAAAATAAAGGAACAGGGTAATTTTTCGCATATATGAGGTTCCTTTATATGGAACGTCACTATTTTTATCCATGTTTGCATGTAAACGTGATCTAATTCTTAAGTAAAATAGTGTGAAAGAGCTCATGCCAGTTATAATATTTTTATGAGGTATGTCTAGAATTATGTCTATGGCTTATTTCAACTCTCTGAATAAAGTTATAAGCCGTCATTGCTACGACAAAAATACGTCCGAAAGTTCAGTAAACGTGTTGGCATGCAAATAGTTAAACAAGATTGCATTCATCAATTTGGGTTAAAATTAGTCCTTGAGATCTATCTAAATTGATTAAAAAATTAATACTTTCTAGTTCATATCGACTGTAAAGAACGATTCATTTGTTGTAAAGTTAAGTATTGTCATCGGGAATCGGTTAGAACTTTATTGAGAGCTATGCATCATCATTACTTTTTTCATTATTTTGATGCTGGATATTTACAACTCTTTGCTTGTTTCTTGTAGTAGTGTTATCAATGAGGTATTATTGTGACAATAAAATGGCAATTATACGAAGAAATTATTATGTTTACTTCTCATTTTGTCGCTAGAGGCCCAAATAAATCATTGTCCTCTAGTGGACAATCTGCTTCAGAAGTTATGGCTCTCCAACAATCTGTTGGGGAAATATAGTTCCTAATCTTAAACACGATTTGAGGGTCAGTAATTGTTTCATTTACGAGTATTTCCTCTCCAGCTTTTAAATATAAAATGCAGTCAAATATTTCGTTAAACCGGGTAATTCTTTCAAAAAAGTTGTTTAGCTAAGTCACTGAACAAAGAGTAAAAACTGAGTAGTACTTACGTAAAGAAAAATAGATGTGGGTTACTGCGGGGAAAATATGGGCTGCTAGTTGGCGTTCTTTGCGTTCTTGAAACGATGCAAAAACATTGCTGCCCACCAACTCGCCTCTTTGCTCTAAAATGCGTGGTATTTCGCTATTCCCCCGCGCTCACTGCGGAGTACACGAGGGCGGACGAGAAATTTACCATCGCATTCCTGGCTAATTTTTTCAGTTTTTTATTCTCGAGTTTTTCAAACGTTTGTGTCCAACGGAAACTGATGTAGCTGCTTAGAGCCTATGGACTACTGCAATTTCGGCTGCTATTCTCTAAATCCAACAGGGAATACAATGTCGACGTCTAGATGTGCCATGTCACTTTGGTTTCATAAATATTGACATAAACGCATTTCGATAGTCTACTCTTTAAATACGACGATAGGTAAATAAAGTTATCTTTTCTTCGACAGATTTTTTCCGGCGTATTTGAAAAGTTTTACCCGGGGAATCGGATTCCATCACTTCATACATAAGCTCTTCAAGTGTTATTGATGGACGTGCAAAATGAAACTACTAGTAACGAGAGAAAATCGTTTCGAACGGGCAGTTACATCTACATCTACATACTGCCTTGCGAGCTACCATCGGCGGCAGGAGGTGTTAGATAAAAGCCGTAAAAAAACATCGAAATAGATTGGTAACAAAATCCTATTCATCCGATTCAGGTGAAGCTCAGGTAGCACGTCGAATTAAAATGTGTTTTTTTCCACTTTCCGATACATGTTTATAATTTGAAAATATCTTTTTATTTTGAGAATATATTTTAAAATCTTAATTCATTTTCTTTTTCGTGATTTGCCGTGAGTAATAAAATCATCTGGGTAGGTGTATGATAATTTTTCACCTCTAATTTCGGCGTTTTACATATTAAAGAATGTTTCGTTTAAATCTCCCCGTAACTTTTATTTCATTAACCTTATTCTTTAATCAATAATAGAAGTCCAATTTTCTATTCTCCCACCAGTGCCCATCCTGAGGCTTATTCATGCAGAGAAGCATAATATGTATTCGCACATCCCTTGCGAATGTTTTCTTGATGCAGCGATCATGTGATTTGAGTCCCGCGCATCAAATTATTGATTGGGGTTGTTTGTGTGACGGCGGTTGTTGTACTCTTCGCTGAGTAGCGGAGCATCTGTACTAAACATTTGTGCGAAAATTCCTTTCTAGATTAGATTCGTTTTCTGAAAAAAATTTCGTTGTTACAAATGACTTTGTACTAGAATCTACTGAAAGAATAAACAGCGTTATTATATTCTTAACCCAAGAGAAAAAAAGGTCATTCAACGCATGAACTCTCTTAGATCAATGAAAAATTCTTTTCGATTTGAAAAAAAGATTTTACTGGGAAATAAGTGAGTATACTGGGCAAATATGCGTCCATAGGGAAAAATACGTAATATACGGAGGAATCTTTTATTTTATGTCCATTTGTAGCGTTTTGAAATGTGCTGTTGCCTGAACCAGGCATATCAATTATAGTCTGATTTTGTTGGAAAATATTGTTGTTATTTTTGACTTAAGTGCAGATTTAGTTTAAACAAACCTCTTTCCATTGATAAACGCTTAATTGCCTACATTGGAAAATTATGCTTGTTAAAAATCTAAGTGAATAGTAAATGATTTCAATTTTCAGTTTCTATGTGGTCTGTAAAGAGACATTTCTTTGTTGAGAATTTCAATGGGTTTGATAAAGGGAAGAACATCCATAGACAACCGCAGAAATGTTTTATGTCAGGTCATTTTACTATCTAAATACTTACCTATAGGTATCGCATTCATGGTAAGTTTCTGCCGTCAAAATTATATTTTTTCATTGAATATCCTCGCTTCCTAAAATATCACTGCAAAATTTCGGAGTATGAACAAAATTTGTCTAATAGAAAAACGTATTGTAGGACAAGTATCAAAATCTAAAAACATTTTGGTATAACATAATTACAAATACTAGATGGTTTCAATGATTCTACACCCGTGAGTCCGATAAATTACCCAAGTTGCGGATCACTTCTCAATCCTTTTCAAGTCTTCTTTAATTCTCACCTAATTATCCGCAGCCGTCTAAATCGTATCATTTTTGAGAAGCAAAAAAAGTTTCCTTTGATCTACAGGAAATAATACGAATGGGCAGCACTCAGGGTGTATGACAATCACCTTCCCGGCAATTCAGAAACAAGGGCACGTCACGCGAGTATTATCCATGGTGCACTAAATTGAGCAAAACTTCTGCGAGCAAAGCGGAAGACAAATGAAGTTCTGGCGCTGAGATTATGAAGTGATTGAAGAACGGCTGTGGGCGTCAAAAATGATTGAGATAAGGAAATCCTGGGTGAGGGAACGAATAAAACCGGATTAGGGAGGAGAGAGAGAGAAACGTAGGTAGAGAATGAAAAAAACATAGCCAAATCGAAAAAGGCAAGCGGTCAACGTGGAATGTATTGCTAACGGTCTCCGAACACGCAATTCAGAAGTGCCCTAACCTTAATCGTCCGCGGGCCTCTAGGGGTGAAAATACCAGATAGCGTTTCGATTCCTTCGTAAATAAATTAAAAATTATTTCTAGATTTATTTTTCCTTCAGTTATTTTTTTATCAAAGACCTAATCATCACTTACTTACGATTTTTTCGCGGCGTTTTTCCGCGCCAAGACTGCTGTATCACGAAAACGAGAGAGCTGGTGACACGATTATCTTTGTCGTTTTTTCAAAGCGCTCCTAAGTATGAGTTATTCAGACTTTTATGCATGCTAGCACGCGTTATTGCCTTTTGTCGGAGGTGAGAACTAAAAATATTCAATTGGTTTTATATCGAGCCGTATATTTTCGAGAACTGTCTGCGTTTAACCGTGCACTTTGGAACAGCCTTTCTCATTTCTAGTCAAGAGTGCTTAAGTTATTTTTAATGTAAACTAGTACATCATTTTTCTTATCCTTCAATGAGAGAGTGATCCATTCCTTGTGTTTTTGGAGGCTATTTTATTTACCTTTGTCTAGCACAGCAGTTTCTAGAATTTTGAAATGAAAAGAAACGTGTGAATCAAGAGTTTCATAACTAGTTTTTATACGAAGTGGTGGTGATCTTCACCTTAACTTGAATGCAGCATGGTATAATGTTTGATCGCAGAACGATTAGGGGGTTACTCTGAGTAAAATGTGGTAGTAAATATCCGTTGATGCAATGTCCTAGTACCGGGGTTAATATATGAGTGGTGTAATTTCCACATTCTCTAATGATTTCTTGACGTTATCTCATCAGATATGTGACCCGGAATTTTACGTGTCCTGAAGGAGACGTGTTATTGGAACAATGAGACCAACAATGCAAAAAGAGGTACTCTTAATACCAGTATACTAGAACATCTTTCGCTGAGAATAGGGAAAATTTGCTGTTTATTAACAAATTAAATCAACTTATAATGAGAGAATACAGATTGTGTTATGAGTTGTTTAGGTAAAAATTGACTCAAAATTATTTCACATCGTCAAATACCATCCACCGCAAATATAAAACCAGCAGTTACGGAATGTTATAGCAATGTGAATGTGGAATTATGAGACATTTTATATAACGTTCACTATTACTGATGTTAATATCATGAGATAACGATGGAATTCAGATGATTATTTAAACAGAGTACATTATTTTGCATCCCACAATAAGGGAGTTACTGCTGGTTTTCGGTAGGGTTAATCATAAACAGTGAAACGAAGACCTTTTTTCTAAGTTCATTACATTTTAAAAATCATAATGCTACGAGTGCCCCTTATCGTTGTTTCTCACTTAATGTATGTGAGGATTCCGGGTCAAGCCACAGTAATACCTTCTCCGAGTCGCCTACAAATCCGCCGCGGAAGTGGACGTCTTGGTCGCTCAACTGGCAGGCGAACTCGCCCCGTAATCGTAGGAACCGGGTACGAGTCCCGCGAATGAATTTTTTCCTGTGGAATTTTGCTCATTTTTTGCACTTGCAATTGGCTTGTCTGCAACTTATCGATTTTTGCCACTGGGTTTTTGCCTTTAATGATTCTCTTCAATAAAAGTCAATTTGGTGCTATTTTGATTTCATGTTCAGAGTAGAGTTAATTAGCGGAAAAGAAAACGCAGTGTAACGTGAAAGTATGCGTTGATCCATTTTTTTACGTTATATTGGAAGGTCGCATTTTGGTTCGCCATTGGAATGAAGTTTACGTTGAGTGTGCTGCATTGTATTTTTCTTTGAATAAAACTCAAGTTCTCATTCAGCCAAGATTGTTCATGGATGGTTCATGGATGGTTCATGGATGGTACATGGATAGTTCATATTTTCCGTTCCTAATTTGTTCCATTCGTACAGCAAGAGCTACCAAGTTAATTTCGTTTTCAATTTCTTTATTTTTAAAACTTTTGAAGTCTGAGGCGTGATTTACCTTGATTTTGGACGATGAATTTCGTGTAGCAAGCAATAAATATTTTCTGGGTGTTTTGCTCTAACAACAGTTAGTAAAATCAATATTTGGTGAAAAGGAACTTATTACTATGTCTGTAAATAGTGATCAAAATCAAATGTAATTGTTTATTTGTTATAATTAATAATGCACATTATTAGTTGAATACGAGTCGTAGAAAATCTGAATTGCTGGCGTATATGATTCATTCATTGTGATTTGTCTGGAGCTGCGAGAAAATGTTTACTATCCAACCCATTTATAAATATTATCTAAGTATATGTTGCTCCTGTGTCTGAGGTCAGCGTATTTACTCCCTCATAGAGTTTAATACCTTTCCTAAAATGTACATAATGTTTAATATATACCTTACCAAACAGCACTTTTGGTCTAACCAAATGCCAAACTCATCCATCCTTCGTGTGATAACGACAAATTCATTCGTGCACAAGCGATGGCATTACATGCCATCCCGATAATCATCTACCCATTAAGAGCACGAACTGCGATAAAATTACTTAATTTGGACAGAAACTGTGATTAATACCGCAAGGACTTTTAAAACCTCGTTAATTGAAAAACTTTTTGAGGGCGGTGGATAATAATGAAAGACGAAAAAGAATTTTTAAAAATGCGACCGAGTTAACTCTGGGATATTATTAATGCGTCCGGGACCGAATGTAGTCAACTCATTTGCCTAAACAACCAAGTAAATTAAAATACGCTTCACGCTAGGTGGCGTTTGTGGGGTGGAAGATGGGTGGAAAAGTCGGTTGGAATTGGGAAGTGAGGGAGAATGAGATGGTATGAAAAAAAATAAGCCGGTAACACGCCTCGCGCGCAAATATTTCAATGTCTCGCTGCAGGACGGGTGGACGAACACACTCCCTTCCCCAACCAACCCCTTTCGGCCCATATCCAACCGTCTCCCTCATTCCTCTCTCCTCTCCACCACTCACCCTATTGGCCGAGACCCGGCGCTTCTTCCAGTCCTCCCTCCGAATCGAAATATGCAAGTGCCCGCACACGAGCCGAAAAATATAATTTTCTAGATGTTCCCCACACCCTTCGCTCCTTCCCCTACATACCACTTCGTCCCCCTTCAACCCCCGCCTTACACCCCTCACCCTCCTTACACCCCCTCTCCAACCTCCTTTGAATTTTTCCTCGGGAGGGATACAAATGAAAGCGGGGAAATATATTTCCCTCGTGACTTTAATGAATAAAAGGGTTCGCCTGCGAGGACGCCGTGGGAAACCTTGCTAAGCTCTCCTCTCCCTCCTCCCTACCCTCTCCTCCTCCTCAATACTTTTCTACCCGCTCCACTCCCGCTCCCAAACCCCTTTTCTCTCCCATACCCTCCACCTCCACCCTCTACCCCAGCACTGACAAGCAAATCCTACGTTTTTCGTCGACGCACAGCAATCTTGACGTCACTCATATCTCTTTTCTCAGACTTTTTTCTTGTTCCTTGACTTCTATTCCTTCCTCGTTCCGTCCTCTCCCCACTGCTCCCTGAGAAAACCCACCCCTTTATTCTTTTTCTGCACAAAACTCTCTTCTCGTCTCCCTCTCCAACCTTTTTATATATTTCCTCTTTGACTCCCTTTCTTTTTCTGCGTTCGCCCACAAACTTGACGTTTCCACCGGCATAGCTAGCAGGGGAACCGGGATGTAGAGGATAGCAAGAGATATATAGGAGATGGCGGTGTGGAATATCTGTGGTGTCATTGTTTCATCATTCGATAATTTTTTTTATCTCCTTCCCCACCTACTTCGCTTTTTCCATCCATATATCCTTTCCCAAAGCGCCACCTCCTCCCACTCACAAGCGGAGAATATTCAAATATCCCTCCGGGGTGAAAAATATTGTTGGAAGTAATTTTCGCACGCTAGCTAAGATGCAGTGCGATGAGACGAGGTGGTCGTTCCTGCGAGAGTGGAGAAAAATCTTTTTCACCGTTCCACTCTTTCCCTGCCCATTCCTGAGCACCCTTCTCCCCGCGTGTTCATTTGTTTCCGAACGTAAGCTCTTCCTTCCATTTGATTTGAGATAGGAGAGATTCTTTCTCTCTCGCGAACTCGCAAGCAAAAAGAGAGAAAGAGGGACGCTCTCCTTTCTTATGGATCAACCTCCTCGTTCGTCGTCCGGATTCAAATTCATTTTTTTCTGGCTGCTCGCTACCAATTTTATAGAGCATAGACCTCTCGTTCGTCCTGATGCTCTGTGATGTCCGTGGAACTCTCTGAGGATGAATATAATTACGTTCTTGTGTTGTCCGTCAGGAAAAGAATCTGCGCGGGACAAAAAATATGCATAAGTCGGCGTCATGCGGATGAGAAATTCATCGGAAATCAAATTCATGTACATTTTTGCGCAACCTTCAGTTGTTATATCTGCGAGTCTTTTCTTTTCATAGGTCCCTCTTTTCTTTGTAGCTTTCCAGGACTGGTGTTATTTCCCAGTAGAAATGGTACATTCTGTTGCAACCCTAAAATCATTTCGCGACGTGCTCTTTGTAAGCGTCAGAGCTTTTTACTTATCTCGCTTAGCCGTCAGTCTTGTTAAGTGTTGAATATATCTCTTGGTGCGTTGTTTGTTGATCGTTATATTGGCTTTGCTATGCTATTTTATATTTCCAGTACCGTGAATCGCTGCATCAGAGAAGCACGAAAATACCATTTTCATTATGTTATGTTCAACATTCCGTTCAAAATTGCATGTTACATTTGATGCTCGTGCAATTTACGCGAGACTTTTAAAATGTATGTTCTAGCCATAGGCGGAGAAAAATGTGCGTAAATATTCTATGAAAGTGTTCACTCACAATTGAGAAGCTAAACATTTTTAGTAAATCACGTTGCGATGGTGTCTCATAGCGTGCAGGAGTTTTATTAGGTTTAGGTTTAAAACTTTCTCAAAAACATTTCAAAGACTAAGTGAGGATACTTTCATTATGCTTATGAGTAGCATTATTGTTAGCAAAGTTTTCACAGCCGTTTGGATCATGGAGTTAATGTTACGATAGAGCAGAATATGATTAATTTGATCCTAAGTTTTACTGGGCTTGTTTTGAATAGCGCATGTTCTACATTATTTAATGCTTTTTGGATGCCTATCACGCTTAGTGCTACAAAGGTGGCCGTATTATTGTATTCTCTATAAAAATCGCGTTTCATCGAATTGGTCTTTGTTTCAGTCTTTTTCGTTTGAGCGATATGAATTTCATTTATGGCCGAATATTTCCCTTTTGGAGACGTTTTAACATTTTTATATACAGAAAGGGGCAGGATTAAAGAGTTTGAAATGATTCATTCCTATTTTAGGTATTTTTTGCTAGAAAAACATTTACCGCAGACTTACAATGGTGTTGTATTACAATTTGTGAGGATAACGATCAGTAATGTTATTGGAAAAAAGAGCGTTATTATCCCACATTAATGTAAACGAGAATTAATAATACAAGTTCCTTGGTAACTTTGTAGTATTCCATTTTTTCAGAGGATTTAATGGTAACATTTACAATACCACATACTTAAAAAACACACACGACCCAGGTTTCAACGCTTAAGCGTCATCTTTAGGTGCTTTTACGAGGTTTACAAAGTCTTATATACATATATATATATAATTATATATATATATATATATATATATATATATATATATATATATATATATATATATACACGATGTGGATAGGATGGAGGAGATAGACACACAAAAAAAGAGACGATCACACTTACATAGCTAGCTTTCGGAACTAGTCCGTCTTCAAGGCGTATCACGGAACAAAATGATTTTTGTTCCGTGATACGCCTTGAAGACGGACTAGTTCCGAAAGCTAGCTATGTAAGTGTGATCGTCTCTTTTTTTGTGTGTCTATCTCCTCCATCCTATCCACATCGTGTGTTCATCGCCGCATGGCTGACTCCAATCCATCAACGTATTTATATATATATATATATATATATATATATATATATATATATATATGTGTGTATTTGCCGCTGTGCGGTCTGAGTGAATGAGTGAACGATTATCATCTTTCACCACTATCTGTGTGCTTGAGTTATTCTTTCATTTCGCCTCATGTGTGTGTCATTGTCTCTCTGACGGTGGGTGAAAAGCAGCCCTGGCGCCATCTATTGGCCGGTCTCGTGGGTCATGCCTTGGGGAGTGTCTGTTCCTATAAACCCCCCGCCGATTCCAGTGGATTCTTAGTAGACTGGGTAGTTCGGTGGTCTGAGCAGTGGACGCGACATCCATAGGTCCGTGGTTCGATTCCCGGTCCAGTCGAATTTTTTCTGCTTTGAATCGGCCATCATTTCATCTTCACACCACCATTGTGTTTGTAAATTTTATGTGTTCCTATCCACTTTCTTTCTACGTTTCTGTACAAACATTTATGTGTGTAATTGCCGCTGAGCGGTCTGAGTGAATGAACGAACGATTATATATATATATATATATATATATATATAATTATATATATATATACTTGGTAGGAGGGGCGTGGAGGTGAGTGATTAGGGTGGTGTGGATGCGGGTTGGTCAGGAGCAGTGATAGGCGGGGAGTTTAGCGGGGGAGGGGGGAGGGCAATTCGGGAGGTAGCTGCAAGGATGGGAGATGAGGACGGGTACAAATACTCATTTAAAATCTTCGAGTCAGGGTCATGCGATGTCTTTAAAATTTCCAGCTGCTCAAGTGAGTTAAGCACACGTCTATGGGTTGCGAACCAAAAGATATCAAGATTAAACTCACTGTGGTGGTCATGGTTTAAAACGTGTTTCGCAAATTTGCTCCTAAGTTCACAATTATAAAAATAGGCTAACAGGTGTTCTTTGACTCTAACATTGAAGTTACGGGCAGTTTGACCTAAATAAACACCTTGGAGGTCAACACACTTTAATGCATATATGCCACTTCTCTTCTTTGGATTCAACGGGTCTTTGCTCTTGTCGAATTGAGTTTTTAAGTTTCTAGGGGGTCTAAATAACACACGATATTTTTCTCGAGGGAAAACTTTGGCGATATTTTCACTGATCGTACCTAACTATCTCAAAGAACACCATTTTTGAACTGTTTTGGAGGAAGGATCACCAGAGAATATTAGATTTATGGCCGCTTTTTTGGACTTTTTAATTACTAGTTTATCTATAAGGTGAGTTGGGTATCCATTGCTTTTCGCTATTTGTTTAATAATTCGGACTTCTTTGTTGAACTCGAGGTGACTGAGAGGGACATTGAATAGGCGATGAATAAGGGAGTGGAAGGCCATCAGCTTTTGGGCGTGAAAATGCCTGGAATCTGCCGGAATGATATGATCAGTGTAGGTCGGTTTTTGGTAGATGGAAAAATGGTGCTGGTCATTGGTGATGGAAATAAAGAGGTCAAGAAAGTCAATGGTCCGGTTGGAGTCCTTTTTACATGAGGATGAAATTTTTGGGTGGAGGCTATTTAACAAATTGGTGAAATTGGTTTGAATCATGTACTTAACAACACTTAGTAATATTGCATATTGTCGTTATCGAATTGATTATCAACCTTAACCGTGCAAGCCGTTGCGAATGCTGATATTTCCTAATTCCGCGAGAGTTAATTAACCTACAAATGGCATTGGCGTCAATTTTTCCTCTAATTTTGCTATCAACTTCCGATTTCTAGCCTCTCTTCTTTTTTGTCGGTCATTCAAATGTGATAACTGGTGAAGTTAATTTTCTATTGGTACGAATTCCTATAGCTTCTGGTGTAATTGATATTTGTATGACTTTATTGAAGACACTAATGCTGGCCGACCATATTTTGAGTGACAAATATTTATTTGGCTATAGGTCAATGAACCGTTCATAATTACCAGACTGACCTCATTAGCAGGAGCACGTTGTCAAGTTGCTGCTAACGGTCTACAGAACGCCCATACCTCTCTTGCACCAAGGTCATGGACAAAAATTTCACGGAAGATGTTATTTCCTAGTACCCTTTAACCCATTCCCACCCGGAAAAATTTTTGCTTGCGATTTTGATGAATTTTTGGTATTTTACTCATGGTCAACTAAAGTATTCATGCGAATTATTTTGATTCTCGTAATCTTGTACGACACAGTAGTGATAAGTAAATTGCGATAAAGTTCACGGTTCGTCCTATAGAGCGTCATACTCTCAGTCCGTCAGGGTGTAGCCATATGGCTGCGGTGGGCGGAAATGGGTAAATTTGAAATGCCAAGACTTCTACAAATTCTTTTTGGGAAGATGAAACTAGAATGTAGATTACGCGTTTGTGAGAGCTTAACGTAGCAATTTCCTCTTCGGGTCGGCCGTAAGTTGTAGCCTGTATTCTTTGTAGGATCGTGGAAATAATTTCTGTGGAACACTGTGGCTTTTCTCTGGTAGTACAGTCTTACACCGCGAGGCAAAGTGCAGCGAACAAGTGGCTTATCCCGTCGAATCTAACACCTTTGTACTGCGCGACCTTATACCCAACTCCTGGCTTCCAAGCAGTACCCCCGGGAATTTTTTTGTCTACGCGTTCACATCGGGTCTCCCGATGCCTTTGGCTTCGATCCTTAATTTGTAAGTGCTTACGCGCTCGGGGCATGTCAAGCCCGGCTACGTGGGTGAAGTTAACACAGGTCGTAGTAACTTCTTGGCTTCTTACAAGGGCGCTACATTTTTCCCGGGACTTGATGCGGTGTATGGGGCTTGTGGGAGGAGAAACAGGAATGAAAAAATAAAAACCCCGGGGAGGAAGACGCTCGTATCCAAATCCCTCAGGTGATTCCCCGACCGCTTCCGAAAATGCGCCGGAGTGGTGGGAAGACTGAGGAAGAAGAAAAAAATCTGCGCAGCGCGTTTCTCCATCGCAATGTCGTCCTCGTTTCCGGTATGTAGAGTAATTCAAAAAAAGTATTCGTCGAGGGTTGTTCCCTCTGCACCCTGGTTCCGTCTCCAATCCCTCTTCTAGCATTTTTTCATTGGTCCTCGCCTCCCTTTCGTTCAGTACAACCCCTTGTTCCAACAGCCCACATACCCACCGCGCAGAATCCCCTTCTGGACCCCTTTCCTCGTCCCGGCCAAATTTCCCTACCTCCTCCGTAGCTTATGATACTTCTCCCCACGGGTATCATCTCCTCTGATCTCCTTTCATACTTCATAACGTTAATGATCACCGTTCTTTTCTTATATCTACATTAATGCTATTTAAGGAAGACAACTACTGCAAGTTCTATTGGTCTGCGCAAGAACTATAGGTATTTTAATAATAATTAGGTTTGTGTCGATTTCGTGGGAAGAACAGTCAGGTGGGGCGCTACCCTTTAGTCTTTCTTAATATGACCCTTCTCCATACCCTCGCTGGAGTACGAAGTTGAGGGACGACCGACCCACTCTACGGGGGAGGGCTGGGGCAGTTAACCACCTCCACCATATGTTAAACTTTCCAAAATACCAATTGTCAAAATACGATAATAAGCCAACATTACCCATCAACAACACCCCAAGCAACATGGAATTTTATATTTCTGTGTTCCAAGAGGTTTTATTTACCAAGGGACCTCTGCCGTTGTCCTTAGGGTATGCATAGTGGCGGAAAAAATTAACGCAAAACTCATTGGCGTCTGATTGAGGCGCACACGGGAACTAATTGAAATTGCTTTTCCTTCAACAACTCGATAACACTGATACAGCCAATGGACACCGGGAATATTCAAACTCTGTATGAATGGATATCTATTTTACGCGTAACATAAATAGGAAAACAAATAAGGTTTACGATCGCGACATTTTCCTGGAGTTATAAACGTGATGAGTTTGCTTCGCCCCGCAGCCAATCGAGGTTCCGAAGTCCTAGTCAATTATGTGAAGATACATATCATATTCATTTTAGAGCTTTGAACCCTTTAAAAGCATTGTTCTCAATTGAAACTTAAGAAGAGTTACGATGAAAGAGTCATTACTTGCGACGCAGAATGCTTTTATTCTCCAGATCAAATCCACTTGCAATACAAAGCTTTTCTGCGTTTAGAAAATAGCTGCGAATGAACGTTGTTTTAATAGTTCTCAAACTACTTGCGAGAAGTATCATACATTACAAGTAACATATCTGTGGAGATGGGTAGGTGAGGAGATCTCCACGTTTATCAATTGTTCATTTGAGCCTTTATCAATCCCCACTACAATCTCAGTGCTCTGACTTAGTTACATAAACATTAAAAAATCAGCAAGGCCTCCTTGGAAAATATATAAAATATGACGGCACCATTTGCGGTCGCCACATATCGGTGTATTATTCTGTGAATTTCAAGTCAAAATATGGGAAATCTGGTTGAATAGAATTGTCGCCATGAGGAGAAAACTCTTCTTTACATGTATTTCCGATACCTTAATACCCTACGTAACAATTCCATCCTCGTGCATTTAGGTCGTCTCAAACACTCATTTCTCAATTCCTCTTAACGCTGTATTATTTAATTTCTGGTGCCTGCTTTTAAAAGTCCACGACATCTTATTTGGTTCAGTTTTTAAACGAAACGTTAGAATTTCCTTTTTTCGATCATGATAAGAGCCACTGGTCGCGCACTTTTCTTGAACGATACAGTAGCCTAGAGGGAGAGCGTTCGTCTGCTTCCAAGAAAGTCAGGGGTTCAAATCTTGGCGAGGCCTTCTAGTGCCTTTATAATTATTCTATGCGATGTGACTTTACTGTTGCCATAACTTTGCAGGAATACGCGGAAGGCACAGCGAATGAATATTGACCTCAACCAAGAGTGTGTGAGTTTTACACATATTCAGACTTTGTAAAAGAATCAGAGCGGTCTCCATGATCGTCAAATGAAATGTTTACTTCCCATTCTCTGGTACTCGGCCCCACTTGATTTCTACGTCCTGCCTGTCGACTGACGTTCATATCCACTCACTCGCCAATTTATCAATCAATGAAAAGCTATTTATGAACGAGGGAATAGACCGGATCTCTGAGAGTGTCAATTACTCGATTTAGTGAACTTACCTTAGGCTACATCAACTTTTAAATTACATTGAAATGATTTAGTAAAGAGGAAAATTATTTTTATTACGAGTCAAAGCTTGGTTCCATCTATCGAATTTGTTAATATTGATTACTTTTCTGATTAAGAGACCAAATTCGTGTGGAATTTTCTTGAAAATATCTTTAAAACGGTCTTTGAAGTTTTCTTATTATTATTTTCTAGCTTTGTAATGAGCAATACATTATCCGTGTAGTTCAACAGTTCAGCTTCGAGGATGGAGGATAATACTTTGAGGAAGAGGTAAATTATTTAATCATTTAGAAATTTTCGCTAAACTTAAATGTTATGAGGAGCATTCTTACACTCACGCGTAAGTAATGCTCCGACAACAAGGCATCGCATATCTTTCCCTGTGAAAGTAATAAAACATTAAAAATCATCTCTAATTTGTAGCGGCTAAGCAGTAAATAGATATCTTCCGTATGTTATTTGTATAATCCTCATAAATCCCCTGAATAATCAATGGAGTATAAATTAGGAATGTGCACCATCAAAGATTACACGATTGCTACGTCCCTGAAGAGTCTCCTTTTCAAACATATCGTAATATTATTGCTTCTAAGGAGGTTATGCTGTGTGCCCCCTCCATGAATATATTTACAGACTTTTTACAGGGTAATAAATTCCATCTCTTAATGGTAATGAATTTTCATGGATTTTGGAAAGGGCACTATAAATCTTTATTTAGAACGAGTGGAAAAGGTTAAAATGTATGCCTAATTCTCTTAACCTGAGAAATGTGTGCACATGACCACAGTAATTGATCACCGAGAATTTAGCTGGTATTTACAAAAAGGATTAGGATGTTAATTAGCCTAATAATCAATCCACCATCCTTCATTTCTTGATCACATCTCTGAGAGATGGAGTGGTCCATATTTTGGCATTATCTTACTGGGTTCATTTCCCATTCTTCCTCCACCATTTTCCACATTGCATTTAAATTTGGGGTCGTTTGATTTCAGGGAGTCGAAAAACATTTTTTTCTCGCATTTTCCTCATAATAAACGCCCAAATACTTCATATAGTGTTGAGGTCTGGACTCTGTGCAGCCCGCTCCATCTGAGTGACATTTGAACCATCTCTTAGAATTTAGTCATTTGTGAACTCGCAAATATTCTTAGTTGCGGACGAAAAATGAATAATGATAAATATTAAAATAAATAGAGTTCTTATTATAGCGGAAAGTTTGATGAATTTCGTTTAATGGTAGTGATAAATAGGGTTTGTTTACATTTAAACACCAAATAAAAGTTTAATGGATGAAAGTTGAAGGCACAACACATATTCGAGTAATTTTTTGACAAATATAATTGCCTTTAACAAACCTGCTATCCAATTCCTCCTCCTGGGATAAAGATGCGACATAAGCATTATCTTATAAGATATTTTTTCCTCCAAGAATTTACGGCGAGGCCGCTAAAAACTAGAAAATATCTCTGATTGCGCTGTCTCCTCTGCTTGTCCGTGTATCGACGCTCGCCTCAATGCAGCAGTCATCAGTAAACCTTAGCAAAGTTGCCGGTGGTAGTTACCGGGGTGGTTTGTTGCTGAGAATGACGCACAGGTTTAAAATACTTACTTCACGAGAAAAAAAGCTCGTAGCGCTTCGAAAAATTTGGAAGCGCCCGTCGAATGCTTTGAATGGGGTGAAAGAAGTGAAATTCCATTTCTTTCCAGTGGGTTGTACTACAGGCGTCCGAAATATGATGTTTGGCAGAAAAGGTATCGCCCGCAACATGAGGAGAAAATTAGCTCTTTTTAAAGGCCTACTGCGTCCCAAATCAATATCATGCGTCCTTCATACATTCAGAGTTCGAATGGATTAGTATTGACGGAACTTTGTATTTACTTGGAGAAACCTTTTGGAATCATCTAAAGGCTCACAAGGTTACACATTGCTTTAACTCAGACTGAAGTCAGCTGGCCTCAAAACCCATGCAAGATGGGAACTAATGGCGTATGATTGGAATGGTCTAGGCTGATGAGGTGAAATCCAAGAACTACTGCTTTCTGTTTGTATGCCTGTGAGAGTAGCGTCCTTTTTCCTTTCCTAATAATTCCATTAAACGTACTCAGACAATATCACCACGTACTGTAATAGTAACTCAGTTCACAGTAACGTCTACGGACGCAAATAGCGAAAGGATACGCAACTACATATGAAACTCGCCTTGAAATAAGAAAGCTCTGTAGTTGTAACTGGGTAACAAACCTGTATCGCGATCATGGTTCTTCATAATGCTATTGTTCAATTGCGCTCATGATTTCGAAAACTTGATCGTCATTAAGAAAGATAATATGCTTCATAGCAGTGTAATGCGCTCCCAGGAGTGTGTGCATTGCCCTACCAATGTGGCTTGCCTTATAGATGACGATAACGACCACTAGAAGGAATCATCTATGATCCCATCCCTGATCGAGCCATTTTTGAGTTTTAAATTCAATTTATGGTCTAGTAAAATGATTTTTACGTGAGGAATTTTATCTCTTTTGAATTTATTTAATTTTTGTATCATCAGCCAGTCATTGAAACTACATATTACATTCATTCATAGCGTCAGTATGAAAAGATTCACAAAAAAACTCATTAACATTCATTGAAAATCCAACACGGACTACTCTTTTGCTGGCCAAATACGTCTAACAGCTGCAACATTAACCGTTACCTATTAATTAATTTCATCCATGACGTTTTACTCAAAACTGCAGTCTTTTAAAAGGCTTTTTTTTGTTATTGTTACATGTGCAGCGAAATTATGGCCAATACATATAAGAAGATATTATATAGTCAGACGTAAGAGAGTTGTTTATCCATAACTATACCTAATTTGGGTCATTTTTTAAAATGTCTATTTCGTATTTTCTGCATTTACTTACTACATAAAACTTCACAGTGAACCAAGCTTCCTGTGATAAGATGTAAGACACGTCGGAAAAATATGCCTCGATTATTTTGTAGGTATCGATGCGAGAAGATTTATTTTTAATTCACGAAATTATATATTTACGCATGTTTTCATAATTTAAACCCATTCTGACAAACTAAGGAAGGAACTATATTGGATCATGAACGATTTTAATTTAATATCCGTTTTGAGATCGTAACTTCCTCAATCTACAAAATGAAAATCGTGAAAAAGTACATCACGTAGACTATACTTATTTTATCGTAATTAAATCTTTTTTGTATCCACACTATTTGAAAATAAAGCTCGATTTATAAAATTACTGTGCATGATATACGGGACGGGTCATTCAAAAAGATCCTAGGAAAGTGGACCAAAATTTATATCCTTTGGTGGTATCAGATGAAGATTTCAGCATTTATTCCGAGTTGGGTGGGATAGTGAATATTTTTTATAATCAGTCTTTCAGGATAGCGAATTTATTAAATAATCAATCTCTGTAAAAATAATATTATTTGATGTAAGAAACATGCAGAAATAAACCCATCGATACACCGCGACTGAATGCGCGAATAATATAAGAAGAAAGCTCGAAATAGAGGCGATTCATGAGTAAGTTCTAGGCTCCGGAAAATGTGAGCTCCATTGCGGATTTCAAATATTTGCAGTAGACAATATCTTCCTCAGTGTTGCCAGTCTTTTGAAGTGTGTGCTGCTCCTATAAGTTCCCAAGAATACTCATTCTGGCGTGCGAAACCTTTTTCGTGAATTTCTTCCGCAACTATCCCTTGGCAAATCTTGCATCCTAATAAAGACCAACGGCACAGTTCAGGTCAATTCTGATTGGAGTGTGCCAATTTTCTATCTTTCCACCTAAATTTGCGAAGCGTGAGTTTACAACACTCCTAACATAAATAGGATGTAAATAATGGAAATTTCCTAATATTAGACCGGAGGAGAAATGTTTCCAAAATAAGTGGAAACATTTACATTTTGCTATGCGGTATGCTAACTACACCTTTATGAGTCTTTAAAATGCAAATTATATCAAATCAATGACTCAATTAAATCTATGACAATATTTCAAATGCCACAGCACAAGTCAAAGAGGTGAACTAAGAGAATGTAAGTTCACGGTAAGGAATCTCTGTGAAGCATCGAGGTACCCTAGGATTTCAGCTGAAGTGTATGATTATGTCCTCGCAGTTAAGGGATTATGTTAAATATTTAACGATAAGACAATTTTCACATAAATTATCCTTGATGAAAATGATTCTATTCGCTCATGTGGAACCAGGTTTTTGTCCATTTTGATGTCAAACATCCATCATTAATTTTAGTCTTATCCAAATAAAACAAAACTTTTGTAAAAAATATAAGTTGAATTGTATGGCGACAAGGTGAATGGTTGTTAGATAAGAAAATATCTATACGGCAGTAATTTTCATTTAAATGTGCATAAAATCTTGTATCAGTTGATTTTTTCGGTAAAACTAAGTATTTTCCGTAAATGCAAATTTCGGATGGGTTGCCGGTATGTGATTTTGAAATAACGAATGCTGCTCTCCTACAACAATGCAAATTTTCTGCTCTTGATTTTCATTTTGAAAATATCTTAAATAGCTCTGAGCATATCAAAATTGCCATTTTGTTATGACAAGGTTTTTATACATTGTTTATGCAAGAAAATCCGTTTACAATGCAGCAGAATTATTCCAAAGAAACCCATTATAGTACCCACGCTATAATGGCGAGCAGGGTATGTAAGTTG
The DNA here is from genome assembly GCA_963169105.1 of Ceriagrion tenellum. Classification (NCBI taxonomy): domain Eukaryota; kingdom Metazoa; phylum Arthropoda; class Insecta; order Odonata; family Coenagrionidae; genus Ceriagrion; species Ceriagrion tenellum. The sequence continues at coordinate 94,890,418 of OY720641.1, forward strand.
AAGCCCCAATGCTGTCTTTCCAAGTTTGGTATACAATTCCGTTTGCATCCCCCTAGTGCTTGTATTATCTACCCTCTTGTCGTCTTCCTTAACTCGCTATCCATATTTCTTTTGTGCTCTGCGGTTTTCCTTTCTTCCTGCCCTTGCCCAAATCTCTTAGCGGATAATATTTCTACGATCCCTGGCCCATATGTGAACAATTCAGATGTTAACCTATAAAATATACTTTCCTCATTTTCCTTTTTTTAGTTCCATTTTCCATTTCCACCATTCACTATCTCTGGAGTATTCATTGGCTTTCCTTCATCATAAACGGGTATGATACAGATATTTCAATTTGAGTTTCGGAGAAATTCCCGCCCTAGTCTCATTGAATGCTTTTTCATTCGCTTGGGGAATATTTCGCACGGAGAATCGCCCTCAATCCATGCTATTCTGAAAAGTTAAGAATTTTGCTCCATCTCGTCGAAAGAATTCCATGAATAATTTTTGTTTGGAAATAGAGGTATCTCAGGAGGTTTAATTTGCATCTTTTCAAGTAAATGACAGGCCGGAAACACTCAAAAAAGGACATTGGATACATCGCTGCATTAGATACGGATAATTCCATTTTTTATTTTTGAGACAATTCCATTTTGCTATAATGGACTCTCCAGGGCTTTTTGCAACATCTACGGAACAGAGTTTTGTTGAACGATGGAAAAAATACTAGTACTGGGTTGGATATTAAGTGAGACTGTGATTGGGTGAGAGGGACTAATTTCTTCTTTTGCTTTTCTGTCTGTTAACTCGTAATGGTTTCAACCGAAATGTTTTTCTATGGTTTGATATTTCCCTAACTCAGCATTGAAGCCGTCAGCATGACGTATTCCGTCTCCTTTATCATTTCTTTCATTTATGAGTATTGTTTCTATTGATGGAAGACAGAAAATCTGTCAGTCAGTCAATTCTACCACTTTTCATTTTACACAATATAACCACGGTCTCCTACATTTCGTGAAATTGCTTTAAGTAAGAATACAACAGTACCGTCAAATCATCGATTGGGAGAAATGAAGAGACTTCAGTTAATCTTCGCTATTAATATTAAACCCATTAATTCTTGGCTCCAAAGGCTCCAAGACCCAAAAATGGCCCCAAAGGTGCCGGTATGTATGGTTTGAACTTTGGTTCCTGAAACTTGCGTGTTATGGCGACGGTATTTCTTCCCACCAGTTTTCCTTTATCTGTTGTAATGTACATATACACTGTAATTATTTTGTGTGTTCTTTCTCATGATATCAACATCAACGGTACAACAAGGCAGTTTGATGTATGTTTTACTATGAATTTTATAATATATATGTATAGCTATAGTCTACCGATAATTTGAAACTACTGGTCTTATCAATTCAGAAATCAGGACTGAATTTATTGGTTTACTCAAAATTTAGACCGCAAAAACATCCCCGGGAGAACATTTTTTGATTTAATAAATTTTCAACATTATCGTTGCATAAAAATAGCTTTGTGGTCCCCGGCTGAAATACAATGAACATAAAGAGTTTTTTCCAGAATAATCAGTCATGTTAGTTATTACAAGTAATAAATTCAGAGAGTTGGTGGTAACTCTGGATTTTATTCTAGGTTATCGTCGCTTTTGTTCTGGACAATTAGTCTAATTACAGCTTGCTAATTGATCTTGGAGGGCATTGCTCTGGATTGGTAATGCATACTCCATTGAAACGGTACATTTTGTGCAACCACTTAAGACTTAAAACCCCCTTTACTATAGCTAATATTTGCATCGGTCACCTGATTCCATTAGTAATATTTTCTTCCACTTCTGATTTTGAAAACGCATTTCAGGATTCCTATGACTTTTATGTTATACCTGTGAGTCCGTAGAAGGAAAGACCTAAAATGTTTAAACCACATCCTTGTCTCATGTATTTTTATTCTCCATTAACCTGATGTCCAAGGCACAGCTGCCTTGTCAAAATCTCCTTCAACGATTTCTTCATTTTTTCCGCCATTCCAATGCTTAATCTTTCGTCTTCCTCGCCACCAAACTCACCCAATTTTTAATTTAAATTTAAAAATCCTCCATTCCTACCTACCTACGTGATATCCCGTCCACAGTGATTTGTACATCAGGAGATGGACAGTTTTCCTATTACCAGCACATGCGATCAGTTTCGAGGACCACGATAGTCTTTTGCATCAAATTGATTTCATTTCGGTCGAGTTCTCAGTGTGTCTACCGGGAAGACTTGTTCCTGTCACACTTCTTTGTGACAAGTACCCTACTTTGAACCAATATTGATTTTACCTAAGGTTTAACATACGTTTCGGTCCCTAACATCCAATGAGTATCGGAAGTGTAATTCTTGGAAATCTCTGGGGAGTGTTCGGCTGGCAAACACGAAAAAGTCATCTCCGAAATGACTCGACTTTGTCCCACCCACGCAGCTCTCCCTTATTTCTCTGCCTCCTACGCATCTCTCCTGGAGAATCCCTCAGCTTTCGCGGAACCCAATGTTTCACCGCTCCTTCACTCTAAAAGCGGAAGACGGCAAAAGCAAAAGGAAAAAAAAGCCATCACTCCCCCCAAGAAACCGGACGAAATATATCTCTCTCACCACCGGCTAACGATTCGAGGAGCAGATTGCGTTTCTTGCGTGATAAATAACAGATAATCCGTTTTCCTTTTTCTGGGTGTTGCTGGGCTTCGGAAATATCCCCGCGCATCATCCATCCCTGCTCCGCTTTTAAATATGGAGGCATTTCCCTTTACTTTCCACAGATTTCTTCCACTCCCAGAGTACTTAGCTTACCACTATTTCCTTCTTTTTATCCGACTAAGAAGTCTTTTTATTTTTCTCTTCTTACAATTCAAGCATTGCGGTACACATGTCGCTATTAGCTTATTAGCCCTTCATGCCATACTCATTAATTCTCCGATAGTTTCATTTGGTGGATTTACTAATGGTTTACAAGTTAGACCTGTGGTATTTTAATTTTGTTTCATAGAAGCTTAAAGTATATCGTATGCTGAGGCAAAAAGGAATATGATAGAGCGAGATAGGCCGCTGAAAGTGCAGATAACCGAGAGGAGATTTTCTGACCTTCAACAAAATATACCTTGACCGGTAAAATACTTAAAAAAACGAACCTTTGGGCTCCACGCATCCTTCCATAGGGTTTCAAATTATTGCTTATATTATTTTTAAGAGGTCAATATGTACTGGTTTTACAGCAATACTGAAATGATTTTGTCATATTTACCCTGGTTAAATTTTTCGTTTTGAAGATGTAACGAAGGGGGCGTGCATGAAACATTTTAAGCTCAATTATATACTGTGAATCTAAAAACTTTAAATTCTGGTTCAAATAAAGAAGTTTGTTAATAAATTTTGACAAAATATCCCAGGATAAAACGCGGCTGCTAGAATGTTGGGTTTTACAAACCTTAATAGCATTTTTCGCTGTGATGATGATTACAGTAAATATATATATATATATATATATATATATATATATATATATATATATATATATTTGCTTCAAATGAAACTCGAAATGAAAATCGGCAATCCTCTCTTTCCAAGAACACTCTGAGTATTCGAGGAAGCATTTATTATTACTTTTCATGAGTGCAAAATATTAAAATCCTCTGCTAAATCTGCCAAAAACAATACTTTTATGTAGTTATACAGATTATTGTAGAAATATTCTATGCAGTGTACAAATTTTCTTCTATGTAAAGTACAAATTACAATGTAATTGTACAAATTCTTCTATAACATTTTAATATCCATGCCCATTTTCCTATAATTGTGAGAGAAATTATTTTCCTTTTGAAATTTTTAAAATAATTCATACATAATTCTTACTCAATGTTAGTACACTATGGGTCATCTTATTCAATGTTCGAATCCGTATTAAAAATAAGCCATGTACTTTTCCACAGGTGATAATTGTTAACGTACAACGCGCTTCGCAGCTTGCTGCATCTTTAAATATATTTTTTATGTTTTATTTATTCATAAATGAATTCATAAGTTATTTAAAGTAAAAGATAAATAATTGTACCTGAAAATGGAGCAAGCTGCGAAATGCGTTGTACGTTTACAGTAACTGGAAAAGTACAAGGCTTATTTTCAATATGGATTCGAATATAAAATTCTTCCACAAAATGACGCCTGATCGTGTAAAGTTTGTTAGTCAATGTGGGTACACCATGATTGGTCGAAAACCCACTATCCACCAACTCTTCTGGCCTTTTTAATGACGCCAAAACGGTAAACTCCGCTACGTTTTCCAGATGCACTTCTCTTTTACCACCAAACTTTCCAGTACCTATTACACAGAGAGTAAATTATGACTGAAATGAAGTGAATTTTATTCCGGTGAGTGTGAAATGGAATGCCACGCGCGTTTATTCTTACCTTTCCGCACGTTCTTTCCGGGAGGCGGCCAATTTTTCCTCCCCGGCGTTCCCATCGCCCATTCCCCATCTACATAACTCTTCAACTCGACGCTTTCTCCGATTCCTCCCACATCTCGCTCTTTCCTTTCCGTTTCCACTCTCCCCCACCTCCGTTCACCTCCTTCGCCTTTTCTTGTTTCCTCTCCTCACTAGCCTTGTCCTTTCCGTCCTCTCCTCAACACCGTAATCTCGTACATCTTCATATTTCTTTCTCTCTCTCTCTCTATTCGCGGGCAACTTCAATCTCTCCACTTCCCAGCCTTCCCGATGCAGCACGCAGGGAAATGGCTTTCTTGAATGCTTAATTTCTCCATTAAATTTCCCAACGCCAAGGATAAATTTTCTGTATTTTTTTGTATATCGCTCATCGTTCCCTCTCTAACCCTCCTCTTCTCTTACCGTTCCACATCTCTCCAACTTCTTATATCCGTTTCTCTCTCCCCCTACTCATTTCTTTTCCTCAAGGAATGCTCTCCCGAGTTTTCGTTTAATGCATTAAGACTCGTGTTTTTTTCATGAGGCCCAATATTCCCTTGGAATTAATAAGAACGGGATTAATGCCTTTTTATCGGACCAAAAACAGTTTTATTAATAGCAGTGTTTTACTCCTATAATATTTCATGACGCTTTTTTTGACGTAGGTTTTTAATAAAGGCTTTCTCTCCACCCTGCCATTTTTCGTCGTCTATATTCATCCCTAGATTTATGGAATTATTTTGGATCCTTGAGGTTTTTCTGGCCGTGGATATTTTGCGTGTTCAAATTAATTGAAGGAATTGCCTCTTTTACGAATCCTGAAACTGAGGATCCTTTCAATATATATTTCATTTTATTTGCATAGCATATACAAGAACGTATCTCTGTGGATTTCTTCTTCAATGATTCACATCTCAGGTTTGCATTTAAATTTAAACTTGGTGACAGCTCTTTGTATAAGGGTGTAAAGAAAAGGCTGGCTAATAGCGCACTTTAAATTTTTAGTAGGATGCAGAAATGTTAACTAAAAAAGGACGTTAGGGGCTTGCTCACACTTGAGATATGGTAAATTACGAGGGGTCGAGAAAGCACGGTGGACAGAAATGTAGACAAATGATGAAGGGCTTGATACATCGGGTATAAGAGGTGAGTACTCTTGGTGGACATTGGGAAGCAGAGTAGAGTAGACGAGGCAGGCGGTGTGATAAGATCATGTGAGGTGGCTGGGTTCTAATGAGTATGATAAATGTCATGATGTACAGTAAAGGCGTAGGAAAGAGTAAGATAAGGTTTTATAGAAGGGATGTTGAGAGGTAGGACATAGGCTGAGCTAAGCAAAGAAATCAGGCAGTAAGATTGAGGTCTGCACCAGTATAATATTATTATTATTTTCTTCCATTTAAACCTATGTCAACCGGTTGATTACACTGGCAATAATTTTATTGTTTCTCTGGATGTTATAGTGTGCTGGATATATAGTTTTAGTTATATCAGTGTTTGTTTGGAACAAATAGTTGAATAATAGACTACGATCTCTTTGCTACTTGAAAGGCTTTTGGTAGTATATGTTTCTGTGGCGTGGAATACGTTTTACCGTTTTCGCGAATTATTAAAAATTGAATGCTATGTTGAATGAAAACCACAGGTAAAATTTTTCAGAGAATCAACAATGATTGCTGGCAAGCGCTGACTTCTATTCATGCGTCGGCCACCATTAATAGTGTCCAGCCAACTATTAGAACGATAAAGAGTAGTAAAATAGGCATTCGTATTATCTAATCGAAAGAGAACTACGTGACATGAAAAGGAATAAGGCGGTTGAAGTAGAAATCATTACGGCATTGTTACTAATTCCTACGAAAAAAAACGGAAAAGAAAAACTTTTTGTGCAAATTCGTAGAAATTATGAGGATGAAGTGAGGCCGGAGAATTTCACTGAAATATTATTTATTCCAATACCATAGAAGAGCAAAGAATGCAAAGGCTTTAAGACACAAAGCTAAGTATTCCTTACAGCTAAAGTAATAGTTAGAGCTGTAAATAGTAGGCTAGAGAGCAAGGTGACCAGTTTGGTTACAGAAAAGGGACGAACACGTGGACGCTATAGGAAAAATGAAGACGAAAGCGGAAAGAAACCTAAAATATGAGGAGAATGTTTATGATTGCTTTTGAAATTTTGAGAAGGCGTTTGATATGGAGAACTGGGCGAAATTAATGGCAATACTGAAGAAATAATGGGACACTTGGCTGGGCAGTCGTCTTATCCGGAATTTTCATATGGACCAGAGGGTGCAGGTTAGAGTAGCTGGTAGAGAATGGGCACTAGTGGTGATAGGGCGTAAAGTCCGGCAGGGATGCCCAAAATTGTCGTTTCATTTCCATGTATATTCTGAGGATATTGTGAGGGAGACAGGGGGGAGAAGGAGGTAGGAATAAAGGTAGGAAAGGATCTGATGAAGTCAGTGAAATTTACAGATGATCGAGAATTGGTTTATCGGTCTGCAAAGAAGTTACAATCAATGATGAATGCATTAGAGGTGCCGGGTGAGGAATGTGAGAAAGATAAACCATTAGAAGACAAAAGTGATGAGATTTCCTAATAGCTAGAAGGATGGAAGGTCATAAAATAGAGGAAGTCGAGCAGAGAATACCTGGGTAGTGTTGTGGAGGAGAATTGGTTTAGTGTTAGGACGTAAGGAGTAGGAATTCCACATCTTAGGAAGCACTCTATAAGGGAAGGGAATCGATAAGAAGGGGCTTGACTGGAGATTGAAATAAAGGCTGGTGAAAATTGATATACAAGGGCTGTTAAAAAATAACGGAAGCATTTGTAAAATAATCATTTCAAATTACTAACCACTTATTTACATGTACATCTACATTATACCCCGCTAGCCGCCGTATGAGTTCGTGGCAGGGGGTGTTTAGTCACTAGCCGTGTAAAGGTGTAAGTGTTTTGAAGATGAAATGGTGACATGTATTATAGGAGTGTATTTAGTCGAGCTCAATTTTTGCTGTGGTCGCTTGTTGTTCGCGGAAAGAACGAGTTTTTGGACCTATATGTTCGGCAGTGTATATCTCTCATTTTATCGCAACTGTCAGACATAGTGATTTAGTGAGGAGTGATGATAATATTCTCTATGTCGTTCTGAAAAATAAAAGTTCTGAATTTATCAAGCAAACTAAGCCTAGTGTGTAGCCTCCGAGTCTCTAGGGGCTCCCACCTTAATCCCTCTAAAAGTTGTGAGACACTTAAATGTACGCTCGTAGCAGTTTTTAACGAGGCGCGCTGCTTTCCTTTGTATTTAATTAATTTTTTGGTGAAATCTATTTGACCAGAGTCCCAAATGCTCGCGGCGTATTCAAGGTGTGGCCTAACCAGAGCGAAGTAGCATCTCTTGTTGACTTTTTCATCCGAGGACCTTCCTACATACGTTTAACAAAACCTAGTTCCTTTATTGCTACGCCACGTATATTCTGTATGTGTAATCCCCACGTTATATCAGAAGTTTAGGTGATTCCAAGACATTTTACTGTATCTGAAGATTTTATGTTTACTCCACCCACAGTATAGGATGGCATTTCTGTGATGACTTTCGAAGTAGGTGAACTATGGTGCATTTGCTTATATTTTATTCTAACCCTGACTCCTGGCACCACAAATGAACGTTGTTATTGGTCCTTATATCTTCATAATTACTTTCCATATCTAGAAATATTTTTTCCAGGGGGTATCACTTCCCTTGCCCGTACCGAATTCTCTTTGATGACGTCAACGGCGTCAAAAAATCATTTTTGAAGTACTGATTATAATGACGGAAATTTAAAAAAGTCACACGGAGGTATGCCAGGTAATGGCTGAGGCTGGAATGGGACAGTAGTTTAATTTTTTTGCAGAATTGTCACGAGTAGTGGCGGGCACGTTGTTGTGGTCGAGGAAGGTTGTTCTGCTCAGCAAATGCTCTGCATCAGTTGGCATCGAAGGTCTTCCTAGTTGACGATCTTTTTGAACTGATTAACGACCAATTTTGAATCTAGGAAACCTTTTATAACACTTCATACGACTATGAGCCTTAACTTAGCTCTTAGTTTTATGTAATGCAAACGAGAAACAAACTTTGCTGTAACCCAACACATGTTCAATTTTTCGGTCAAATAGTCATGAAATGACCCACTCAAGATTTAAAACTTCAAGCAAGTTCTCTGGCAGTCTGATAACGCTTGCGCACGACAGATCCTCAACTTTTGAAGTGTTACTGCATCAGTTGGCATCGTAGGTCTTCCTAGTCGACGATCTTCTTGAACTGATTGACGACCAATTTTGGATCGGGGAAACCAACATAGTACTTCATATGACTAAGAGCATTGTCTTAGCTCTTAGTTTTTTGTAGTATGAAAACTGCCATGGTCACTAAAACGGCTTCCACGTATAGAGGTATATGACGGAAACCAACCAAGTTAAAACAAAACGGGAAATCATGAGTAGGTACTTGAGACGAAGAGAAGAATGCAGCGCTGCCATCCATTTGTTACTTGAACAATCCGTTACCGCGCAATAAAGAAATTCCCGTTACTTTTGGATCAGCCCTCTAATAATATGGCACTGGATGGGGCAAAACCTGGTTATTGCGAAGGGAGAATATATGTAGACTTGAAAGGTTTTAAATGAGGGTTCGGTGGAGTATGGAGGGTGAGCTGGGTGGCTAGAAGGACGAATTAGGTGGTGTTGGGTATGGCTGAAATGGAGAGAAAACTTGTGCTAGATGGTTGGAGGAGATCGTGGAGATAGATGTAGGACGTTGTGAATAGGGAGGGAATGTTGAAGAATAATAGAGGGGAGAATAATGGGAAAGAGGGGAAGAGGATAGGAATTCTGGACGAATCAAGAAGAAGAAGACTGAAGACTAAGTTTTTTTAGAGGGATATTGCGTTGGGTTATCCTAAGGAGCCAAAACGGAACGATGTACCAGAAATTGGGACTTAGGGATAAAGCCGTCCAAAAAAGGACCATTTTGATGGTAGAAAGCGCGAATTAATAACTACAGTAATTGCGTACCGAGAATTTTCGGGTGCACTAATCTCTCAACTTTGAAAAAATAGTGCTCTTCAGACAATAATTGCAGTCTCCCTTAGTCCATTCGCTTTTAGTTTCTCCTTTCCTTTGTCGTTCACTTTATAAGAGCATAGTGGTAATAATATTTTCAGTTACCTCACCTTTTTCATTGACTGATGAACTTCTAGCCGAAGAAACACATTTATTATCAACAAAGTTTTATATCATGGCTGTTCTATTGAATATCTCATTTGAAAATCTCAATTGCTTACTCCTCTCGACACTCTTATGAGAATCATGTAGCTATCTTCATAATAAATGTCGGAATTATCAATAGAATTGCATTACAAAAGATAATTCACCGAACTAAATAAGAAAACGGCATTAGTTATTATCCATAATTCAATATTCCCCTACGAGGGCGTGTCGGTGAAGACGTTAGTGGCGTCACAGCAGAAGTGTTGGCGCTAGCAACCATTTCGATAATTTCTTAACACTTTCATTGAGAAAACCTGTAAATTCAACGAACTTTGGTTGGAAGCTGTGTTATATCAAAGTTACCATTACATTGATCATTTTGAATTATTTCCAAAGAACCAATAGAAGGTAATACTACTGCTGTAGTCACTTTTATCTCAGGATCACTGGCAAGAAGAATGTGCAATCAATGCACAAATTTAGTTATTTATTGAATACGCATAGAAAGTTGTCGTTTTTTTTAAATTGCTGAAGGTCCAACCCAACCAAAGGTATGATGTGATATATACTAAGGACCGATAACCATAGAGCACAACATCAGGGCATCGATAAAGGTCGGTTCCAAGGAAAGACTTCAGAGACTCTGAAAGAATTTTCCGATATTTTCGAAGAACTTACCATAGGTAAGTCCTGGAAATGTACGTTCAAATGTTGTGCATTCAAATGCAGTTAATTTGGTGAAAAAAACCCTAATAAAAGTGTTGATTAGATATAGGGGAGGTCTATTCGCAGCAAAATATAATTTCGCACGGACTTACATATGTTGCGGCGAGGGCTTTGTAACTCAACAGGTGTATGAACCTTGCGTTTGGAGAATTTACCATGGGTACAGGGAACTAAAGAGCACCTAATTTGAGGATAATAGCAAAAATACAAATAAATTATAAGTCAATTAATATTCTTACGAAAGATTAACATCTCAAGTTTTCTCCTGAAGTCTCAAAAACGACATTTACTCCAGGAAATAATGTGGACAGTGATTTTTTTCCTCAATACACATAAGAGTGGATAATGCTTCACAATCGCAGTGCCTCACTTGATAAAATTTACTATGACATCTACACGGACGTTCGATAAATGAACAGGCATTTAAACTTACAACTCTTTTACTCGCTCATTAACACCTCCTATAATGTGACCTGCTTTGTATTCAATCGTTATAACACTGGCGAAAATGATTGGTGAGCATTAACTTAAAGTAGCATTCAGTGGTAGAATAAAGTAGCAGTTTATTGTGTAGTAATATTTTAGAAAATATCGTGTCTATATTTAAAATAAATTGTTGTCAAACATTCGAATTCATGCGATGGTACAAGGTTAAGCGAACTGGGTGATTGAATTTAATATGTTTGCCTATTTTAAACAGCAAATGCTTATGGTTAAATGGCAGAGTATTACTCTGATATCCGCAACATGATTCAAAACTTCTTACGCAAACAAAAGAAACATATGAACAGCCATGATATAAAACTTTGTTGATAATAAATGTGTTTCTTCGGCCAGAAGTTCATCAGTCAAGTCAATGAAAAAGGTGAGGTAACTGAAAAGATTATTACTACTATGCTCTTATAAAGTGAACGACAAAGGAAAGGAGAAACTAAAAGTGAACGGACTAAGGGAGACTGCAATTATTGTCTGAAGAGCACTATTTTTTCAAAGTTGAGAGATTAGTGCACCCGAAAATTCTCGGTACGCAATTACTATAGTTATTAATTCGCGCATTCTACCATCAAAATGGTCCTGGCTTGAAATTTAAAGAATTTATTGAACTAATTCTTGTTTTTGTGCAGGTAGACTGGGAGATTTATTATTATTTTCGTTGAATCGAATGTGTACCACCATGAAAGTACTTAATCAAGTTTCACTGTCAAAGTATAAAAAAACGAATGTCTTTTTGTAAAAGTAGAAAATGCAATGCAGTGCATGCAAATTTAAAGAAATACAAGGGGGCTTATCTTTTTTCTCAGAAGTCGTGAATGTATAGTTTATTATTTTGAAAGCCAAGTAAACCAATGGCATGGGGATTCCTCGAATTTATCAGATTAATTCTTGGATTTGCACAGGCAGGGAGGGAGAATCATTTTCAGTTTTTATTCAATCGAAGTCAAGAGTCACTCAAAAGGCAGTCGGCGAGGAATATAACGAATGACATTATGTTGAATCCTCCGAAGGTAACTGTTTTTATACGGCCCTAACTCTCATCACACAAGTGAACACAAGCACGTGTGCCTACCAAAAGGCATACATTCTTTGCTACGCATACAAATATACACATCACGCTGGTGGGAAGCAAATGATCTGGAAGAAATCAACGATACCGCGCTGAATGATGAAAAAAATGCCAAATGTGTACTTTGATGCGGACACGGGTCGAAGAAAAAAGCTTTGTCATGACTAAATAAACTCCCTCCGTTCGATAAGGGAAAAACAACTCAATCCATACCTAAAAATTTCGATAGAAAATGAAAAAACGGGGAACATCAATGGTTCCCGCACTTTTGCGGTTGACTAATCCTGTGGAAAAAAAATTTATTTTGAGTTTTTGGAGAACCGAGCGCGTCGTGGGTGTGTGTGCGTATATAAATATTTTCACATGTACGCATGCATATATGTACTGGCGGGAACATAAAACAAAGGAGCAGGTCGGATTATTATGAGTACGGCTGTGAGAGAAGTAGGGAGCTGAGGGCTGGAGAGGACGGTGGCGCTTAAAAAAAAAAAAAAAAAAAAACTTCTGGCCTAAAAGAAAACAAAACACGGTGAGGGAGGGAGAAAAAACTGACGGCATAGTAGCGGGGTGGTACAAGGGAGAAAGAGAGGTTGGTCGGCATGTGGAGTCAAGGGGGCGGAGGAGGGTTTTGGCGGTTGGTGCTGGAAAAATCTTTCGCGGGGAAGCCGAGAGATGGCAGTAATGCCGGAGATAGAAGAGGAGGTGGGGTTATGAGCGCGGGTTGGGCGGCATGGGCTGGCCTCGGTAAGAGGATGGATGGCCAGGTAGCCGCGTGGCCAACACAATGGCTTTTAAAAGGCTTTCCGTGAGCCGGGCGCTTTGTCGTGGCGGGTTAATAAAGGGAGAGAAGAAACGTACCTTTGCAGGCCATTAATTTTAACGATATAGGGACCTCCCTAACATTCTTCTCCCCGCCCACTCATGCCTTCCCCATTTATCCATTTTCTTCCATTTGTGCACCTCTTTCCTCTTTTGTCCTCTTTTCTTTCGTATCCGCATCATACCCTCAGCACTCATTTACCTCTCTCTCCCTCTCCTGACTCCGCTTTGCCGTCATTCAAAACACCCCTCATTCGCGAAACCGTGTCGTGTTTTTCCTATGCTTACGGTATTCAAGCCTAATCCTTCCTCGCCCTGAACTGCTCGCAAAAGCAGCCGGTAAGCGTTGACTTCCTCCAGGAAGACGTTTGTGACTTGGATATCTGCCGTTTTACTTAATCATGGAAGAATCCAGATAAATCGTTAAATCGTTCTGTTTTCTTTAGGTTTAAAACTCCTTCAAGTTTCTCATTAGCTGTTAATCGGCATTTTTCACTGTCTTAATTGTTTAGCTCGTAATAAAACAATTTTGTACAAACGGAATTATTTAATGTTAGAAATATTGAAAAAACATACTGGTGCACACACAAAACGGAAGCAAAAAATGTTTTAAATGTTGCTTACAGATAACCTTAGTGAATACTAACTAGTTTACTGGGAACGACTCGCTTTGAGCATGCAAGAGGTGTAAATTTCGCGTATATTCTATTATTCCTCGGTTTTTTACAAATAATTAATGTTTTATGCATGCATATTAACCTGTTTGTTTTTAAAAGATGATTCAAAAGATGCTATCAGTCTTATGTACAAACTGATGGACGGTTAAGGAATACATTGGTAGCAAAACTATCTAATGATTTGATCTTTATTATTTTCATTGTCAAGTGGTAAATTTATGATATATCTTACGCGACGAAGAGGTTCTCTCATATATCCTTGCCCTTTTTTAACCCTCTTACATTGGCCAGCGCTAAAATTATTACCTATGGAGCGCGGAAAAGTATAAGGATGTCACACCTTCTCGTAGGTTGGTATCTTACCAATATGATATGGACTCCGAGGAATTCTATTCCAGATTTTTGTAAAAGAAAAAACATAGGTCCCCTGCACACTTTTGTACCGGTTCACTACAAAGCACAGCTGTAATTTTCTGAATTATTCTTCCCTTATTTTGAGTTAGGGTGCATATTGCCCAACAACATTTTTTAGAGTATTTAGGTAATGTTATGTAAACAGTACGTCGATTTGACGGCTATATTTCTGGAAGTGAATAAGATGACTTAAGTCTTTGTCTTGGTCATCATATAAGTTCTAACCCGCATTCATGATAGCTTGGAATAGTCATTGCTTACGTTGAGCCGAAAGAAATAAAATAATATATTATCACTCCCATCTCCAATTATTGTAACTTAATCTTTCGCTTCAGTTATCCTGTACTTAATCCGTCCTCTCCTTATGAGGGTTTCTATCCCCTTATGTATGCCTCCTAATGCATTGTTATCCAATATTTTGCTCTGTACCGCTTCTAAGTGTGTATGATATTTTACCTGTGTCCTTAGCTGAATACATTTTGATACAAAATTGCTATAAAAATCATTAAAATTTTTATACCATCTATTTCGCGTCAATTGGTCATAATATTTTGCCTTACCTTCACCGATTCATAGCTGTTGTGTTAGTGTTTCACGGTGAGAGAAATTTGCTCAAACGGCTTAGCTTTCTGTATTTTAGTAAAATAAAGCTTTGTAATGAGGTTGGTTCTCTTTGAATAATGTTGCTACATCTATTTTACCCAGCTACATTGGTGAAGCGGAAGTGGATAATAAGCCATTGCTGGATATAAAAGGCGTGAATAAAGTATGAATCATCAGGTATCATGTACCATATAATGTGTGAAATACTACATATAGTTTATTTCACATTTTACAATCTCTTAACATGCTTTTGAGCGGTAAATATGCTTTGGGGGTAAGGACCTTTTAACCATTTTTTCGGCTAGAATGACCTCTGTGAAACAAACTTCAAAGCAATCAATGAACCGAAATATTTATCCATCTTAACAGTGCGAATACCGCTCTAACTAAGGACACTTGGCTTTTCAAAATTTTCTGGAGTGGATCATCATTTGCGAACCGAGTGTTTCTTTGCTTGCCGCCTAGGTCTGATTAAAATTTACTTTGCTGAAGAATGAAGTTCCATCACAAGTTGGAATAACAGCTATATCATCTTTACAGCTAACTGGTCCATTCTCGATTCGAAAACTAAGAGAACAGAGCACTTCACTGGTTTCCGAAGTTTTCAGACTAGAGTTTTTCTCACTAATTGCTTCGAGTTTGGTTCTTATCTTTCCAAATTCATCCGCTCAGTGGACATTCATTTATGGAAACTCGCTAATTAGAATGATTGAGTGCTTTTTCTTCAACAGAGTCATATTCGAGGAATCTAAAATGAACGTAATTGGTCTTTTCTTTCGATATCCCAAAACAATTATTTGGATATTGGACTGAATTCGTTCATTTGAAAAACATTTCGATGGTTGTTATTAATCGACATTTTTAGTTCTCTGAGATCAATTGGCAAACAATCGTGTCATACTAAAGATATCCGATGGATATTATTCCTTTCAAGAGTCATACTTGAGCATTAAACAAAGGATATTTTCCAACCTTTTTGGGATATCATAGCACAAAATTCGATGCTAATAAATGTTGAAACTCTGAAAACATATTTCTTTCACAGCAATACGAACCGTGAGAACGCTCCGTAATTAAAGTCAAAATACCAGTGTAACATAATACTAATTTTCGCCTGAAGGTTAACAGAGTTGTAATTATAGTTATTACATACGCAAAGTATTATATCTATTCAATAAAGAAACAAATGTCTGTCCTCGTATGAGTAACAGATACATATTTCCTGCGGCAGCTCGGACGCTAAAATGCTCTGGTTCATTTCCCTGAAGCACCTCACTTAAAACATATGTTCTGATCCGCCATATGCATTTGGAAAGTGTTTTTTAGGCTTTATCCTTGACATAGTTTATCATTAGTGATGGCTGTCAAATTATTTCATGAATAAGCTAACCTATCGCCCATGGAGTTTCTAAACTTGACAAACTGAGAAACAGTCATTACACTCGTACGACTTTATGCTCTTCATTATAGTGTGCGGTTTACAATTGATAAGAAAAGATTAAAAAGTCATGTTAAGCGCTTTTCATATCTCGTCACCAAAGAATTTATCTCACTAACTATTTCCTTTTCGTGGAATTTAATCCTTTTGAAGCAATCCGTGTACCAAAACACGGCATCGGAGATTAAATGCAAGTAATGTATATGTTCAGTATTTTCCAGAAGTTAACTATGCACCATATTTGACAAAATTGTGGAAAACATTTCCACCAGTAGCATTGTTATTTATGTCTAAAATATCCATTATGGCTTACTATGATGAAGGGAGATTCAAAGAAATCTACTACTATGGCTGCAGAAGTCTTAAATTTATAGACCAAGTGCGCAGCTACTGATAGCAAATATGCGTCTAAAACACAAACCAATAGAAGCATCAAAACAGAAAAGTCTATACATTTCTAAGTCTCTACTATAAAACAGGTGTACCTCGACGCACCATGATATTCTTTCGACCCGACCATGATTATCATTCGACGCGCAGGACTTTTTGGGGCCATTTGATCCCACTTTGCTCTAATATGCGAATTTTCCGCTCAGTGTATAAGAATCCGAGAGAAAATGGGGGCTAAAGGAACGTTTTTGGCATCGCAATCGCAATATATGCTCCAAATGAAGATTCAATGAGTTGATCAAGTTTCAATTGAGGTGCTTTTTTGAAGGTTCACCCCCATCGGTGAGAATGACTTCCACTTCCAGTAAGCATTGATGCCAACGGCTGATGGATTTTGGCTGGAAATACATATCACCTTCTCGTGCTATTGCCTTGCTCTTTGGAATTTGAATTTTCGCGTCTTCTCACACCTAGGAGTAGCATTCAGCTGCCATAAACTTTGCTGTTTCCCTAGTGAAATTTCGGTCACTATTTTGAGTGCAGTGTTGCAAAATGTATAAATTCTTTGTGTAAGCATGTACTAGCACTAGTCATAGTTCATTACAAGACCGGACATATTTAATGTACCATTACATTATACATTTCTTTAAAATTATGCTACTATCGCCTTTGCCAGTCCAAAAATATTCATGAAATCTGCCAGCGTGGCCAACTTCCCTTAGCAGTCACCTCTATAAGTGGCTGATTTTATCGGGAACGGATGAAACGAGTTTCCCTTAAAGCAATGTAAATTTTCCCTCGATTCAGTGGTCACTTCCTTCATCGGCCATTATGGGCTCGGTGGTGTGCGAGTAATACAGGTATCACTGTTCCAGTACCACTCATATTTGAAAACTGATATAAATATTGACACTGTCAACTATTGTCGTACTCATGGACAGATTTTAATCTGGAACTTAAGTGTTTTCGAGGAGTAAAGATAGGCAGTATTCAACGGCCGTCTTCATTCCGCGAAATTTAGTTTTATTTTGAGAGACAAATTTAACCAAATGCAGTTACAAAACCCATGTGTAGCAAATTTACCTCAGATTCGGTACTACTGTCATATACTGCCCTTTCCATTCTTAACATAAAAAAATAGGGCGCACCCTTTTTTAGCAAAGTTTGAATCAAAAACATGAATAAATCCCTCTCCTCTGTTTTTATTTCATCAATATCGGCAGAATATAAATTTGCACTTGTGTGTTTACCTTGTACCGGGTCCTTTTATTCTGCCCACTTATGTAGATTGATATGCATTAATAGCAATGTGCTTAGGCCACCGCTGCCGCAACAAGTGCTCCTTAATAATTTACTCGTTTCTGAAGCGCATGCTCCATAAAAATGCACCAGAAAAAAGAAAAAAATTGTCGGCTGGGCGTAACACCGTAGGTATGAATTCGTTCGAGTAGTGTGTGCCAATTTACCGATGCGCTACTCTGTTTTCGATTCCTGCGAAAGAGCACGTGCAAACTTAATGTCTAGTTAATTTCGACGTCATGGAACGATTTTTAGCCCCGACGGTAGTGAATAAAAAATCGCAGAATCCGCCGAAATTATTCAGAATTCCTGCAAGCCTGGGCTCATTGGAGGATGTTTAAAATATGCAACGCATTTACACGTGAATGTATGCCCTGAGAGTGGGAGATGTGGTCCTAATCAATTAAATGAAGCCCGTAAGTGGTTGAGAATCAGTCTTTGGGGGTAATTGAGTGATGGCTAAAAATGAAGCTACAGGTTATAAACATTTTATCATATGTCACACATGCATATACTTAATTGCTTGAGATTACAATACCAGAGCGGAGTATTTGTAGTGATGCATACATGCATAATACCTCAGTCATTGCCTTTCCTGAATCTTCGCAGATGAGGTGTCAATATTTTGTCACCAAATCAATTTATGAATCATTGGGGATAGGGATTTGGCCAACGTAAACTAAGTGTCAGAGGAGAGTTAGCTATAGACGCAATTTCCCTTGCAATGCGCTCTATCACTAGCATTAGGTTGGTTCTCATTTATATATCTAATTCTTAGCAATGATGAATAAGACTGTTATACTTATGCTTGAATTGAAGATTACCAAAGACAACGCATCAAAGAAAGGCGTTTTAAATATCCTAAACTTGAACTTGAAGTAGATCGGTAACTTGCACAGCGGAGAATTAGAGATTTTATTGGATTCCCTAAACGGCATTCTGGAATATAGAAGAGTGAGTGAAGAGAGAGGATGAGAACAATAACTTGGGTGTGAGTAGTTGAAAATCTTCATAATTGTAAAAATGTTGCCAGTTCATGGATTATTTGAAATGTAAATAGTTTTAAAATTACAATTTACTCAAAGTATTCACCGTTTATCTAAAACCTCTTGGAATCTAACTTTTTTTGTATGTCTCTATCGTGAATTGATAACAAAATAGTTTTGTAGCGTAGCGTAGCGAAGTGGCGAAGTGTAGCGTGTAGTAAGCTTATGGAATACCCTCTTAAATGGGAACATCTTTATTTCCATGACGTTTATCCCTTATGAATTCCCTTATTTTTTCTTAAAATTTTTTTAAATTTCCAAATGCAGTACATGAAATTTTGCAGCCATCTACGCGCGCTGTTGATTCAAGCTCATCCCGACTTCTGAAAGACGTTGTCTTATCAGGGTGAGAATATTCTGTTGACATCGATCCTTCAAATTTAATCAAAGAGTGAAACTGAAAGTAGTGAAGATATGTGGCAAAAGAGATTTCTTCATAGTTGGCTGTAATGATTAACAGGAACAAGTGGATATAAGTCAACAGCAGCAAAATACATATAGAGATGTAGGTCGCTGTGTAACGTTTTAGCTGACTTGAGCCGCGTTGCTTACTGAGAGCTAAAACTTAACGAAGAAATTTCTGGACCAGGTTTCCATCCTGGATTCCTATTTCAAAAAGAATGCTAATTTAACATAAAGATGCTTACCGTCTAGGCATTTTTGTCCAAATTGAAAGGTTCTCGTATTGTCCGTTCTTCAAAGTAATTACCGTTACCGGTATTAATATACCTACACAATATAACTACCATGATGCCACAAGATTTGTAGAGGAGACATTTCACATAAACCATGAAGTAAATAGGGAATAGAGGCGAAGTTTCAAGGCACGTAATGAGAGATAATTGACCAAAATTTGGCAAAGTAATGCCTTGATTTGTTTTATTTGTATATTCATGACTCGTGGAAATAAGGAATAAGTGTAATCATCCTCTTCTTCCATATCATTTCTTTTATTTTTTCCTTCCGACAGTTTTTAAGAGTAAATACAGGATGAAAAGAATATCATGAAAGTAAACAAATACCTAAAAGTGTTGACGCGTTACAAATGGTGAAGTACTGGATGTTGTTATCAGTAAACGGTGTGAATTATGTAGGGAACGTCTTTTATTCCATAAAGTTAATCTTGTTGTATTTGGCCAGGGGACGCTTTTCCCCGTATCAATTTCTAACTCATATTTCTACCACGGTGAATATATACGCTAATTTTCTCCTACTTCTTTGACCTTACTCGCATGGTATTATTACGTTATGCTTTACTAGCTGACCTGTGCGAACATTTCGCACAGCATGCGGCTTCTTCATGTTTCTTCCTTCTTTCTTCCTGGTCTTCTACCTGTCAAATATTTTGCACAGTATGCAGCTTCTTCCTTCTTTCTTCCTGTTCTTCTACCTGTTTCTTCCCATGGACAATCATATGTTATTTATGTTTTTGTTAGAGATACATATCGTAAACAGTAAATGGTCACACTGATTGCGTGTAGTATGTAAACAGTCTAACTAAACGATGAGTTAATAGACGGCGCCTACTACAGTCTTTTAAGCTCGTAACCATTGCCAACATATTAGTTGATTATATTGCCAGCAGATGGCGTAGCATCATTTTTTTAACAAAAACTTTAATTTTAAACAATTTGTCAATTTTTCATCAATATTGGGGAACATAAGCTTTAAACTATGTTTGAATCATTAATTTTAATGAATAATTATGGGAGTTATGGCGTTGCGACAAAAAATCACCTTTAAGAAATAATATACGGATGATGATAAATATGAAATCAAAAAGTTTTAATTGCATTGACTTACCAGATGACCATTCACCCATGTACAATCACTATGTGCATTTCGTACTATTTTCATTTTAAACCTTTTTTTGAAGTTTAGAATAAAAAAAATGTGTGGAGTCGATATACCTCGAGCGAGTAATCGACATGGAAAACTTGAAACTTTGAAGTGAAAATAATGGGTAAATAGTAAAATTTGAGATTGAGATTGTATTTTTCCTCAAAATCCGGTGATTCAACGTTTAAAATGATACCTCATTTATCACTGTAGGTGCAGTATTAACGGAGCATATACGGAATGACGGAAAAAGACCTTTGAGAAATAATATATATGATAGCTTTGTCATCGCGATTGCTTTATTGATCTTATGTTTCAATTCTGTTCCTATTTGAATATTACTTTGGTCTAGATTGGCTGCGCAATGAGATTCAGAATATAGGTAGGTAAGAGTGAAAGGTTAAGGTAGAAGGTTAGCGTGAAACTATGGATAAAGCGAGGAAAGAAGCATGATCCATTTCCACGCTGAATAACGTGTACCCTTAGGAGTAAACGTGAGTAGATTCCGGGGCAAACGTCAAAGTTGAATGATGGAGATTTTGATGAAGTATATTTAAATAATGCAATTTCCCAATTCCGAAGCTGATATAGTAACCACTGCACGAACCGAAGCACTGTCTAAGCAGGGAACGGAAACAAAGATATGAACTAATATATTGCTATATTAATACGTCGGTTAAAGTAGGCTAAAATGGAAGAGCATAAATAATCTATATAGGGTTTTACTGGGTCTGACATTACCTCTCTACATTCTTTCATAAGATTCCCAATAGCAGCCCCCTCCTGTTGATGAACGCTTCGTTTGATTGCACAATTCTGCTTCTTATCTGTAATACTATATACATTTACTGTCGTACATTTTAACCTAATAAAGTTTTTTCTTGCTCCAGTTTGTGCATAAGCTATTTTGGCGCTTCTGAAACATTATGCTGTAATTATACTCCAGTCGAAACACTCAATAACAAAGATGTGCATCTAATAAGAATTGCCATAATTGTTGACCAGTAAATCACTGCACTGGGAAGTCATGAAATGAATTCTAGTCGCACTAATCTGAATTATATTGAATAGAAGTAGTCCAAATTCTCATCCTCCAGTGCTGCCGCGGTGTGTTATCCTGCGGGACTAATTCATTGTGCAGAGGATCGGCCGTGTGTGAACATTGAGTGCGCGATGGTCGTCAACCTGGCCGACGAGATTATGACCCGGCTCATTATGTTCACCTGCTTCGTGATGTTCCGCCGCGGAAACTCCAATGAAGGGTTTTCCGTGGTGGGGGGAGGGGAGGGGGCGGTAGGAGGAAAGGGAGGGTCGCGGCGCAGGCGCCTTGTGTGGTCAACCGCCCGTGGGTGCAGATCGCCTCTCGCTTTTTCCTTTCCCATCTCGCCATGCAACCGGGGCACTGGGATCAAGTGCAATTGCTTTTCGGGCAAAATCATGCATACGAATGAGCTGGGTGCCGGAAGACTCCCCTCCCTGCTCCCCCTTCTTCCAGCACCCCCTCTTCCCTTTCCACGCCCCCTCCCCTCCCTCAGCGGAGGCATCCGTCTGGAGAAGGACTCTGAGCTTACATACACGTACACACGAATACCACCGGGATCGGAATTGGAAACCACGAGACCAGAAGGGTCGGCCGTCCAAGCTGTGGAGCGATCCGCCTAGTGCTCGGGCATATTAATGAATAGATTGGCGATGGTGCGATTAGAGAAGGGCTCTCCAACCAGTCGGCTAAGGAAAACAACTGGATAATTGAGGTATGCTGTTGTTTGAGGTGTCATTTGTAACGTTTCATTATTTTTAGTGTTGCATAAATGTATAACAAGGACTTTACAAGTGACAGCCTTTTTGTTCTTGGTTTTATCACATTTGCTATTATAAGGTCTTACAGCCATCAACGACTACTATCCTGCCGTCCTAGGCGTGGTCGTGTGACGTGGAGCCAGGCTAGTATCCATGAAGTTGAAAAGAGTTGGGTTATCAGAATAGAAAAAGTACTGAAACTGACGGTGGTTTTGAGCTCTATAAGTTCATCCTGAGCAGCGAGAAGTTATGATATACTGACAAGCTACAAATCATTTGGCGCATTTGGAATAGAAATTATTTCTTGATTTAATCAAGCGAAGGCAAACGAGGTAGATGGAGAGCCTAAGACTTGTAACACACTCTTTAGGACATTTTGTAATGGAGGATGAAATGAGGTACATACTAGAATAATTATTATTTTGCGTATATACCATTAACTTTGCTGAACTGAGAATAGAATATATATAACAGAAGGTTAAGCATCAATCAGTGGAAGCCTTTCTTGACTGCAATGACATAGTTTAGCAATATTGTCAGATCGATATTTCTCTCTTTAGATTAATGACCATATGACTTCCTGCATCTCACAATATGCTTATTTAGCAGAGGAGATGAGCAGATATGTCTAATGTTACCTAGCTTGGTGGTTTCAAAAAGACTCTCAGAGTTTATAGAGCTATGGTGACGAAATAGACGTTTTCTAGATGCTCCCAGTGTGGAATATATTCATCGTTTTGGAGGCGTTAAATATTTTGGCGAGGTGCAAAGTTAATATTATTCAGGATAGGTAACGCCGTTAGCGGTATTCAACCAAATGGATGGATAGCTCTGAGAGAGTGCTGATATAAATTTTATATATTGGCAACTGAATTATTTTACTTGATGGCAAAATGAAATCATTCACCACCTGTAGTAGTTCATGGAAATCTATATTTTTTCCGGATTTTATTACATTTTCAGCTTGACATATGGTTGAAGTGATTTTGTAAATTCTCAATAGGTTGCACAGAATGTATTATTATTTGATGTTATTTATACTATGAGTGAAGATTTAAAATCATCCACCACAGAAATTCATTGGAAGTCCGTTGCCGCACTGTTTAGCAGTATATCCTGATTAGTCGATGTGTATAAACATTAGCAGACAGAATTTGTTCATTCGCGCATACACCCCATACCTTCTCTCCAAGAATATATTTGAAAGAAAGAAGGAATCTTTGAGAAAGAAGCCTGCCATGAATAATGCTATAAAACAATTTTTCTCGAAACATTTTATTTGACTGATGTTTTCATGCATAGTGCGAAATCATTGAGGTGTCAAACTATTAGGATAAATTGTCAAAGGGCGTTTTGAATTTTCTCCTCGTAGCTCTCAGTATGTACCCCCTCTTCAAGACGCCACGGCCATGGGGGGTCCTGTGCTGCCTTCACAATTCGTTTTATATCTTCTTTAGCTTTAGGTCTACTGCTCCATCCCTGAATTTTTATTAACTGCGGGTCTGCTGTAACATCCAAGGCTTGGTTTACTTGTGTGGTGAAACCTTTCCTTAGTGAATTGTTATGGGCATCCTGTCTTCCGTCATTCTCTCCATATATTCCATCCACTGTTTTCTCTTGGTTTTCACAAATTTGACTACATCCTGGCCTCTAATTCTCTAATTAAAAGAATCAGCTCTATTAATATTTTGTTCTCCATTCATCATTTTTCATTATAGATCTATACATTTTTCTTAATATTTTTCGCTCTAATATTCTGAGGACATTTTCATTTGACATGTACCTATATGGTTCATGTCTCTGCACCCTAAGTGACCTCTGGACCATATGTTCTTTCGAAATTTTTTTTTTACCTCTCTTGTTATGAATTGGTTCCTAGATTGTAGTTTTTAGGCAAAATACGTACGGTTTCCTGTGTGTATATTATCCTTTATATGCATAATATCCCAATTATCTTATAATCACTATGTATCATTGCCCCCAGACATCCGAAGTTGAACACTCCTTTGAACTACTCCTCCCATATCGTCAAGTCCTTAGAATATCTCATGGTCTCGGTTACGAGGTCTTTTTTCATTCAATTAGAATTTGTGTCTGTAAATTTGTATTAGAAGTTCACTGACTTTGTTATGGTTGCCATACCATCTGCGAATGCACGTATTTGACTGGATTTCGCGAATATTGTTTCCCTCCGAACAATCATATTTTTCACTTTGTAGAGATACAAATCAATTTAAATGGCTAAGAGCCCATCTCCCGGCCTCACCCCTTCGGTAAGTTCAAATCTACTATCAACCTGTGATTTTATGTTACTCTTAGCCTTTTTCGTTGTCATTCATATTAATCTAATAACTTTTGGTGGTATGCTCTGTTCTTCTCGTGCCCTGTATAGTCCATTCAAGTTAACTCTATCACATGCTTATCTTTATTTAAAATAAAGCTCTTCCGCGAAAGATTCCTCAGAAAGTCAACCAGGTGCTTTTAGAATTGGAAACTCTTTGCCAAGGGACATAGGTGAATAATTGCTTTTACTTTTTATACGTTTTATCAATTGTGTGGTAGTTTTAATTCCACCAGAAAGGGAAGAATGGAAATTTTATGAAACATTTAACGTTGGAATTTGTTTTTATTTAGGTACTAGTACTTATAAATATGTTCACAGTACCGAGAGTAACCTTCGTTAATATGAGGAAGATGTTATGAGGGCTGAAACATAAGTTTTGTTCATCAAAGTATATGACATATAAATATCTTGGATTCCGAGTAGCCCTCGGGAACAATTGAAGTAGACGAAGTCTGATAAGTATATATATCAAGCAGCCGCTGTGAACTTTACTATTTGATTTGTTCGACTATTATAACGGTAAGATTTTAAGTGAATGCCGTAATACCCATCGCTCAGCCGCGGGCATCATTCGGACCTGCACACCAGATGGAGTAAGCATCTCAGTGTACCCGAAAATATTAATCGACACGTTCATACAATAACTTTGCGTCAGTAATGTGAGCCTGCCAGTGAAAATTTTCGAATAAAGTTGAATAAAAATGTTTTTGAACAGAAGATGGTGCATCGGCCAAAAATGTGAGGAATAAAAATAAACAGCGTTGAATATTTTGATCATCCATCCGCGAATGTGCGCGCTCGGGAATGGTCTAAAATTGAATGAAGAAAAAGATTATATGCATGTATATATATCTCGCGCCGTTGGAAGTCGCAGGAGATTCAGGGATAGATGAAAGGGAACCAAATATTCTCTAGTGTTAAGGAATTTTTGTGCTCGGGAAGAACTTATGGGTTGGCAGCGTTGGTGGATGGTGGGTAAACACTGACGTATTTCATTGTGTCCCATCTCGGCATTTGATTTATGTCGTCCGAAAAAAATGTCTCCATATTTAAGGGGAAATTCGTATAAATTCTTTGCATCGTTCGGAAGTGGGAAAAAGAGTTTTTTTATGTGGGGAGGATCCTATCTACATTGGAGGGTGGTTTTTTCCTACGTGGGGAGGTTTTTGATGGGTATGAAAAGAGGTGGTGAACGCGATGGAGTGTGAATGGGGTGGCGGAGAGGTCTGGGGGATTTGAACATCCCCCGCCCTCGTGCCCCCAACTCCCTTTCAATAATTCCCTCAGCCTTCCTCCCTTAGTGCTTCTCCGCCACCTCTCGTTATTTCATCCCCCTCAAATAAAACCCATCCCTCTTCCCACCGCCCCCTAACCCGCGAGTACTACGCCCCACCATCCCATCGGGCCGGCGCGATTCCACATTCCGAACCACTTTCATCTATTCCACCCTCTTTAAATAATCTATGCATTGCTTCTCTCTCACGTCGTGTCGTCCTCGATCCTGAAAATTCTCCCCATTTCCACCGCTCTACTTACCACTTCTCCCCCCCATTTCTCTCTCCTTTCGTCTTTCCGCTTTTCCTCCTCGTTTTCTGGCTCTTTTTCCGACGTTCTCATCTCTTCCTCTCCGTCTTTTCGTCTTCTCTCCATTTTTGCCTTCCCTCCCTCATCTTCATTTTGTTATCTATTCGTCGGTATCCGTTATAGGTCCATACATCTTTATTAATATTCGTTGCTCTAATACTCTGTGGACATTTTAATTTGACATCTACATGGTTCATGTCTCTGCACTCTAAGTGGCTGGACCATATGTTCTATCGAAATATATTTTTATTCTTACCTCTCTTGTCATGAATTGGTCCCTATATTGTTGTTTGCCGGCAAAATACGCACGGTTTCCTGTGTGCATATTATCCTTTATCCCTTTTATCTTATAATCACTATATATGATTCTCCCCAGACATCTGAAGTTTAAAAGTCCTTTGAACTACTTCTTCCCTATCGTCAAGTCCTTAGATTTTCTTCTGGTCTCAGTTACTTGGCCCTTTTTCAATCAAGGAGAGAAATTTTTTCTGTACATTTATTTTAGAAGGACCCTGACTTTTTAATGGTTGTTATACCATCTAAGTACGCAAATATCTGACTGGATTTTCCGAATATGTTTTCCCTCCTAGCGATCATATTATTACCTTGTGGAAAGGCAAATTAAATTAATTATCTAAGAGCCCATCTCTGAACTTCACCTATTTGATGTTCTCGCTCCATATCATTTATTCCTGTTGTCTTTGTAATTAATTCAAGTTTCAAAATGTTCCCCTATCCCAGTGTAGAACTTTACTATTTTTCAGCAACATATACGTGAGAAGAATAGCGTTCTCGGTGAAAAACACAGTTTTTAGTCTGTTCTAAATTTACTTTTTCTCAAGATTATTTTAGTTAAACTGTAGTTTTCTTATTATATTTCCATTAATGTCTGCAAATTTAATGTAGGTAAACATAAATGTTAACGGCTGTCAGTCAACTTTATTTGTTATACGACTTGTAATTCCGCAATTGCGAGTTAAAATCATGCATCACCCTTACAAGGGGAACATAGTCAAAAAAGGTAATTTTTTATCTCTTTTTCAAGTTATTTACGAAAAGTTGTTTTTGACATTGGTGAAAACTAGTCAAAAGAGCAACTTGTCAAAAATGTTTCCTCTTTATTTCATCTAATTTTACCAAACATAACGCTATTCTTACATTACAAAAATACCTAAAAATTCCTCTTAGGGAGTTAAGTTACTCTAAATTAGCTACACTTAAGGTATGCAACCATTATTTTTTAGAAAGTATGACTTTTAATGGATTTTGCATCTGCAGAAATACGTAGAGATGCAAGACTTTTAGTGAAAGCATGTAAGAAGTTCTCATAGGATTATGTCGTGGATTAAGAATCTTATTATTTCGGTGCACATCCACTAATGGCCCATAGTGCTTATCGACCTTCCTAATTAAAGAAGTCTAAAAGACAGATCTAATGATTTCTTGTCATTCATGAGAAAAATCACATTTATAACCTGTCCATTTATCAGTCTAACTCCTTAATTTAATTCTCATTATATGATCCACCGTAGTATTTCTGTATCAGCCAAATGTTCTAGACATCCATTTTGATTGCCTTTCATTTCTCTCCTAATATAGCACAAAAATACTCTATTTCTGCCTTTCCCCTATTCCCCAGTCGAAAACCCCGTCCTGAGTAACCTTTCACCTCCCCCCCCCCGCTGAGCTTTCACTTCCGAATGTCGTGTTTACTCGCTCAAAATATAGACATCTTTTTTCCATGACTCACTCGTTAAGATCTTCGCAGGCAGTTTGGCTCAATTCTAGGAAAAAAAAACTGTCAAAACTCAATAGATACATCGAAAGAGATCCAGAAAATGGACTCTTGCTCACTCTCATGGTACCATTCACTCACTGAGTGTGCGATAAAATAAACAATCAATCGAAGGCCAAAGATTGCATTGCCGTATTTGATTTTTCTACTATTCTTGTAAATACTAAGGCTATATTTTAATAGCATAGAAGCATATTATTATATATGATGCCCCATTTTTTATTAATTGCCTCTATCATCACTGTTAAAATGCTTGGCATTTGTGTTCCACTCAGGTGTGACCTTTTTCACACATTCTTTAAAAAACTGTCAGAAATAGTGTCATTTTATGTTAGATCTCAGTTTGTGCAGTAAAAAAATAATCATGCAATGGTTCAGGTATGTAGTGGCGTTTTTTATATGTCCTTTTATTTATATGTTTCTCTTACCCTGGATGTCTTATGAATGGAAGTTGGAGACGGTTTTTCCTAAAGAAGTCCTGTTTTGAACAATTTGGCTTTATCATAACTGGTCAGTGTTTTAAATTTGTGTTTTTCATATTTGCTAACCGTTGCTTTCATCAGCATCGCATCAGCTGGTCAATAGGAGTGTGAAGGATTGAAAAATCATTGTGTAAATTGAATTAATTTTGGTTTCAACTTGACTGCCTCACGCGTTACTTCGTAGAACCATTTTCCTCCATTGTCCATAGTGAATATAAATACTTTTTACTTTACCGTAATTTTTTATTTCTGCAACCCGTTTCAAAATATCAAGCAATAGTTAGGTTTAACCTTTTCAGTGCCGTGAGCCGATATATTGGCTTTTGCTTCTCCGGCGAAAAGTGCCACGGGCCGGCATGCGTAGGCTACTTTTTACGAAATTACTGCAATGTAGTATTTATTTATCAGATCATAGCCTGGTATGGTATATGATATAACCTGATACGGTATCAGATCTTACCTGGTATGCATTACCTGCATGTATTTTAGCTGTCGCATAGCAAGCAAAAGGCCAAATGGACAGCTGGCCCTTTTAAAACTCAATTTAGGGAAACTAGACTGCCCCACTGCCAGAAGAAGCTACAATAAAGCATTGAGTGAAAACATACAACATTTTAGTGAACTAAACAGTACAGAAAACTCAGTAAAATAAGAGTGGCAGCACATTAAAAATTCAATCTTGCAAGACACAGAATCAACACTGGGGCTCAAACCACAGAAAAAAAGATAAAGTTTTACGACCAGGAGTGCACCGAGGCCATCCAGAAAAGAAATTCAGGCAGAATAAAGTATTTGGGAAGCCCAACCAGGAACAAGAAATCAAAGTATGAAGAATCCAGAAGGGAAGCCAGTGGAGTTGTAAAGAAAAAGAATAAAAAAGCATATTTCAATTCAATCATGCTGAAAGCTGAAGAAAATTTCAGAGAGAATAACACACGGGAAGCTTATATGGGCATTAACTTCTTTAAGAAAGGTTTCCAACCTAGCACTGGCATAGGCAGAGATGGCAATGAAGAATTTCTGACAGACAAAGAAAAGGTGATGACTAGTTGGATGCAATATTTTGATGAGGTATTCAAGCCAAGCTCAAACATGCAAAGTGCCCCACCAGATCCAAGACTAGAATCAGGCAGATGGAGATGATACGATTGAACCACCATCCATAAAGGACACAATGAGAGCCATAAAAATGTTGAAAAACGATAAAAAACCAGGAATAAATATCCATCCTGGAGAATTATTCAAATATGGTGGAGAACAACTAGCATTCATGCTCCATTTGCTCATATTACAAATATGGAGCAAAGAAAAAACCCCCAAGGAATGGATGACAAGTTCAATCTGCCCAGTCCATAAAAAATGGGATAAGCTTGAATGAACAAACTACAGAGGGATCTCCCTACAGTGCATAGCATCCAAAATTTTTAGACTTAAAACAAAGGTATGATAGTATTGATAGAAATAAGCTACTTATCATCATGCTCGACATCCACATACCCCAAAAACTAGTAAGATATGTTAAAGCCACAATGACGACTACTCAATATCAAGTGAAAGTAGCTGAAAGCCTAACTTTCAATTTTGAAGTAATCCAAGAACTAAAGCAAGGAAGTGGACTAGCACCCATGCTTTTCAATCAGATACTATAACATGATATAAGAAATAATGGAATTGACACTATCGCACCCCTCACAAATAAATCAAAACAAATTGTAGGATATGCAGACGACCTGAACATTTTGGGAAGATCTGTACCATCAATAAAGGAAACCTCTGAGACCTAGAAACTAGAAAAGATCTAGGCCTTAGAGTAAACGAACATGAAACTAGCTTAATGTTACAAAGTAGAAAGCATAGAGGTAGTAATGCGCAAAATATCACCAATTGGAACTACAACTTTGAAGGTATTAACAACTTTACCTATTTGGGTACCAACGTGTCCTCGGACAACGATGAGACCAAGGAAATAAGGAAGCGAAAAGATGCAGCAAACCGTACATTCTACTCTCTACTTCCTGTCTTTAAGTCTATAAATGTGTACAGGGAAACAAAGGTCAAACTATATAACCCTTATACGTACAGTTCCGACATACGGAAGTAAAACATGGACAATAACGGCCAAATCTGCTGAACTACTGGATAGCTGTAGAAAGAAGAATGCTGAGGAGAATCTATGGGCCAGGAAACAGTTAAGGGATATAGAGAATTTGTTGGAACCGTGAAATATATGAACTGTACAAAGAACCTAAAACTTCCACACACATTAAGCTAATGAGGCTCCGATGGGCAGGGCATGTCCAGCGGATGTCATAGACAAAAGTGGCAAAAAAAAGTCTTCTTGGAGAGTATGGGAGGAAAGAGACCAGTGGGAAAACCAGGCGAGGCGAGGCGGCGAGGCGAGCAGGCGAGGACTTTACCCCGCCGCAACCTGGGCCGGCGGCAAGTATTTATTTGGTAAACTCAGTTTTACTCACTATCCCATTTTAATATAACTGAAAATCATTCATTTTGTTGAAATTATGCATAAGACGTGTGAGAATAGGACATTGCACTTTTCCTAAAATTACTATCTTTTACCTCCCACTATGCCAACATTCTCTGTCTTAAATTACTGGTCGCGCGGCTCCTTAATCACTTATACATTGTCCTCTCGTAGTTCCTTATTTGAGGAAGGTCAGACAACAGGAGGAGAATGTGGAAGTTTTCTAGTCAATATCTTCAGGGAAGATAAAAATTAACGAGGAAATAGTTTACGAAAGTGTGAAGCGTGGCTCTCTACGTTTCTGGAATATGGACACATTTGTAAAGAAAATCCGAAAGGAAGAAATTCGTTCGAAACCTGGAGTTGAAGGAGGATGTACATGATCTAATGAATGAATGAAATAAAGAAGGATAAATGTACCGATGAAATGAAGAGAAATTGACCATAAAGGAACCCTGCATAATGAAATATATCCAGTTGTATTCGGCAATACATGAGGAAAAATGGGTGTATGGAAATAATATTAGCATATAAGAGAAAAGAATGTTCTGGGAAAAGTAACAAGAGAAATGCCTAGGCTAAGTCGTACAAAATATTGACTAAATAATGAGGAAATCATTAGAAGAACAGCGAGGAATTAGGTGAGCTAGCATTTAATTGGGAGGAATGAGAGCTACAGCAGACCATTCTTAAGATTGAGCGACTTACTCCCATAAAGGGAGTCTAGGGAGATCCCTTTGGATAGTATATGCATCTCCGACGACCATGGTAGTCTACTTATCGCCAAGCACTGCCCACAGACGTAGAAACAGGTTTTTTCACCCGTATGTTACCCATTATATATAAAGACGTTTACCCACGCATTCGCGCCCCATGTTTTTTCTAAAAGCTTTGGTAAATATATTATATATTTTTTCACCCTGCTCACCTTTAAATTTCTTTCGACTTTCTGGAATGTGTGCTATCATACTTACTAAATTACCTATTCAGAAAATATTACATGTTAATCCCAAAATATGAGGCTATTGGTAATACTAAGCTGGTTGACGCTGTATCAGTTTTGGAGTGCTGAAATGTTTCCTTCATATTTGTGGAGAATAGTTAAGAAGGACTTCCTTTTACTGAAATACAGCTTCGTGCTGTAGACATGGTGGTTTTATGGTAGTCATAGTAGCCATTTCAAAACCGATAATTTTATGCGTTGAAATGAATATTTTCCTGCTATTACATTTTCTGCTGGAAAACTTATGGTCATTATTGGGGTTGAATAAAAACAATCCGTTAAAATAATCTGTTTTGGTAGTCATTGAAACTAAAGTATCCTGAAATATCTTTGGAATGAGATATCCAAAAATGTTGTTCCCAGTTCTTAAGTATAATATTTGTTACTTTTCGAATCGTTGAACTGTGAGAATTTCATTTACTCTTAGTTAAGAATAATTAATCATTCCGGAGTGCGCTTGAAAATGTCATCTGATTCCTTGCCTCTACGGAACTGGTGGCTAAATTTTTTATAAAAAGAAAAAAATTCTAGTTTGTTTTGCTTCCTATTATTTTTTTAAGTATAGTATTATCAGTTTATCTATTTAGGTAACATAATTATTTTAATCTCTGGTGCTAAATTTTGTCGCGTTTTTATCTATTTATGCCATTACTGCCCTGCTTTAAAGGAGCTCTGAGCTCAATTGAGCTGTGCCCTTGAAATATTTAAGGACGAACCAGTAATCCAATTAATACTTGATTCCCAAGGTTTGTTTATTCCATTTATATCCTGTATATCCACTCCTGTTTGTATTTCATCTCGTATGACTCTGGAGGCTGGAGGGGTGATTTACTTCCCTTTAACGCACCCAAGCTTTGACATTCCTTTTGAAAGTGTCCTTACTTTACTCCGCGGTTTTCGCGTAGGTACTGATGCATCCATTTGACTGAATCTTCATTTGTGAAATCGTACACTTTCCATCTTGAATCTCTCGTACCGCCTATGCCTCCCTTATGCAATACTCATAAAATATGTGAACGCTATTGAGGTAGCGTTGCAATTTCTATTAATGAACAAACTAGCATGAATCTTTATGTTCTAATAAGTAATATCTGTCGATTAAAGTGACAAAAATTCACCATACGGATAAAATGTTTTACCAATATCTACTCATCAATAACTATTTTAACTCGTAGCCGTAGGGGTAAACATTTTATTTGTTGGTAAAAGCTGTCAAGGTGTCACAAAAGGAATCAAATATTAGAATAGAAACATAGTTATAATTATAATTGTCTAAATGCCATAAAAGTTGTCGTGTCAAGCTACAATTTAGAAATTACAATGCATGTTTCATTGATGCACTTGGATGAAGTGTGATTGAAGAATTATTTTCAACTTTGTAAAAACATTATTGTAATGTTCACTTATTGGCATTACATTAGAGCTTCAGCCACCTTCATTAATTATTTGCCTATAAATGGTATTACCTGGCTCCTTGTGATACATTGCGTAGTGTCGCCAGGCCATCGCCAACGCTAAATTGATTTAAGGGAATAACTAGATGCCAAATTAACTGAACCTAATGCTAATAACAAGTTTCAATGTTAATTGTAGAATAAGGAAGCGCTGTAAACTTCTTACGTTATAATATCTGCTTGATTGCCATCTCAGGGTGGGGATTGCATTCATATCGAAAAATTTACAGCATCATATTGTAGAATACAGTCACCAATGTAAGGAAACTAAGATAGCTCAACGGTATTTTTTATTCAATATAACACTGTTTCTTTACTGGTAGTTTAGGCTTAGAGTATGAACGCAGCCCAATTCAATGCAATGCAATGCAATGCAAATTTCACCCTCAATGTCGCAAATTCAAGGTAAACCAAGGACTTTTTCCGTCTTCACTTGTCGCGTACTAATGCTATGTATTCTTTTTATATTAAAATTGAACAACATTTGCGTTAATTGTTGCGCCTTTTTATCTTTTTCCCGTTGAAATTAAGTATTGAGAGTTAAGGATAACCATCACTTTGTCAAAATCTTTGCATCAGCATGTTCCGAAGAGATGTAATTTGAAGGTACTCGAAGAAGATCTTTTACATTTTGGATATTAGGTCGATAGTGTGTATATATTAACAGCAATCTCACCCACGCTCCGTAAAGCAAGGTGTTTCTGGTTCAAGTGCTGTTACTTAATTTTTTGGCTAAAAGGGGGACTGATATTCGTTATTTCCTTTGGCCCATTGGCTGAAATTGAATGTCATATTCTTACCGGAAGCTCTCTCAAAAACATGCCCTTACTACGGCACTATTACCTGCCTTCTCCGTTGACATAATGTTTTTACTTTTTTATCTTGCTAGTTTCTTAACATTAGCCTAGGATATGATTGCTTTTATATAACACTTAATTATGCTCAATTGAATTTTAATCTCTCCAAGAATATAAAATAATCCCATAAAACTGAATTGCAAATTGATGGTAGCCCTTCTGATATTAATTCCGGCTTTCGAGCATTAACTATATGACTATTTATGAAAGAAAAACTAAGGGTAACCGAGAATGAGCAATTTTGGAGTTTCATTGCTCATATTAAGGAAAAAAAATGTTCTAACTATAATACAACCTTACTGCAGATATATATTTGCCTGCGAGAGACACTAAGTGACTTTTAAAAGTCGATCATTTTTCCTGAAGTCACGCCATCCAAATTGACATCTAAGTCGTTGATCTCTTTCCAAGGTATTGCTTCTTTGGTGGTCCTATATGTCTACAAGAAGTATAAAGTAGTCCTATTTTACTACCTTCGAATATGGTGTTAAAATCATATGGATACCCATTTTGCCGTCTCTGCTCGAGGTACGCGAAATCAATGAACGTTTTCCTGCTATTACTCGGAAACTGACGCTCCCTTAATAATCCCAATTATAATGTGCCATCTTAGCACTCTTCGTATGTATTTCGTATATTCATGGTCTAAAGTCAAAAAAATATGCCCATAATAATCAGGATAAAGTCGAAATTGACATGGGAAAGCGGTGTATAAGCTATTGCAAATTACGCTTTATTATATATTATATAAAATACGCAAATTACATAAGCTATTACGTTTCTTTACCCACACACTTGCAATGATGTCAGACATTTTAAATGATGTAACGAAAGAATATTTTTTTAACTCAACTATACCCGTACCCAACTGACCTCTTCACCCGATTTCCAATTCAAAGTGTAAGAGTTATTCTTTCTACCACGTAGGTGGCGAAGGATGGAGAATGTTTCTTTCCGGTGAATCTTGGGTTGGCTAACCTGATTGTAACGGCCACGCGAGAGAACCACTTACCGCCTCCAAGGAAGATTATGGAGTCACGTTTTTCCTTGGGTTTTCACCACTTTAAATTTCATCTCTCTAAATCTCGACCCAGAATTATACACTATCGATTCCGCACTCACGTTGTTGTGTCTTTTTTTACTTCCTTCTCCTGATATTTTTTGCCTCTTTCTCTGATTCCAAGAAACCCTGTACATGTGAATTTTCAAATCCGGCAAAAAGAGACGACTGGGCCATTTGCACTATATCCCACTTTTTATTTATCTTTTGTCATTCACGGGCTGTAGTGTATCCGACTCCTTTGATGGACATGGTGACTTACCGTGGGAACGATATTTTGGAATGGAAATATTTCGCAGAAATCCTTTTTTTTTGTGGCAGCACCCAATATTTTGGTCGATCACTCTTGCAATTCATATAAATTTATTTCATTCGCATTTTCTCTCTTATTATCAATTTTGGCATACGAGATCGTATCTTTTGTATGTTCATTCTGAGTCCAAGTCTAGATATTTTGAGAAAATAGAGTGCGTCTGCTGCTTATTCCCTTACTATTTCCTCCCCTAACTAAATCATCCCGAACGATCAACATGGAGTGATTGAGAGTTACCCGTTCTTATTGAGGAGAGAAATTTACTGTCACAGTTATCCAACATTCATAGAAATTTATCTAGTCCTACTCTCATTCAATTTTTAGTTGAATTTGCAATTCATTATATCTTCATGTATGGGGAGTTTAACATTTATTTGAAAGTACGGTTCCAATGGAGTTTCGTTTCCGATGTTAATTTTATCAATTCCGGAAGTGTGGTGTTGCCAATAGCATGCGATGAAAAATCCAAACCTAATTTCCACCCTGTAAGCCACACAAAGGGGTGTGTGGCAGGGGAGGGAATAATATATGGCCATCTTTTGCATACATTGCACATCTAGGAGGCCACCCATGTACAAGTATATATTATTCCCTAAAGTTACTGGCTAAAATTTTACGTTATTTGGAAATTTTCGCCTACGGCATCCAGGGGCAAGCGCATGGAATGTGACCTCGGCGAAGTACCCGTTAGGCCTTCAATATCGATTCAATATGGAACGTTTTATAGATTGTAGTACGCTTATTGAAAATTGCTAATGTTGTAAAATAGTGATAATGTCAGCCATAGAAGGTTCAAGGTCAGTGACTGTCGTGTGTCTAGTTATCATGCTACCATCAGTATTGACCGCCATCAATGTGGCGCTGATTTTTGATGAGAAGTGAAATGGTTTAACATTTAAAAAAGGTATAATGATTGCATTTAAATTAATATTTGCTACCTTTACCCTCCCTGTTTGATTGCAATGTAATTAAATTGGTAACGTGCACTCAATGCGCACCACGTAGGTCACAAGGTATTAAAGAAGTTTAGGAAGGAGACACCTATTCAACAGCTCAGAGGTCGTTTAGGGCTCGGGTTTTGGATACGTTTACGGTGCCAGTGTTAACTTTATGGACTCTTGTCTTAAGCTAGGCTCATAAAATTTTGTTATGTTACTATTTTTAATATCGTTGCACAAGCATTTGATTGTTTGCATGCCGACTTGGTAAAACTATGTCTAACACTTCGGAGAAAATTGTGGATTGCTTCAACGTGCATTATTACCAAGAATTCAATCTTTAAAATTACGTATACACCCGACATAAGGTTGGCTATTTTGGGAATCGAGTGGATGATGAAGTCATTCGCGCCATTAGGATTAGGGGTCGGTTTGTGAGGGCAGGAGCATTTTTGGAGAGCAGAGAGAGAGAGAGATGAGGGAAGCCTGGTGTCGACATGGGACTGCTATCAACGTAAGGAGCCGCAGTTAAACGACTAACTGATGCACGTTAAAATGCTCCCCTCAAAGGATCGGGCTTCCAATGAAAATCGTCCTCCTCAACTGGGATCCGAAGTTAAGCCCTTAGAATGGACTGCCAGCCCTCTAGCCACCAAATCAACCTTAATCCTGAGAAGAAATAATTTTGGGAGTTGACGGAAATGAAATGCTTAAATTCCACCTTAAGACAGTTTATTGAAATATGGTGCATTATGTTAGTTGAAGGATTTTTATACTTTCCACTTTCCATATGTCCTAATTAATGCATTAATTCATTATTTAAACTGGATTAGCACCTTTGTATGTATATTTATTAATGGTCAATAGGTTCCCAGTAGCCAAATTGTTTAAGCATTAGGCGTGATGTCTAGGGATCCGGGATCGACTCTCAATTAAAGGGAATGATTTTCCCCTGTGGTGCTAAGCGCGCTTTCGGGTGACATCATAAAAAAAACCATCAAAAGGTATTGACTTGATAAAGATTTAGTTATTAGTTTATATCTCATTTAGTGTACTGGAAAACATTGCAAATAGTTAAATGCCTGCATTATGAAGCTTTAACTGAGAGTCTGTAAACAAGTGATGTGTGGTTCAAATAAATGTGAAATATCCTTTAGTAGCAAGAATTACATGAAATATCATATGCTTAGACTCACAAATGAGCTTGAGTTTGGTACATGCCTGAACAAATTTCAATCTGGTAATTCAGCTCAGGCTAAAGTAAATATGGCTTGATATTTTTTGATCAGACTTTTTATTGATCTTTAGTGTTCCCGTTTTAGATATATGCATAACGGATTGAGTTAAAGTTCATCCTTTTATGTTAGTGTGAGAAATGCTTGCGTAGATAACAAAAGATGTCCTGATTAAATATAGTTTATTCATTAACGATTTTAACGAATTATTTCGCTTAATTTCGTCCTGAGCTAGGAAGTTAGTCAAAACCTTGTTTTTCCATCCTGAGCTTTATTTACTGTGCTTCTCCCAATTGAAATATGTCACAAAGGCATAGGTATACGCTCTTTTCTAGACGAAGACGTTTAGGAAATGCGAGGAATACATGTCAATCTCGAGTAAAGAAACCCTCCTATTGGAAAACGGAGCAGTAAGAGTTATCACTATCCTGAAAAGGCACGGTTATTTCTTTCATTCTTCACTTTCAATATTCATTTTTTGGTGATTGTAATTTAAACTACAGCTGAAAACGTTTACTTGCAATGGAGAATTATTAATATTAAACGAATGAACGTGTGAATTCCTGTGTTATCATACTCCGCTTCTGACCACATTGTCTGAGGTACTTGGGTTGGTGGATAAATATTGTAGGTCACCTCAATAAATCTGCTTTATTATTGAGTTTTCAGTAATCCTTTTTTTATAAAATACAAATTAATACTTACCAATACAAATTCAATTAAAATACCTAGGGTTTGTACGAAATATCTATTTCCTCCCTGATTATTTTGCGACAAAATAAGGAAGAAATTAAAAACATTGATTAATCACGGTGTGTAGGTAGCGTCATCATTATGTATCATAAATTATTGCTTAAGATATTTGCATTGCATTTCTTAACTGGCTGAATCAATTTGCGCGATATCTATGAATCCGAATTTGGAGATATTTCTATGTCGTATATCGCACATCGTTCAGGCAACATTTACTGGTGTATTTGATCTTCAGCATTATTGAAATTTCTCATTTGCTTTAATTCTAAGGATAGATGTCACTGTCACATTGGCTTTATCGTCATCTTCTATGTATCATCACTGCAAGGAATGTTTAATAACCATGCAAGATATTTTATGATCCGTAACTCTTCTGTCTTTCAAACTTCACGTCGGCTTGAATTCATCCTTTTCTTTTAGCGTACTAGGTTTAGTTATGTTGCCTGTTCCGAATCCACCTCTCTCTCTATCCGTCTCATAATCTCTCTCTATTTCGCTCTCACAGTGATTATTCTTCCAAAAGCGAAAGACCATTAACTTTTTTGGGCATCTTTCAAAGCGGCATGCTCTCAACATGTTTACCCAACCTCTCTTCATAATGAGTTGCTACGTCTCTCACTGGTTGTGCTTCTAATTCTTATCTTGTGCCTTCATTTCATATTTATCCAGAAGTGTGCAGTCTTTCTCATATCCGGGAAATATCTTTCTTGGATCTGTGAAGTATCACTCCGAAAGTAATATCTCTTTTTAAGTTTTATAACTTCTGTTCCATGCTGATTGCATCCATCCAGCGCCAGCATCCATCCATGGATGCTGGCGCACCCATAATTTGTTTAAATATTATTTAAAATTTCCTATTCAGTTTATTTTAGTGCTCTTTTAAAATCCCCTTTCATTCTTTGGTAATTAGTTATTTTATTGACTCTGTCGTTCATAAGGCTCATCACAACCCAAATATTTTTAAAGTGATACTGGTCCCAAGATAATAATTATTTAACTTAGGTCTGGGTACTTACATATAAATTCCACTGGTTATTAAATTATTCCTCCGTATTAACTGATTATTTTACTATTCACGTCATGTAATATTTTGTTTTATTATCTTCTCTGTGGTTCTGCAGTGGTTATTTATACTCAAATATGTTCTTTATTTATCCGCTTTACTTCAAAAGGTTGTGAACACTTACTTTTTCCTTAACTAAATCATTTTCCTGTTGATCTTTTTCTAGTCCATGCCTTGATGGACATTGAAACGGAAGTAAATACTCATCCTGCCTAGAGGTGGCAATGGGATAAATTCCTCACCAATGTGAGGGTCGTTGATTCCAGACCCACATAGTTGGTGTTTTGCCACCTAGGACATGGGTGTTTGTGATTTTCCTTTATTAACACACACTAGATTTAAGAAGTCAGTTGTGCTGTTTTTGAGTTAAAAATAAAAATGAAAAAAATCCATTTATTTTTAGGGCAAAACCTAACTTTTAGAAATAGCTTAAAGTTGGAAGGCAGGTGATTATTAGCACAGCTAGGTATATATAATTGATTAAAATTCTCGGTTATTATCTATCAATGACCATTATATGACTTTTGGATGGTTTGGATCATTATATAGCACATATGGCTGCCATTAAGCTTGTTCCATAGCTTTACAGTCACTATTTCATTGCTAATGATGAAAGAAGCAACTTCAAGATCATCACTCTCTAAATGTGAAGGTAAGAATGAAGGAGAAGGAGCAGGACTTTCAGTCGAAAGGGAATGTCGAGGTCAAGGGATTCTCTGCGTCTTTTTGCCACCAGGCGGCATATAATTCCAGCAATGCAAAGGAAAAACTTTTTTTTGGGGTTAGTCTCACGTGTTTGTGTGTGCGTAGTAAGCATGATGAGGTGACCATCCCAAACTCTAGGGATCACGGGAGCGGAAAAGGAGTCCCCGAAACGGTGCGGTAGGGGGCGAGAGAAAGGGGATTTCGGGGGTCACCCACCCATCTCTGGACAAGCAGTCCGTCCTGTCACACCACCGCCGACATTTCCACGCCAGCACACGGACACACACTGACAATCAACCGAAAGGAGAGAGAGCGGGAAGCGTCCCCGTCTCTTGACGCTACAACCTGACTCCGTGGGCTTCCATTGGGGAAGGGAATTCCTTTGCGTAATGCATTATGCATGTGGAGGAGAATTCTCACGACCTATTTTTTTATATTATTTCCGTCATTTATTTCGTTTTATTTTTATTCCCACCCCAAGCGCTCGCCTTTCGTCCTCCGCTAACGCATTTTCGCCATCTCACTCACGGCAAATACAGCCGCTAACATTTCCTTCCCGTCGGAAGTCCTCATCCTCGCCTGGGCTGTTCGATATTGCGTTGCTTTAACGGTGGTATTCCGAAAGTATTGCATTGCAATAATGCCTGAGTGAGAAAAGCGTCTGCATGCTCGGACTCAGGGGTTTATAGCCGATTTACTTGAGCGCAGGGCTGACCCTATGGCTTCGTGCAGCCGAGGGAAACTACGGTGTACAGGCTAAACAAATATAATTCTTCGAGCCATAATAAAATAATTATAATATAGTTTAGTATTATTTATTGATTGATTTATTAACTTAAGGTAATCATTAACGTGTTACATATACGCTTAAATTAAATATAGACATATACATTTTAAATTCCATATTAGAAAACGTATGCCCGCATCTAGGAATCAAGCGTGACGATTAAACTAGATAGTGAATTGTGTCAGATATTTTTATTTGGATGTTATTTTATATGATTTTATGTTAAATTCTGTCGCAATATGGAACAAAAAATAGAGAAAAATAGATATACAGTTTATGCTGTATTAAGTATATCAACAATGTTAATATTATAATAATTAGAAATCACGGAAGTGCTAAACTTATCGACTACACACGACTCACAAGTATGCACATTATACGAAATAGAGGTACCTAGCTCCTAGGTTAAGAGATATATTTTTATCTGAGAGTCAGGCCTACTGCCGAAGAGGTAGATGGCCCTTTGTTGTTATGCTTCCTTCATTAGACTTCATTCTCTTAACTCATCCATGTTTTTTAATCAATTTATTCGTTTGTATACTATTTATATCGATCAGTTATCCACCTAGCCCACTTTAAAGATAGCTATTCAGAGAGTATAAGCGTAAATGTCACAGCTCCAGTATTTATGTAATTAGAAAACTTGTAAATGATCAAATGGGAGAGAGGTTATTGCTCTAATGCCTTCAGTTTTTATTTTTTACATTATATATGATCATCTTAGATCGCTATTATTTCATGTCATCTGTACCTGTGCAAGTTATCCCTGTAAATACATCTTCCTCATTCAAAAACTTCAATTAAGGTTTTGTATAAATAAAATTAGGGTAGTAGTGTGTTTCTGAATCTGCTTGAAATACTCTTCTATCGGAACTATTTCATGGACACATCAAAATAATTATTAACTTCCATATATGATGTAATGAAAATTGATAGACTCGACTTTCCGTTACTACATTACCAAATGAATGAAAACACTTGGTATTTCTTCGCGATTTATTGCATTAGGTCTTATTTTGGAATAATTGAAACTGTAAATAAATATTCTTTTCCTAGTCACTATAGGAAAGTCTCTCACTTCCTCCTTTCTTCGTCCTTTGGCCTCATTACACAGCAGGATGTCGATTTTAGCTATTTCGATATTGAGAATTTATGTATTTTGGAGACTAACGTGTCGAGGTAAGGGAAAATCTTGACAGTATCGGCGGAGCCTTTAACTTTCTATTTAAGTTTTAGGTTTATCCTAGCATTGAGAATATGGCAAAGATTAAATGTGGTGGCAACGCAAAGGAAGCAAAACGACTAAGATTTGATTTTTGTCTTTGTTAATCAAAATTTAGATTGAATAATTCAAATAGAGGTGCTAATTTGCTCTGATTAGGCCACACCTCGATTACACTACGAGGATATGGGACCCTGGACAGAATTGTATAACCAAAATTATTTATGAATAAAATACAGAAGAAAGCAGAACGCATTGTTAAAAACTACTTCTAACAAGCATATAGTGTTTCTTATCTTTTTGAAGGATTAGTTTGGAGCCGTGGAGTCTGGACGCTAGGCTTAGTTTTCTTGAGAAATCCGTAACAGCTATGTTTCACAGTGATACAGAGAATATCATTTCGACACCGTATTTGATTTATAGGCCAGAAAAAAGCGATAAAATGGCAGAAATACATTAACGAACAAATAAATACAAATAATTAATCTTTTCTTGCACAAAATTAATCGAAATAAAAGCTGAGCTCCGCTCAAAACATGCCCATTATACACTTCACCATTTCAGCTTCCAAAACCATATCATTTACACTTTTACTTGGTTGGTGTCCTAACACCCCCTACCACATGTCCATGCGACGACTATCAGGGTAGTATGTAAATGTGGATGTAGAAATATGTACTAGCAGAAATTCATAAATTAAATACAGTAAAAAACTTAAACCTGGGACTAAAGTGCATAAAGATAAAAATCACCGTGCTTCGCTGAGAAGTCATAGCCAAAAAGGCATGCCATTGAGACTTGCTGACAGCTAGAGACGCTAGAATAGAGTTAAGGAAGAGCTTAACTAAAAAATGGTTTGTAGCAGGCATGGTAGGGAAGTCTGAGTTTTAACAGCTTCATTGCAAAAGAGATTAGAAGCAATGTAGATGTAGGATTACAAGATAATAATAAAAAAAATGGACGGAGATTGTCACTGATGATGATTTGCAACGAGTAGTTGGTGAGAGAACAATCATGATAGAAATTCTGCAAAAGAGAGGCACTCTAATCCGACACTTTTGTGGTATATCAACCCAATCAAAACAATATTGGAAGGACCAAAGAATTGGGCAGAGGTAATGAGTACAAAGAATGAAGATGTCAGTGAAAGTTCAAAGAACATGATAGTAAAATGTTAGGTGGTACTAAAGAGGTTGGGAGGTAGAATAGAATGATGTAGAGCTGCTGGGAATTAATATTCGGATTGATGACTAGTGATATTAATATTATAAGTAATATGCTAGGCTTCTTAATGATATTGAAAATTTATATTATTTGTTCCACGGCCTCTGCTGAACGCTTTGTCATAGCTAACGTGAAAGGAATGTACAGAGCCTGATAAAGAAGCCTTCCATTCTACACAAAGAGCAGTGGAATTTATTTCCTTTGTCGTCAAACACCGATGACTCTGAAAACTCCATAGGATACATAAAATTGGAGTCCCATTGTGTCCTTGAGTCGACTACATAGTCTACCTATCTGTTCGCGAAATACTTAGTACACGCACCGTACGTGGGCACTACGGAAATGTTCGAAATTACAGCGAAATTTTAAAGGGAATATACGTAATTATTCCGATTGAAGAGCCCTCAGAAAAGGTTGTGAAATGCTGTACGTGGATTCAAAATCATCACAGAGGAGCCAAAAAATATTCATTAGAATATCTAGTCCTCTCTAATAGTTCAACGGTTTGTACACTCTAAAATTGTTTGCCCGAGTAAATTGATATAAGCTCATGCGTTTTTATCTCTGATAGAGCTTATTTCCCTTTAGTTCCCTCTCTTGGCAAAATCACAGAGAAAACAATTCGTATGTTTTTCTCTCTGGTATTCTCATAGATGTTATGTAATTTGTGACCAGTAGTATTACATTATTGTTAAAAACATTT
Source organism: Ceriagrion tenellum (assembly GCA_963169105.1). Classification (NCBI taxonomy): domain Eukaryota; kingdom Metazoa; phylum Arthropoda; class Insecta; order Odonata; family Coenagrionidae; genus Ceriagrion; species Ceriagrion tenellum. Next base: position 94,934,735 of record OY720641.1, read on the forward strand.
ATGGATTCTTAATGCGTACAATCACCATTTCTAGTGTCAGCAATAATTAATTTACATTTAAATGCCTTACGCCAGTGTACATATAAAGATGAACATTTTTTTCACTGAGGAAGAATATTTTATGTATTTAACGCGGTAGCTGAGGCCAGAAAATGGAAATTATTGTACGCTAGGTATTTTTTAAATTATGTTCTATATCAATCAAATTTATTTTTACATTCTCTCACAAAATGCATTATATATTAATCAACAAAAGATTAGCTCAATACTAGGTACTCTGTTATTTTCCCTTCGTACCTTTTAAAAATAGTGAATTTCCTTTTCTTTTGTATAAAATTATATTAGTTATCATTATCTATTTCTTAATAACCGTGTTGACGTATGGAGGTAAATAACTTGCAATGTCCTTGTAAAAGCAGGAAATCACCCTTAACTCTCTAAAGAAATCACTGTCAAACATCATTTCAAATATTACAAAAATTGAGGAGTAATGGTCATTTCTCCTCGCGATTCTGTTTGAGCGCGATTTCTCCACAAGGGACCCATGAACTCTGCCCCTCTATTCTGTAGTATAATGTCCGGTAAAGTCAGCACATACTAAGCCTTTGATCCTAGTTACTTTTGAGTAATTATTTTATCCTTGAATTACTTTTTAGCTCCAACTCTTAACTAGTATGTAGGATCTGTTTTTAGTTACGTATGGTAGCTAATAGAAAAATTAGGAAGTTAATCAAAACAATTCTCGATGTGCCCGTTTGAAAAATAAACCACTGCCTCTAGTGGAGGCGGGATTATGTCTTGAAACATGTTTATCAGCTGACCTTGAAAAACGTTGTTATTCAAGTCTTTTGGCTTGCGAGGGATTTTTGACCCGTTTGGGGGCCGCATAATGCGTCAAGTTATTCTTACATTGTCATAAAAGAATAATAAGTGCTATGAAAAGCGATTATTTCGACTAGAATTTCTTCGATGTTGATACCTCTTTATCGGTACTCCATAATGGAACGTACAATAAAATAATGCAGTTAATCGGGGTAACTCATTGCTTCAGATGAGTCTGTTTTTATGAGTGACTATCAGAATCGCAATAAATAGGTAGGGATAGAGTAGAAAAAAAGTTTTTCAATACCTAAGATTGTAACATCGATCGTGAAATAAATTTCAGGTATTTTTATACTTCTCTTAAGTTTCTCGTTTTCTCTGGTGCGAAAACGTAATATTTGGGAAGAAAACACATCTTTAACAGCATTCTAAGACGTAGGATATACAGCGAGTCTCAATGGCCGGAAGCCAATAGTTTAATGCGCCGTTGGTATACATTGCGTTATGCTCGCAGCAGCTTTAAAATTTATTTCTGAATTTTGTTCACGCTTAGAATATTTGTGAAATGAAGAACGGTTACTTTTTCCGATATTTACATTCTTATGTTTTCTCAATTAAAGTGTTCACTTAGGATAGCTTTAGTGAGATAGTTCTTTGGTCATAATAGTGACCATATTCGAATTGTACTATTTAATTTCACCGGCTGTAGGTCACATGAATTGAATATTGAATTATATGGTGCGATAAAATATACGACTAAAATGATAAGTAGTCAATTAAAAATAAGTAAAACAGTTTAATTTGACACACTTTATTTGTACGGTACGTTTAAAATATTGAAACAGGAAGTTTTCTGTGATCCAGAAGAATATACTGCAGTGACATGTTGACTAGTTTTCAAAATTAGTCAACAAAACATTGAAACTAACACTGTTAATTTTTTGGCGAGATCAAGGTGTTATAAATCCTTAATTTTTTTACATAATCTATCGCTGGAGTGCGCACATGTATCATTTCCCATGTAATAGGACTGGTATTTTTTGGCAAATATCTCGGAAAGTAGTGTGATTAGGGATAAAGTTATTTTTTCTTTTAAAGGAGACCAAATTCATTGATTTTTATGTGAAATGACACTAAGCACAAACTAACATATGAATTCAACGGAGTTTTGATGTTTATATGATCGTAATTACCTCTGTTTGGACGTTTTGTAAAGGTTTTAACGCATTAAAGCCTTTGAGTGCCTTAGAATATGAAAGTATGCCCTATTTTCAGCTCCACATATCCGAGACGATATAAAACCAAGACAGATATCTCTTGACACCCTTGAGATGAGAGAGCACGGGGATGTGGAGGGAATATTTATTTATCTCGTATTTATATCTTAAATTATTATACTCAGTCCTTCATAAATAGCGTCCTTTTATCTTTAATTGAGATTACGGATATCATAATATTTTGTTCTTCCTTAACTACACCCGAGAGTAGTTCGAGATACACTTATTATAAATTCACCCTTTATTTTGCTTGATTGGTCTCGAGTTAAAGCGATAATTAAGCATACACTCGACTTTTATTTGCCTCAATGGGCTATGGAGCAGAGAATACCCGACCAATTGGTGGAAAAAATGGGAAACATCTCGTTTTAAGCTTTTATGGTCTCTATTGAACGTGATCAAGGCTTTCAGATGAAAGCCTTGGGAAAATCCTCAAGCAAGCTTCAATGAATAAGCTCCAAACCTGGGTATTTTTCCGAAAATCCTATGAATCAGCTGCCTTCTGTTGAGTGTATAGAAAACTGGCATCAGGGGTTTGCGAACTTCTGGTAAGTTCCTGTTTCGCTTTGCAAGCGTGTTCGCGAAATTACCTTTTTAATTTTAAATTACACTTTTATCCTAGGGCTTGGGGAGTTCCAAATCGTTTTGCTAATGAATTCTCTTGGGTATTTAAAATGGGTAATACCCTTGGGTTTAAGGTCGACTTTTTGAAGTGAGGCTGGGGGAATCATAAAGTATCCGCACCGTGAAAAAAATGCTACATTTCTGAATCTGCTTTTTACTTGAGTTCACCAACTTACTCAATTCTCGCAGCAGAAACAAAGTCTGTTTGTCGGTAGCTTTGTTAGAAATATCTAACGCTAAATACTATTCCCTTCTACGATTTAACAAACTGGTTTAACAAACTGATTTATATTCCATTTTCTTTCTTACCCGTTTAAGTTGTTAATGTTACTTCTTTTTATTAGTTAGGATTTTTTAATACAAAAATAACTCTTTATGCCGATAAATGTTTGAAAACGTGTTTCGCGATGTTACAAATTTTTTTTAATCCTTCCTCAGGGCAATCAATGCTGGATCAACATGAAATTTTATCCAGCAAAACACCCTTAAAAATGCGAAAATCACCAAAACCAAAGCAAAATATAACTTAATCAGTATGTTATACTGTATTCAATATAAATATTATAGTTTTTATTTAAACAAAAACCTCATTTAAATATATGTATTATTTATATTGATTAATACCACACAATATTTAATGTTAAACAGAAGCTCTGATTCCCCTTTCCCTTACACCCTTATTTGTCTCAATGCGAGAAAGATAATTCTAGGATATACTAATTTCGATGTTCAAGCTCCTTTTATTACGTATATCACTGAACTGGTTTATAAGTTTATGTCTACATTCAAAAACTATGCCTAGAAGTATGTACCATGCACCACAATTTCAAGTGTAATTATTGATCTTTTGAAAAATAAAAATGTTACTTGATATCTGCATGAAGTCTTAAGTACCTACCGTTGGAAAAAATTCCCTTGATTGAGATATAATTTGGCGTTAAAATATGACGATTAGCCAAAGTGGCGTTTTATATTCTGCCATCATTATAAGGCATCAAAATGTATTTTTTACACGTGTATTTCATCATGTTTAGTATTGTTTAACAAAGCGTTGTATGTATAAGGATTTTTTTGAAAATTTAGAGTAAAATGGACATTTTACTTACATGAGTATTTAGCTATAATTGCCATCTTAAAATTGATCCCTTTATTATCTTGGCCTCTGCACATAACTTGTATAATTGTTATCCGTCTCTTTCGTAGTTATCCGTTGTTGTTTTGTCAATAAATAAATGGTAACTCCACTGTTAAACATAAATAAACTGAACAAAAATAGTAACCAGTATTTATAAAAGGGGAAGTGTTCCAGGTAGTTGAAGTTCATGTGTTTGAAGTTTTTTATGTTTATCTCATTATGCTAACGCTATATTGAATCCTAAGATGCTATATTTCTTTTGGAATCTAAATTATTACGATTGTATAGAACGTTTTACAGGCCTATTTGTGTAAGCCTCAAACTCATTTCCTTTTTTCACAAGTTTTTCTTTAAGTGATTTTTTTGGACTTCGAGTCGAGCTAAATAATTTTTTTTTCTCCTGTGAATTTAATTTCTAAATATACCATCAGTTTCCTTAAACTTACTTTCTATAGACATACTCTCAGAATCGAAAAGTCGTAGTAATAAAATGTCATGAAGCTCGTTTTTGAATCAGGGGTTTTAGCATTTAGACGTATAAGCAGGGCCATTTTGAAGTTGCATGAAAATATACGTTTTTTTCTTTCTCAACAAGGTAAAAAACAATCAAGTTTAATAAATGGCCGAGAAAGACGAAGCAAAACTTTAATGTTAACAAGAAAAAAATAGTATCGATCTTATTGAGGAAAACGGCAGCAATCGATTTATACAGCTCCTTGAATCTGTAGAGTGGGCCAATGCGATATGAATCGATTTATGGAGTTGACTCCAGAAATGGGCCATATTTTTTTCTCTGTTCACGCGCCGAGAAGTTGCCGAAGCTTTATCTAAATCGTGGATATAATAGCTGCAGATCATGGGCTTTCGCCGGATAACGTGACTCAGGAAATTTAATAAATAAGTGGCTCTATAGAAAAAGATTTTTAAAAAAGAAGTATGAAGCATATTGCAGAGCGAGCAAGGAACCAGAATAGTCCTGCAGTGCCACAGAGTTTATTCTAACCAGGCCCTTATTCTCCCTTACGACCTCAAGATTAAAAAAAATACGAGAAAGGTTAAAGTACTCGTACTTTGGAGCATGAGGTTGGTCTATGCGCTCTAGTGGAGCATTTTGTTGCCGTATGCATAATGCCAACTTTCCCACCGCCCATTATGTGCATCAAAATAAAGAATGTATGTGTGCTGCTAGGGTAAAGAGGAGACCTTAACGCATTTTTCCTCACTTAGGACTTGCCATTTAGCGTTACGGGCCGCCGGTATCCAAAAGATTACGAGACAGACTAATGATTGACTCACCTTTTTTAGTATTCTACCGGTACAAGGTAGGCATTCTTGAAAGTCAGAGAATCTTCTTCCGACTCTCTGTACTTTTAGGGTCCTATCTTCCTCTAGTATTTCCTTTTTGGCCTTAGCATACGATCAACCCTTCTTCATTCCATCCATACACTATTTTTTCCTCTTCCTCGCTTGCTCAACATCCTTACTTCTATGCGAATCTTGGGCTACTCATTTACCTTGTCACTTCCTCCAACCACCTACCTATCCTGTCCCGGTTTTCATTAAGCTGTTTTTTTTCTCGCCTAACTTACTAAGCACTTAATTGCTTGTCTTCCTTTTCGGTCCACTCTCCTTCTCCGCACCATATCTAAAACGCGTGCAGCCTATTAGCGTCCTCTTTTACTAGGTTCCACTGAGAAAAAATAATTGAAGACCAGGGGCATTAGCATAACCAGCAGCTTTTTCTTTATAATAGTAATTAGTATTCTATCCCGTATTTGAGGCAATTGTAAGATTCAAGTCTCTTTAGACCAGAGTAATCGGACGAAACAGTGATGTCATGGAAATATAGAATCGCGTGTAGTCGGCAAACAGTCTAATACACTACAGATAAAATGTTACCGCCTAAATATATAAAATAGCTATGAAACTATTTAAACCGTCTAATTCGTAGTGCGATTTGTAGAGCGGGCTAATTCCTTGGGGCAGGTACACAGGTTTATTTAAGATAGCAGAGAAGATGCTTGGTGATATCAGACAGTGGTCGAAAATAAAGTGCTAAAATGATATTTTTGATCAACAGCAGAATGCAACAATTGTAGAGTTAACTATCAATGTAGATGTAGGGGGAGATGAAGAAATATAAAGTATGTGCTTAAGTATGTACTAATGTGGTGGCACATGCTTAAAGAAAATGTAGACCCTATAATCATTAGTATTTAAAGTGTCTTCGCATTAGTTTTTTATTTTCTTTATTTTTTATTTTTATTACTTTATTTATTTTACTTTATTTATATTACTTCGCATTAGCAAATTAGTAGCGTGAAAGCTTAAATTTTGGCATGAAGGCGAAGGAGATTACCGCGAAAAATGAAAATTATCGAAATGCGTCGAGCAAACACGCATCAATAGGTTAAACATTACAGTGTGAGCTGGTATTTTATCAAATATCGGCTGGTGTCTGGAATTCTACTCTGTGGCTTTTATTATTACCCGGACAACATTATCTAAAAAAGCACTCTTGCTGCTTCCTTCCTACTATTATTATTCAGCAAACTGACACTAAAATATAAACAAAACATTTTTTCTCTCCTCTGAGAAGAACATGTATTATGGAATTTAATACGAGATTTTACTAAATATTTACTTTGGAACCTACATGACCAATATCTCAGTTTTTGGTTCCTCTTTATTAGACGTTGATGTGATGACTAATGTTTCTGCGGCTACCTAGGTTCGAATCTCGGTTGCGTTGGTTTTTACGGTGAAATTTGGACTCCTATTTGGGCTACATGCTAGGCAGATGGAACGCTTTAATGTAGACATACCTCTTGGGGACTAATCAGACAGCTCGTACAGTTGAGAGCTAATGGCAACCCCAGATTCCTCTCTATGTATAGCAGCCCATTACTTGCCAGTCTATCCTTAGTAGTGCAAAATGGCATTAGTTCTCTTTCTATTCCAGGAATAACTGATGCATCTTCTGGTTTCAATATCTGACAATGGGTATTCTCATCTAAAGAATGAAAGCGTGTATTTGCTTGTCACACTGTTGATCTCTTCAGTACAAGTACGCCGAAGTTTATTCATGAAAAGATCAAAATACTGGCTCATTAATCAATTTCCTTACTACCAATTTTATTGCTGTTTTAAGGATAAAACTCACATTGGTTACTGGATGTTGGCCATACTTTGAGTCCTTATGGTTGGTTAGTATTTATATTTGATGTTCTAAGATTTTCTATACATTTCTTGTACATATAAACCGTCGTGTAACCGATTAGTACTCGTTTCCTACCCTTAAATTATCTTCAATCAGCTTTTAAAATAGCTTTATATACTTATTTCGTGAAAAAATTATCGTATATTTGCAACCTCGTTATGTTTATTAGTATTTAGTATTCTAATCCAAGAGAAAACAAACTATTGATAGCATTAAGGAACATATGAACTGCTTTGTAATTAATAATGTAACTTCCATTTTAAGTAAATATTTTCCGAATTGTGACATTACTAGTAACCTGTAATCAAACATTACTTATTTAGTTAAGTTATATCATAATTTTATATTAATTTAGTTATAAGGTGAAGGTATTACTAGAGCAATATGCATAGGAAGAAAAATATTTTAATCATTTTTCAATATTGTTTTTCTTCACTTCAACCTGGAATCCCATTTCTTGGCCTTTTTATTCCCCTAAAATGTCGTAAAATCATATAATAGAAGTATCACTAACTTAGAAATGAAATGACTCTGTCTGACGCTGTCATCTGAGGGGTGACTTTATTTTTATTGGATATTGAAGAAACCATTTCTTAATAATGTGAATTTTAATTTTGCAATAGAAACAAAGATAACTGATAACACATGTTATCAATAACTGGACCGATTGCTAGCATGAAAAATCAGCATATACCACGCATATCATTATTAGAAGTATATATTGGCCTTAGAAGAAAGATAAAACTTAATTACTTAATATTAAGGGATTTATTTCTAATCACCTTCTCATTAATTAGGATCGTTTGGCAAACAGAAAAGTTTGTTCATTCTAATGCTGGCAATTACGCAACATCCACTTGTATCAACTGTTAGTCTGTTGATTACATATATTTTCCGGATTTTAATGTAAGATAACTTGACGGGAGCCATAATTTAACTCTTTGATATAATTATTCAAAAATTTTAACGGTAAATGGCAATTCTATCGAAAATAAAAGTTTGCGAAGAATCTCTTGATCGTATTTCAATTAGTGTCACGTTTATCCAATCATGTGCCTTCATAAAATAACCTACGAGGAACTTACATTGATAGGTTTCAACATGTTTTACCGATTCATTTCTAATTTTGCTGGTTGGTTATAATTAAATCCAGTAACTAAGTGGTCCCACGTAGCTTCATTTAGAACCACCAGTATTTCGGCGTTCAGCTTCATCTGCAAGGTTTGGTTTTCACTATTATGTTAACAGGTTTCGTTAAAGTATGCCGGAAATCACCATTTAGTCGACATTTTCTTTGCATAGTATAATTTAAAAATTTATTTATAATTATAATATTTTGGCGAAAGGGTATTATCCTGCTCAGACACGTCAGAGGGATACAGATGATGATCAACGAAATATAAACAATATCAAGTTCATTTCTTGCTTTAGCGGAGTTTGCATAATGAAACCGTAGGTAGCTACAGCCACCCTTCTTGCAGGACAAGGAAGAAATGCGCCTCAGAAAGAATAATTCGTTCTCTTGTGTCATAAGCCATCCTGAATCGTAATCTTGTTGCTTGAGATATTGACCTTCATTGAATTCACTCTTTTAAACGATATGACAGATGTGGAGAAACTTTATCGACGGAACGGTTATGCAATCAAGCCAATGTATTGGAAATGGTATTTATTTTCAGTTAGTTCTGAGTTTAAGCTATTAACTCACTTAAATGTTAAATGAAGTTCTACGTAATGTATCATTTATTTAATTTTTGATGATACAACTAATGAGCAAACATTATTATTGGGCGATATCTAAGTTATAAGGGAATAATGAGTCTCTTTTAACACATAACAGAACAATAATGATTCTTCTTTTATCATTTATATAAAATGTTTTAAAATGTAATGATATAATTGTCATTGGACTGTGGTAAGTTTTCTAATAACTGTAAAATGAGTTAGAAAAAAAGCTCAGTGTATCTCCCTGAGAATCTGTTCTTGACAGTAAATACTGTGACCATCATTTTCATGATCAATATTCTCTTTTATTTGACGTTATTATATTATATATTATTTATTATATTATCTTAATACTTCCTAAATATATTCGTAATAAATGACTATTTCATAGAGGTTTTGTTACATGTTTACTATCGGGGGTAAAATAATTTTATAGCTATTTAATTCAGCTAAGTGTCTAATCAGACCCAACAATCACACTGAAAATTTTCTGCTTACCATTGTAGCAAAAATAAAATCACGTTTCATTGAAGGAAAGGATCTCTCTACGTGTATATATTGGTATTTTCATCATCGTTGATACAGAGTATTTTTTTACAATCCACAAATACCAACAACGCCGCCTTGCCTGTTGTCGGAAGGGCTTCCCCACAGCCAGTTTGAATAGCTAATTTAAAGCGATCCCAACTATCGTATAATGTTCTAGGTTTATTTTTGATGGTCGCGATGTGATTTTACTCTAGGGCTTCGATATTGCCTCGGCGCCTGAAGTTTTTAATTGCATTTTCCCGGTTAGTCTGTATATCTTTTTTGCGCATCCCGTTTTTCTTTCATGAAAAGATTATTTCGATACGCGGTAACGTTAAAGGGTCAACTTCCTCTTTTGTTGAAGGACGAGCAAGGTTCAGCACTTGCCAAATTTCGTCGCTGTTTGGATAGTCTCGCGTTTTGTTATTACGTGACTCCATAAAACCTGTCGCAATCATCAACGCCCCTGTCCTTTGACGTGTCCAAGCTTACAAAGCCTAGTGAGGTCGTACTACAAATAAAATAATATTTATTCCTCAAAATCAACATTCTACCGAGGTAGCAGAAGTTCGACATTTTTCGGTTCTAGAACATTGTACCTCCTACGTCAAAAATAGTTCGACGAGCTGATTCAGTTCTTAGATTCGTGATTTACGTTCTGTCAAACAAGAAGAGATAATTTTTTTACTGCTTTCTTCCCCTTCCCTTGGCTATAAAGCATTCCGTTACTTTTTGATTCTTCAGTATTTTTTTCCCGTTTCAGATTTTGATCCCGTAAGAACAATCATAATCCGGTGTTGACGACAAAAATATTTATGCGTATCAGATGGGAATGGCCCTTAAGAGGGTCCGAAAGAAAGATCGAGAGACGATAGCTTGAAGGATAGACCAGGAATGGATAGAAACTCTTTGCGTACTAAAAACTAGTTTTAATTGACATCGTAACGCGATCAGAATCTAAGGTGTTGATTAGTAATTTAAAACTTTGGCATTTCCGCGATGCATCAGGTTGTGAGTTTGGGCAATAATGAAACGTTTGCGTTACAATTGAATCGCAGGTCATCAAGATAATCATTTGGAGAATCACCTTCGTTCAATTCTTTAGAATTTCGAATTTGAGGAAATAAGAAATGCACGTTAAAGATAGATTTTTCTGAAACTATGATATCACTGCCTGTATACTTTTAACGTTGAGTCTGGAATTATATACTTTTAGATCCTTTGGTCGATTCTTCTTTATTTTAAGTTTGACTTCTAATACCTTATCGCATAACAATATGAGAAAAATATGCCTAGAGGTGGAAACCGATTCCAACGACAAATGTACAATCGTGCAGCAGTGATTTTAATGTTTGTATACTCAGTCATGTACTCAGATCCAGGTTTGAATTTTGCAAATTTACAAATTTCAAGAATATGAAGGTACCATCTATCTTTGTGTTCCACGGTACTTTTTCTAGGCAACATGTTAATCCCAGATCTTCTCGAAGGATACGAAAGAATGATGTGAGCATTTTAGATTATTATATATAAAATTATTTGTACTCATACAGCTATAACATTGAAAGAACAAAATGCAATAATTAAATTTTGTCTGAGAGAACTTGATGTTTATCTGAATATTTAATTGTCAAGTTTATGAAATTTTATGGCATAATTTTAAAGCTCAAAAGTGGTCCTTTTTCGATTTATTCATTTTTCTATCTATATTTTTTAAAGGTCATGTATATCAATAAATCAACTATTTCAAAAAGTGTGAATGTAAAGTTATATTATTTTAAATGTAAAGTTATATTATAAAGTTATACTATAATTTGAATCATGTAAGGTGATAATTGTAGCCCTCAATGGACATTTCATTTCCCTTAATGGCAAGGATATTTTACATTAAATTATGGAAGTAGGGATGAACCTCAACGTTACTTTTGGGGTTTTTCCTTTGGTCATAATCCTCGTTTGCAAGAAATTTGTCCCATTGGACATTGGCCAAATAGCTGATAAGACTTCAAAGGCTAGCACCAAATTCTGAACTACGGGCCAAAAGTTATTTGGAACAAATCTAAAATGCTTGTCCATTTTGTATGCATCGTTTTCACTCCTTCAAGTATTATGAGAATATATATTCAATTGGTTGTATGGATGATTGTTAATTAAGCGGCAGAAAATATTTATGATCGAGATACAATTGTTTACAACGAGCAGTGTTTACTTCATATCGCATTATGTTTTCCTTCAGGAAATTAATAATATGTCAAAGTAACTGTTAAAATTCAAAATGCTAACAAATTCCACTCCTTGCTATGCCTATATTAAATCATTCAACAAGGAAGTCCATTGATCGAAAATATGATGCAAATTTTGATGGAATTTACTATAAAGAATCAGATAAATGGATAACAGAGAGAACGAGAGTGGAGAGGAAAGCCTCTGCGTTTTTACCTTGGAATTGGTTACGGCTGATAATTATGAGTGTATAATCATGTGCTGTATAATTCGAACATCAATGTGGTTTTTAAGCATAAATTTCAATGAGTTATTCTTGTCATTCTATCATAAATTGATTTATTACTGTGTTCCATGACTTCCAACACAACTAAGTTTATTTTTACTAATGAAAAGATAACTGTTACCATCCAAGAAAAGAAAGTTAGCTTTCTATTTGATGTGTGTTATTATATTATGTATATATCTGCTTTTAGGTATTATTTTAGATTGGCGAGAGAAGGTATAAATTGGTACTGTTTTAAGTTTAGACTAATATTTGAACCCGATTAAAATGCCTTAATCAAAACCCTACATTGAAGCGCAATAGGTTGATACTCTTAAATTTCTCTATTTTCCTACTAAAATTCGTTCTCTATTTGAGACACAAGTAAAGGTAATGGCGATATTTTCGTTGAGCTTTTTCATAAAACTTGTTCCCATATGTTATCTGACCCCACGCTGAAAACCGCATGTGATGTATAAACTTGAACCACTAAATATCTGTCAGTAAAATCAATAAAACCTACTTGAGATAAATGTGTGTCCGCTGTTAATACAGATAAAATATGGCTAAAATTTATTTGGTGTTTCGCTTTACAAACCTTGTCATTTTTTCCGCAGGTAATTTGTCGAATAATATATGTATAATCCAGTTATACTTGAGTTTACACTTTTGGAGGAGGAACGCTAGTGTAACGTTGATTAATTATTGAATTTCTTTTCTTTACAGGTAAATGCTTCATTGGTATATGATGAAAACAATATCATCTGCAGATACAGGAGTTGGTGCTTATATAAGTTTGGCTGATTAAGAAGCCTGGTTCATAGTACAGGTACTAAGTAGAGCATTATAAATTCTGAAAATGTTATAGATATGTCCAATTCGTATAAAATTTTTAAAGCCTAGTCATTGTTGAAGCTGCCGATGAAAAATGAGTTCCGATTTATTGTAGTCATCAGAATTTCAATTCAAGTAATCCAAAGTCTAAAAGTGTTTTAAATGAATTGGACGTATTTCACTTGTTTCAACTTGACTCTACGCCACTGATGTTGTTCAGCCATTTTACATTGGCTTTCGTGAGTTTGACATGCATACGCATTTCTTGACACCTTTTTGCATTGTGCGCTGGACGTAAAGGATGACGAGCATAGAATCATTTGGCATGGCGGGATAGAAGAGGAAACTCCTATGGAAATCGGTTTAGGCAGAGATTAGTGGAAGAGTGAGGTTAGTGGATACTCAAGTGCGTGATATTACAAAGGTTTGGAAGGACAAGCTGCTGTTTCAGAATTAAAGTATTCAGATAAAAAAGCGTTATGGGTGAGATGAGGACGGGTGGATAGCAAGACTTGCTAAAGAAAGAAATCTTGATAGGAAATTCCTGCGGATTTAAAGTTATCGGAAGGAATTTAATTACCACCCTTTTCAGTTGGTCACGCTTAGTACTATATAATTCATTTAACAACGTAATTAAGAAGTTAGGTGAGGCTCAACAGCGGGTTGACTAACTTATTAACGGCTTATATAAACAAGTAGTATAAACATAAACTAGACCAGGAGCCACGGAAGAACAGGTATTTAGGCACCATACCGCCGATTAGACTGGACGACTTCCTCATTTTGCCTCGTAAGCGAGAGGCAGAGTACTTGGACTCACTTCATCTCGCTTGAAAATCTCTCCCGCTCTTCACCCCTAGTCGTATCCTTTCCTTGAGCAGGCGTGGAAGGAAAGAGGAATGAAAGGGATAGACAAAAGATGTGGAGGAGGGTCTGCGGGGGCTGATGGGAAAGCGGGGGAGTGAGTCTAGAGCTAAACGAGGGGGAGTGGTGGTGATTGGGACGGGCGGTGGGAGGTTCTTTCTCGCTTGCTTTCCGCCAGTCCGCCGCCAAAACAACTTAATTACTCACCCACCTTCTTCTCCTCCTTGAGACCCACCCTGACCCCGCCCCCGTCCTCTGCGACCCCTGTAATCTCCTCTCAGGGCCCTCACCTTTTTCTCCTTCCTCTCCACTCCTTTCCACCGTCATTCTCTCCCTCGTTAAATCCGCACCCTCCCTCCCAAGAGCCCATACGTCCAATCTCCCTCCCCTAGTCTCTAAAGACGGCTTCTCCCCTCCCCCTCGCTAATTCGCACTCCTGACGCCGCCACCTTCACGAGGGAGAGAGGGAGCTTGGCCGCCACCTACGGCTAAATACGTGAGAAGTTTTCAATACAACGTGAAACTGAGTCTTTTTGCCTTCCTCTTTCTCGCCTCCAAGATCCCGTGCCAAACTCACCCCCGTCTCATCCCTCCTGTTACCCTCGGAGAAACCCCTTGAGTTTTCTTTATCCAACTCCACCCTTCCCTTTCTCTCACGCCTTTAATTCGGCGGAGGATAAGGCGATCCAACTAGTTTCCTCGGGTTTTCGCACCGGATTCCCTTCAGCAGCTTAGTTTATTTTGGTTGGTCATCATCGCCTTCTTCTCTAACCTTCTCCTTCTCGGTCTTACAATGGGTGCATTAGTTTGGTATGTGGATCCAAATGTAAGAAAATGCATCCAATATGAACAAATTTGAAATGCTGATAATGGGCAAGAAGCCTGATCTTGATCCTCCTCAAAATCAAGGGGATATTATTCAACATGAAAATACAGTTCAAATTGCCTTGGATTCGAACCTGAATCTGTTAATTGCTAGTCAAGTCTAATAACTTGGTCGAGGTCTAATAACTTATGGGAAAATTTGGTCAATTTTAATCCTCATGGATTGAAATTTCCTACCAGAAAGAATCATATAGTCGAACGAGAGAGGGTATGTGTCAAGTTTTGGCTCAATCGGTTGGGTACATAACGGTGCATTGAGGCTTGTCTTATTTTCCAAAGTTTTTTCAAAATTCTATCTGACTAAGCCGTTTGCTGGATTGCATGTCAACTTTGCCAGATTTGTTTTTCTCCTTGTACCTGACTTGAAAGAGAATGTAGAGGGGCTTAAATGACAGTTGAAAATGAGAAAAGCTTTGCCATAGTATTGAGGGATTTGGTGTATAGAATGCAGATATTTTGATATGTAATAGGCACAACTGAATAAGATTCAGGTAATTGTGTCTCAAAAACTAGCCCTTTCAAAAGTATATACAAGATGTCTTATTGACAAGGCTTTGTAGTGTATATGCGAGTCGCCATCAGTAGATACCTAAATGGTTTGACACATACTGTGCCAAATACTTCTATTTCCTCTTCTCAGAGTTTTTAAACTGTAAACATTATAATTAATATATTTCCCTCGCTATTGCCAGTTCGCTATTTTTGTAGTGTCAGGGAGCTTTAAAACATCATCATCATACGATCTTTATTTTGAAATTCCTAAGCAGAACCTTGTATGTAACTTATCAACTCTTCATCGGCGCCCACCAAAGTACTTCAAATTCCAATATATAACTGCCTACACACTGGCTGCATTATGAAAGAAAATCCAAAATCATCATTGCGATAGCAGCTGGATTAGAAGAACAGCGCTTTCGAGCGAAAATTCCGTTTTAATTCCTAACCATATTTTTTCGACACTGTCCGTAATGCAGTTATTTTTTCGAGAAACCTGAAGATATAATAAAAATCGTGCCGAAATGATGCTGTTTATCTGTGATCATGCTAAGCCAGTCTTTTTAAGGAGTCCTTAGCGTTTTGAGTGACCAAAACACGTCCTGCCTCATTACCACTATGCTGTAAATTAGCAGACGTTGATTTTATTTTATTGCCTACGATTAGTCAAAATTAACAGAAAATCATGTCTTCGGGAGTTATTGAGAAATATATTAATGGAAGATTTCCTGTTTTTCAGCTGTTCCAAATTATTATAATAATTGACTTCCAAACCCTATTCAGGATTTCCAGCCTATTAATTCCCTTTTGCTGAAATTAGTGATGTGTCTCGAGACTTTATTCATTTATATCTATGCCTATATTTTCTTTGGGAATTTAAGTTTTGCTAATTCCCTCATTATATCATCAATCAGTATAACAGACTTTTAATTAAATATCCAAAACTTATCGTCATTGGTGCAATGAAATTGTGATTGGTCCATGATATGCTAGCCTCTTTAACTTCGGACGCCTTCTTACATCCACATCGTCGATCACCATTAATTTTCTCCTTCTCATTCCCTGCTACGATTCCCTGTAGGAAGGTCTTTAACTAACTTATCCCTCTTATAAGATATAAAATCCGCCTAAGCCGCTCTTCATCAGGTTGTTTCACAAATTTATTTTATTCTCTCCTGCCCTACTTTCCACTCTTTTCTTCATCTTATTGAGTTGACTTCCAATATTTATATTATTTCTTTTGCTTCCCCTCACAGTACTATCACCATATTAAAATAACTATTATACCCTCAATCTTTCAAATTTCAGTACTAAATTCAATCGCCTCCAGAACATAACTTGCATTTTTCTTTAGCCAATTTCTGTAAATCACCAAATGTTACAATCTAAATCAAGAATCGATGCAATCCTCTTCATTAGATACATACACTATATCCATATCATTCATAATCCTCTATAGGTGAAAACCTGTTTCGTTTAAGCAGTTGGTCTTCTACACATATTCTCAACTTCTCATCGGAGGCACTACTGCTAAATGCACTTTGAAGGCTAATGTAGGTTTTAAAGGAAGTCAGACCAAATTATCTAGATTTTAACACCTAAAAGACTTTCTACCTTGATAATTTTATTTCTATATCTCAGCGGACGTTCTAACTTTCTTAATCCCGTCTCTCTCTCACCTATACGCCAGTCTTTAGGCTTCAGTCTGCACTTAGCTCCTCAACAGCTCTTCAAAACTCCTTCAAAACTCCTGTCCTCTCGTAATCTCCTCCAGAAGTTCCTTCTTACTACCGATCATATCCATATAATTGAAACTTCTATTTCTCCTCCTTCCCCTTAAAATATTCAAACATTTTGTGAAAAATATATTTAGAGTTTCTTAATGTTCGGTTCAGCGTGAAAAATTATATTTGTAAAAACTTATAATTTTATAATCTTGGCTTATTAAATACAGACATATGAAATGTATATTCAATGTAAAGATGGAGTATAGACATTCCTATAATTCAGCATACCTAGGATACTTGTTGAAAAAGCTTTGAATTGACAAAAAATATACAGCTTACTGCAATATTATATTCTTCACTTTTACCTTTTAATAACATGAAAACGTAATTTACGTTTAACGCAAAACTGTTCAGGGGAAAATTTTACTCCGACTTCCCTGGATGCCCTTCTATAGTTGCGGAAAGAGGTAATAAATACTTTGTTTAACGATGTCAAACATCTCGATAGGCAGCTAAATTTTATGAGTCTTCAAGTGTTTGCAATTAAGGCATATCATGTGAAAATACACATTTTCCTTGCGGATGTAGCATCATGGAAATTAATTTTGGCTCTTGACATCGAATGTACAGGACTGCTCTTTCTGAGCGAGACTGCAACATTAATGCTGAAAAACAAGAACACTATGATGTATTTTTGCGCTCAAAATTAAGCATATAGGATACATAGCATTTTTACAATATTGTGCCTATTCTCTCGTCCTACGAGAAGACAACAATATAACAAACTTCCTACCTTTTCCTTTGTGCAAAAAATTTCCAGGGGGCTTGAAACTCTTGGAGCTTACTCAGTACAAATAGAGTGAAGGAAATTTGCTCCACGAGCTCTCGCTGTTTCTCTACAAGGAAAAGATATTATATTTATTATATCTATCCTGCTAAAATTATAGAATGTGAAACTTGGACCAAGTAGGCGTAAGTAGTGTTATGAAGACTTTTGGATGTTTAATAACAGAAAGATTCAGGTTTCTATGATCTTTATCTCTAAAGCTAAGGCTATATTTTATCTATTAATAAGGCAAAAGAAAAACGGATAAATTTGCAATTATTTGTAGGATATGACTTAAATTTATGTAAAAATATTATATTAATTTAAAAATAATAAAATTCTGGTAATTATTGCACAAGAAATTATTGCTGTTTGAAGAAGATACTATTGAGTGTTTCTGCTCTGGGATTCCGTGTATGTTATTTTAATTGCTGCTCTGGGTCTGTGCGCGTTATTTGTGCCATATACTTTTCAGATCTAGAAGCTGGAAATTAAACTGTGCATTTGTTTTCTAATAACACTAGGGAGGTCTAATACTAAAACGATGCGAGTGTGAATCTATGTCTAAGGTGGATAAAATTATGACATGAATACTATTTCCCGGAGAAAAACGTTTGGATAAGTATTTTGGTATTAAAATTTTAATAATAAGGGAATGATTAATGAATAATTAAACACTAATAATGTTTTGATAAATTGTATATTTATTTTGCGGTTTTTAGAAAATACACGACTCTTTGTCGGTAAAATCAATCATCGGAAAGTTGTTTTGAATAAGAGAATGAGATTTTTCTTAAAACAATTTAGCGGTTTTGCGATAGATATTCTTCACGTACTGCTACATTTCCATTTTATTAACTAGCGCATAAGGAATCTCTCGTACCATTTTTCTCTTCAGTGCTTCTTTCTCCTCTCTTAATTCCATGGGGAAGTAACAGTTCGTAGAGATTGATATTTGTACATACAATGATAATCCATTTGAATGAAACTGCATAGCTTTTTTTCCATTGTCAGATTGAGTAGCATCTGCAATTTTTGCAGTTGCGGCATCATTTTTTATATTATCGTAGCCAAGAAAACAATTTCGATTGAGAGCGTTCGTGAAGGGACTCAACATAAGGCGCAAATGCAAAGAACATATTGCTGGAAAATATAATTGTTACCAACATATTGTGCTGCAAGCAACCTCTAGGGTGAGGGGTAGGATTTATTCGGGGTATGGCGATGAATTGATTTGAAACTTGTTATCTGCGATATGAGAACCCGAGGGTTATATAGCTTCGGAGTAGGGGAGACTGGAAAATGGATATGCATTATAAATAAAAACATTGACTTCTAGAGAGAGCTGTTGTCGTAGAATATATTCAACCGTTCCGTGATTCGCCATTTTAGTGGATACAACTGGAAATTGCAGTACGCGATAGTTATTAGAAATGGCGTGTCATGATTGTATGTAGTTGGTTCCAGTAAATTTGTCGTTCTATGATTTAAATATGGCGTAGTGCAAATATGCGAGAAAACATTTCCTGTGTGTGTCATTCCGCAACCAATCAAAAGCAAATAAGCACAAGTTTGGGCAGCATACAGAATAAATGTTATAAAAAATCTGACTATGCGGTAGTGGACGTGTTATGTTTGGTAATTTAAAAATTAGGAGGAGCGAGAGAGGGGAGAGAAACGATAAATTGAGTGAGGACCTCAGAAATCCACCTACAGAATAACAAATTATTGAGGCAAGATAAATAAGGATACCTAAGTATACAATATTCATAGTAGTTGCAAACTAAAGAGCTATTGTTTTAATTTGCTTGAAATTAATACGATAATTAAAAGGTCCTAATTATATCTATCCCATTTTGACCGAAGAGGCGAATACGATATAAAAACACCCCACTGATCGAAATTAATGCATAAGAGTCGGGGAATAATTTATTTGAGCGCAAAATTATGGCTAACTCTAAAATATTATTTCGGCAAATATTTTTTCCGCAGCTCTTTCATGAGCTTCGTGTAAAGTAAAGCATGAGATTGTTAATTTTCCTTTTCTATCCTCCGACTACTTCCGCGCCCAATTATCACGTGGTGGAAAGCCAATATAACCGTCACAACATCCCATTTAGCCGCGAAGTCCAAAGATTATTTCCTCGTGAAATTACATCAGTCATATTTTTGGCGTGAGATTTCGATCAGCAGCAGTAGTCCACTAAGTTTCTTCGAAAGTTATCAATCGCTCCTGTCGAATCGCTACATTAGAATTTGCATTTAGATTAAAAGTCGTCGATATATATATCCGCAGGGTTGATACTTTTTTCGCTTCAAAAGTTTTCATTTCATTCATTCCTTTTTATTTGCTTGCATGTTTATATTTTTTTAGCTTCTTCCAGAAGTAGTTATCTTTTCCCGGGGATCGTTGGGAAGTGGCATTCGTATGGCAGTGCAAGAAGCGTTTTAGGACCACCTCTGGGATTTAATGGGATTTCTTGGGGGCTGTTACATACCTCTCCCTGAGGACTCACATCATTGGTAGTGAAGAATGATTCCAGGGCCCTTTGGAGGATACACTGCCTCCCAAGGACACCCTCTGAATCCCATTTCATCAAGTCGAAGTATACATTTGCCAAGCATCTTCTCTTGAAGAATTGCGGAATAGCCCTCCAATGACAACCCTCCCAAATTATCCCAAATTATCCCAATCCATCCAACGAAGCGGGCTGTATGGCCATAGGTTGTATGTTACCTCTCTACCATAAAAGAAATGCTTAAGTTTTTAAATTTGGCAAGATAATAAATTACCTAATTCTAATCTCGATCGCACAGAATTCAACTCACTGGAAATAAATACCCGATAATTGCATATGGATCATCTATTCTTTTTTATTGGAAATCTGTAATAGATACAGTTTCATACCTCTACCTTCGGTATCTCATTTAATATATTCGGTACGCCTTGAAAAGTTGCGGAAATATTTTCCTCCTATTAGATTTGGTCAAGAAACACACGTTTGTTAACTTTAATGTTCAAGTTATCTTTATATTACCTCCATAACCGTGTGAAAAATATAACTTTTATGTTAAAGCCATGAGTCCTAATGAAATGCATAGCGATTCTGATATTTATTTTTTATTTTATTTACTTTTCCATATTCAATGTATAAATGATAATAGTATAATGTAATCAAATGTATTTCTTCGGGAGCCTATAAAATATTATACATTTTTTCAAGAGTCACTGGAATTAAATTACGTTCTTTTTACAGGGTATTCGGACTAATGTGACAACACTTTTCAAGGCATTTACATCTAATGTCCTTCTATGAGGAAATCAGGTCTTAGGAGGTTAAATTCAAGGCCCATTTTGTGAAAGATAGCTTAGTTATAGATTATGTGGAGGCTGATTGAATCTGATCTACAGTTTGAATTCTAATGCGCTTGTCACCCTATAGTCCTTCAATCTTAGCTAAAAAAAAAGAGAATTTTTTAAATCTCCCTTTCACATTTCTCTGAGTTTGACAGCATATGCAGTTCTTTTCTCCTGGAGCCAACACGATGATCCATTTATCCTTAAAAATAACTCCTTTTATATCAACTGAAAGTCCTATCCTTCGGGACAGTTTGATCATTTACGTAGCTGAATGAGGAAGGAAAGGAGGAGGAAGGATTTTCTTGCAGTGGTTTTCTGGGCCATTGTCAGGAAATTAAAAACCAGAGCAACCGTATCAAATGGAAATAAAAAGGAAGGAGAAAACATAATGAGGTTGAGTATTCAAGAGGACCGGAAAACGGAAAACCAAAAGAAAAAAGGTTAAACCTCAAAATCTCGCCTCAATTTCTGCACGGACTTTAATGAGTTCAGGTGTATTATAATAAGAAAAAATGGCGCTATGGTTCAGCAAACAAACTTATATGATAGTTGAACAGAAAAATTGAGGAATTAAAAAACTCATGGCTAGTAAAAAATGAAAGATACATTATTAATACAGGAGACTTGAAACTAATGAATACGGTAGCATATTGTCACTGGTTGAATGTAGATACAGACAAGTAGTCAAATATTGATAATATAAAAAGCACTTGACTAATAAAAAATAGATTATGCAGATTATTAATACAGGAGACTTAAGACTAATGGATGAGATGACATATTGTATTTGGGCTGAAGTTTTAATCCTGAGTTAAACAGTTCAATTCTCCCCCTTAATTTTCATTGGAATACTTTATAATAATTGGATTTGAGTAGACCCTTTGGATTTTTACCTAACGTTAATTGTTTGCTTAAAAATAATTTTTTTAATTTTTCTCTCGGCACGTCCCTTGTTCACATCAATTTCTTGATATCCTGTATGAGGTTTTATATCGTTGTACTTTGTGGCCGCATAGGCTTTTATTTGGCCTCTTCTTGTCCTATTTGCTTTTTATATTTTTCAAGCTAAAGATTGAATTACCCGTATTGCGAATTTTACCATTCTTAAATATTTCAATTTTGTATCATTTGTCTCAAATGATTTCCCAATTTGAAGAGTGTTCTAATTGCATTCTGTGATAGTTATAAGAGAAAAATTAATGAATGTCTCTCCCCTTGTGATACATTTATTGCTATAGTAATTATGATGTTACTTAAACTATTGTTTGCAGATCAAATAACTTTTGATTTTAAATTAAATTGTTATTGCTGTTAAAAAATTAAATTGGAGTACGCCATGATTTTGGAAAAAAAATATATTTAAAATAACTCATTAAAATAAATTTGATCTTCAATCCTTTCAAGCGTAATCTTATGGAAGTCCATTATTAAATGAATTATGTCAATTACAACTATGCTTAAACGCACAGAGTTATTTATGGGTACAACTAGATCTAACACTACTTCAGTACCTGAAGAGAAGACAGTATTGTTGAAACAAGTTGTACCAATCAAGAACTCTTTTGGTTTAAACTTAGTTGATATTGTCATCATTCATTCAAATTAGATCTTGGTGTACTATGGGAAGTTCCTTGTTTTTCAATTTTATTAGGAAGCGTATTTATTTTTGTATTTCAGAAGAGATTTGTATGTTGTTGCAGCCTTGATTTCAAACTTATTTAAAATGTTACCATGCCTAAAGTTGAATATTTATTGCCGATGTTGAGTGTGAATATTCGCGCTCATTTCTTACTTCCTCATACCTTATTTTTTGGCATATCTGTGAGCACAAGGTGACTTGTTACAATCCTCATTGACGTTAGATCGTATTCTTGCAGATCATACCACCTGCTCACCTGTTATTGTTAATCGGAAATTGGTGACTGCATTTATTGAATGGTTACAAACTGGCAGTAAACGCGGGAATTTTTTAGTCTTTTGTAATTATCTCACGTATGACTAGAATCAAATTGATAGAATCGAATTTTACGAATAGAATTTAGAAGACCAATACGCGGACAAGATCTCAACCATCGTTATCTAAAGCTACGATATACCAAGGCAAACCCAAAAATGAAGGTTTGTTGAAGAACAAACGTGTACGAGTTTGCTTACTACTACTGGTGAGTTTAATGAATTAATCTATTTCGTGTATACTACAAGGTATGCGTGCATGCAGAAAATTAAATCTTGCGAGACATTTCAGGCGAGATGGGGTCATGTTAATAGTGGTATGTTATTAAACACGAGTACAAAATCAAATATACTTGCCAAGCAACATTTATTCTCGTCGTCATGCACTCAACAGTCATAATGGACTGTGAATATTATTACGTAATTACAGACATAATAAGGAATTCAATGATGAAATTATAGAGGGCAAACATTCCTAATAGGTCTGGTAAAGGTTGATACCACAGAATGCAGTTCAAACGCGAAATATAAATGAGGCGGTGAATATGTTGTAGTCATAGCATGTGTGTGTGTAGAAGAAGGTCAGTTGTGTCTATATCGTTGGAAAGTATTGCCTTTCTCACTACTTCAGATTATTTCCCTTCTTGCTATCCCGAAAACTTCTTCCACTCTCATTAACCCAAGCGTTTGTCACGATACTGCTCCCCTCCGCTATAACCAACAAATATGGCATTTTATGTAGTTAATAGGACTTATTTAAACTTTGATGGTATAATTTTAATGGAAATGATTGGTGTTTGAGGAATAATGTTGCCCCTTTAAGCACGGAAGGTGTGAGAGTTGTAATAAATACTCCATGTTAGTTTTTTTACTCACAGATTCTAGATATTGAATTATTGGCGGAGCTTTTCTAATGCAACTTATGAATCATCAACTTAGATCATCAGCGATGCTCATGAATTATTTGCGTTAATATATGCATAGACCATATGCGGTCTCTCAGGGTAAAAATCTTCCCTTATTGAGTTCCCTGGATTGAATAGAAAAACGCTGGTGAAAAATAGCGGTATAACTACCACGAACGGGAATAAAAAAATGGATTAAATTGAATATCTTGCACGTGATACCTTCCTTTTTGAGGGGTAAGTCAAGAAAATCTCCGATTTAGCATTTCCGTGTCCCATTCATTCTTTCCTCCGCCGATTTTCCGGACTTCCCCTGCCTCCATCGCCTCATCCGCGTTCAAGAGTCCCTCCCACCTCAAACCCTCCCATTGTCGCATTATAATCTCTTACCCTTTTCTACTTATTTTTTCCCATACACCCCTTCCACCCTACCTCTCTTCTTCACGAACCTAGATGTGCTGTGGGCTTTAGACGGGGACTGTCGTGGGGTGAAGGGAGTGGTGGAAAAAGAAGGGAGAAGGAAGGCGACCAGATCCCTTCAACCGCTGCGCTTAAACTCTTTTCTCCGGCTGGGCTTTCTCTGGAGACTCCTTAACATAATCTCATGAATAATTATGGAAACGGTCCAGAGATGGAGTTGAATTGGAGGGGGGAGAGGAAGAGGAGAATTTGGAATGAAAAAAATGGGATGGTCCAGGAGGAGGGATCGGGTGAATTTTGGGAGGTAGATACCCATTGGATGAGGAAATGTGGGCGGGAAGGAAGGAAGGGGACCTTCGGAATGTGATGCTTTCACCAAGAATAGGAAATGGGCCTGATGGTAAGGGTATAGTCAGGGGAAGTGTGTGAGGGGTAAAAGGGGTTGGAAACGAACGACTCTTTTGGTTTTGACCGAACGGGTGAGGATGGGAAGCTGGGGGATGAGGAAGAATTGTTTGCGAGTCTGGGGGAAGAGTAGTTTTTGGAGAGGCATAGATTAGCAGTTTAAATGAGGATTCTTACTGCTACCTCGTGGCGCACATTAAAGAATGGGAATGCTCGTTATCGTGAAGTGAAAGCGTCTCCATCATTTATATTTTAGAATTCCTGAGCCTTGACTCGCGGTAATTTAGTGATTTCTCTTCCTAACAAACCATCTGCGGCATTATGTCGTGTAAGTTCTCTTGAAACAATTTAAAGGTCTCTTCTCTGACTTAGGTTTGCTCACATATGTGATATTTTGGCCAGCGCTATACCAAGAGCGAAGTAACGAGTGAACTTCATGCCAATTTTTTGTAGGATGAATTTATGGCATTTATTTTCACAATTTATAATTAAAATCGGCAAAATTTTGTTTTTTTACAACTACGCTTTTACACGGATAATCATGTCTATTAAGTGAAAAATGTGATTACTTTATAAACTAGTGGATATGACAAGTAATGATATGTCCGAAACTCTCAGCTTTTCTTAACGAAGGTCTTTTTTTATTTTGTTTTCCACCGGTTCTTTTAAATAAGAAAATCATTTTTTCAGTGCGATGAATTAAAACATCGCTCCTTTTTGTCTTAAAAAAGTCATCTTTATTTTCTTTTGAGAAATAATATTTGTTGAAGAAGGTTTCAGACCTCTTCTCTAAATTTGGATTTCCAAAACAGTACCTAGCCTGTGGAGTTTCATTGCTAAAAATTTGTCGTTTTTCATTATAATTTACACGGAAATGCTTCAAGTTGCAATTTGACCTTAATATGAAGTGCGTCAATATTGTCATATCTGCTAGCCACCACCTGGGCGCTTTGCATTAGTTGTCCACCAAAAAACCAGCTGTGAAGATTAGTGAAAGAAAACGAAAAAATAATTGGTTTTGATGCATTTGTGCCTTGCTTTGACTTTCTGTCACCATAAAAGGCTGTCGATGTAGGCTTGTACTAAGTCTCCATATTTCGTCGCATCTATCATTGTTAGTGATGTAGTCTGGAGATCAAACTTTAACTTTTGTATCCAAGTCATTGTAACCTGATCTAACCATATCTAGTCTATCAGACTTGTACAGAATAACTTTGTCCTAATCAGCTGCCTACCTTGCCTTTCTATCAGCTCTGTTACGCTCCTGGTAAGTTTGTTAGCAAAGTAACTCAATGATATTAAGTTATAAGTTGTCCTTTTCCGGCTGGCAGTATAATACTTAAGGACATTATTGCATCATGTTATATTACCATTTCAAGCTTTTCAGGTATTGACGCTGAATATATTTGGTTACGAAGTTTTGAAAGGTTAGCTATAATGTAAAGGTTTTTGTTCAGTGAATGTAACTGCTAGAATTGGAAATTATGATTCCCGACCTCAATGGTTAAGTGAGTGGTCATCAAGTTTACTTAATGCATCGACATAACATATTTTCTTTACGTACCTCTGGCATTAATGAGTTCCCTATGTGAAAACCCCTTTCCTTTGCATTGAATTATGAGTGATATGATACCTTATATCATAATGTAGTGAGAAGCTATTTTGTTACCTAAATCTATTTTTTGCTCTAGCTAGACATTTTAGATTACGAATATATAGCTGTTTTAGGTGTGTGTGATGAAAAAGATAATGTAAAACAAGATGTAATCAACGTAAATGTAAAATATGTGACTGTAACCCTAATATCTGTAAATAACACGCGTGATTTCCTTTGCTGCTGACTTCAATATGCCACTTCTATTCACGTCTTGCACTTTACCAAAATTTACCAAAATAACTGGAATATGATACTTTCGTTTTTGCCATAGCGTAATATCAATGTGAGTAGTCGGTAAGTAAAGCATTAAATTAGAGTTCTAGAGTTATTCTAGTATTTTATAATGGTATAATTCTCTTTCCCTTCGTATATCGAATTTATTACAATATCTGAACTTGTTTTTATAGTTACTCTTTTTTGATCGTTTCTGGATAAAAGTCACTAGTGTTAATTATGAATGTTGAATATCCTACGGACTTCATGAAAATGCCCATTAAATGTGTTGCATTGTCTCCTTAATTCTTGTGAAATAGGAGTATTTTTTGCTATGAGTTCAACAATTTTGTCAACAATTATTCGTTGCTCCAGATATAGCAAGTGAATTTGATCCATTTTTAAATTTTGATTCGTTTTTTTAATTTAAGCAGGCATTTCTTTAATTTCCCAAAAATATCATTCATTAAAACAGCAGAAAATGTTATTACTCTATGATTACGAACTAGCCTTAAGATATCTTTGAAATGACGTGAAATTTCAAAACCCATGTCGTATGGAAGTATAAATATTTTATTGGAGTAAAAACTTAATAATTATTATTATAACTTTCGGCGATAATCAGTGTATAAAATCATACGTTCTCTGTTCTACGGAGAGCGAGATTTCCCACTAGTATGAGTTTCGTATGTTCACCCTATCAATTTACTTAGCTCGGGTCTCATTCACTAATCAACTGACCCTCGCTCGTAAAAGCGCTTAATAATTAACCTTCACATCTCCGAAAATAGTCATACTGTACGGGGACTGCTTACAGAATTCTTAACATCCATGAGGTATATTCGAGGTGGTGTGCAGGTCAGGGTCGCACATAACTGTATTAGCTCGCTTTCCGCGTCACCCCGTGCAGCCCTGCTGAGGGAGATTTGTTCTCATGGAACGTGTAAAAAAGGAAAATGTCAGCTGCCTGCCAACGTGAATACCTGCATCTTGTTTCTTTTTTTTAGTTTTTGTGTGTTAGAGAGAGAAGGATGGAAGCATGGCACGGGTGAAATAATTGCACAATTGTGCGTATAATTTGAAACATACATGCCCGCAGGAGGGTGATGTAAACCGATGGGGAAGAGACGAATGGCCTCGTAGCGGTGTATGGCACGGAGAGTTGACGGGGATAATGTCAGAGGTGAAAGAAAAGAGGGAATTAGGGATGGAAGGTGGACAGGCTCGGTGGATAGGAGAGGGAGGTTGGAGGGGACGGGGGGAAGTGGAAAGGGGTTGCAGGAAAAGTGAGGAAATGAGGGGAAAGAGGGAGAGCTTAATTGAAAACTGTGATGTTTTTATAATTCCTCCAAGTCCGACTCTCCCCGTCGTCAAACCTCTGCCCAGGGAAGGGGGAAAGAGAGGAAGGTAAAAAGGGAGCCGGGTGGAGGGGATACTTACTGAAAAGACTGGAGAAACGCCGGGGAACATTTTTGTGTCGGGGATGGGAAGGGTGGTGTCGGAATGGGAAAGAACGTGGGGGTGGGCCAGGGGGGATGGGTTGAGGGAATGAGAGAGATTGAGAGAGGGAGACTCTTAGTTAAGAGATGAATGTATAAGTCAAGAGGCGGCAAGAGGAGTGAAGGAGGCGTTTGGAAAATTTTGCGAGGCTTAGGAAGAGAGGTCTGAAAGGTGTTATATAAACGACGAAGGATTGGGAGTGAGGGTGGGCAGGAGCACGAAGGGAAAGGTGGACTGCGGAAGGTAGGGTTGAAAATGTGGATTTGAATAAAGTGGCAGTTAGGGTCAGGGTGGGATTAAGCGGTCTGGTGGGGACAGATGGTTCTTTTTTCTACCAGGGGTCCAAATAGAGCAAGGGTGTGAGGGCGGAGGGTGTGGAAGACAGGACTCAGAGCACAGTCAGGTAATAAATAAATGGAAGAGAATGGCAAATAATTGTGGCAATGAAACGCAATATGTTTGCAATCCCCTAGGAATAAGACCGTCAATGCAAACTTCATTTCACGATCAAATTTTGTTGGGCTGGGAGTTTAAACGACGAGTCACCTTGAGTTGTCTGTTGATACATATGATTAATCCCCGTTTTACTCGGTTGTTAATCAAGCAATATTTTGTGGCGGATTGTTTGAGTATAGTATAGTAATGAATCATTAATCCCGCTAGAAGAAATAATTGATGCCAAAAGTTGGATTTTTTTATTGATATAGCCCCTATTTTGCAACTTGCTCCCTGTAAAATCTATAAGCTCTTGACCAAATACTTAGACTTTTAGAAATCACTGAGCGATTGTTATTTTCTTAAATTAGTGTGCTCCTATCTCCCAACTAAAGGTTTATTCTTAGCTATCAAAATTTCCAAAGATGAAAATGTATTGTCAGTTCTATCGGTCTCGTGGTGCATGGGCGTGATTTACTACTACAGTACTACATTTATGCGTGGATCAGGTTTAATTCTTGCTCGTTATGGTGAATATATATCATTGTACTATGGCACTCAAAGGGGAAGGGTATCGAGTACGCGACATGAATTCCTTAAAACTTACCTCGGGTGCTAAGATACAAAATTATAGAGACATGAATATCCTTTAACAATCAGGTTAATACCACAAAGCACAATAAAATCCCCCTGCTCTTAGTTACGCATTTGATAAATTTCCAAAAAGTAAATGCTTTGAAGGTTTATCAGTAGCAAGATAAGTAACTCTTAATTATGTTTATTTGCAAGTTTTCAGTATTAGAATATCAATTGATGAGAATATACACGCAATTATATTATCCAATATAATATTTGCTGATATTACACCTTTCCATTTCATGAATGATTCATTATTGGTCGTTCAATTTCTAGGATCGGTTGACTTCAGCCCTCCACCCTTCCCCATCTAATGCTTGTTCCTTTACCTCCTAGTATCTCTTCATATGAAGATAAATCCTCTGTTGGTAAGGTTCATAAATGATATCCCCTTTATAATCAGTTACAATGAAACATAATTGTGCCATGACACACATACATCAAGCTAATTTCCTTATGAAGATGTAATGGGCACCGCTCTCCTGACGAATGGTCCCGGTTCAAGGCTTATCAGCCTCTCTCTGCAATCTCTTATCAGTTTTCTAGGGTAGATGGGATTCCAACGCACAAATCTGCCTCTCAGCTGGTATTCGTCGGACTGATCATTGAATACTAACAACGGTCTCCTATTTGACTGCATCTGATTTCTTTCTCCTTGTGGAATCCCCGTATTCTGTCTCCTGCTCGAATCTCTCCATTCGCTATTTCCTGCATGAATTCCCTTATTCTCCCCAGCTCCCGGTATTTAAAGCTAAAATTTTGTTTTCGACTCTGTTGGTTTTGGGTTTGCTCACCCAAAATTTTGTTGTGTACATATATTTCTTTACTATTTTTATTAGTATACGCCCGTATTCTTTTGAAAATTCAATGATAATATCATGTGAGTAAATCTCCTGCGGTTTCGACCCATATGACCTTTGCGGAGTGTCAGATGTCAAAATAATTGCTACCGCCCGAAATAAAATATGTGGAGTAGCTACGATGCATTACTTTTATTTAGCAGTTGCATCCCTGATATAGGACTCTGGTTGGCACATACATTGTCCCAAACACTCCAAAAGATAAATAAAAAATCGCCAATACATATTCGCGTGGCTCGCTCTATTAACTTTCAAATATCTAATTCTTTCTTTTGTAGTATTTTCTTACAGTATTGTTGTTGCGAAAAATTCTCTGATTTTGTTCGATTTATTTTTTTGTTTGCTCGTATATGCCTTTATGTAATTTGTCTTACCTCTTATATTATTCAAATAATCTGTCAATTTTCTCTCCAGATGCTTAATCTTAATATTATGCAGTGTAGTGCAAGCCCCATCAGCATCTTAATGTTCATAAAACCTATAATGACCACTAATGATATGAGGTTTCGCCTTCCTTAATACGGAATATCTTAACCTAAATGTAAAGATATTGATATTTGATTCATTTTTCCGTCAGTGTTTTGTTGTACAAGTTCATTTTTTGAATTCTTAAATTAGAAAGGAATAAATTTGTTTAGTTCCTCATCACCAAATTTTTAAATGGAATTGTGAAGGAAAACACGCATGTGACCCATGTGTAATTGGTCCTATAGACAAAAGTAGATGACTAAAATTGGCTGATATTTACTCGTGATGTATACAGTAAGCATCTTAGCTGACGTAAAATACAGGGAACTTATAGCATAGGCGATCTTTTCTGGTAAGCGAGACTGATAATGCAACTCTTATAAGCTGGGCGTTCAAATACCTATTATATTGAAACCTCGGCAAAACAAATGTTTTAACTGTATTTGTCACATCCCTGTCAATCGAAAGAATGTGTATATTCATGTATGTATTACTTTGTTGGAAGAGGAATAAAAATGAAACTATAGGCATAATATTTTGCTATATCCACTATCTTAATAATAGATTTGCGATGGCTTTCCGCTTGTCGTCTCCTATGGAGACACTTAGAATCATAGTTTCATTGTTTGGACTCTGATGTAGTTGCATTCCTGTTTTCTCTGTCATAATTCCTGTTTATTTCAATGTAAATTCGCCATATTTCTGATGATTATTTTGATTAGTTGCCTTTGGTTGTATACGAGTAATGAAAGAGTCAAGGACGCATCAAATAAATATTTGAAATTGTAAAGTGTTTGCCGCGGTTTATTTTTCTCGTGAAGTCAAATACCCATTTTTGCGGGCTTTTTCTGCTTCATTGATATTCGTGTTCATCAGCATTTTTGTATATTGATTATTGCCTTAATTGCATTTAAATGCATATACATTTTGCATATTTATATGACCTTGAGGCTTACGTACCATTTTAAGCGTTTTTTCATTCTTGTTCTCAAGTATTACCTCTTTTATTTATGTAGATATGCTGCCTACTTGTTTCATGGTGTCGTTTGCTGATATAATATTTAACACTAGAGGCCCGGGACTGTCGGCATACCTAGGAGCCCCACGGTGGGTCCATTGATCCACTGTGGATTCTTTGCTTTTTGTACTTCCTATCTTTTATCATTTACTGATTTTTCAGTATGAGTGTTATTATTGGTGTTTTATTTGGTTCAATCAGATCCAGAATTTTTTTCAATATGATTTCCAGTTGAAATAATATGGAGTGGGTCAATTGACCCACCCCGGGGCTTCTAAGTATACTTTAATTCTTTAAGGAAATTAATAAAGGTAACTCTTCAAAATTTTGGTAAAAAGAGCATATCTGTAGTTTCTTATAAGTCATAAAAGCATTTTATGATCCGTTAAAAATTAACGGCGTAACGTAATCGCGAATTTCAAAATGGGTCAATAGACCCACCCCGGGGCTTCTAGTGTTAAATGGATTAACAAGCTCTCATTCGGTAACATTTACCACGTAAAATACTTTAATGAGATTTTCTATGTAGTGAGATACTACATAGGCTCTTTTCTTTCTTTTCACCTAATTTATTTTGTTAAAGAATTTTATCAATTTTTTAGGGACCATAGAGATATTCTGCGAGTGTACTGGTCCTTTTGTGTCTCATTAGATAGAGCTATAAAACCAATGGACAAATTTGGACAATTTACCCTACTAGTTGATGACTAAGCATAACTCCTAAATAATAGCTAAATTAGTATGATTCTCTGCCCTTAGTTCTATTTGCCTCAGTAGTAGATGTTCTTAAATGAAATCTGTCGACATAGCATGTTATATCGTCAACCTCTATGCACCTCCTGCTAAAAATAGACCAATGCTGACCTTGGATATCTCCCCATCATTCCTTCGTTCTGCAAATTATCATTTCTTCACCAACTGCCCCACTCAGATCTCAGCTGTTGGCTGCCCTCTCCAAATAACGAACTCGTCTAGTGATACGCTGCGCAATATCTTCCTCCAATTACATATGCCAGATTTTTCGATTCACTTGTGCTGATGCTTTATGATACCTGAAAACGCTGTAAAATAAACCAAAATAAAGGGACCTTATATACGCAAATATGTCAAAATACCATCTCTTGGGGCCCAAGAATTACAACGGATATCAAGTAAATAACAGGCCAAAACAAGAAACCGTTTATGGTTAAAAGGCAACTGCTGTGTTCATAGACGAAAGACTGGAAAGCAGTACGTGAAAACATACGTGATTAGCGTGGCACTTGATGGATTGGAAGCATGAACCATTGGAAAAGCAGACCAGAACAGATTGGAAACCTTCAAAACCAGGGTGCTGCAGATCAAAAGAATGGAAAAAATGAGAAATATTGAAGTATATTGAAGAGAAGAAGAGAAAATTAGCAAAAGGAACGCCATACAGAAAAAAACCTGATGGATTGGACACAGCCTGAGGCAAAAATGATTAATTAGAAAATTGAAGATAAAATAGATGGATAAGTCCGCAGTTGAAGATCCTGGAATAAATTCATGGACCATATAAAGAGTAACTTATATGGGAAAAGCATTTAGGGAAAATCTTCGTGGCAAACTCTAACCCTTGGCGTGTACGCACCCCTAGGAGTGTCTTCGTATCATATCATTTGTAAATGAACTGAATTAAATAGCGCTAGATAGGGAAGGGTGGAGAGCTGCAGTTAACCAGTCTTAGGATTGATTGAACAACCAGTGTAATTCATTAGCGAAAATAATAAATCTTCAAACGACAGAAAGGTTTTCCTATAAGACGACTGATTTCACACAATTTTTTATGAATCACATACAACCGTGTTAAATATGTTTCAATTTTAGAACTTTGCTAGAGGCAATAAGATACCTTGGTTTTATTTGTTGTCAGAATCTTGTTTAGTTTTAATGCTTTCGTTCTCATTGCTATTCCATTCCATTCTTTTGTCCCTACATTCTAACTCTACCTTTCTCTCAACCTTTCTTAGTCCGTAGCTATTCTTTAAAATCTCGGAGTCCCTCTTTCTGGGGTTATATCGTAGTAATCCTGGAATCGCGCACCTTTTGACCTCTGTCGCCCGGGTCCGTTGCCCTGCTACGTACCAACACCCTCACTCTCCCACCCATTCGGGCCCCGTCAAAGGAAGAGAAGACACCCGCAGTAATTGGAGCTCTGGCATCAAAAAAAGATGTTTTAGAGTTCACACGGGGTTGAGACGGGTGACGTGAAAGAAAGGTTGGTGTTGAGTGTTTGAGAG
Organism: Ceriagrion tenellum; assembly: GCA_963169105.1. Lineage (NCBI taxonomy): Eukaryota > Metazoa > Arthropoda > Insecta > Odonata > Coenagrionidae > Ceriagrion > Ceriagrion tenellum. The sequence continues at coordinate 94,968,277 of OY720641.1, forward strand.
TTTGGTTTCGGAAGCTTGTGTTGCTTTTTCAAGAAAAAGGGGAGCTCCCTACCTTTAGATCGCTTTTGTATAAAAAAGTGACTTCCACCATAAGGGGATACGTAGGAAGGTAAAGAGAAGGATGGTTCCTTTTTTCGACTCTTCGTTCAATACTATAGGCGGTGTAGTGTCTAAAGATTGGAAGGGGCATTACTTTGAGGGCAAAGGGTGACTGTTGATGGAAAAAAATATCGTGGTGGAGAATATCACAGAGAGCCTTGGTAAAATTAATCCTTTTGTCTCCCTCCAATTGTCGTTGTGCGAGATCGTTGTGATCAAACGGCTCATGGTATCTCACTGATTTGATTTATTTTATTTTGAAAATTATTAATTGTTATTTTCATGCCTTTTGATATAATTGGGCATTAACTAATTCGAGCTGTTGCAAAAAGCGGAATATATGCTCCTGAGTACCTATGGATTCTGTGTCATTACTGTACCATTGCAGTAGTTTTAGTGATCAACGTACTCAACGGTATCTGGCGAGATGTTGTGGAATATGATTTCAGTAAATTAAAGGAGTTATAGTAATGTCCACATGGTTTTTATTTATAAAAACCATGTGGACATTACTATAACTCATTTAATTTACCTTAGTGGTCAACTTTGAAAACGTCACGTAATCAGCTGAAGAAAAGTCGTGAGAGGACTTAATGTATATTTTATGTGCAAGCCACCTCTAGTGCGTATGGCAGGAGTGTGATTACCTGCACATGTGCTGAGTAAGTTGATAAAAATGAGCCATTAAGTGGTCATAATAATTCGAACAACATTTCTTTTGCAGCGCTCGCTAAAATTTTTTATTTGGAGGCACTTTTTAAAAATATAACTGTAATTTTAGGGTTTGATCCCACTTGAAGTTTGACACTCATACTTTTACAACAGATGTTGGAGATTATTGCAGGAACACTAGGATTTTATGATTGACTTAATATGAATACCAATTGTATCTGATCCGGCTTAAAGTATTTGATATTACTGTAAGATCATTCGAGGTTTATGATACATTTTATATTAATACTCTTACAATCCAAGTCTTACGATGTATTTATCGTGTTACAGTAAAAATCCCATTAAATTCTGGTTGATAGGTGCTAAATATATGACCCTGAGAATGGTTTCGTGCCGAAAAGGCACGAAAAGGCCAAAAAATAAACCTTTGATTACAACTTTTGTATCTGCTTGTTTCGCCGTGACATGTCGCACATATTCTTAGTACGAACTGTCTGTTACCAACAAAACACCGATGCGTCTAAGCTATATTGGATAATTTTTTTCGTAAGTTTAACGTCTTACTTAATTATATTACTAAGGTAAAATGGTCAAGTATACAAAGTTTGGCAAGAAGTGCCTGGGGGGACATACGGAAAAAGCTGAAACAGTTTCTACATTTTAAATTTACGTAAGGATTTTTGATACGGTGCCTGAATGGTACATGAAGTTGGGGCCTTTTAATTCTTAGCTTTGTAATAAAGGAATACATCCTATTGAAGAGCTAAGAATTATATGGATCAACTTTATGGTATTATTTCAAACTCGAAAGGAATTTATGTGCATTATCTACTCAAGAGAGTAGAAATTAGGTATTAGCTAGGTATTGGAACTTTATCTTTGTACATTAATCTCGTAAATGCGATAGTTAAATTCATTCCTCTTTCTCATCTTGGAGTCTTAATTACGGATGTAGTTAAACGTGTTTGGAAGAATTTTCATTTTAGGTCGACCAACTACTAAATTACCGCTTTTATCTGGTACATTATCTTTTTGAAACGGTTTCAAGTAGTTTTTGTTTTCCTCAGATTATTCCACTAATGAAGCATCTCGTACATGGAGCCATCTAACAGCGTGCTGCCTCTTTTTAATTCTGTCGATCATTTTTCTAAATCTAAAATATTATTATATATTTTTATTACCGCTGCGGCATAAGTGATGAATACCTCTCAGATTCTCACGGTATATTTTTTTTCCATCGCGTTCAATATTCGAGTGTCTGAGGGAAAATATTTTAAAAAATTGCCTTTGTGACTTATTAAGGATGGTTTGTAAATTCCTCTATATATTGTAGATAAAATTAGTACTATAACCCGGATGTTCTTGAAGCAAATTGCCGTAAAAATATTGTATTTTGCTTGTCCCATATTTTGTGATGTCATTTTTGGTAAAGACAAATGAGATTGACGAAATTATAGTTCTACATTTATTTAACCAACAAGCTGCTGAGAAATGCAGTTTGCTGATTATAGTACGTTTAAATGCATGCCATTTAATTGTAGCCGGCGGTCTGCAGTAAATATATGTATGACCCGAATTACCAATTTGCGTCGTCACTTTTTGAATACGAAACGCTCTGGCGTAATGAGATTGGGCTTCCTGTGTCATAAAGTTGTGACTTACAAATGTCACTTTAGATGAGAGGTGTATATCCTTCGATGTGCATGCGACTTGATTTATGATCATTTATATTTCAACCGAAAATTAACGCCATATCTGTGAAAGGATAAAACGCTAGAAGACGAATTAATATGTTTCAAGTTGTTTCTTTCTTCTTTTAGATAAATATTGAGGATAGTTTCGGATATCAAAACGGATGATTCAATGTAAATGGGGAGTAGTAGACTTCAAAACATGGCACCATTAAATTAAATTGTATGGATTTATGCATTTCGTTTGGACTAAATGACCAATGTTACTGAAAGGGGGCTGAAATTTATCATAAATTGCAGTTCAAGGCTGAAGAGGCTATTCTGAAGAACTGTATCACATTGTATGCAAAAAACATATGCCCATGAGTGAACTGAAATACAAATTACTCGAGGAAAACAGCAGGTATGTTTTTTATCCTTATCTGACAATAATCGTGGGATACGATAATATTATACAATTTGTTTGATTAATATATCAAATAATCGTATTAGTGCAAAGTCAGAAGTTAAATACTTTTTTCTATGAAAATGAATTACGTAAAAACCATTAAATAGTGTTTACACAAGAACATATACTTTATTTAGTGTTACCGTATTCACTAGTGCGTGATACACGTCATAGAATTATTCACAAGCCCATGTTTTCATAAAAAATAATATGAGTTTCAGTGCTCTTCTTGAAATTTCATCTTTCTCTATCTTTCACCGTCTTAGCATACCATTTTCTCCCAAAGAATGAATAATGTACTTTTCTCCCCGGTAATATAATTACAGAGAATTGAATACAAGTCGGAATATAATACTTGGCATATCCTAATCGGTGTGACTATTACATTCAAGACATTTAAGAATCGTGTATTGATCCGCATTAATCGCTTCGCCACGTTAATTTGAGAGTGCGCACAAGACTTTTGGATTTTTATAGTTTTATCTTTCTCCAGCAATTTATGCAATAGCAGGTGTACTCTACGTTAAGGTCAATGAGCCTGTTCCTTTAATCTCCAAGATAATATAATTCATTCATTTTTCTACTCGTTATGACAATTTTTATTTAGCAAAGCCAAAACCGCTATAAGTACTAGCATTTAAGGTCGTAGTATGTTTTATCGGGCTATGATTTTTGATACAGCAATATTATTCATCAAATACTTCAGGTTTTAAATTTAAGAATAATACTTTGCACTAAATAGTATATATAATTAAAGAATAAACACTTAATACTAATTCTAACATTGTAACTATTAAAAGCTCTTTATTTAACCCTTATAGGAATAACGTATCTGTACAAGCCGGGCCCATTGGACCCATATTGTTAATTTTAGTTAATTCTCTATAATGCGCTACTTTTCTGACTTAAAAAATATTAGGTAATTGTATTTATAAATGATAGAAATTACAAATTTTTTACTTTAAAAAGTTTTCTTACAATTATTAATGAGAGAATACTCGTTCCATTGTCTTGACAGAAATACTTAAATGATGATCAGTTTCATTTTACATTTATTTGAAGGAGATTATATTAAATCAATACAAAATTTAACAAGAAATATGAAATAGCATCACTTAAAATCCTTTGAAGTGTACTGAAGGCAGATATTGAACGTAAATATTGGAATTTCAATCGTAATACTTATACGAAATTCAGTTATCAGCTATACATTCTGTGGTTCACAAGTTTTTTTGCACTTCTTACACACACGGTTCACTGCACGGTGTTTGTTGCCCACAGATTTTTCACAGACGTTGCACCTTTGACTCTCCTTACGATTTTTGGAAAACGAGCAAATGTAGCATCTCTTTTTTGTATTTTTTTCCCGAATCAAATGCTTGAGACGATCCACTTCTTCCTCCATCAGAAAAGCTCCTTCACTGGTTTTATATTCCTTGATAAACCCAAGAAAGGCCTTTTAATGAGGGTCTGAACAAGACTTTCAGCCACGGATAACAGAAATTATCTCCTGGAATTATGTTTACCAGTATTTCAATTGGCATGAGTTTCTTTCCAAACAACAAATGCTGCTACTCCACTTACATCTAAACCATTCATAGAAAAAGTCAAAACAATATCGATTTGTGCGCCTTTTACACATGTAAGCATGCACTAACTGATCTAATGAATCCAATCCACCTTTAGTGCAGTTGTAGTGAACGATTGTTTCCAGCTTATTACCAGTATCCTCAATGATTCTGTCCGTATGATGTATGGTAGATAGAATTACTACTGATCTTCCTATCTTTGGGGTGTATGAAACTAACGTAAAATTCCTGGTAAAGCCAAATAGTGAGGAGCCATAGCACGATTATTGCATACTTGGAAATTATTTGGAATATTTGTTTTTTCTGACTGTTCCAACCAGTGTCAATCAATTACTTATTAGATTTTGGGCGAGCTCCATATCAGTGAAATGATTGTCGCACGTTACATTCCTATTTGTCAGTTTGTATGACTCAGTAAGCTGCAGCATAACTCTACGACCCAACCCTGGCAATACTCTCGCCCCTCCCTCTTTCCCCAGGTAAGGCAGTGAGTTGCGTGGGTAAAAATTGTCTGCATTGCAAGCCCACCACACTTTCATTCCATACTTGTCTTTTTAGTTTTGAAGGCATGTACGGTTTGAAGGGGTATTTTCCCCGATAGGGAATAAGCTGCTCATCTACAGTTGTATTAGGTCCTGGTATGTAATATTTTCAAAAATTGGAATTGATCTTTTCCCAGACATGCCAAAATGGAGCAAATTTGTCGTTCTGACGACGAACGGATCACGTAGTTTTATCGTCAAACCAAAACAACGCAAGTAAACATTTGAATCGCTTTAGTCCCATGGTGGCTCTAAATATTGGAGGACCATAAAATGCACTCCAGAGAACATCATAATTTGAATGGTTTGATTGGAGATGACCATTAGTGAGTAGTAAGCAAAAGAATGCTCTAATTTCATTAGAATCGCAGGGCTTCCAACTATTCGTTACTTTTTTCTTCCATTTACCCTTTCAGACTCCTGATTCGTGAACTGCTCTACTTCAGCCACTATTAAATTGTCAACAAAGAGTGTAAATGCATCAATCGGGTTTTCTAAACGTTTCTCAGGTGGTAAGACTACTCTATTTATTGGACCCTTTATGATGTTATGTGCCCTACCTCGACCTACTAGAAATCGCTAAGAATTCCATTTGGTGCCACCCTACCGAGAAATGAAAAGTGGCAATTCCATTTCAGTTGCAGTCTCGATGTCAGGAGCATGCTCTAAATTATCATCACTCGCTTCAGATGTCTCACTTTCACTGTCATCGTCACTGGCGCTCACCTTGTCGTCGGCTGGCTGGTAGGCTATATCATCGTTGCTCGCTTCATCGTTGTCCAACAGTTTTTTAATGTCATCTTGAGACAAATGCTTTTGTCGAGAATGGTCCGAAGAGTCGAACATGGTCCAAGAAAAAAACATGTTTTAGTGCATATCCATGCCAAAAAGTAAAGCAAGATTTTCTGTTAGCTATAGACCAACTGAACTTTTCAAACTCCGCGATTGCCATGTAGATCATATGCTGGAGAAATAAACCTTTAGAAAGTTTTATGGTATAAATGTCGATGTTATCGCGTAGACTCAGCTATATTCCACGAGTGAATGTCTTCACGTACAGTCTGTTAATCGAGCAGGAGAGCTAAGAAATAACTAACCATCAAACAAGGAGAAGAGCCTATTTATACCCGCTATATTTTTTTCGACTACATTGTTTCAGAAGTCGTATTTATAACAACAGTGGCTTTTGCGACGAAGCAGATCCAAAACCCAATGCTGCAACATTAGTGAAACCCATTGTCATACCATAAATTCAGTGGATAGATTGTAAGAACTCGTAAGTTGAGTCGATTATTCTCTCGGTTTGGGGTGCACCTTACTATACACACTGAGAAATGAAGAGAGCGAACTTATAGTTATTGTAGGTATTTATTGCAAAGTGTTTTACTAAAATTCAAAGGACACATGTCACGTCTATATAATGCTACAATTAAACGTTGTGATGGTGAAAAACTTCATAAATGACGGAGGAAAACGTAACGGACTAGGTTTCGAGCGAACGGGGTCCGACGGACCCGGCTTGCCCGGTTAAGTTCGAAAAAGATTCAATTTATTACAGCACACCAACTAATATTTATTTTCCAAAATCTTTGAGTTTTTCTGGTAGAATATTAAAGTGTAAACAAATTCAAAGAAATTCAAAGATACTGTTAGTTCCCAATTTATGATTTTTAATATATGACATTAGACCCACCTAGCCCGGATAAGGGTAAAACACCTGAAATCTGGCTATACATACCCCTAACAGGTTTACACTTTCCATACTCTTCTTTTGATTTCGTTGGCATAAATAAATATTGTAAATAAAATGAACCAATGTAAGTGATTATCAATATTTCAGGATTCAATGGCATAAACATTAATTCTATGTCATAATGTGGCACAGCTCGCTAATTAAATTCCTTTTCATTTACATAAACCTCCTTCGATTCTCCTACCCAACAGTGTCGCATGACAATTTTATAGCAAAGATTTCATACTCCTCCCTGTGAAAATATCTCACATAAAAGCTGTTTAGACTTTGGTGTACTACCGAAATGCTTTTAATAATAATAAATGAAATACTAAATCAATAAATATATGGGCAAAGTTTACATAGTAGTATTAAAAGAAGGGAAGTGTAGCATGTCCGCTGGCATCTTGGACTGCAGTACTGAGGAGTTTTCAATGGAGGGGATACACTTTTGCATCGCGTCGAACATAAAACGTAACGAGAAATATTGCCCGAAGCAGTTGGCTCAGCTTTGGGCATGGGAGTTAAATTGAAAGGGTTTCATTTATCTCCTAACCGATTATATGTATTTTTTTCTACGCGAATCTCCCCGAATCGTTTGGGTTGTCCGTAACCAAGTCCCACCGCGAAAACCGCTTCGATGGCGCTATCATGCAAATTGGACGGCGCGGAAACAATCCCTTTCCGCCATCGACTCTGCTCCTCCTTTCAAACCTTAACTCAGCAATTGCCCTTCCAATATCTCGCTTTCCCCTGCACCACCCTTCCCCTCCAACCTGCCCCTGCCACCAAATTCACTCAAGGGGCTCAGGCATTTTCCAAGTATGCATCGCTCGAAAAACTTACGCCAAGGGTTTTCGGTTGTGGCAGTCAAGAGGTAGTTTTCACTTTCGTGAAAAAAATAGTTTAAAGGGTCGGCTGCGGTTTCCTGAGGGATTCCTTGAATCGGCTGTGCTGAGTGAACCCCTTGAGGTGGGAAATGGATGTATGAAATTCCGAATCGATTGGTGTGAAGCTCGTAAGCTCCGCCTGTAGATGTAGACGGTGTCTATATGTAATTAATGGGAGAACGTAGAGAGAGTAAATACATTTGGCAATTTTAAATAGTAAAATTACGAAGAAAACTATTCTCATTCGCTTCAATATCATTGTATGAGAGTATCATGAATCTTAATTCTTCAATTTTATTTTTGCTTGCACATACTGACATCTGATATAATCAAACTTTTATACCTATCGCACCACTCACTTTCGGGGTAGGAACAGTGAAAACAGCTAATTTCTCAGCGTTCTTATCTTTCCTTTTAATAATTTTCTCGGAACCATCGCGTCAATTTTCTCACGTGCATGAAATTCTTTGTTCATGTTCTCATATTCTTTATACTGCAAAATAAATATCAGATTTTCTCAATTCATGCCTCCCTCCTAGACCACTCTATCATTTAAAAAATACTTTTAAATTTTCACCTGGGCTAATTTATATGCTTTTTAATGTTAAAATTTTGTATTTGATAAAACGATTTGGGCATGTAGAGTGTTCATGGGAGCAGTCACTTGAAAAAAATGGGTCAGTCCTTAAGTATGATGAGGAGCGCTATATTAGTGGAATTTTCTTGAAATATGGAACGATGATGTTGGAGTGTCCTTGTGCAAACGCTTTAAAAAAAAGTGGCCAGTGAATGCATGGTATTTGTATTGGTGCTCTATGGGTAAAACCTGGACTGTGGGATATAGAGATCGCAGTGGAAACCAATGTATCTGGGCGATGAAGTAGATGATGAAAGAAATAGGTAGATGAAGAAAGTATGAGGCGAGGAAGAAAAATGCAAGAGACGTTCTGCATGGTAGTTGAAGAATGAAAATTACTTACATACACATTCTATAAAGTAAGACGATGTTAGGCTCACTAACACTTGTATTTCATTTTATTCATTACCCTTCCGTTTCTTTCGTTCCCTTCATTTCTTCTCAACTGTTACTGAAGGTCACAATTTATATTTGTTGATAATTAGTTATGATTGTTTTATTTTCTGTTAACTGGGCTTCATTCTGTATTTATTCTGTACTAATAGTATTGTACACCCACCAATATCCTACTCACTGGATCAATCATTGATGCCTGGTTGCCCGCAAATCCCACCGGCCCTATTGACTATCCTTTGATTTATCTAAGTGCTCTTCCCGATTATTCATCTGAATTTGTGCTGGAACAGTCATGGTCAAGCACAAGTTTCCAATTTATCTTTTATCTCCAATTTACATTGGTTTTCAACAGTATTCTTCTTAGTCATTGTTTCAGTTCACGCTGTAAAAGTTCTTTTCAAATACATAAAAAATTAATTCACTCCAGGTTTGATTATAGTCGTCGCTGCACGAGAAAAAAATATTGTACTATATGATAGATACGGAGTAAGGGTCTTAACTTATAATTTACATAAAAATCATTTATTTGCAAATTACACATTAATTTCATGGATTTGTGGGACTCGGTGATGAGAGAGAAAATATGGCTTAGTGACTGACTTGATTCTACCACGCCCAAAAGAGTCACGCAACTCCAGATTTACCTGGTGTATATCCTCACTAGTACCTCAGTTGACCCAAACATCATATCTTATCCTAACAATGGTCCTCACATTTTAGTGGCTTCATCATCTGTGGGATAGGGACTAAAATAATTTTCTCTAACTTCTTCAGCTGATCCTACGAATTAATCTGAAATATCGCCGTCATCCATCATTCCACCGTTATTCTTCCCTCATTTGTTTAGGGTCTTCTCTTCAACTCTGTCTAGAATTAATGGACCAACGTTAACATTTCTTTATGTTTTATCCCTTCGAATATGTCAAGGGACTATCATCTCTTTCGGCTGTGAAAGGATAAAACGTTGGAAGACGAAGTAATATATTTTAATTTGTATATGTCTTCTATTTGATAAATATTGTGGATAGTTTCGGGTATCATAACGGGTGATTCAATGTAAATGGGGAGAAGGAAACTTCAAACGTTTTATCCTTCAAGGGGTTATTATATCTTTCGTGTAGTTGCTCTTGTAAATCATAATATAATAATGCCTTTCTTCTCACCATTCCTTACGTAATTTTTCAGTCTCGATCTAAATTTTTTGTGTGAAATAGCGATATTATTAGCCAACCAAAAATGAATGAATAGAAAGGTAATTTAGATGTAATGATAGAACTAAAATATCATCAAAAGCGAATATTTAATTGTGCTTGGATATTATATCATGTATTTAAACAATTTAATGTACTGTAGTAATCGTTTCAAAAATCGTTTTGTATTTTTTTAACTTATGGCTGCTCAAACTTTAATTTTCCTGTACTACCGAGGGGAACATATATATTTTTTATATCTATATCTGCCATTCATAGCAGAATCAACACATCCAAGGAAGCATCAATGCACTATAAATGTCTTAAGGGAAACTCAACATTGTTCGAAATTCCTTTTGCTTCAATCAATAGCTCCGTAGTTTGATTGATATCAGTATCTCTACTATCAGGGGCTGGATCGGCTTCAGTGCCAATTAAGATATTGGCGGTAAGATAGTTTGGTTTTCCCGAGATAAAATGTCGTTGCAGGATGGATGTCATGAGTGCGATGATTTCTCCATCTTTCGGATATTCGCCGCGTTGCTTGTCATGATTGACGACAGTTTCGCCCGGATTCCACCAGGCGTCTTCAGGTCGAAGTGCCTGGTGGAATCCGGGCGAAACTGTCGTCAATCATGACAAGCAACGCGGCGAATACCCGAAAGATGGAGAAATCATCGCATTCAAAACGTCGCGGGAAACTACGAGACAACGGATGTCATGAGTATTTAAGAGTTGAAGATTCTCAACGTCTGTTCAAGTATCGACATGATTTTCGCGTGGCCTGGTGAAAATTATGGTTATGCATGTTTTTCCGGTTTCATGAAGATAAGGGTGTATAATGCTGAAGTAATTTTCGTTCTTTCTTCATCTCATAGTCTTATATTCCATTGAAAACTTTTATTATTTGTATATCATGTTATTTATTATTACTTGGAATCCGATATCCTTTCATCGAACCAAATACCACAAAACTAACGTTTTTAAAACCATCTTCATAATTTCCATGGAGTGGATGACGAGGCTAAGTGCTTGAGCATGCTATATGCACAAGGTGAGGGTAGATAACGTGTGCATTTCTTTATGGGTGGGGGATTTGATTTCAGCTCAGAAAAATAGTACCTTTATTAATACGCATAGAGGTGAATTTAGTTGGACACGGTGAAGTCATACTCTGTATGGTAAAAGTAATGAAATTTGCAACTCGTAAAAAATAATTCGGGTGAACGATTGTGGAAGACTTCGTCGTCGTTAATGCGCCAAAACGTAATCAATTTGACGATTTGAAAAATGTCCACAATAGGACGCATAATTAATCTTATACCATCAATGGCTACAGGTTTATTTGAATTTTGTCAAGTCATTTGATGCATTTTTTTAAATTTTCGTGTATAAAACTGCATATATTTAGCTACACTTACATATATCATGCAGCTTGCATACTATATATTAACTTTTGCATAACATTATCTCATTAATTTTAATGATGCAGTTTTGTGTAACACGTGCATGGGGTGTTCGTACTATGCGGATTTCAGTTGCTAATACGAAAATTAGAGGCGTTATGTAGGCGGCAATAATAAATTATGTGTTGTATAAGGAACCTTCTACTAATGGATTTTCCTATCCCTCATTTACACTAAACTCACGAGCGAGAATGTTGCCGATACTTATTAATGCTCAGCAAACCAATAAACTACCAGGTTCCTAATTGCGCGGCATGTTAATCATCTGCTGCTGATGGGCGGTGCGCGGCGACCGTTACGATTTCGGGCTGCAATTGGGCTTACTAGAAAAGCCGGGAACAAGCCTCGCTCCGAAGTTTACAGTAATGGCTTCTAGGCTCCATGGGGTCATATTGATTGGCACACACTTTCCCCCTTTCATGCTCCGTCAGCCGTTCAACCTCATTCAATCTTCACCGGGCAGAAGTTGTTCATTATGATCACGGTTCAAGAACTCCCATCCTCGATCAGAGGTTGGTCGTTTAAGCGATAGCCCTGGGTGATTTGCTCGATAATCAAGGGGAATTGTACTGTCATGGGTTTTTAATGATAAAAAGAGAAGCATTGTGAATGGAAGTTAAGAAGAGAAATTTATTGAGACAAGGGGGAAGAGTTTCATTTTCCCGGCATAATGGAGTGAAAATTTGGCAAAAGTTAGCCGCTTTTAGAGCCAAAGCCTAACACTTAATGCAATTGCAAATTACCATCGATAAAAACATTTACGTTTTAGCGGAAGAGCGGCACACTAAATGGAATTTAGAACATACACATAAAACATGCACATAATGGTCAATAAATAAAATTACAAAATGATAAAGGAAATTTCCCTACCCTTAATTTCTATATGTACGCACTATATTGACGAGCTTTGAATATTGCTTGGAGCCTTGGATGAGGACCATATGGGAGTAACCTACCATTTAGTGAAATGCATATTAATCGGATTTAAATATAGAGTAAGGAACATACTGCTGGAAATATGTATAATAGATTTATCACTTGCGCAGAAGGGATTGCCGGTGATAGGTTACTGTGGGTCATTACCAAATTAATACTAAGGGTCTATGCTTCACTTTATTTAATGAGTTTATTTCTTTTTCAAGTTTTCAAACAATCATTGAACTGTAAGCCAAATGAATTTAGACCAGTCTCTTGTAATAATTTTGAAATATCAACAAAATGGTTGTGAAACTATTAACTGCTGATTATAAATGAAATGAGCTAATTCAATTGCATAGCAAATTTGCGTATCATATATCTGTGAAGCCCTTTGACTTTTTGGCCCAATAGAAAAATAGCGCATATTTTTCATTCACAGATTTTAATGCATTTAAAATAGTATCACTATTTACGGACAAATTTTAGACATTTATATAGTTCCATTCCATCAGGCGACCTCGTTTTAGAAACTGTACATATGTCTTGGCACAGGAGAATGAACTACCGCTTTTATTCATTGTAGTTTCCTTAATAAGCGTGAACTAAATTTGGAGTATTTTGCTGTATTCCATGACTTAACGCTAATCAACGAGGACCTACAATGTAAGTGGCCTGGTCAAGATTTGGGAAAAATCCCTATATTGGAAAACTTGAGATATTACGAGTTTAGGAAAGTTTGTTCGATATATTATTTCATCTATAATTCAATAAATTGGTCTTATTTTAAAAGAAAATATCTGTGTCCATAAATTATATAATATTAGCATTTTTTCACCCAATTTTTGAGACATTTTCGTGATTGGAAAACTCAAAGAGATGGTATTAAAAAAATTAGGAATTTGTAACACCTGGATCCCCTCAGAAATTGAATAGAGCGTACCTTACATATTTTTGAATATGTAGTTAAACAATTTTGAAAATATATCGGCTACTTATCGCAGAATAGTTTGCAGATCAGCATTTTTTTAAATTACAATTTGGAAGAAAACAATATAATTTAGGGCTTATTTAGTGCGTTTACGTAATTTTTGCTTGCGTATTTAGTTGATTACTGAGAATTTGTCATAAAGAGGTTTTGCGCGATTCATACAGCTTCTTACTGCTGTTGGAATAAGAAAAAGAAATTTCAAATTCTCCAATATTCGTAAGGAAAACCTCGTTCAATTGCCATGAGCTCTTCAGCTAATCAACTGGAAGGCTTTTTTTTCCTATTCTCGAGGGGCAAAGTGGTTAGTCTCCTTTCGAGATGTAAATATTTATGCCAAAATCCCGATTTTTGGTTCTTAGTCTTGGAGCATTTGCGGCATTGGAGCATATGATGGAACGTACCCTCATAGACTACAAGGAAGTTATGCGACGTATGTGTACGTTTCTCAAACGCAATAAATGCGTCACCCGCAAAATGGGGCTCGGGGCTGCGGTCCTTCGGCATATTTCACTGAAAGTAGGCTAATTCCCTCGGCAGTTACCCACCTTCTACGATCCCCATTCTATTTCCTTTCCTGTCCTAATTACCCAATCTAAATTTCGCTGATGGCCTCAAAAGTAGTTAGTATTCCAAAATGACTACTATTGCATTTGAATAGGCACTTAACTTAGATCTCATGAAACATCAATTAGTCAATAACCATAGATTTTATGATAGATATGGCCTTCAAATTTGTTCCTTGGTCCTTGTTGGAGTATTATTCGAATTTTCCCCTTAAAATGCGTTATTCCTACGTCTGGTCTATCCATCTGGACCTTATCTTTATATAGACAAGTCATAATATACCCTCTGTGCATATTATCATTTGTGATGTTATTCGTCCAAATTATCTTCAGCGTCCACCTTCGGTACCAAGTTCTGCAAGACTGAATTCTCAAGCTTCCCTTGGCTTATGTGTCTATAATGGGCACCGTAAAATTCTGCACGAAGAGTTTCACGCACCGCTCGTTATTGGAAATAATATATTCTGTAAACTATGTTTTTTTAAGATGAATTACCTCTTGCTTTGAAGTACGCCTACTTCAATTTTCATTAATACACTCCGCTCCATTGCGTGATATAACCATATTGCGATAAGTAATTGCGTGATATAGGCAGAAAGTTTTAAAATGCGACTAATAGGATTTGCATCGTCCTTCCCTCTCGACTAATGATATGCGTTCAGGGTAAAATTGAACACAAACGGTTTATTTAACCATATCATGTCAATATCGCCAGTATTTATTGGATCAGCATATCGCAATTGGGATCTTTTAAAAAAATGTCGATCTTCTTAATGCCAAAGAGGTGAATTGAGGGCTATCTATTGGTAGGCTCACTCTGAGCCCGTTTTTTTGTTCCCTGAGCTTACATGCATCACCAGACTTGATCGACGTTTCACGGATTTCACTGGTTGCCCAATAGTAGCGGAGGAGAATAGCAATGGACATTGATTATCGGAGGGCATACAAAGGTAGTGGAATGATCGACCGTGGCCGGGGAAAAAGCAGTGGGAAAATAAAACAGCCAGTGATAGGGAGATGGTTGGGATTCAAGGGCCCGTTTGGGGGCCCTGAACCGGAAATAAGGTGGTGGGCTCTGGAAGGAACCGGCAGGGAGGTTAGTGATACATTTGGCGAATAAGAGAGGTGGGGAAGTGGGGGCCATGCCAGGGGGCTCTGGGGACTGAGAATTTCGGAGCAAAGAGAGGGGTTGGATCGGATGTTGGCCGCCATATGAGCAAATATCACCTCCCTCTTCCCTACCCTCCCGACTCGCCGTGCCGAAGGAGTTTCCAATTAGGATTGACTACACCCAATTAAACGTTCGACGGGACGGCTTTAGACAGGGAGGAAGCATGAAGGGCGGTGAGGTTTGAGATATTGTGGAGGAAGGAGATTTTTTTGGGAAAGAGTGGGAGGAATGGGCGGGGGAAGGAAGATAGAATACGAAGAAAGTAGATGCGTAAAATAGACTGCCGGTGACTTTGTGGAACGGATTAGTTATTGAAAAAATACGCTGTGTGATTTCTTACTGTTTATAATTTTTAAACATCTCAAGATTCGGTGGTATCAGGTTTGTATAAAAAAGTTATAAACTGTGTTTGAGGCACGTGGCTAACGTTCACAATAACATCACTTAGAACATCATCTGTTTCAGAAAATTAAATTAAATCTATCTACCTTTTGCATAATTGCTTACATTTGTTAGCTACCTCTTACTAAGATTTTTACGTTGCTTTTACAATAATGTGTAAAACAAGCGCGGAAAGTTATCAAAGTTGTTTTATCCTCTCGGTATTTTTATATGTAGTTTTTTTATTGTTTTTTGTGCCATTGTTGGGCGTCATTGTTTGGGTGATTCATTCAGCGCTTATGTTCCATGATTATAAATATAAGCACTATACTAAGTTTCCTACGTAACTTTGAGTGTTAAGAATTATAAATGGTGGAATATAGCAGTGTTCCACGAACAGGATATGTATGTAAATACGCATTAATGAAGCTAAATAAATGAAAAAGGCAATGTGGTGATCCAATTGCTTTCATAGAACGAATATATGGGAAATTCTTACTAAAATTGGTAGTTTGGTAGTATTAAATAGGTAGTAGTAAATAGGTAGTAGTAAATTTCATTTTTTTCATGGGAGTGCACTAATATTTATAGCATTATTATTTGTTCATTGTTAACAGATACTGCTTCCTATTTATTATGGAAATTGAGCAAAGCATTTATGAAAATTTGATTCAGGGAAAACGCAGTGATCATGAATATGTGAAGTCAGAAAGTGATGTACTGTAACAGAGCCTTGTGTAAATGGGTGTAATTCTGTAATCCTCACAAAAATGCCTGTCTCTCATATATTATTTTTATCTCTATCTAAGTGAGTTGGCAGAGAAAAGCGTACTAAGAATTATTGGATGCAATAAGGTGGTAAGAAGCATATGGGGATTACTTGAAGTAGGCGGGTAGGAAGTTAGAGTATGGAGGATGGACTGAGAGGTATGTAGGCAGATAATATATAATAAGAGGGTGAGAGGGAGGAAAGCTCAAGGTAGGCATTGAATATGAAGGACAAGAATGGATATAATGTTCTGTGCAAGTGGAGACAGAGGATACAAATGATTTTAGATGGAGTTATTCCAAATAGCTTTATGAAGTAAGTGTAATAGAACACTCCACAATGTGGAGAAATTAACTGGAGTGACTGTGCAAGAACCTCCTTGTATAATGATAGAATAACTATGATTATGATGTGGCAGTTAAGGCGTGTGCATCGGTGAAATGGATGAGTAGTTATCAAGAATTGCGGGAGAGATAAAATATGTGACGGCTGATCTGATGGGTGTAGCTTTTGCATACTAGTCTATTATTCAGATGTCATATCAGGCGTATTTTTCTTAATCAATCCAAACTACACCTAATGCGTGCTTCCCACTAGAAGTTGATCAATATGGTAAAGCATATGTAGCACGAAGAAAGGAGCTTGCCACCGTAAACTACTTCATTTTAACTTGACACTAGTTGAAACTAACTAGTTGAAATATGTATTTAGAAGCGATCGCTTAAGCCTAAAGATAGAAAATTGCTATATTTATTTTTTTTATATGTAGTGATCTCTCTTTTGGTAGGTTTTCTGCTGCTATCCATGCCCCTGGTAGCTGTTTCATTCCAGCAAAAGTCTTCTATATGTCCTCTCCCTTCACTTATACATTCTATAATGACATCACATTTATTTTGCTTAAATTATTTAATTATCTGCTTCTGTTATTTTCCTGCATTCAATCTAGTAGAACTAAAAGATTAAAAATCCATAATTACCTCCCGTTAACCTTAGTACGGGGCACACTCTGAGGAACAATGGGTTTGTGAAGAATATAATTGAAGGAAAATTATAGAGCGCGAAGAGAAAGGCCTACGGATAAATACTTAGGGCAATTAAAGAATATAGTAGTACGTAGGAAGACAAACCAGGAAGTAATATATTTAGGATTAAATAGAAACTGGTGACCCGGTGTGTCAGTACACCACAAATACCTCCTATTGGTGGGTCGCGGGCAACAGCATGCTGGCTCTCAAGGTAGTCCTTTCAGAAGGGATCCTAGCTTGAGCAGAATAGGGAAAGCGGGCCTGGGGTATTACTATGCTTTGGTTTCTCTTGTGGCATACTGACGAAAATGTGCCAAAACTGACCGATAGAGCGCCGTAACCGTTAGCAGGGAAAGCTGCACGTGGTGCGGGTACTTCGAAGGCTGGTAACCTTGCATACTCTATTACAACTTACTGCTAAACGTCAAAATATTGCCTCAGACAGCCGAAGCCACGATGTGCAGCGGAAGCTGAATAATGTTGGCCCATCAAGATTCGGACTGGAAACGAACTGGACTCTCGGTACTTGGAATGTGAGAGGAGTGCATGGAGAGGAACATGAGTTGCTGAGTAAAGTGAAAGTGAGATGAATGGATGTTTTGTATGTGAAACTAAGCGTAAGGAGCGGGATGCTGTTACATTATACTATGCACCAGTGGATGGAGAGAGTGACTGTGGGAAAGATGATTTTTGGGAAAAACTGAGAGAGGTTTTGAATGAATGTGATCCTGGTGAGAGAATGATTTTACTAGGTGACATGAATGGGTGGGTTGGTGTGAAGCGGGATGCATCTGAGAGAGTGGTTGGGCCTTTTGGTGACCCCCGAGTGAATGATAATGGAGAACACTATGTGAGTGTGTGCTTGGAAAAAGAATTGTTGTCGAATACATTGTTTACATATAAGAGAATACATATGTATACTTGGGAAATGGGCGATTGTAAAAGTATGATTGATTTTATTGTGTATGATGAGAGATTGAGAGAGTTAGTGTGGGACACGCGAGTTATGAGGGGTGCTGAATATGGAACAACCACTATTTGGTACTCTCCAAAGTGAACCTGGGCAGAAAGTGGGTGCCAAGGAAGAATGTTGCGCGTAAGCAGTTGAGAGTAAAAGTGGAAAGGCTGCTAGACAGCGAGGTAAGAATGTGGTATGGTTGCATGCTTGAGGATGCTCTATCGTTGAAGCAGGGAGAATGGGACGAGCATATCAGAAACGAGACGTAAATGATGCATGGGACTGTTTAAAAGGAGTGATTGTGGAATGCGCTGAAAGTGTGTGTGGAAAAGGAGTGGTAAAAAGAATGAAAGGTGATGCTTGGTGGAATGAAGAAGTGAAAATTGCAGTCAGAGTAAAGTAAGAGGCGTACAAGAATATGATTGCTGCCAAATCAGAGGAAGAGCGTACTAAGGCATGTGATATTTATTGAAAGAAAAAGTATGAATGCAAAGTCGTTGTGAAAGAGAGCAAAGAAAGAATGTGTGCGGATGAAGCTAACAAAAAGCAGAGTGATTTTGAAGGTAATAAAAAGCTGTTTTGGAAGTGGGTAAAAAGGGCTAAGATTGGTGAAGGTAGGAGAATGAATGCGGTAAAGAACAAAAGTGGAGAGATCATGTGGGACGAGAGCAATATCAGGGACTGCTGGAGTGAGTATTTTGGAGAATTGTACAATAATATTGCAGGCGTTGAGGATGAGCCTTGTGAAGTGGTATGCGAGAATGTGATGATGGATAAGGATATCAGTGAGAAAGAGGTCACAACGGCTGTGAGAATATTGAAAAATGGGAAGGCTGCAGGCATATATGGGATATACAGTGAAATGTTGAAGTGTGGGTGTAAATGACTAATTTGTTGACTGCGTGAAATATACAATTTATGCTTACAGGTTTCTGTTGTATCAGCGGATTGGAAGAATGCTATCATCGTTCCGTTGTACAAAAGGAAGGGAGGAAAGACCGAATGTAATAATTATCGGGCCATTAGTTTAGTGAGTATCCCGGGAAAAGTGTTCAGTAAAATATTAATCGAAAGATAATATTAATAGAAAAGATATTAAAAGATAAAGATTAATAGAAAACATCGAAATAATAATAAATCGGGGTGTAAAGCAAGGATGCGTTGAGTATCCCGGGAAAAGTGTTCAGTAAAATATTTTTCGAAAGAGTGAGGAATATTACTTCCGACAGAATAAGGTGTGTTCAGGGTGGGTTTATGCCTGGGATAGGATGTAGCGACCAGCTTTTTGCACTTCAGCAAGTGACAATAGTAAGGCAAGTGTACGAGTTAACGGGGCTCTGAGTGATTGGTTTGTAATAAATTGGGGTGTAAAGCAAGGATACGTAATGTCTCCATGGCTGTTTAATGTATTTATGGATAAATGTGTTAGAGAGGCATGTAGTGAAAACGACGGGGTTTTGATTGGGAATGTAAAGGTGCGAGTTCTTCTATATGCGGATGAAATGCGGACGTGTATGAAAGGAGTGTGCTTCGTTGGTTTGGTCATGTTAAGAGAATGGATGAGACTCGAATAAAGATACAGATATATGAGAGTAGAATGAATGGTGTGAGTGGTAGAGGTAGGCCGAAAAAGTTGTGGTATAGTGTGGTTGAGGAAATTCTTAGGAGGAGGAATATTAGAAGTTTTAAAAACAGGAGGGCGTGTATGAAACAGTGTGTGGGGGTAAATGAGGCAAAAGAGGTTTGCAAGGCTAGGTCAGTATGGAGGAAATTATTGAAGCGGAGTTAGGTGTACAATTATGTATTAATGAGTGAAACATTTTGACTGTGCCTACGTCGGAAGGGAACGGCGTGATGGGTATGTATGCAAGTAGGAACTGACCCAGGGCAGCAGTTAGCCACTTAGGATTGAACGCCCAATGATAGAGAAATTATGGTAGAAGCTCCTGAGTCTTTGGCGGTTAATCATCGTTGCAGTTCTTTTAGAGGGAAAGTAATTATCCCAAACCGCCGGAGAAATTTAGCAGAGCTGTACGAGGTTCTATGATTTCAATAATTTTAGTTTATTGGCAATGTTTCTATTATCAATTTGTTAATTTATGTTTCATGTTGAGATGGGTGGATAGGTATTTGCTGGAGGACGGAAGAAGATAAACTCAGTCTAGAGTTGTGGGGAGGTGTAGGTTCAAGATTGGTGCAATAAGCTCCATGTGGCGCACTTCCATCCCCGCATTTGAGTGTTTCCTGGGCTAGAGGCGAACGTTGCAGTGCCTGGGGTTTTTTGGATGTATAAACCCATCCGTTCGGAAGGTTGGTCGCAGGTAGTTGGGAAGGGGAGTTAGGGTAAAGGATCCTGATCCATAAAGGGCACGCTTTTGCCGCTGGGCGGGGAGAGGAAAAAATACAAAAAACCACCATCCCCGTGTAATGTGAAGGAGATTTAAGCTTTGCAGCGGTCGGAGAATGAAGCCGTAATGGTGCTCCGTAAAAGTTTCGCGGCAAGGGAATGTGGAGGGCGGGCGTAGTGGGGAAAGATTTTGTAACGGGGAGGTGGAAATGTGGGAAAGAGTTTGGAGCGATCGAAGGCTCTTTCATGGGAAAAGTGCTAAAGATAAAGGTTATAAAAAGTATATTCGATCAAGTCGAAGGAATTAAAACGTTTTCGAGAAGGCTGCGTTCCACATCTTTTAATAAGGTTTGGTAGGTTCTCCTCTAGTCTGAAATATTGTTTCAGGCTCTTAATTAGCGCCGATATAACTAGCTGATAATGCTCAAGAGGTTCTGAATACCTAATCGATAGTGGACGTCATGGTGAATTTATTCCCTAGTTAGCTTGGAGAATTAGAAGGTTACCGTGAGGTATTAACGCAGCTCTTTTGTCCGTAATATTCGGGATAGTGATGATGATGTTGTGGAGATACAAAGTTTGGGTTTAGATGAGCAGTACTCTTTGACCGAGGAATAAGAAATAAATTTTATGCGCTCAATTTCTTCTTCATTACATTTTGTCAATATACCGTTTACCGTTACCGTTATGACATTGGATGTTTGTAAAAAGATATAAAAATACAAGTCCTTTACAAATATTCAAAATTTTGTTGCGGGATATCAGTTTTTTAGCAAAAAATTGCATTAATATTCCAAAAAATTGCTCAAGATACTTCATGAATTGAACTGAAGTAAAAGGCAAGTTATCATATTTGAATTCAACTATAACCAGTGGTACTCTCGGATAATAATGTTCTACCCTACTATATAAAGCTACTTAAGTATTGATGGAATATTTTTGTCGTTGCATTAGTATGAATGAATTAAAATGGAATTTGCTGTACCTTTGAGGAACGGTTGCCATGTATGGGCCCAATAATTATCTGCCTAAATTTTGTTTACCCAAATGATCAATTTTGTCCACACAGTTGTGTTACTTTTTTGCTTTTGCCCTGCTTAATTTTTGTTTACTGTGTAGTAATATCTGATAGTCGTGTGGGGAAAAAGCAGGGGTAAGATAGTGTTTTGCAATTATGAAGCTGTGGAAAAGTTTATTTATGCATACTGAGGATTAAATGCCTATAAAGTCTTCAATCAGCCAAAGAACCGGACTCACATTAATTCTTTTTCTGGGACCTCTAAGTTTTCATCATTAATTTATCTATATTTATATTTTAAAATTGATCTAATTACATTTTAATCAAGAATTAGTGTCACCCAGAGGAAAAAATGACCATAGCGTTGTTTTCCGTGTACTGTTTTTAATCTAAGAGAAATCCAGTTAAATGGATTTTTTCTCCCAGCACTAATGGTCAGAATTTTTACTTTCAATTGAGCATGTAAGTTCTGTACAACGTTCTCAAGTTGAACGTTGTCAAATGGAATGTAAATCCTATTATAATTCAACCCTTTTTTGCTAGTTTTTATGCCAGTTGTCTTCCCATTCATGCATAAGTACGACCTTATAAGTATAACGCCAGTTTTTTGTTGTACTATTTAAATGGGTTATGAATTTTTTTTACATGGAGCTAGGCATGTGCGTTTTAGGAAGAATATGTATCTGGGTGAGAATTAAACCGGAGAACTCTGAAACACGATCAGCCAGAAGTGACCTGTAATGTCAAAGGGGATAGTACCTAAGAAAGGGCGATGGGTTCTCCGTTGTTTTCTGGGAGTTGGTGAAGATTTTATCACCTCATACGGTTTTATCAGGATCGATGCTTAGTTGCAGACCAAATAATGAACGTAGAATTGTAAGTGGGACGGAAATATTAAAATTTGCTTAAGGCTATTAGCGGTGGTAAGTGAACTGAAAGGAAGCTTAGTAGGTCAATTAGTGTCGGCAGTTGCTTCCGAGCGAGTGCATTATAAGTCTCAGGGCTCTAATGTGCTCGTTTTGCCTTTTACACTGGCGTCAAGTCGAATTACCTCCGTTGTATCCTAGAGGGGATCAAATCGATTCTTCTGTCAATACGTTACGGGATTTCATCCGCCCAGCCACTCTTACTGCCCTGCTTACTGCTGCTAACGCAACCCTGGAAGTAAGAAAGTACTTACTTCACCCTACTAGGTGTGCTTGTTTGTTAGGGGTAGTTTAATACCCTTAATAGTACATTGTGAAAAGAGTGCGGTAAAGTTGCAAATAGCGCACACGGGTGGCTTTGATCGCGCACTCGCGTATTTTCTGCAATCAACATCTCAGGAGGCGTTATTCGCAGTTATACTGCACAAGTTCCACGCCCTATTTATTATCATTAGTATGAGGAAATTATATACATAACCATGTATTAATTCATACAAGTGTATATTTACATTCATACTGGTCATTAAATAAGGTAAACCTCTAAAGGCCTGGGAGAAATTTCCCGTTAGTAGCCATTGCTCAGGTTGCCAAAATTTTATTCAAATATAAGAAAAGTTGATAACTTGGTTTTGAAAACGTAGTTTTTAAACTAAAAATAAATGTGTTATCAAGTCAATTGCAAGAATTATT
Organism: Ceriagrion tenellum; assembly: GCA_963169105.1. Lineage (NCBI taxonomy): Eukaryota > Metazoa > Arthropoda > Insecta > Odonata > Coenagrionidae > Ceriagrion > Ceriagrion tenellum. The sequence continues at coordinate 94,991,383 of OY720641.1, forward strand.
ACTTCATTCCACCTTCTGTATGGTACTGAAATCTTATGCCCTACATCGTGATTGCAAGTAATTTAAAATAAATAAACCTGCATTTAGTCCAAAGCTTTTATAGTGGGAGTGCCTTATGTGAGGGCACTGAGTCTCTTGCGGCAGTAAGGCCTTCTCTCCAATGGATTTAACTCTACGCTCTAAACCTTTCATAACGATTCTCTAGAGGAACCGTTCAGTTTGTTTTCCAGATAATATCATATCATAGAGATGCAGTTGAGCGTGCATGTCTTAATGAACGCACACCCTCGCATATGGCAAAATGAGATTTTTTCTTCTTTTTGCAAACATATTTGATATACCTTGACCTTTTAAGTACTGGTAGTTTCAACAACATGAGATATTATGTGCATTAATTTTGTTCGTAATCGAGAGTACTAATTCATTGACTATGAATTCTTATCTTTCTTATTTTCTCGAGTTGCACCACCGCAATTATTGATGAATACAAAAAAAACGCTGGAAGTATATCATTTCAGTACAATATACAGTACAGTAAACATAGAAGTTGTATCACATTCTCTTTTATATACAACTTGTCAATAACATATTTTTAATAATAGTGCTGCTTTTTTTTAGTAAGTTACTTGGCTCAATAATTCACCAGTGCATATCTTTAGATTGTTTGGCTAAAGGAAGAGTTCTTGACCAATAAAAAAATGGATTCGAATGGAATCAAAAGATCATTAGCAATAACCCTATATCACTAATAAATTCAGGTTTCCCTTTGTGGAACCCTATATCAGATTGAAAACATTGCATTGACTAATACGTTTATTACAAACTGGTGCCATTTAAGACCTCATGCGCATACATAACGCTTGGAATATTTAACTGACGCATACCCTGCCATGACATTTAAGCCTGGGTTAAAACACCCGTTGAATACAAAAGAGAATGAAAGGAATATTGCTGTAATAAATAGATGGTTGAATGAGATCAAATTCACAGAAATAAAAGAAGTTGAAAGGAGAAATAAACGGCACAATTTGTGACACAACAGCTTATTTACGGCAGTAGTGGAAGGAAGAATAAATGGAAAGAATTACAGAAAATGATTGAAATTGACACAATTGTTTAATTCTGAAGGACGCATAAATGAAGATTCATGTATGCATGAACTCAAGCTTTCCCGGTGAATTTGATGAACGAAAATCTTTAGGGTTTTCCTCTGGGTAAGATACTTCGCTTACTTCCTTTCCAATTGTACGAATGGCGGGGCTGACTGGAAGAGTAGTAGCATGTGTATATGCAGAAAACCATCTTCGGATTGAAGACTGGTGATGATGCGTCACTGGTGCACCATTGACTTCTTATGGACACTCTCATATCCACTGCTCTTCTAATTGCACTCACGACATTCCTCGATCCGTTTACTCACTATAATAAATTTACGGTATCTGATATAACGTGGTGGAACAGCATTTTAATAATTAAATGAAACAGCAGGAGTTGTACTGTACATTTATATCCCATATACACAATCACTTTCGCTGCTTTCTTATTATCGTATGGAAGACATCACCAAGTTGCGGATCAAGGCGTGTTTGTACCATTAGTCTGGTTATCGTCACACTTGATATACCTTGCTGTCGAAAACTGTGGTTGACGGAGCATTCGAGTTTAAGATCATTGATCTGTCGAACCTGCCATTAAAAGAAATTCAATTCTCAACATATCTTTTTCAGGGATTAAATTGGTGATGATGTATTACCCGAGTATGGCCTGAACAAATATCAAAACTTTGTGGGAACTCCTCAAAGTAAAATGCAGTTTATAGTTGTCGGTGGTAACCATTTCAGAAGATAACCCAGGAGCTGTGGTTTTTTTAACTTTCCCGAAAGGCAGGCGATTAAGGAATTCCTTTGGGGATGAAGTAAGAAGAATAGGAAACCCAGCGTCCAAATTTGCATTGTCTACTTTTAAGTACGGTGTGAAAATATCTAGTTAAATATTTTATTGATATGAAAAGGAACGCCATAGCCTGTTCCATATAAAAACGTTCTCGTTAACTATTCCATTAAATGCAAAACCTGAGCTCTGAACAAAACCCGAACTCTCCATTTACAACGTGCTAATGTGAAGACTTTCTGCGGTTACCTTCTATCATACTGTCTAACAAGACAGTATGAAACCAGGGCTGAAAGAAAAGCACTTAAGCTGATCTTGTTCTGTGCCTATTCATATGGACAAACTCCTGCCGTGAACCCTTCTTTTCCATCGAAAATGCTATTTATGAACAATGTAGACATTAAGTATCGTATATACTAATAAAGTAAATCACCTCTCTGAAACGGACAGCATCATCCGAAGAGAAAAATGCTCCTACTTGGGCCGCAGAATGGTACCGATTGTCGCGTTGAAATTGGATCCCATTGCATGGTGAATACAAGTAACATCTCACCAAAGCTGTTTTAGTTATGTACTTATTCGTATGGATGGAGTTATGCTATTGTGATGTCACTGTATCGTTCACCGTTAAAACACAGTTAAAAGTATTTCATCTGGAAATACTTTTAACGAACCAAATTAAGTATCATGTTCATAATTAGAGGGAATGTCCCATTGAAACGGACAGCTTCATCCGAGGAGGGATATGCTCCTACTTGGGCCCTGGAATAATATAGACTATCGCCTTGGAAGCGCATGGTTTTGCTTGGTGAATACGCGTAGCATTTTACCGTATGCTCAAGTCTGGGGACGAATGGAGATGTTTCGAAGGTTCCTCATCTTGCGAAGGCGTCCGTTCTCTCGACGCCTCCATATCTATAATTTCCGTTCTTCATCCCACTCGGGACCCTGCTCATAGAAAGGGCTTTTCAGTTCCTACGCCACACGCTTTCAAAGTTCAAAAAATCAACGCTCCTCCATCAGTCCCGGCCCACTCCCACCCTTGCAGCTCCAGAAATGAGATCCCATTCCGCAGGGCCCCTTTTCCAAAGCCGAAACGTGGACAAACACAAGGGCACAGCCTCGCTATCTCGCCCACTCTCACGTTTAGACATGGGGAACTAACTAGCTGAAAGAAATATGTAACGTTTTCGGTAACCTCGAGATACATTCCTGTGACTTTCCTTTCCTTAGAATAACGTACATGCATGGAAAATTCACTCGACGGAATTGAAAGCTTGAAATACGAAACTGCGTAGCGTTCAACTACAAGAAGCCGTTCAATGTTATGCGCATTTGGGAGTGGTTTATCCTCAGTTTAACAACAAAACGAGATTATTCTTCATTCATTTGATAGGGCATAGCATAAGAATCTTTTAAAGCAAAACTGAGCGAGTCATATACATTGAACAAAAAATAACAGTAATCAGCTGCAGCACCAGATACATTACACACTTTTTGCTGTTTTCACCAATGTCTTTTCAACTTTCATTTTTTTATTATTGTTATTGTGTATTGTCTGATGATTTTTCATATTATAAATATCGTGTTGTTTTGGTCCATAATATGGGAGAATATTAGCATATGTATCAGTAGGTTTTTTTCTGGTTTTTCCTAGCCTTCTAATTTTTTGGGTATTTTTCGCCATGATTTTTTCAACAAAGATTTCAATCTCAAGTCTCTCAAGGAGACTTTTAATCTTTATTTTATTTTCCGCATTTAAACAAATCTGTCGTACTTTTTCTGGCTAGGTTGTGTCTCATTTCAAATATATCTGTTATTCTGTGATCGGAACGCTGTTCTTCTCTACAACCGTACTGCTATGTTACGTCTAGAAAACTTAGTATCTTTTATATTTTATATATCCTTTGACAATGTAGAAATTGCAGCGTGGAATTTCTCTAATGCAGCGGACACATCATTATCATTACTGCATTCAGTGGTCCCATTCACATTCTTCGCCTCTCTTTAATTTCTCCCCGGCACGTTAAACATTTTCACACGGGTATTTCATCGTTTTGTGAATGAAAGAGCGTATTAATCTACGTTATTGAGTCACTATGCACGTCAGTCTGTGGTCGTAGATGCTCTCATTTAGAGCCACATATATTTTGTGATCCGACAAATTAGAGTTTTATGACCTATGGCTTAATTTGCTATTTAATTGGCGAATTTTTTAACAAGGTCAATATTTTACTGTTTTCAATTGCTAGTTTGTCTCTGATTTGTGTATATAGTTGCAAAATTTCTTGAGAGATGGAAAGATGTATGAGACTGCTATTCCTTCTGTCTACTTATTGTTTTTGCTCATATCAATTTTCCATATTATTTGAATGCCAGTATTGACGTCGGTATCCAACTAAATTCGACGTCCTTTCTTGGAACTGTTAAAATTTTACTTTTTATTTATTTTGTTGTGCTTCTATTTGTGGTCATCTCTTAACAATATTAAATTTCAATTGAATATTTATTGTTTTTAGCGTGGCTGATCATTTGCAACTCAGTTTTAGTTTGTCATCAACTCCTTCTCCATTGAATTCCAACGGTGGTTCTCCCTTACTAATATTAAAAATCGTTCTCGCATGCATAAATGTAAGGATTTCAGTTAGAATTCTATTAAAATGACCTATCTACTAAGTCATGTGCAAAAATGCATCCATAGCACCTTGATACCCATTCTACGCTTTCATTTTTGGTATCCCAATTGACAATATTGAATTCCTAAAAGTGATGTAGCGTCAGCAAAAATCTGTCTCATTTCTTCCGCATGGCATTTATTGCGAATTTATGTCCATCTTCTTGCACCAAATGTTCCTTAAAATTGACCTAATCATGTTTTCATATATACTTATCCATTCATGATATTTTCGATTATCTTTCCTGAAGAATCATCCACTTTTTTCCAAATAATGGATTGTGTCTTGATTATAAACCCTCGTTTCCTCTTGTATTACTGTGATATAAACCACTTTGCAGTATTCCACGCAAATTCATCAGCGCCGACCGCGGATTCGGCAACTCAGTGCCATTGTGGAGGGTAGAGGAGAGCTCCCCTAGACGTATCGCTCTCCGGACGAAGTGTCTTGAGTCAACAAGGAGTGAGTAGAGCCAGGACTCGGCGAGATGGAAGGAAGAGCCGACGCGGTGGCGGCTAAGAAGACGTAATGGGTATGGCAAGGTTTGGGCGTGCGCGGGGAGAGTGTGAGAGGAGACAGAAAGATAATGGATACGACTCTGGTGAAGGGAGTGGGAGGTCTTTGTGAAGGCATCGCAGCGAAGGTTTCGTGGTTCCTGGCTATCTCCGTAAGATCAAATCTCGCTGAGACGTTTCCGTTGAACAGAGGAGCTGTATAGGGTTTGGGTAAGGGTTTTGGGATGAAAGGTGCGAACTGGATGAGGTGGTCTTGGGTTTTGGATTTGAAAGGAAGGAGGGAAGGGCTCCCGAAAGGAAAAAGGGGTCGGTTTTCGGTGGGACTGAGTTTGGCGTAGAAGGAAATACGAATGAGATAGACAGAGCATTGTACCTTAGACCCTGTTGTCAATATGGAGTTTTGTGTGCGCAAACAGTATTATTCTCTTTAAAGTATGAGCGTGTTGCGGGTGATTCGAATGGGCGTCGTATGAGCCAGTCTCCATTTAACCGCACTCTGACATTCTCTATTTCTCTTGAGCCTCTCGAAACTGATACGGAAATCGGATCCTTTGCCATAAAAGCCGGTTTATTCATAAGCGTGCAGTCTTTAGTGCTACGGTGGTCGATAATTTTATTTCGAACATTGATGGGTAATGAAATCAATGCAGTTATTAATAAAAATTCTTCTGTTCTTTATTTTTTTGAAACTGTAAAAGAAATGATAGTTTTTACTTGATCCGGTCCGGCTTGAGTTTGAATTTGATTTTATTTGTGACAAAGAAAACACTTTTTAAAATTTGTGTAACTTGCTTGAGGCCCCAATTTTCGTTACCTCTACCATGTAATTAATTCGGCGATGGAATTCTAAATAAAATATTGTAAATTGCATACATTTCATTAAATAATTTTCACCGTTTAAACCTGTTTTTTATCTTAGAACGGCTTTTCTTATATCCTGGATCAGCGGGATAATTCTTGGAAATGGTAATCTGCTTGGTTATTAAATACTGTATAACGCTCTATCAAAAATTGTTATCTACCCGATAAATTATTTGACATCAATCGAGAATATGAACGGTGGAGAGTGCTTGTATAAGATTTTCACGGTGAAAATCATTTTCAGTGCTAAACTCCTCCTCTGTTTGTCAGTGATTTATTTTACGGACTTTAGTTTTTCCTGCACTACTCCTTCCCAGCCTCAACTCTGGTCGCCATTCTATAAGTCTGTTGATACAAATAATGCCCAATGAAGGACGTGTTTAATCTGGTGAATGCTGAATTTGGCCTGCAGGAAGGCCAGAATATTGCTTCAGGCAAATCTCACCACCGGTCAATTTGTTGTAATGTTCTGTGATCTCTATACTCAGTTCCACCATTTAGTCAATTTCGTGCCCTAAGTAAGTTATAACTATGTAGCAAGGCATCATTAAGGACTAAAATATTATTCTATTTTTCCAATTATGCATTCATGTAGTGCCTAGTCTCTTTCGCAGAATTTTTATCTCTGTAATTGAAGTAAACTTATTACAGACGAAACAATATATGGATAAAAATTCCGATAGAAATAACATACAAACTGATTAAGGATACCTAAGACAAGAAAAACTACTGAAAGCCAAAATTACGCCAATACGCTATTACAAATAAATAAAGCCAGAAAGTATGTATGCCACCAAATGCCTGTTTCCAATAAGATCAGGAGAAATAGAAGAGGTAGAGAAAAGGAAAACAGAGAAAAGCGAGCTTTGGAATAGGAGGCATGGTAACCTTAAAATAAATGAAGGTTGTAGAAAAATGTCAGACGATACTTGGAGAAAGAGAGTAGAGCTCTACACAAACAAAAGGAACTTTCAATTACATTTATAAGAGTCAGGATGGCAATACGTACATTCAAGTGATAAAGAAATATATGAGAGAGATAGGGTTAACGGAATTCATTATAGAGGATTAAACTGAATTTAGGAGATTGATACGAAACATTAAAGATAACAAAAAGAATGCATTGAAGAAATTAAATAACTTCAGGTCAGACGAGAGGAGTATAAAGTTTAGCAATAGGATGATAAATTATTGAACAGCAACAAAATAAATGAAAAATTATTAGAAAAATGAATGATTTGGGTTATGTCACATTATCCTAAGAAGGTAGAATTTGAGAGAAGAAAAATGTACCGAAATGAAAAAAAATGTTAAGAAACGTGGATAAAAAAGTGTGGATATATTTTTTGACTTACTTAATTTTTATTTTTCATGTAACATAAGGAGGGCTATAAAATGCTTTCCTGAATCGGGAGGGGGAAATTTTTTATCGAAAACAATAAGAATGCCTGATACCGGCAAGATTACCCCTATCGGTGGCGTTCAGTGTGAGTCCATTATTCCTATGGCCTAGGGCAGTGTTCACAAAAACATTCTCTTTCCTGATCCGAACCTCTCTACGTTTCCCAATTTCTATTTTTTGCAGATTATTGAATTTAGAAAATGGTGTTAAAGTAAATAGCCACGGTTCAAGTTAGGCGTCACAACCGTCAACATATTCTTGATTTCCATTCCATATTATATTTTAACGTGAAAAATGACTTAATTTTTTAAGTCAAAATATTTATTATATTGTTACTACAATTTGTGCTAAAGTTAATAGTAAATGGCTATATATTTCTGTCGGTGAAAATCTTTTCAACTTTTGAGCCCTAAAATATTGATACACTCCTTTGATTTGTTCGTACTTTTTCATACGTTACGCCGTTGTCAATGGCGTCCCCGTTTCATGCGTAAACTTAAGGAGGCCAATAAATAATTAAATATATACTGCCGTAAAAAAATTAATTTTTATATAATATATGCTTGACATTTTTTCGTCTGAGGAAGAAATTTTATAGCAGTCCAGCGTCTAATATAATAGCGCAGTACACAGTAAGAAATAAATCAAATGAGTAAACACGTCCTATGCCGTTTTGGAAGGATAATGAAATCGTCGAAGATCTCATTGCTAAAATGGTTGGAACGCGGATAAATGGTTTCCATATCATTTATTTCTTAGGTAAATCAATATTTCAGCAGCACTGTTACCTAGGATAGACTGAAATATAACTATAACTTAATACTTTTAACACAATACGTAACTGACCATGGTTTCTTAAATCATCGCTGGTATCAAGGTTCTTCATCATCATTGGTCGTTTAATCGTAAGATTGGTTGACTGCAGCCCTTCACCCTTCCCTATCTAAAGCTAGTTCCTTTACCTCGTGATATCTCTCCCCAAGTACTGTCTTCTTTATCTGGTCCATAAATCTATTCCTGGTTCTTCCTCTGATGGCCTTTTTCTCGCTTTTTACTTCCATTATGTTCTTCACAAATCCGTTGTGTCTCAAGGTTTGTCCAAACCATCTGGTTCTTGTTTTCTGTATGGTGCTCCATTTGATCCTTTCTTCTTCAACTCTTCTGGACTCTTCATTATTTCTTATTTCGTCTATCCATTTTATCTTCAGCATCCTTCTCCAGTGCCTGGTTTCGAAGGCTTCCAGTATTTTTGGTCAGCTTTTCCTAAGTTCCACGCTTCTGATCAATAGAGTGCCACGCTTCACATTAATGTTTTCACAATCAAGATTCTTATTAAAGCAAATGTAACGTGAAGAATACATAAAGCTAACATGTGACTAAGCCATGACTTGCCAGCACAAAGGTAGTAATGATTAGTATTTGAAACAATTTGTTTGTAAATTCAAGAGGGGTATAGTAAGCCCAGTGATAACTAGTCACGATATTAATTTTCATTTCGGTTTTATTTTGATAATCTCGTCAAGGAATATTTGTTCTCATGGACATCGTATTCATTTTCAGGGAGAAGAGCAAGGGACATGTCCACTGGAGGGAATTCAAATGCACTTGAAGAATTCAGTGATGGTGAGTGATTGCAATTGTTTTCCATTTTGCACTTGGAACATTGTACGTATTTTCGTTATTAGGTTCGAAACTAGAGAATTAAAAAGTCAGGTTTACTTAGACTTATAATATTATTTCTATAACTTGTCATAAATAGTCTAGCATTATTATTTTACGAGTTAGGCGATATTTCTTCCAATGTTCCTAAAGTTCACGGGGAAATAAATTTTCAAGGCGCACGACATCCGTTTGAATGGTAATATTTTTATTCGCCCATTTTCACCCTTTAAAATTGTAAGAAAAAATTTGATCCGAAATTTATTAATCACAAGTTCGTATCATTTTACATAAATAGCACGACATTCTATTAATACTTCACGGAACAATTTGCGATTCGTATGAGTAGTTAATTATTTTTGTGAAGAACAAAATCTTGACGTTTTTGCATTCCTGGGAGATATGAAATTGAGCTCTAGACGATCACTCTATCTCATTAGCTTACTCTTGGAAAATATTCAGCTCTGTGCCAATCTAAAATGTAAAGAAATAGAGCTTTGAATCAGAAGGTCCAAAGATGGGAAAAGTCTGGGGAAATTGCGCCATTACAAAAAGTTTTGTCAGGAGAATTGAAGTTCAGTCGACATAGCGTTTTAACTTCAGAACCGCAGCAGAATGTATCTGTAATGGGGAGAGGAAAGTGGGTGAAGGAACAGAAAGAGGGAAAGTAGGATGGAAAAGAGGGGCACATTGACATATACCGATATAGTGGATATGGGAATCGCACTCAATAACAAGACACGAGGGCAATGTGCAATTGACATTTGCTCTGTTTCCATGCGCATTTATTTGATGAAGAATATTGTAGTACATGTGCTTAAATCTGGATAATATTTCTTTTCAACTGAGTTGGATAGAATTGTTCCTATTTAGCGTGTAGCCTGAGTTGGCTGAATCATTGTGAATTGCCTAATTTATGGACTTGCCTTGCAGTACGATTGAGATTCGAGCTAAGTATATATTAAAGAAATGACTCGGATTTCCGCGATTTTGGTTTCGACAATTACCTTAAATAGTCTGGCTGGTGGTATTCAATTAATTTGCCATTTTTATACATTCAATTATCGGAGACGGTGAGTCAAATTATAAATTCTAGTGCTGCGTATGCATATGTAAAAGAAGTATGCCAATTGTTGAACATCTGTGCGTCCTCCAGTATGCAATCACCTTCATCCTACATAGTTTTGCTATGACTACCACTATCAATAAATGAGTAAAAACTTCAGATACCTGCCAGTTGTAGAAATTTTAACAGCAAACACTGCTCTACATGCTGTCAATGTTATAGGAAACTGCGAACATTAACCTAATTTGCACGGTCATAAATTAATGTAAAATACATAAAAAGTGGTGGACACACACGAGTCGTGCTGTGATATTTGTGTAGTAGATTAAAATGTATATATTGTATATGGTGATAAATGATAAGTGGTAATGATTTGTTGTTGTGTATCATTAGATCAATATGTCGCTTGGCTGTGCATCAGAGATGTAGGCCATGTATTATCAAATAGATAGCCGTCTTGAGAGGACAGGCTTTGATTGAATGGTTATCAAAGATGAAACTATATTACGACAAGTATTAGATGGTAATATAAATAATTACCTAGCTACTTTGTCTGTCGGAAAGCGTACATCTACATTTACATATTACTCTACAAGCAGCCTTGTGGGTGTTTGCCTGAGGATAAGTTATCACGAACATGCTCTCTAATGTAAATGAAACTTTCAACAACGTGTACTACTCTATAGGTATGCTAACAACGCAGTAGAAACTATTGCAGTACTTTATAATTCAACTCCGTGAACGAGACACAAGAGTAATGCAGATTTCATGCAAAACGTAATGTTAATACTACGTGGCAGATCAGAATAGAGGTATTAGGGAGCAAATCAACTAATCAGCTACACTACTTGCCGACATAGCTACTTTAAAGTCCGATTAGCAGCCATTACAGTTTCGTATCGATCACGGGAGAAATGACATTTTGAGCCTGTGTGTTCTATAGTCTATTTACCTAATTTCTCTCTCATCTACTGATCTACTTCATCAGCTGATCTACAGTAGTACAAATGTTGGAGTTAGTAAGATTCTAATAATTTCTTGAGACAATAAATTGGTATTGAATTTCCATAAAAGATTAAATGTAAATTTTAATTAACATTCTGAAAACGATACCCATTCCAGTCATTGCAAGAGATCGGTAGCACTTACGAAACTATCCTGATGGCTTTTCGCGTATCTTGCTGATACTCTTTGCACGCGGCCTACCTTCGTTGAGGATACCTAACAATGACAGGCTTAGTTACCAAGTTTCAGTGACAGTAGCTATGGGTTCTCATCGTTCGCTGAAAGAATGGCATGTCCAATCTTCCACATCTTCTTCCGTATTGTATCCTGCAATATTCTACATTAATAAGTTTTTACGTACATACTCGACAATTTTTGAATCAAAAATGTATAAAGTATCAGTTTATATGTATACACAGCAACATAAACTCTTTTAGATACAGAAGTTATTCAAATGCTAGAATTGCTGAGGAAATGAAGGCATAAGCAATGGAGAGCCATTGAAGTAACCTGTCATATTACCTATCAAAAAGGCAATCGTCTCACACAGTTTCCACTGTAAAACCTAAAACACTGTTTCAAGCCTGTCCTGTCTTCAGATCGAAACGGGAGGCTGGGAGGGAAAGTTATTCCGCGTGCCACCAATTCCGATAGACCGGCCGATCGAAGTGGCAGCAGATGCATTCGCAAGTGGAGGAGACCTCTTCAACTAATTAACTCAAAGTTCTGTGCCATACGAGGGCGAGCGTTGCACCACGACACCCACTACGACAAGCCATCACGAGGGTGTAAGTAGGCTACGAAGCAATCAAGGGATGGTGGGAATGCTGAGATCCGACTTGGAGTAGATTCGATCCAGGACCCGTCGGGTGGAAGGCAAGCACATTAATCAAACCTCAAGGGTGTACCCGAGAGTGACGCGCTTACGCGGAGGACGGCTAGGGAAGGTTAGACGTGGGGGTGTGTCAGGGAAATGGGGGGTTGATGCCATTCGGGTTTGTAGTGTGACGTGCGGAGGAAAGAATTCTGACGCGAAAATTGAAATGCAGATATCTAGGTTTGAAATACCCAAGTTCTATTTCCCACCTCGGTCGTCTTTTCATCAGGCATTCACGGTGAAATTAGGATGAGCTAGGTTTCATCATGGCGTTGCTAATTAAACTTGAATTAAGACCTAGTGGTATTGCAGAAAACTATAAGAGAATTTTACTACAAATGCTCTACTGTGGAGGCATATTCTATTTCATTATTTCTATTTTTTTTAAATATACATAGTAACCTTACGAGAAGGAAATCATCCAAAATACTGCCTAAATGGATGCTTATGTACAAGATAGGTGAGAGGCTGGTCAGTGTATAGCTTTATGACATATTTTGTTACGAGAATTATGCTGATCTTGTTGTCGGAAACCTCTTGACCAATGAATTGGTGAAATCTTGAATTATTAGGAATGATCGGAGTTTAGGGTATATGGGACATTGAATGTTAAATTTGGAATCACTTTTACTACCTCAACTCTTAGCAGTTCAATAAATAGCAAATGTTTGCAATGCAAAGAATTCATTCGTTAATTTTGTATTACTGATTATTCAAGATTATTTGTTACATTTTAAGTAGGCGAGGAAATTATGGCTATCCATCTTACTAGAAGGCTAACTTCCAGTGAGTGTTCAGATGAGGCGTTGTATACATTATGTGTAGGAATAAGTGCTAGTTACATTGTAAAATTTTAGTGTAGGCCTGTATTTTTGGCGGTATTGATTAAAATTTGAAATAACTTTAGGCAATACCTAATTATACAAGTCACTCTAAGTATTAGTAAGAGCATAAGGTTGATTAATTGAACCCTATTCCACTGCATCCGCTTTTTGATGAAATTGTTTGTAGACCAGAATGTGTAGGAGCATAACACATTATTTTTGTCCATAATGGGATATTATTTTGTAATTGCTCTGAAAGTATATCCTTTAACGTGACTTCATTCGGCATTTGGAGCATAGAGTAGTGTGTACTTTTGATCTAATACATTTAAATATTAACTAAATATGTATAAACTTAAAGTTTGTGCCAGCTGCATAAGTCCTTTGAATTTCGGTGCTCTTGAGCACCTGGGCCAGTCTGTTCAAATTTTTAAGGCGTGCATAAGCCTGAGGTTGCCTTATCAAGGTGTAACCGGTCGCAGGTTTTAATGAAGTATAGAAAAGTGCAAAGTTTTATTTTTCACAATGGAAATAATTCAATTCCGTGTAACCAACCCTGAAATAAGTAAATATAAATCTAATCAATTAATTTCGCGCCTTGTTATTTATCGTTAGCCTTGGAGGAAAGTAATTCTTAAGTTGCTTGAACTCTGCTGATAGATAACGATGGTTTGATCATTTAACCCATCGACTTGAGACGAACGACGGAGACGGCGATTTTCTGGTTGGTATAACCTTGCCCTAGTTTAAAGAGACGGCAAATCGCCGTTGTCATACATTACGATTTTTGGGTGCCTCTAATTAATTGACGTTTTATCATTTCGTAATTTCCTTGTTTTATAATAACGATATCCTTTATGGGTAAAAATTTCAAATCCATAGAATAAATTATCTTTGAAATAAAAAATAAAATTTGAAAGCAAAATTTTGAAGAAATAAATAGTTGCCCAAGGAAAGGCGATCATTCAAAAAATACTCAGTAAGTCAATGGGAAAATGAAACGTGATAGTGTAAATGCCTGAATAAATTGTATAACATCTGGAGCATAGGAAAATAGAGAAATAAAAGGATTCATTAGTTGATCATACACTGAAAAATTGACGAAAATCAGTCTTCTTCTGTTTGGCACCAGCAAAACCTATCCAAAATGAGTTCTATATTTTGGGTATATTGCGTCATTTTCCGGAATTTTTTGCATTTGGCCAACTGGTGATGAATTGACAACTATAGTACATAAGCCATTAACGTTCTTCGGTCAAGTGATATTACTTAAAAAACGCTTGATAAATGTCTTATTCGCGAGTGAAGAATTCGAGAAAGAGATAGTAAAACTGAACTCCTGACGCAAGTTTTACTCTGTAGAATATGCCAATTGCCAAAAATATATTGGCATTTATTCAACCAAATATAATATCAATATAATACATTAAATCTGAGGTAACGCACAAATAAATGTTCTACAAGAAAGCAGTACAGGAATTATTATGTTTGTAATGTAGACTGAATAAAGTTTTCTTAGTGAGTCACACCGTTTTTGCTTCAAATAGTCCATAGAGATTGGTAAGCCTAAATGACTGCCGTATGCGCCACGAGCACGTTGGATGTGAAATGTAGGCGAAGATTCAAATCACTGAGACTAAGGACGGAAAAAAGTCGGACGAGGACGGAGTCGCGGGAGACTCGGTACTTTTGCGTTCGGTTAAGTAGACGAGCGGGAGAGTGTAGAAGAAGACGGGTTGAAGGGGGGCACTGCTGAGATGAGGCGGAGAGAGCTTGCGGGAGGAGGGTTCGAGAAAATGAAACAGTCAGCTGGAAATACTTCCGCGAGAGAGAGGGAGATAGGGGGAAAGGAAGGAAAAGGAAAAATAAAGAAAAAAATTTTTTTTTCTACTAGGGGAGTCCTCCTCCTTCTCCTACAGGGTATCCCGCAGAGGTCCTAAGGGTATATATATATATATATGTATATATATATATATATATATATATATATATATATATATATATATATATGGTGGGAGTGAGGACGTCGTCCATTGTCCCTCCCTCCTCCTCAAGCTTTACCCTTGTGAGACTGAGCCCCTCCTTATTTCAGCTCCTTCGGCCCCCCCGCCGATGCCAAAATCCTTTCCACCCCGTAGGCTCAAAACGCTCCCCCTTCGCCACCCCCCTCTGTCTTCTCCCTTCCGCACTTCCTTTGGCTGTCCCCCTGTGGACGTAATGGGGCAGAACGCTTGGCTGGGCAGACGAAGTCATTTGTCTGTTGGAGCGAGACGGTCCGAGTGGGGTGGATTGGGGGGGGGGAGACTGGGGTTGGATTATTTGGAGACGGAGGGTACATAAGGGAGGTGGGGATCGCTTTCTTGGGAGAGAATGGTCAGGGTGGGATGGGCCGGTAGAAAGGGGGATGGCGAAGAAAATGGTGCAAGTTGGCACTCCACCGCCATCACCCAATCTCACCACAGTCCTTCCTTCATTCTCCCCTAAATCTTTTAAGGGTGTGTGGATGGGTTGTGGTGATATATTTTATCCCCCGATATCATTCTCGGTTTTTTGTGTCCCGCACGTGATTTTCTCCGGTCCCGTTAATGTGCCGTTAATTGTTTAGCGATTAGTGACTGCTTCTCACTTCTCGTTTTTTTTTTGGCGAGGAAATTTCGCTACAATTCAACTTCTAAGAGGATCAGACCCTTATAAATATATATTTAAGTATTTTTTTCTTTATTTCAGAATAAATAATTATTCCCAAATTTTGACGTCGTCAAGACGATATAATTTGAAACAAATTTATCCCGTTAATTGTGAAAAATGTCTTTAATTTAGTAGGAAAATGGGACTCAAATGGGAGAATTTATCTCTTTTTTAATGTGTTCATGAGCTTGGGAAAGGGGATGATTCCAAGATGAATTACATGTCAAACATGACTTGAGGGGGTCAGGTGAGAACATTTATAGCTCTAAACCAAATAAAATAATGAAACAGGTAGTCACTTTTGTCGGTTTCCCGTGCGTTTCTTCGAAGCATATGAAAACTTATTTTTTTTATATAGATATATAAGATTTATTGGCTCTAGGAAAGAATTCCTTAGGAGCAGGCATAATTAATTACAATTCAGGCAGAAATAATAAAAATCACATAGAAAAAATGTCACTATTTACAAGAATCTTATCAAATCACAGCACTTGCCCACAATAAATATTACAATTCCATGCTCAATACATTGTAGCAATCACAAAGGTAGCATATTCATGAATTTAATCCAAGATATTTAACAAAATATTAACTATCACTGAGATAATAAGACAGCAAGCATTTTTTAAATCTTTCTGTTGACTTTATATTTTTCAGCGTTTGTGGAATCGAATTCCATACAATGCATGAATTTACATAAAAAGAGTTATGATACATAGATGTTCTGTGGCAGGGTACAATTAATTTGTTATTATTTCTGTTGTTTTTTTGTTTTTTTGACCAAATTATCTTTATATGGCTGATAAATGTAAGAAGGAGTTTTAGTTTCTTATATAGTACTTATAGCTTAGAATGTATGATAGGGAATTAAAGAGTTACCTTTCTCCCTTAGTCATTTATTGCCTCAACGCGTTGCGGTGACGAAGTGACAGTCACGTGATATTGGTGAAGTGAGTGGTAAACTGTGAGGTCAATTAAGGTTTTTTTGGTTGAAAAGTGCCATTTAATATTGATTACATGAAAATCTTCCAACAAATCTTGCATGTGGATGTCCAATGTATTAGCATTTGTCCACATTTTTATTTCCTACCCCCTATGGACCGTATATTTTGTCCATCATCTTTACGCGCGTAAATAGCTGCATTCACTCTGCTTATGTATGCGCAAGTCAGCCGACTAAAACTGCACCCTTAAGCTAAGGGAGGACTATTTAAGCAATCTAGTGTAGTCAAGAGATAATATCTATGAGTTTCTCTGTTATTTGAAGCTTATCATTTGAATAGTTCGAGTGAGTTTCCTGGAAACATCAACACCACCGCTCTTTTTTCCAACTTGTGACTGTAACCTCCATTCCGTGTGACCAATATCAGTATTGAAGTGGACTTTGGAAAACAAATATTTTAATCGAGCGATAAAATTTCTTACCATTTTTTCAGTCCTAAAAATCAAAAAGGATTTATGCTCAACAATTTTAACCATATTACAAAAGGTATTATTGAACAACATTCAATACTTATGTAATGGAATCCACTTAGCGTAATATTTTAAAAATATTTATTTTTATGTGAACCCATACATATTGTTTGAACAATTACATATTATTTTAAATTTAGTGTAAAGTATTCGTTTTCATAATGTTCACCATAAAAATATGATAATATTAATTTTTTCAAGGTTTGCTTTTTTAACAATGGTTGCTACTATTTTCAATACTATATCAATTTCTGTATTCCTTAACAAATACCTACATTAATTTAAATAGAAAAATTGATTTTTCAAGTGTTACTGTTTATCGTTTAGCGCACGATACATGGGTCCACGCATGACCTCTGAACAATTTATGTATCCAGCATATGCATTATAATGGATTTAATTTCCAAAAAATTATGAGTCAAGCTCCCTACTTTTTGAAGGCCAATACATCTCAATGATGCTGTATATCTTGCTTGAGTTGCTCCATGAATATAGCCAGGATCGTATTCAGCAGTTAGTGGCATATTTTTACTGACGATAAAGTATGTTAAGCAAAATTCCTGTATTTTCTTTATAGCCATCATATAGGTGAGTAGACATATTCACTCGCATTCCGCTAGAAATTTCGTTATTTGTTATTTCTGAGATCTTTAGAGTTCCACCGCGGTTGAGGAGGTAAAGCAAATGAAAGGATTAAGAAGAAACTGAAAAGGATCGCTAACCGTTGAAACACGAGCGTTTTCAGCGATGGAGGTAACAAGTTTATTTCTGAATAGGTATGTACTTACCCTTCCACGCATTGTAAACTATAATTTGGGCAGTGGACGCACCTGAAGTAACCACCCTTTGCGTGTATTTTTGGCGATTTTTACCCGTGCGGCTTGCTAATGTGGGAAGTAGATGAGAATTGGGTTTGAATGGGCGCTTACAGTTTGATGAAAGGGAGGATGAACGAAGCAAGCCGCACGTATAAAGGAACGCTGGACCTACTTTCGGGACCTCTCCTCGCCAATGCGACCTATTTCACCGCTTGAGCCCTTCCATATGCGTTTACTCCGTGACACATCGGCATTCAAGCACACTGCTGAGTTTTAAGTGGTGCTATAATTCATTTCAAAGCTTTAGCGGTTTTGGGGATCAAGTATGTGTTGCCTCAAAAGTTTTGAACGACTTCGTTACGAAATTCAATGTTTATCTTGTGCGCAAAAGGATCGCATGGTTTTAAGGGGTTTTAGAGATGAGTTTACGTCTATTGCTGGACAGCATTGAAAGGGTGAATTGAATCTAAGAAAAAAATATTCACACCACCCTTTCAACTTCGCCCATGACGTGCATCTTGTCTTTAGATCTTTTGTCTGAGTAGAACAGGGTTTGTAATCACACCCGTAATTCCTTAGATAACTGAAAATATTTTACGCTTTCATCTCAACACTACCGTACTGTCTACTCAGTTAATTGTACACAAGAACTCTTTCTTCATTGTTGGAAATTATACTCACCCACCTCATATTGTACAATACGGGTGGATTTATTTGTGGCCCTCATTCACTCTGTCAATACGTGAAATATTAGAAGCATCATCGAGTACTCAATGAACTTTTTAAAAATAATAAGGAATTGGATCATAATTTTGTTGGAGAAAATACATTTTTGGCCTTGATTATGTTTATGTAATAACTGAGAGTCCTTTAGATACGATAGAGGCATTTCAACATTGTGACTTGGTAATGTGGCAAGTACAGTAGACATTAATTTAATACTAAAAGCCATACACAAACGAAATCAGATTTTCATCGTGCATGGTGGACTTGAACACTCAGATGAAATGGAAGTGAGAACCACAGATAAGTCTCTAAAAATCCATATTGTTCAACTGATTGTCTCTAAAACCATCTACTCGATCATAAATACGCAAATGATGGCCGTTTGCCAGAGACCGCTGGTTCCAGAAGAACGCGCAGTTATGATATTTACTTTTTATTCCTTACAGTGATCATTGTCGCTCTTTTTCCCATAAACATGGGTTTTTAAGCTCCAGACATATTATCTTACACTAAAAAGATATTTTATTGAAATTGTTTACAAGTACTATTGCCAACAAGAGCTGGACACCGTCGGTAAGGGCAGAATGGAAACCAGTGACTGGTCTCAATTTAGGTTAAACCATCCAAGCCACCTTAAGAGTGTGAGCGAAATGTGAGTTTTGTTGAACATTCACAAGAATAAACCCTACTTAAGTTAGAACACTATAAATATAAGCCAATTAGTATCCTGAAAATTGGAATCCTACGACTGGTATTTCACCAGTATACGTATGCGCCAATACTCCTGCGCCATAGGTATGTAGCAATGCTGTTCAAAAAATGAACGTTTGAGTATGCTGTACTAACTTAAATTTATGGGGAATAAAAGCTATACCGGAAGCATTTGCAGCATACTCTAAATGCTAGATCAAAGGTTAAGAAATTAAGCATTACAGATCAAATTGATGTATTCGTATCTCCATATTTTTGCAACGCTTGTTTATAAGTTTTAGGGGCAGCTCATGAGGCCTTTTGTCTATTCAGTGGGTTTTCTGGCTTGTATTCTTCGTTATAAGTTTCAAGTACTTTTGTTTTTATATGAAATTTAAACAACAGACCAAGGTCTTAACTTTCTGGTTACCTCAGTCTCTATTTACTAGTTGATTTATGCAGTAATAATATTAATGAAATCAATCTTCAAGAAGCGAAAATGATAAATAATCAATACAGAAAGCTATCTTTATAGCTGTAAATAATAGCCATGTTATGTTATGATGACTATTTTTGATCAAAATGACTGGTATCTTGGCACATAGCAAACGCTTTATCGATTGACATTCCCGAATTACATTTCGGTCGGGAAAATTTCTACCATTGCGGTTAGTCAAACTTATCTTTAGAGAGAAAGATAGTGGGTGGGCCCAGAAAACAACTCCTTGAAATCCTATCCTAAAGTATTTGAGAGGGGGAGTTACCAGGACGGGCATTCGTTCAACAGTTCAAGTGATTATGTTGGTTGAGACAAGAAAATCATCACCCGAAGTGGAAATCAGCAACGGGGATATGTTGTTAGATCGGCGCAGATATTGTGTTAGGGAGACAGCTGAGAATCCCACTCTGCCTATACTTTGACCTAAGAACATCATAAGGTTATAGTTTTCTTGATTCTTAGATTGTGATTGTATGTTTGGCGCATTTATAATTTTTTCTTTTATGTGTTGAAGGGAAATCAATTCTCCTAGCAAATAGTTGATGAGCCTTATACTATAACTCCTGATAGATAGTTGTTTATTCAATCTTTCGGCCACTTTTCGGGTACTCTTCGAGAATACTGGACACAGATCAGACATATTTTGTACACAAAATAAATACGAAATTGAAACAAAAAACAAAGCGTGATCATTGTGTGCCTTGATCACTTTGATTGGATTTCATATGCTCATTTTTAATGCTGATATTTAACGCAAGGTTTTGGACAATTAAAAGAATCCACTACTTGCATGTACATCGAATTAAATGGTAATGCAGTATTTGAAGTAAATATTTTTATAAGAAGTGGTAAAATTCGACTTATGAATATAGTTGGTGGGGTCTGACATATTACTGATGAAGTTAATGAGAATAAATTTGTACCATGCTTATATTTTGTTTTAGCGTGGAAATGTCAAACATGTTTTCATCTCCCGATTTCGTCCGATTCACAAATAAATAAGCTACGTATATTTTCACTGTTTCATTAAATATATGGATTGTAACTTCGTATCTCAGGAGAAGTCATTCCGTATATTGACCTTATGTGACAAAATCAATCGGACAGAAAATATAAATTAATTATTTGAAAAAATGAATTCTTTATATGCTGAAGAATAAAGACCAAATTTCTTCCTTCCTTTGGCCACAGATTTCTTGCCGGAATCGGGTTATTTAATTCGCACGAAACCCCCAAAGACATTGACTTCGACTCGTGGAGCTTTTTCGCTTCCCGCTCCTCATTTGTTACGCTCTTCATTGACTTCGACGCTCTCCGCGATGCAGCGCTATGGTCGTTAAGGGCATTATTTATTGAAGGAGGCACACGTAAAAGTGTCGGTATTAAAGTTTCAGCGCTTAAAAAAAAGAGAAGGGGATAAAAGGGCATGGAGACTTCGTGGGCAGTTCGTGTAGCCGTCTCGCAAAGTTTTTCAGGCTCTCTCTGCGGATATATATAACTATCCGTATCCTGGATTGAGATCGCAAGGGATTGGCTTGAGAACCGTTTTATTCTTACCCGTCCCCAGCCCTCGGACCCCTTCTCGTACATGGCGTCCCCCCGCACCACAGACCTCTCACTGGCCGTTTGAGAAAGATGCTGACCATGCCATCCTCTTCCTCACCCCTACTCAGAGTACGAGCTGTGTCCTCCTGCAACTCCACGTCCCCACGCTGAAAAAGGTCCATTTCGGGCCATTCGAAAATGCTTCTCCACCAACCCCCACGCCAAACTCCCTTTCCTTCCTTCGCCCACCCCCGCCTCAGCTTTGAAATACATCCTACCCTTTCCCCTCCTTTTTGGCCGCAGATTGCCCCAAAAAATTCCTGAGCCTCCTATTCCTCTCTCTCTATCTCCCCATAACACATCAAGCTTTCCAATATCTCCGTCTCTTTTACTCTTTCCCCAGTACGTCCCTGTGTCCACGCATGTATCTTCTCCGTATCCCCCTCTCGCAGCAGCTGTCCATGTCTCTTTTTCCCTCTCTCGAATGCTCCACGCACATGCCTTATACCCCAGATTCCTCGTCGTGGTCCGGCTCCTCAGGTCCCCACTCTTGAGTATCCGTTTACTGATAGGTTAGTGTGCGTGGACGTATGTGTCGACGGGGTGAGTAAGAGTTTTGTGTTTTTTTATTCTTACTCAGAGGTCGGAGAACGTCTACCAGTATGCCTCTAATTTTAAAGAGGGAACTTCTTGAATGTGGCCTAGAATTTTTCTCCGTTCCTTGTTCAATTTAAAGGGAACATTTTGCGATTGCATTGTTCAAATAAATTTATCCGGTTTTATCAGAGGTGTCTTATGCAATCGTTTTACTTAACCTACTTTGCTTTAGTTGTAGTAGTTTAGTTGAAGGTACGGCAAAGGCTTAAGTCAATTTGTATATACTGCATGGACAGCAGAGCTTGGACAAATTCAAGCCCAGCCGAACAATGCTCAACTTTGCTGACTGATTGGGGCCAGTTTTTCCTACATAGAAGGCCTTTTTACTATTCAGGTGATTGTCATATTGGTATAATTGTGGATGATAATTAGAAGAAGCACTTGGTGTGGTTTTTTTTTTTTGATAATGATCTGATAGATATAAGCGGAAATTTCATCGTAATTACAGCAAATTGGACGCAATGTTACTTCTGGAAAGTCACTGAGAGTGACGCATTGGGTCAATTAGATCAACAAAAGCAAGTATGGATTTAACCATGTGTTTCTTTTTGAATAACCAAAGTTTTTATGCTTCATAAATTAACACTGATTTGATAAAATAGTTCAATTTTATAATTGTGTCCAGGAATGAATTTTGTGGTATTTTTTTATTTTACAGGGATCGCATCTTTGAGTACGTTGAGACTCCTTAACATAATTTATTTTAATAACCAATTTCTATTCATTCTACGTGTGTTAGGCTTCTTGGAAACCAAGTCTGTCCACTTGAGTCATAATAATGCTAAGGTCTAAAATCCCTAGTTAACGTTATATTATTTTGCCAACTCTCTGCAGTATAAAAACTTATCTCAGATTTCGAATCAAGATGATACTCTGCTTCTCCGTTCTTAGCTTTTGTCTCTGACAGTCGTCGTGATTCTTTTACTAATGTTGTAGGAAATTTGTTCCAGAAGTTTATTTAACAAGTTCCACGGGAGTAAAGAAGCTGAAGATTTGGGGAAATGATTTTTGAAACAAATTTACTTTAGACCTCTCGGTATTTTCTGATACGCAAAGGTAATTATACTCCATAGAATCGAATGTTCTAATATCAAGTCGTAACAATAGGTAAGTTGCAACGCTGTAAATCATATTGTAATGAACTAATGCCGTCTATTACGGAAAATATTTGCTGACGTAATTCCTTATCATTTTTCTTTGAAATTGACTTGATACTATTCTCCGCTACGATAATGAGCTACAGTTTCTCCCCACTTCCTCCCAATGTATGAAACTGATCGTCTTCCGTCCTGCTCTTAATTGCCTCCCCTTCAAATCTCCCGCTCATCGCAGCATGTCATCGTTGATAACCTTAAAGCCCTTGCTTATGCTTCCGGATACATTCATATAAAACGGAGAGCTATGTATTTTAAACGTAATACAATAGAAAGTACGCATTAGCATATAAAATGATATTTTCCATAATTATCGGGAGAGAGAATATATCATATTTGATACCTCAGTGAGAACTCGGGAATCAACCGCATCAAAAGTTTATATCGAAGGATCTCTCCTCCGTATACATATTCTTGCGTATAATGTTATATATATTTCGTAAAACATTCTGCTGAACCGATTCCTACCCTCTTCTTCTGATATCTTGTCTTATTCATGCTGGAAGTTTTTTGATTCATGCAATTTCAGACATCAGGAATGACCGGAATAATGTTCTCAGAAGTTTTCCAAATGGTACACCAAACATATTTTAAAATAACCCAATAATAGGAATATTTTGTATTATAATATGATATAAACCTTTCCGCTTAGCCTTAATATCTCTAAACCTGTATAATATATGACATGACTTTCTTCTTTTTAGGGTGCATGAAACTTTAGTTATTGTTGCTACGTTTCCGTTCAAATTCAATTTTAAAGTGAACTGCATCGTTTCAGACTCGAGCCTTGTTTAGCGAACATCTGTGGTATGAGCGTGACAAATTCTGATATGTGCTGACTCTAATTATTTATTCCCCCGTCTTCATCCTTTATGTTAATTTTTGTAACATTTTAATGTTTTGCTTTTATATTAATAAAAAGTCCTGTGACCAGAACTTAATATTTTCCCGTGTATATAATTTTTCCTTTGAATTCCACCGCGGGTTAATCCTATCGTATGCTCATTATTTTTAATTCCTTTCCTGTACCAACATTTAAAAATACTTTTAATGTTCCAATACGCAAATTTAATCCTTCTATCCCTCATATTATATAGCATTTGGGCTTGGTTGTGTGAGCTTTTCAAAATAATTTTCAGTTGGTGGAAATCTTTAGAGGAAGAAACTTTAATCGAGTTTCATTGCGCAGTTTTACGCTAATGGTCAGGTTGCTACTACAAATTTTATTAAAATTAGAGGAGTATAGAAAGGGTAGAGTTAAAACAAATTTCACGCCACTGACAGAATGCTAGCAAGGAATGGCTCGCAGAAGATTCGCTATGCCCCATTTGGCATTCAAAGCCCTCTAATTGTAGATGATACGCCTAGAGACCTAACTAGAAATTGGAATTCAATTACAAAATTGAAATCCTTCCTCCACTGACATAATTAGTACCCCCGTGTCATCAAGTTGAAAAGTCGGTACTTAAGTCTGCTTACCAGCTTTATTCATTTTTTTTATTTAAACTTATGGAGACATGATTGTAGCTCATTGCAATTGCAGTAGCTGCTTTCTTTCAATTTATGTCTCTCACAGATCAAGAGAAAAAGTAAAGGGTATGTATTCAGCGGTTCAGAAAAGTTCAGAGGACGAAATCCGTAGTCGTAAAATAAATGCTGGTAGACGACTATGGAAGCGTTTTCGGCCGTGGTATACATCCCCCTTGAAGTAAATTCTTAGTAAAGTAATTTTTTTTACTTCTTTAAGTATAGAAGAATCCCGAGAAAAATTTACTGCAATTACTTGCCGGGAGGAAATAAAATCCAAATTGGCTTCATTAGCTTAGGGGAACGTTTTTGAAAGAAACTTGCCTGTTTTACTATTTAAAAAAAATGAGTTATTAGCTTATTTCTAGAGTTTAGGTCAAATTTTAGAAACTAGTTTTCCTATGCCAGAATTTCTGAATATGCTTTATTCCATCTTTAGGGCTAAAATGGTAACATACTGGACATAACAGCCATTAGACTAGCGTTATAAATTTGACTTAGACCGTCAATATAAGCTAATTATTTCTACTCATTAACTGAGGTCATTGTAAGGAGCATTGAAATGAAATTTGATTATGTTGACTTACATTTATAAAAATCATTTTCAATTAACCGGAAAATTTACTTTTTTGAGCCAAGACCTCTGCCGAAGGATGATGCGTCCCATCTCATCATTCAGCGTAGCAACACGTGTCAATATTTTGGCAATTATAGCTTTTTCTCCGTGAAATGAGGCGACTTCAGGTCAAATTGAGGTTTTGAGGACACTGGAGACGAGAAAGAAATTTTATTCACTGAAGCATTAACATAAGTGTCTGTGTTAGCAGAGGGGATTTAATATATTTCCCATCTTACAATACTTGCTGGAAAATGGTTGATATTGGTGTGAAATGAGTCATTACTATTGTCTAATATATGACGCACTCATAACAATTCTACGTACCTGCCTGTCCTTCGAATATCCTTCGATTGAAAAAAGCTCTCTACGTCACATATTCGAAGCTGATTAGAAAAATGGGGCAAATATATCCACTTCCTGTTTCCGGGTATATGTTTATGCGATGACCCATGGCACTGAATCCACCGGACTGGCGTCCACCATCTCTTTCCTTCCCCATTACCGCCTACTTACATTCCTTATAAACGCTCAAACACAACACTCTCCGTCCTTCGGCTTCGCCCTCAAGCCAAGCGCGAGTATAAAACCCTCCTCCAATCCCGCGCCCTCTTAGGACATCCCTTCCTCCGTATTCCTCCACGCTCGAAACCTCAAACCCGTCTCCCAACCCCCTCCCTCGCCTCACTTTCCACACAAGCCCCTCTCGAAGGC